>OY812999.1:81600142-82800142 GCA_963681545.1 Germaria angustata | reverse complement strand
CAATAATTTTACTGTCTAGTCTTCCCAAAGATTATGAAAACTTTGTTATAGCCATAGAAAGGGGAGATGCATTGCCGACATTTGATATATCAAAGATTAAACTCTTAGAGAAGTGGGAAAGATGTAACCAACAAAATGAAAAAGAAGAAATTGTTGCTGTACAACAAGCTTTTTCATTGAAATCGAATGTTATATCGATTAACAAAAAAATCCTTTAGCAAGAATAGCTTTAAATGCTATAAATGTGGAAAACGTGGGCACTATGCAATAAACTGCCGATCTAAATCAGAACAAACTAACCAACAACAAAGTTCATTTGCCTTATTAGACCCATACAGAAACAATGGATTAAACAAAACTTCTGGGTGCATCGACAGCGGTGCGACGCTGCATATCTGTATGCTCGCTTGTGACCAGTTCAAAGAAGCAGAAGGAAAAGGAGATGTCATTATTAAATTGCAAAAAGGCAGCGTAAAACTTAGGGACGTTCTTTTTGTTCCGAGTGCGTTGGGAAATTTAATTTATGTATGTGTCAAGAGCAACAAATAATTGTTTAACAGTGAAGTTTGAGAGGAAGTTTGCCAGAATTATAGACAACTGTGGTAAAGAATTGCTTAAAGCAAATAAAAGCTCAAATTTGTTTATATTTTCAGAAGAAATGTCCATTAATTATTGTTTAAATGCTACAAGTACAGTTCTTTGGCATAATCGGTCACCTCAATTTGGTCACCTCAATTTTAAAACCCTTGGTGATCTTTTCAATAAAAAGTCGGTCAAAGATTTAGTGTTGGATGGTATTCCAAGGCATATATCATGTACTACATGTATGCAAAGCAAGATACGCAGTTAACCTTTTTCCGCAAGTGAAACCAGATAAAGGAATCTTTTGGACTTGCTCCACAGTGATGTTTGCGGACCAATGTACATGCAGTCAGTTGGAGGTGCGAGATATTTTGTAAATTTTATTGATGACATGTCTCAATGGATTTTTGTATATTTTGTGAAACAGAAGAGTGAGGTATTAGAAAAATTTAAAATTTTCAAACAGAACGCAAAATAAAGGCGATTCGTAGCGATAACGGTACGGAGCACTTTAATAAAAATTGTGGCATTCGAAGACAGCTAACGTCTCAACAAAACGGTGTAGCGGAACGTGTTAATCGAACAATTATTGAAATGTCAAGAAGTATGAAATATTAGTGTATCGCTGTAGGCAGAAGCTGTGAATACTTCTGACAACAAAGATTTTACAGGCAGTCACGAAAATCAAACGTTAAACATTTTCGAGTTTTTGGATCACCAGTTGTGGCATTGGATAAAACTCAACATAAAAAGTTTGCAGCAAAGGGTAAGAGTTACATTTTTGTCGATTATTCAACAACATCCAAAGCCTATAGGTTATATATGACGCCGACGAGAGAAATGTAGTTGAAAAAAGAAATGTGAAATTTTGCCAGGAACTTCAGACTCATACAATTTTGCTGAGCTGATAGGCGAAAAAGAAGAAAGAGCAAGTAAATTTTTTTGAGAAGCAAAAATATTGATATTCCACAAACCATATAAGAAGCTATTACAACAGAGTACAAATCACACACACAGATCATCAATGGAAACTGACGGTTGCAAGTTCATATATATAAATATATACGTATGTATGTGTCCATATGTGTGCCTCTGGCACACAATGTGTGACCACATTTTAAGAGCGATTTGTAAAATTAAAGACAACCGGAACGGCAGTTTGCAATATTATAACGCATCACCAATTTGTTATATTTATCTTCATGACTAGCCAGCCACATTATTAGCATTCAATTGACAGCTTCCAACTAAAAATAACACGTGGAGTATATATTGTCACTAGCGTGCTTCGTCTGCCTATAGGAGACCCATTAAATTTCTTTGTTATATTTTTTTTAAACTACCGTCTGATCTTCGTCCAAAACACTAGATGAGCAAAACCAATATCCAGAATCCCTAAATGAAAATCATAAAAATTTTCTGCACAAATTCTATAAGATTTTTCTAGGCGAGTAGACTGTCTGGATTACGAAAACTATACCATAATCTGTATTGCTTAAATATAACCAGGATCAAATTTACCATAAAAACAAACATGTTCAACGACTAGATCTGAATTCTATAAAATTAAAGAATTCACAATCGTGTGAATAACATTGTTCAACTCGATGAGTTCATTCACAATTTTATTTGAGAAATTTTGTTGAAATATGAAAACTAATTTCTTTCAAATGAGGCATTTGTACATACATATATACAGAGTAATGTCTTCGGGACATTACAGGAACAACTGCGAACCTCCCACAGAACATGTGCATTTCGCGGAATCCGATATTCCGATACAAATCAAATGATGATCTTTTAATAGGTCTCTATTATATATGAACCGAAGACATATTTTTGCACAGAATTTGCTTCACTAATGCAGTTAAGAACATTTTAGTTCATTACTGTAGCGCAGTACTACACGTACGAATGTATCGTACGTCTTTAAAAATTTAATAAGTAATCAGGAATTTAATATAAAGCAGGTTTGTCACAAATAAATATCTAGCTGCAACATGCCATATGAGTCAGATTTTTTTTGGAACCCCATTATTCAGTTTCTTTTACTGTCTGCCGTTGATTAACCAAGACAACTTTTTATATTTCTAAAAAATAAAGAAAAGATTTATTTTTATTCCGTTGTTAAATACTGCTGCTTGAAGGAAAAAACATCTGTGGAAATTATTTATCCATTGCACAGACATCCCATTTAGTCAATATCGATGATAAACCCAATCGTATGTCTATGCTGATTTTTCTCAAAAACATATTGGATTGGGAAAAGAATTGGAATGAAAAAACGATTCACAAATTGTCATTTTTAAATAGCAAGAGTGAGAAAAAGTACAAATTATAAGAGCATAATTCTGAAAATGTGAAAACTTTTAAAATTAATCAAGTGGCCTTATTTATGGCAGTTGACAATTTTCTACATTTTGTATAAGATTAGAGACAGCATGCATCATTTTTTTATAGTCTAGTACAAAATTTCGAAGTGGAAAGTGCCAAATTCGGTCTGCTGTTATTTTCTAAAACAAAACTTGGCTAATGTTACATATTAATTACCATTTATTTTTTACAATCGTCCCCACTGTGCAGTGATCGGATGTATTTCACATGTAAAGGAAAATTCAATTGATGCAGACACTGATACTCAATGTAAAAAATACACATTAAAAATTGTTTTAAAATATCAGAATTTGTTTTTTATTTAGTTTTTCCACGTCTTTGCTTTTTCTTATTATTTTTAATTAGAATATGTTTGTTTGTTTGTTTTTTTTTAGCATTTTTACCCATTTTGTTTTAAGAGATCTAAATATAAATTATTAAATAAAATATAAATATTTTACAATTTATACAAATAATTTGTTTATTATATTCATCTTTTTCGTTTGTAATTTATGAAAAAAAAACTTCCAAATAAAAAAAATTTTAAAATGAAAATTAAAACTTCTTTTATTCACACCGTGACCAAATTGACAACATAAACAAATAAAAATAAAACAGGTTCTTGTCGACAAATCAATTGCGATTTTTTTATCACAGATTTTATTTTCTAACAATGTTTTATTTAATTTCTTTATGATAAAATAAAAAAAAAATTCAAAATTTATACTTCGTTCTACGTCTGATCGAGATATACGAACATACTCGTACAGATGTATGCACATAACATACATAAGTATACTTATATGTATGTATGTATGTAGTGGGAGAGTGTAACGAATGTAACATACTCGTACATATTTATCATTGATTCATTAAAAATTGTGGTAAAACAGTTTCTGTTTTAACAACTGTTGAGAGAACACCTACGGTCATTCAATGAATTAATTTTATCACATTTGCAACTTGAAATGGTTTTCCAAATGCAATGTTTATAACAGAAATTTCATTATTCCCAATATATATTATAACAAGTCATCATATTTTTTTTAAAATTGAGAAGTATTTTTTTAAAATTAATTAACAAACACAAACTGCGAAGTGGTGAATTTCCACTGTGGAGGAAGGTTTCGTTTTAGGAAAGAAGTATTTAGACTCCAACCGTTTGCTCAACGATAGCAAGTATGATTTTTGTAAGGACTCGTTCCACTAACCATTTTGGCAAAAATAACTCTGTAAAAACTTATCACTTTTTATATTTTTTATTAACTCTTTGCGATTTATAACAAGCTTTCTCACGCTCAACGTACTGCTCCTTCTCTAACCCTACTACATATTTAAAGCTTCAATCCCATATAATCTTTCGTGGTTGACTGCAGTATTTGTCATTCATAATCAGAAGGTAAAAAAGATAAATGATACACGCTTAAACAACATCTGAATGTTTACATAAAGGCATGTGCAGACAGATTAAAAAAGCAGGTAAACAGGCATGTAATGGAAATCGTTAGTACAAAATTTTATTTATTAGGTGTGACAAGAAACGTGTCCCTTTCATATTCCAATTTTATTTAATATTCAGTTGGTTAAAAAAAAAAATAAAAAAAACAACTCAAAGGCGACAACACAGGAAACTCAACGCTAGTTCGGTGTTGAAAGGTGAAGAGTCTTCGTTCCGGTTAAAGGGCGACAGGTAAGCAATCTTTGAACCTCTAAAGAAGGTAGTTGTTAGGACAACACAACCACGGTCTAGTGATGAATACAATGATGTAAGGAACAAAACAAGTTGACCAATAGCACCTCTCAAGACAATGAGACATCATTCTCTAACTTAACTGATAAAAATAGGTCCCATACCTACTAGTCGGAATCGAAGCTAAGAAGAAAAAAGAACCGAGACAAGGATCATGCGAGCTAGGTAACGACGTCGGGGACTGAGAGGGTTTTTAAAGAGGTTTACCGATCAGCATTTGGGCAGTTCAATGGTGAAAGAAGGAATATTCACTCCAATCGAGTCTGCCACGACAGCAAAGAATCGATACGGATTGAACAGCAACGATATACATATTAAGTTGAAAAAGTAATCGGCTTAAATGTAGTAACAAACGAAAATTTTTATAAATCTGCCAAATAGAGATACACTGAGCCGAGCCGTTTTTTCTTCAAGCGGTGTTATGCATACAAAAAGAAAAAAAAGGAAATATAAAGGGAAAAATAGAAAATTGTGTTTTTTTTGTGTTAAAAAACAGCAACACATATAGAACAAGTGTTTCTATAAGGTAGTATGGAGATTCACATCATCTGGCTGGTGGAACAAAAAGGCAAAGGTGCTAAAAAGAAAGCTTTAATTGGGTTCCAGAGTAAGGGGTGACGTCGAAATGGCGTCAAGGCCATTGTCTGTACAGAAAGATGCGTTTGAGAAGTTTGTGGAGGGCCTTCCTGACTCTGGTGCTGAGAACTGTGACAGTATCGACGATGTGACCAACAAGCGTTTTAAAAAGGAAAATGGCAGCTGTGAAGCTGTTCTAAATGAGAAAATTAAAAATGGTGGCGCGAATGACGGTAGGAAGAAAAATAAAAAGGCAAAAAAGGTCAAAGAGACCAGCAGTGCCAGTGATGATGTACACGTGGATGATTTGGAAGGTTTGAATGTATATACAGGCAACAAAGAGGCACTGGTAAGTCAGAATAAAACTTTTTCTATTTGGGACGGTGAAATGACTGATTTGAACAAGACTTGTGATAATATCATGGACGTGATGCACGTGCAGTAAATGCATCTGATGCTAAAAATAACAAGACTGATCGGAAAAATGTTCCTAAGACAAATAGTTGAAATTATGAGAGTGTTTTATCCTGAAAATTTCAAAGGGGAAATAATGGTTCTGCTGGATATGTCCAAATCAGCTATTATTGCAAATAAGAGTCAGGAATGGACTTTTTCTGTGGGAGAAAATAAGAAACTTTAAGGTACAAGGAATAAAGCTTATCAAGGATATTGGCGTCTCGCTGTATAAGATATTTTTTGAAAACGTTCTAGATGCGAACAATTTTATTAGAAATCAGGTATTGATTGAAAATGGTGTCAGAACTTTTGTACCGAAATCATTCTTTGAGACACGTGGCGTTATAAGGGGCATCCCTCTGTATCTGTCAGATGAATATATTAAGGAGAACCTCACTACCTCATGTAAATTGTAATTTCTAAAGCGCTTACACAAGAAGGATGCTGGGGACGTCAGCAATTTGGTTCCAACTTTTTCTGTGAAAATAGGTTTTTATGGAAATGAATTATCCACTGAGGCTTTCCTTGATTATAATAGATTACAAGTCGAATATTTTTTCCCATCCATCAGATTGTGCACAAACTGCGGCAGGTTCGGCCATACTGTGCAAGGCTGCAGGTCGTCTAAGAGATGGTTGAAATGTGAAAAGCCTGGTTTATGTGGTCCGGACTGCAACATTGTGAAATGTATTTTATGCAACAGCACGGACCATAATTCCAGACAAAAAAATAAATGTGATGCCTAGCAGAGAGAAATAAATGTCAGAAAAATCATGACAATGAAAAAATGGCTCCTAAGGAGGTACTTGACAACTATGTATATGCCACAAAGATCAAATAGATTTGAAGCTCTGGAGAACTATGAACACCAATTTCCATCCTTGTCATCCAGACAACAGGACGGAAAGCACAGAAACAGGGATCATGAAATAAACAGACTTTTAACACCAGTGCCTTACAGTGTAATGGACAGTAATTTCAAAATGTTGGCAATGCCAGGAATGTCGAGCGCCGTTGAAATGTGTGAAGAGCCGACAATGAAGTTATAAGTATAAAGCAAATACATAGTCATCGATCATCACTCTAAACATACAGACGTGCTCTAATCGACGGCGTTTTTCATACATACTGTATAACGGTTTACCGTTGCTGTTTTCTCTTTTCCACACGCTTTATCTGTGCTTAAAGAAGTTTTTGTGAATTACATTATTTTACTTGGAAATATTAACTTAAATTAAAGAAAGGGAAAAGATAAAAAGGACTTAGATAAAAGAACATATAATAAATAATGGCCCCAGGGCCACCAGATATATACTCAAATAGATTCGCTGAATTAGGCGACTATTTAAACTCCTCCAGGAGTTTTCCAACTTTACCACCTATTAAACGCAATCTGCCTAGCGATCCGAAATACCTGATTATATCATCTGCTGACAGTAATCTAAGAAAATGAAGCCCTTTTGTTATCCATAAAGGTCTAAATGCCATATCTACCTTAATCGACTCTATAAGCCAATTGAGAGATGGAAATCTTCTTATACTAGTACGCAATCAAGCAATATCGGAAAAGTTTCTTAAGGCAAAGACGTTAGCAGGTATTTGCCAGATTACAGTCAAACTACATGAAACACTAAACTTTGTGAAAGGCGTCATTTATGCACCATGTCTAACGGAGGAAATCGTTACAGAACTCAAACCACAAGGTCTCGTTTCTGTATATAAATATACTTCGAGTAGAGAAGATGGCACAAAAACGCACAATGGATATATGATTCTTACTTTTAACCTTTACAACCTTCCAAAGGTAGTAGATGTAGCGTGGTATAAAGTACGAGTTAAGACGTACTTCCCTAATCCAATGCGATGTCGAAATTGTCAAATACTTGGACACACAGTCAACAAATGTTTCAATGTACCCACATGTGAAAACTGTAACTTACCGCCACACCCCTCAAGTATTTGTACACGCCTCCAATGTGCAAACTGTAATGCAGATCATCCTTGGTCTGATAAGAATTGTCCAAGATATATTCAGGAAAAAGAAATAATTAAAATCAAAACCATTGAAAAATGCTCCTTCAGCGCTGCAAAAAGTAAGTACCAAATAAATATGAAATCCAAACAACAACAACAAAGTACACAATCCTACAAAAAAGTCACCACAAATACAAAAATTGATAATAATCAAGCAATTAAAACCGTGCCTAAAAGAACTGCATAACCAACTAAAACAAATAAAGAAGCTAAGAAAGTCCTTCGACAGGAATCATCACATTATTTATTAAACGAAACCTGCATTGGAAACATAACCTCAAACCCTTCAAGAGAAAAAACTCTCAACCCGTTAGCATAAAAGAATCTAACAACAATAACAATATTTTAACTACTACAAAAATAATAAAACAGAATAAAGACAAAAAGAAATCAAAAAAATCAAGAAATTCAAATAATTCCAACAACACAACTTCAGATGAAGAAAATTTCAAAAGTAACAACTCAATTCCAACACATATATTGTTATAACCCAATATTGTATTGCACCAGTATGGTAACACTTTTTACATGTCATTTTTCTTTTCTTATTAATAATATGTAGTTGATAAAAATGAATTGCTGAATAAACATATAATTAGAAACCGCGTGCATTTTTAATCGACATCAAAAAAGGAAATAGAAAAGTGGCGACGAGGAAAAGAACATAAAATTCGAATAAAATCAAAGTTAATGTGACAATCAAAATAGACCAGAAGATGGATGCGTCGCAGTTCGCACAATTATTGGAAGCCTTCAATAAAACTCAACTTAACCTTATCGAACAACTTAAAAGTAATTCTAACCAACAAACGCAGCAACAACAACATGAAAATGTTCAGCCATTACAAGTTCTGCTGCCGCCATTTGAAAATTTCGACGATAGAAAAGAAAGCTTCAAGCTGTATCACCAGCGTTTCGAAAATTATTTAACCATGAAGGGTATCATTGCTAACAAAACACTTTGCCATCAAATGCTTATAAACTCTATCGGGTCTACGCACTTCAAGTTGTTGGTTTCTTTAATAGCGCCCAAATCCATAAATGAGGTCGAATACGATGTATTAGCAACGAAATTGCAGTCACATTTATGCCCAAAAACAAACATTCTAGTAAGTCAACACAGATTTCTGTCAACATATCAAAGTGAGGAGCAAACAATCTCTGAGTATGTTGCGATATTACGCAGGGATATAAATGACTGTGAATTCGTGTCTGCATGCGCTTGTAAAGCTGACATTTCGAACATTTTTTTAACCCATATCATCCTAGTGTTCCATTTTTGGAACGGTTACTTTTAATATATATATATATTTTTACGTGAACGCAGTCGCAATTATTTTTGTACAGTGGTAACACTGAATTGGTCAGCTATAAAAATCAAGTTCCGTTATTTATTATTCAGTGCGAAATTTATGTTTTGTTAAGTGTTGTTTGCTGAAGATTTTTGTAAAAAAATGTCTCGTCGCAAAATGTAAGTTGTTTTGTGAATGTTTATGATATAAACTAATATGTTGCTTGAATTACATAAATTATTAGTTTTCTAAAAGATAGTTATAAAATAAAACCAAAATTGAAGTTCTTCGTGTTTTGTTAAAAAAAAAATGCACCGTTCCATTATTGGAACAGTAGGACAATATACATATGTAGAATGAAGTACAAATTTACTCAGTAGAAGAACTTGTGTGCACTAATTTCGCTCAATTATTTTAACGTTTTTGTTGTAGATTATCTGTAAATGAAATTATTTCGCAACTAGAAGAAGACGACGATTTACTTTCTGCTGATATATATATAACACCTCCGGAAAATTATGATAAGAGTGATGAAGACAGTGGTGATGAGGAGTCTTCTAATATCAATAATTTGTCGAGACACCAGCTGTTGGCGGAGGCAGAAGTACGGGCGACATTATCAAGCCAGAGTGGAATAAATGTAGTTGAATACATCTCAAATGACTTACGTATAGATGACACTAACAAAGCAACTTGTTCGTCCGTGGTGATTCCGCCTCCACAAAAGAAAAGATGCCCAATTACAAGAAAATGGAAACGTACAGATATACCTGAAAAGCCGGACAAAGCTGCAAGCCCACCTAATTTTCTAGAGGACCTTGACAATCCTATAAAATTTTTTGAGCTTTTCTTCGATGCAGAAGTTTTTGAGCTTCTTCGCTCTGAAACTGAAAAAAATGCTATTCAAAAGGGAAATCACAATTTTAGAGTTACTGTTGAAGAAATCAAGCGTTTTATTGGCATTTTGTTGTTATCAGGCTATAATAGTGTTGCGAGGTATCGAATGTACTGGGAGCAAAGTGTCGATTGCAATTTTCAGGGTGTCGCTTCTGCTATGCCAAGAAATAGATTTGAGGACCTGCTGCGCTATTTTCACGTTGCGGACAATAATAATTTGGATCCACATGATAGATTTGCCAAAGTTCGCCCTTTGTGGAACTTATGCAATGAAAGATGGCTAAAATACTACCCCGGTGATAAAAACCTAAGCATTGATGAGTCTATGATTCCATATTATGGAAAACATGGCGCAAAACAACATATTCATGGAAAGCCCATTAGATTCGGTTATAAGACTTGGTCCATGTGTACTCGTCTGGGTTATATGATTTATGGAGAGCTTTATCAAGGAGCAAGCACTGGAAATACCCACCCAGAACTAGGTGTTGGTGGCTCTGTAGTTCTAGACCTCATATCAAAACTACCACATGGAAGTTACAGTTTCTACATGGATAATTATTTTACTTCTTTACGTTTACTGGATGAAATAAAAAAATTAGGGCACGATGCAACAGGAACTGTCAGAGCAAACAGAGTAGAAAAAGCACCTTTGAAAGATCCGAAAGATATGAAAAAGGCACCGAGAGGATCATACGACCAGTGCACAGACAGTTTGTCGGATATTACTCTTGTCCGATACAATGATAACAATATTGTTACTGTTGCATCAACCCAATGTGGTGTGGAGCCAATTGGAAAAGTCAAACGCTATTGCGACAAGCAACACAAGTTTGTTGATCAGCCTCGGTGTATTGTGAACTATAATAGGTACATGGGTGGAGTGGATCGATTAGATCAAAATGTAGGGTGCTACCGAATTGCAATTCGTTTGAAAAGATGGTACTGGCAGCTACTTATGTTTCCAATTAATGTAGGTATAAACAACGCTTTCCAACTATATCAATTATCTCCGCTTGCGCAAACTGATTCGTATGATTTTTTATCGTTTACAAGATACATTGTAAAAACATATCTTCTGACAAAATCCTTACCTGCTACCTCGGCTTCCGCTACCAATAATCTTATTCCTAGATCTTCTCTAGCAGTCATCAAAAGGGTTTCTACTAGTATAAGATTTGATGGTAAAATGCATCATATTATAAAAAATTATAAACAAAGCCGCTGTGCAATGTGCCATAAGAATACCACAATGAAATGTGAAAAATGCAATGTTTCCTTGCACCAAAAATGTTCTCCAAGTTTCCATAATAAGTAAAATTATTATTTTTATTTTTTTTTGTTATTTTCATTAATTTTGTATAACTGTTATAATAAAAAAGTTAATACTTTGAATTCTATATCATTTTGAATAAATATTTCTAAATAAAAACCATTTTATGTCTTAATATATAAGTAAAGTTGATAAATAGGTACAGTGGCAAATAATCCTACTGTTCCATTTTTGGAACGGTACTAAAACTTAAAAACGGGAAGCTGAAATTTTTTTTTCCATAAAATTTATTGTTGACGAAGGTGTTAATATAACATCTTACAATTTTTATCAAAATCCCATGACTAGAAGCTTGCTTGGGATGATATGGGTTAAGAGCACAATTTATACGGGGAATAAAGGATAATACTATTCGCGAACAATTACTGCAGTCGGATAACGCCGAATTTGACCAGATAGTACAAAAGGCTTTGTCATTAGAAGCATCTAAGATAGACAGCCGTGAGATAAATGCAAAGCAGCCCACCAGCAGCGATGTTAATTTTATACAAACCAAGATGACAGATCGTCGTAGGAACAGGTCAAGATATCGATCTCCAAGATCACAACATCGATCACAATCACGAATAAATTATAGTAAGCTAGGGATTGATAACTTATGTATACGGTGTGGAAAAGGCAACCACAAAACAAAAGACTGTCGGACAAACCCAAATAGTTTGAAATGTAACTCATGTGGAAAAAAAGGCCATGTAAAACAAGTATGCATTAAATCGTTAATTAAATTGTCTAAAAATAAATCAGGTTATGAAGATGATGATTCTATTCACAAAATCTACGGAATTAACAAAATTGTCGATATATTTTCAAGCAAAAACAGTATACATGACGTTGAAAAGTACTATGCCGAAGTGGAAATAAATGGTCGGCGTCAAAAATTTGAAATAGACACTGGCGTTGGTTTTACACTCATACCAAAGAATCAATATGAAAAATTAAATATTAATCAACCACTTCAACCTTCAAAAATTGCTTTTAGATCATACACAAAAAATATTATAATTCCAGACGGTAAAGTTAATGTCAAAGTAAAATACAACAACGTAACCTCAAACGAAGAGATGTACATAGTACCCAGTGAATATGATGCTCTTATGGGAAGATTATGGATACGCCATTTAAAAGTTGACCTTCCACAAGTAGACGGACATCAGGTCAAACAATTCTCAATTAGTGATGTACGTTCGATCACAGATATTATAAATGATTTCCCAGATGTTTTTACTGAGCAGATTGGTTGTGTTCCCAACTATGAAGTCACTCTACAATTGCGTCATGGCTCAAAACCAATATTTCTTAAAGAACGAGAAGTTCCCTATGCCCTTAAAAAAAGAGTTGAAGACGAATTAGATAAATTAGAATCCGCAGGTATAATTTCAAAATTTGAAAGGAGCGATTGGGGTTCGCCTCTTGTTATTATTCCGAAACCGAACGGAGACATTCGCCTCTGTGTAGATTATAAACCTGGTGTAAACCCACAATTAGTTTCGGCAAACTACCCAATACGTCGCCTTGATGAAATTTTTAATAGTCTCAAGGGCTCAAAATATTTTTGTCGCCTTGACCTATATAAGGCTTACCATCATCTACGCGTAACCCAAGAATCCAGTGAAATACAGACGATGTCAACTCACAAGGGAACATACAGAGTCAACCGTCTTTCTTTTGGTATAAAGACTGCACCATCAGAATTCAATCGTATAATCGAACAAATTTTGTCGGGTCTGAGTAAAACCATGTCATATTTCGATGATATTATTGTGCATGGTGCCACTGAAGCTGAATGTAGACAAAATTTGATAGAGTGCCTCAAGCGTCTGCAGCAATATGACCTACATTTAAATAGAAGCAAATGTTCATTTTTTCAATCTCAAATAGAGTATTTGGGCCATATTATACAGTTCAACAAAATTTTAAAATCGCCGAAGAAAATTCGTGCAATTGAAAATATGCCCCGTCCATCTAATGTAGATGATGTCAGAAGATTTTTAGGTATGATTACCTACTACTCTAGGTTTATACCGAACATGTCCTCTGAGACATACCCATTAAGGCAACTACTTCAGAAAAATTCAAAATTTTATTGGTCTGCAACGTGCGAAGCGGCATTCATAAAGCTTAAAAGCATAATTTGTAGCGATCAAGTGCTTGTACCTTTTGATCCAGAGTTACCCATAATTTTAGCATGCGATGCTAGTCCTACAGGCATAGCAGGTGTCCTATCGCACATCGTCAATGGGATTGAGCGCCCCATTGCGTACGCTTCCAGATCACTCACAACTGCAGAAATGAACTACAGCCACATCGATCGGGAAGCACTTGCAATTATATTTTCCATAAACTATTTTTTTACATACATTTATGGAAGAAGATTCAAACTGCTTACGGACAATCGACCACTAACCCGCATTTTTCATCAACATAATAAATTACCTGCCATCACATCAGCTCGATTGCTACGGTATGCCGAATTTCTTTCAAGCTTCGACTATGAAATCGTTTTCAAAAAAGGCTCCGATCACGTTAATGTTGATTGTTTTTCTCGTGCTACAATACCACGTGAATCACTTTCTACCGAAAAGCTTATCAACGAAGAGGTAAATGAACTATGTTTTGAATCAATTTTCGAAATTTCAAGCGAATACGTTAATGCAGAGATATTAGCAACTGAAACTTCAAAAGATCCCGAGCTTTCTGCCATATTATCGAATTTGTTAAGCGGAGATAATAGCGAAGGGAAGTACACACTAAACAACGGAATTATTTTCAAGGGCCAACGAGTTATTATTCCAAAAAGTCTCCAGTCGGGAATTCTTCAAGAATTGCACAATACCCACCCAGGCATAACGAGAATGAAGCAGCTCGCTAGGCGATACTGTTTCTGGATTGGCATTGACAAAGATATTGAAAATATGGTACGGTCATGTCAATCTTGTGTTGAAGTTCAAAATAAGCCATCGAAAGCCCCTCTGCACCATTGGCAAGAACCAGAAGAAAATTGGGAACGAGTTCACATAGATTACGCAGGTCCATTTCAAGACCATAATTTTTTAATTGTCGTCGATGCAAAATCAAAATGGATTGAAGTAAGAGTCTTGCGTGAAGCACCATCTACACAAAGTACAATAGATCTCCTTGAAAATATTTTCGCAACACATGGGTTTCCTTCAATAATGGTGTCCGACAATGCCTCAATTTTTACTAGCGAACGGTTCCGTTTCTACTGCAAACAAAATGGTATTTTTCAAAAATTGATCGCGCCGGGTCACCCTAGTACAAATGGACTAGCTGAACGAAATGTACAAACATTAAAACGGAAGCTAAAAGCCATGTCCTCTGAATTTGGTTCGATGCATCAAAAAGTAAATAAGATACTTCAAAGATATCGAGCAACACCCCTCAACTGCGGAAAAAGTCCAGCCGAACTTTACTTAAACAGGTGTATACGAATTAGACTAGATGCTCTAAAACCGTCGCAGGAGCTAAATTCCACGCCGCCAATTCCTGGTGTTCGTAATCTAAGTGTGGGAGAAAGAGTTCAAGCTTTACACCATAAAAACAACAAAACGTTATGGAAAACTGGAAAAATTCTAAAAAAGTTTGGTCGACTTCACTACTTAGTAAAGCTAGATGATGGCTATACGCTAAAACGTCATATAGACCAACTCAAAAGATCTAAAGTGCATCAAAAGAGGGTGCATTTTGCAGCGAACGATGAAGACAATACTAATTCAAATAGTTTTCAGACTCAACATAATCACGATGCTTGCCAGTATTTCTACCATTTTACAAAGCTACCCCAGAAACAAACTGGAAACGAGCATACTAGAAGTGAGACGTCATCATCAAATTCTCAACTTTGCTATGGGTCGCAGGGGCTGCAACAGCCGGAAACAACACAAGGTCAAATTATTCGTAGGCCACAACGACAACGTAAATTACCAACTTATCTTCAAGATTATATCACTGAATAATAGCTTTAGTAAAATTTGAGTACGTTATTAGAAAAAAAAAAAACAAATGTATATATACTTATGTACAAATTAATTAATTGAATAGTTAGATACTAGCTAACAAGATCTCATTTAAGCTTGGGAGACTGTTATAACCCAATATTGTATTGCACCAGTATGGTAACACTTTTTACATGTCATTTTTCTTTTCTTATTAATAATATGTAGTTGATAAAAATGAATTGCTGAATAAACATATAATTAGAAACCGCGTGCATTTTTAATCGTCATCAAAAAAGGAAATAGAAAATATATCCTCTCCTCTTGGATCTCTAACACAAGAACTGATTAAAGACAATAATTATTATATTCCTGAATCTAGTATGGACGTTAATTTTGATGAATAATATTACTTAGTCAAAATGGCTTAAATTTACAATCTGTTTATGACTTTAACTATGGCCAATTTCATTACAGTGGAACATGAAAGGTTTCATTAATAATATTGATGAACTTAAATTGTTAATTAAGGAGCACACGCCATCATTAATATCCATACAAGAAACTCACTGCAAAATAGATTTTGTACCTGTACCACCTAAAGGCTACTCATTATTTTCATAATTCACCAAATAATATTACATCCAGACAAGGTATTGGCGTCTTGATTAAGAATAATATTCCTCACAAATTTATTCCAGTTAACACAACATTACAAATTATAATTCTTGAAATTCAACTAAATATTAAATTTAATGTTATATCACTATATTTGCCACCTGGCGAATTATTTTCCAAACTACAACTTACTAATATACTTGAATCTATAAATACTCTCAAGGTTGTCGTTGGTGATTTTAATTCATGGAATGTTGCATGGGGTTCTACTTGCAACAACCATAGAGGAAATATGGTAGAAGACATTATAATGGCCACAGACTTGTGTGTACTGAATGATGGTCGCCCAACTCATTTATCTACACACGGAAGTTTGACACATGTAGATATTTCTCTATGCTCTCCAAGTTTGCTACAGTTCACTACATGGAATATTTTAAACGAACTGTTTAATAGTGATCACTTTCCAATAGTTGTGGAGATTTCGTTGAGATGTAATAGGACTCGTACCAATTTTAATCCAAAATATCTGATCAACCTTGCTAACTGGAAAAAATTTTCAAATATCGTTGACACCGAGCTCTATAAAAGACCTCAATCCTCAAATATAAGCAAAGAGGCATCTCATATTGGTAAATCCATTCGAATAGCAGCCAATACATCTATACCACAATCATCTTATAAAAATAAATGCAATGTGTCTTGGTGGAATAAGGAACTCCGTGATCTTCGATAACGGATATTCAAAAAATCACCAACAACAATGAATTTAATTGCTTTTAAAAAAGATAATGCCAAATTTCGAAAAGAAATGAAAAAATATAAACAAATATGTTTTGAAAATTTTACAAACAGCATTAACCAAAATTCATCCGTCAGCGATATATATAGAGTAAAATAAATAGATTATCAAACAACAATATAAACAACCAAATTTTAGCCATTGAAGAATCAAACGCAATAAAAACTGATCCGCTACAGATTGCCACCTCATTTGCTAGCGAATGGTCTAACTACTCATCTGATGAAAACTTTTCGCAACAGTTTAACCTTTTCAAAACTAATTCCAAGAATATTAAACCTAATAACAAAACAAACATTGCTGCTAGAGCTATTGAAAAAAATATTACTATGACGGAACTACTATAATGTTTAACAAAAGTAAAAGGATCAACCCCTGGATATGACAGAATATCCTACAAAATGATAAAAAAAAATTAAGCCCCACGTCAAAAAATAGACTATTGACCCTATATAACAATATATTAAATACCGGAGTAATTCCAACCGATTGGAAAACAGCTACTATTGTACCTATTCTGAAAACAAAAGAGAACAATCTTCATATAAAATCTTACCTACCAATTTCATTATTATCAGGTCTTAGTAAAGTTCTAGAAAAAATTATAGCTTCTCGACTATACTGGTTTACTGAAAGAAATAGTCTAATACCTCCTCACCAGGTTGCTTTTAAGGCTGGTAGAGGTTGTTCCGATACTTTATTACACTTAGATTATTATATATCTAAAGCATTATCATCACGTAATCATATATCAATTCTTTCCACCGACTTCGAAAAGGCATTCGACAGAATTGGTTCTCACGTAATTCTTAAACTTTTTAACAAATGGAAAGTTGGACCAAAAATATTTAATTTCGTCAAAATGTACTTGAGTAATCGCAAATTTCGTGTAAGGATTAATTACACTTATTCGAATTCATTTTCACCTCACAATGGTATTCCACAGGGATCCCCATTATCAGTTATACTATTCAATATTGCTTTTAGTGAAATAAGTATGATACTTGCAGAATGCAAATATACTATATAGATCATTGCTTATATGCTGATGACCTCTATATTTATTGCAAAAGAAACAACAATCTTGAAGCTAATAACCTCTTACAAACTGCATTAAATAACCTACAAAACTGGTCAGTGAGGTCTGGAACAATTATATCAATTAACAAGACAAAGAAACTACATATATGCCTAAAGAAACTATGTGATAGCAGATTACATGACATTGTAATTAACGACTCAATTATTCAAAAAGTTGATTGAATGAAGATATTAGGTGTTATCTTCACTAGAAATTACTCATGGAAAGAACATTTCTTATATTTGAAAAAGTCATTAATACCAAGATTAAATATAATTGCATATTTATCAAGTAAACGCCCCTTCATTCATATCATCACACTTATTTATCTAAGTAAAACTTTGATTCAGAGTAAGATCGACTATGGTCTATTTTTAACCGGCAATACAAATAAACATACTATTAATAATATTAAGGCCACATATCATCATGCTATTAGATCGAGTATATATGCATTTAGAACTACCCCAATTGGAAATATCTAAGCAGAATCTGGACTACCATCTATTGAAGATCGGATTTATGAAGCTAAAGTAAAATTAATCCCTAAATTAACTTTCCAGAACTACTCTGTGGTTCATAAGGATGTACAGAACCACTTCAATTCTACAAAATCTTATAGGAAATCCTCAGCCTTGACAAATTCGCTAGATATTGCGATATCTCTTGACATTAATTTGATAACTAAACCCAATAAATATAGAAATCCCCCTGGATACTTCCCAAAAATATTTGTGACCTATCTCTCTCAAAATTTAATAAACAGAAAACAACAAATAATATCTTTAAACAACTGTATCTTGAAAAAGAACATGATTTGCTAAGACACGGGTGGAACCTTCTTATTCACGGATGGCTCAAAAATAGATAATGGAATTACTTCATATGCCATAGTTGACGGCAAAGGTAAAACACTTCAGATAAAAACTATTTCGTCACTATCATCTATATTTACAGCAGAAGCATTGGCTATATCTAACGCTATAAAACTATCTCTTAAGTCCAAAACTAAAAGTGTAATATGCACAGACAGCTTGTCTGTCGTTAAATCAATTAACAATATAAAGCGGCGAGACTGGAATGTTATAAACGAAATTCGCGATCTTCTAACTACATACCCACATAAATTAAGAATTCTCTGGATTCCGGGACACTCCAACATTAGCGGTAATGACAGAGCAGATGAGGTGGCTAGGTATGCCTGCAAGGCTCCAATCTTCTTGGAACTGGTCCACGAGAAGATAGATATAAAAAAATTCATTAAAAATCATATTTACCAAAAGAGAAAATCGGCTTGGAACCAATACTATCATCCCCACTACAAGGAACTTAATACTCATTACGAACCACCTATATATCCTTCAAATGTGAATAGAATGCAAATTCATATTTTCTCTCGGTTACGTCTGGGACACTGTTTTGCAACACATGGTTTTCTTCTAAAACGGGAATCTAAACCTATATACGCAGGGTGTGGCTGCGATCTATGTAGCTTGTGCTCTCTTGTCTTATATTAGTAGTTTATAATTTTATACTCTTCTAATAATAATAATAATAATAATAAAGAAGCAAATAAATATGATTCATTCTAAGCCTGGATATAAGACTGAAATGTTCAATAAAACTTTATATGTTATATGTAATAGATCTGTTAATTTATTAACCCGAATATAACACAAAAGAATTGAGAAAAGTGTGCCTAAGAGAGGATACAATCCACAGGAAGGGCAGATGACGGGAAAGGTTTTAGAAAAGCCTAATCATGATAAAGTATCGCTTTTGGAAAAAACCATGTCAGACCTAGTTAAGTTTATAAAGGACACTTTTAATAACCGTGAAAATATAATCGGCCTGAATGCCATACAACATTTTGACAACAGAATTAAGAAAATTTTTAGACACATTGATTCTGAGATAATTTGATCCTCCCTAAACACTGTTCCGGATTAATTGTCAATCGCTAAAATGGAACAAACGAAATATAGATTTTTTAAATAACAATAACTACGACATTGCAGCACTAAGTGAAATTTTTTCACATAACGAGACACAAAAAGCATATAAATTAATAAACTACAATATTTTAAAAAAGACTAGGAGTGATGGCTATGGAGGGGTTGCCATAGCCTTCAAAAAATCCATTTTGTACGCTATCTGCGGGGACTTTAATGCAAGATTTACACTATAGGGGGACTCCCAGGATCTACCAAGGCGAAAGAAAGTTTTTGAACTAATTAACCTGTCTGATTTCATTTGTGTTAATGATGGCTCTGCAACTTATAGAGCAAATCTTACGGGGAGGGACACGTTTCCTGATCTGACTTTTGTTAAGAGCAGTAAAAATTGTTCATTGTCTGTTCTAGACTTCTTTTTGAGGGGAAGTCACCATTGTCCAATTTCTATTGAATTTTCAAGTTCAGTTATAATTGCGTGCACGATTATAGCTCGGAGAAAACTGCTCGGAGCTTTGAGCAATACTAATTTTGATGCCAATTTTACAGCTATTGAAAATGTCTTCAGGGAAGAGATAAAGGCAGCCACGTACGCTGTCAAACGAGGCAGAACATCAAAGGCCTGGTGGCATGAGGGTCTACAAACTGTGAGCAAGTTTTGTGTATGAGGGAAGACTGGAAAACACCCGTCAAACAGGCAAAAAGTGAGTCTTTCGACGAACAAATTGAACTGCTTAACTCTGGTCCCAACTTGAAGTAGACTTGGAATTTCCTTCGAAAAGTCAAAGGAAATACCAAGTATGTTGACAGACAACAACAATGAGAACAATGCGAACAATCAGTTTTTTTTTTTAATTTTTTGAAGAACCATGTTCCTGTTCGGGCCAATAATAACACCAATAATTGGAGTAATCCTGGTGATTTTGAAGCGCCTGGCGAGGTGGCTTTCACCTTTCAAGAAATACAAAATGTTTTAGCAAAAAATAAAAAAGCTTCAGCAGGTGGAGAAGACAAGGTTACGTATGAAATGTTGAGAGCTTTATCACCTTTTGCTCTCAGCGCATTGTTAACTGCCATGAATGACGCCTTCATTGAATGCAGAATTCAAGAATCCTGGCGAACAGTCAATATTGTGCCAATTAGCAAGAGAAACAGGGATCTAAATGATTACAGAAACTTTAGACCGATCTCGCTTATCTCCGTCTTTCCCAAAACAATTAACCTGATGATTAAGGAACGGCTCACTCTTTTTAGCAAAGAGAATAGCATACTTCCTGAGAGATCTTTCGCTTATAGAAAAAACAAAGCAGCGGCCATGTGCATCAATGAGTTTTTGCACTACACTGCCCATTTAAAGATTTTTGATCATAAAGTTTTGTGGTATCTCTGGACATTACAAATGCGTATAACTTTGTTGACAACAAACAAAAAAGCAAAAATGCTTGAACTAAATTTTGCTGCAAGCTATGTTAAATGGATTAAAAACTTTCTTTCCTCAAGAACTCTCAAACTTGAAGATGAGTCTGTCATCCTTCAGAATGACCTTCCACAAGGCAGGTGTCTATCACCGCTTCTCTTCAATATTTATACTAAAGAACTACATAACGTTCAAGATAACTCATCTATGGTGTTTCAGTTTGCTGATGATTTCTTACTGTGCTCCTTTGATAAAGTTTTGGATGATGCCGTCACCAAAATGAACGTCTTGTTGAACAATTTTATGAACAAATGTAATCAGCTTAAGCTTACCTTTAACTTGGAAAAAACAAACTCCATTTATTTGGCCAAAGGCTGTAAAAAGGTGATAAGAATCTCTGTGAACAACACTCCTATTTCTCAAGTCATGACCTTTAAATTTTTGGGAAGAACCATAACTCGCTAACCACTGGTGAACATTTTTTCAATACTATCATACAGAAGTGTAAATCTGCTAAAATGTATTACGTCATATAAAGGCGGAGTTCATCCGAAGGTTGCTGTAAATTTATTCAAAACTTTTGTAAGATCAAAAATTGAATCCTGCCATTCCACCATGGCGCACACTCCCACTTATATCAACAATAAGATCACCACTTTTCAAAACTCTACAATCAGAAGATGTCTTGGTCTAACACGGGGTTATGCCTCCTAAGTTTAGAGGTACCTTCCTTGCAGCTAAAGAAATAATTAAGCTGAAATTTATTAACAGCGAATTTTTTGCACTCCTCAAGAACAGTACACCAGATAAGACTCAACAAGTTTCGCTGTACCTTTGAAAATTTAAATCTTAACTGTCATTTTACCAAATGTACCAATTTGAAAGTTCTTACCAATTGCCTTCCCGACAGAAAGGGAAATGTTGCTACGGAACAGATTAAAGCTATATACAACAACAAGATTGAATTTTATTTGCTTAATAATTACACTATTATCGCAACTGATGAATCAGTTTCAGATTGCAGCAATGGCTGTGCAGTTTTTATCAGTACACTCAATGAATGCTACAAATTCATTATAAATTTTAAAGCGTCAAGTATATTTGGTGAATTAATGGCCATTCGCAAGGCCGTCGATATCACCATTGAAAGAGGTTTCAGGAAAGTATCAATTTTTACGGACAGCCACAGTGCGTGTTTAAGTCTCAAGTCCAGTAATGCTAGGAATTTTTGTACGACCTACATACACAATCAGCTGTGTAACCAGGTCGAATGTTTTTATGTGATTTGGACACCAGGACAAGTTGGCATCTGGATTAATGAGAGAGCTGATGAGCTAGCCAAGGAAGCCTTGGTAAATGGTATGCCCTTACAGGCGCAACTCACTGCAGATGAACCTCTGCTTTCAATCAAGAATAAAATCCGCTCTAAATGAAATCATGATTATCAAGAAAAATGTGCGGAAAAGGGAATATTTTCTTGTTGAAATCTATCCAAATATTCCGGTTAGACCCTGGTTTTATAAAAAACACTTTTTTGTCCCCTGGGAAATCAAACTTATTAATAGATTAATGTCTGGTCACATATTCGGTACTGCCTACCTTTCGAAGATCAATGTAATACAATCTGATCGATGTAATGTGTGATTGGAGACTGAGGATGCCAATCACATTCTTTTTAAATGCAACAAATACCAGAATATTAGATACAAATACACCTTTGCAAGGAAATTCAAAAACTTAAAAGATATATTCAAGGCCTTCCAGGTCGATATCTTCAAGGAAATAAAAACTTTGTCACTGAGGCAAACATCGTTATATAATACACTTTGTAGAGAAAAACCTGGCTTTTTGGTAAGAAATATTCCGCCAACTACCGTAATAAGAAAAAAAGCTTAACGTTTCACAAGTGAGCTATTTAATAAGTCGAACTTTCCTTAGGTGGAACGAGCTCCTGAATATGTCTTTTATGTCATCCACAACGTGGAGAGGTTCAAGTGGAATGTCCACAAACACTACTCCCTCTATCCTCCCTCCCATAACCTATTTTCCAGGTACAAGTACAATACATTGCAAGAGTAGCGCTCACACCCTGAGTACTGGTCCAATTGAAAAAAGAAATGAAAATCTGCGAAAAAAAGCTTTATTGCACGTTTTTTGCTTACACACCCATTTGTACATAAACAAAGAAAAAATTAAAACCAAAGTGAAAAGTACTCCAGTAAAAAGCTCTCAAATATCATGAAATTGCTAAGATTAGGATGCGGAAGTAGTAAAAATTTGAATAATTTCCAATGATTTTAATATAAGCCTGCCTTTGCGGGATGTCTATTCAACGATTTGAAAGCAATTTTCGTTACGTTAATACAAGTAAGTTATTATGCCTTTTGCAAAGAAAATAATTTTGTATTTAATTAGGATTGGTTATTTACCACTGGAAATTAACTTCACATCTGGAAGGTGTAGAAATTTGCCAACATTTACGATTTCGTTTTCCGTATGCGAAAATAATTTTATCACTTATTGATTGAAGAATTATAAAGATATCATGCAGACTTAAATAACTTTTTATAAAAAAAATATTTTCAAATCGAGTTTCACCGATTTGTAAAACCAGTTCATATTTTCAATCAAAATTTTAGTAACTTCACTTTCCAGGAAGTTGAAAAACTGCACTGTTAGAATGATTTCCATTTTAGCTGGGATGTATGTATATGACATTATCAAATAGGTATGTATGTATATCATATATGTATAAAAAATTGTGTGTTTTTTATATGAAGTTTAACAAGAAGACGAGGCAGCATAAGTGATAGGCTGTTTAATTGCATATACTTCTACAGATATAGTCTGCATGTGTACAAAAACATTACGAAGTAAAAAATATATAAAAAGGATGTGTTTAACAATTTAAGGGGATCGGATCAAACATAAGTAAGAAAAAGCAAAAAATCCGCTTAATTAACACATAAACTCGAAAATATGAATTATTCGAAAACGATTTATTTAAAGAAAAGAAAATACGGGTTAATCAGTTTACGGTGGCGGTATTTGCAAACTCTAGTAAATATCCTTATAATTTCGAAAAATCAACAAGTTTGGGCCCTACCGTTCTTTTATTTGAATTATTTTATTTTAAGTGATTTAAAGTGATCGTGATGGTGATATAGTTTACAGTATATACGAAATGATCGCTATGTATGACCTTTCCCCTTAAGCAATAAAACCCTGCTAAATGTTAATAATAGTTATTTGAAAAAAGGTTTGGTATTCAGGAAAGGAAAGGAAAATAAAAATGCTAATAAAAGCAAATTAAAATACAGTCAAAGCTCGGTATAACAAATACTCACGAATGGAAAATTTTTCAACATTAACTACCTTATATAACGAATTTTTTAATTTTTGACGCTCAGTATAACGAATGCTTGGGTATATATGAACAAAAAAAATCTTATGTATGTATTAAAAACAAAGAGAAATAAAACAAATCATCGTTTATGCATTTAAAGCAAAGAAAAGAGAAAACACAGAAAAAAAACAAGATTATTATTATATTACCATTATTTTCTTGTCATCTTTCTGGCTAATTTTTTTACGCGTATGAATTGAAGTTTGTTTTTGATACAATTTTAGTTGAGCTTAGTAGTGCAAAGAAATATGGGCAATAGAAAAAGAATTTCTTTAAGTGAAAAAATTAAAATATTAGAAGAGTGCAAAAGTGGTAAACCCTTGTCGGTTATTTCTAGTAAATATGGGATAAAAAAAAAATATGTCAAAGATTTTACGTCAGTACCTGCCCGAAGGCCCTACCTGACGGTGCTCTTCGCACTGGGTGAATAAAGCCGTTCACCACCGTCCCGTCGACCCTCCCAGGCGCACATGCCGCGTGAGGATCGACATGTGCGCCTACGAGGGACAACTTGGTAGCAAATTCTGCACAGGCTGCAGAACCATGTACAGACACTTTGCTGAAGTGTTGGAGCTATCTAACCTCCTACTACCCCAATGGCCCGGCAGCAAAATATTGCCCCGCGTCTTACCTGGGGCTTCGCCAACCGCAAAACATCAGGGCAGCTTTGTCGAATAGCAACAACACCTAGAGATATACGGCCTGAAGAGAGCATCTACAATCAGTCACTAGCACCTCCTGCAGACACACTCATCTGACCCATAACTCTTCCCGCGTATCTTTGGGTTTTAACCACAGCCACCACGTGATCCCCGAAGGGGCCTCACCAATAACCAGTCTAGGACAAGTCCTAGGGGCTACTGGTTCCCGTGGCACCAGATAGGACTCTGGTCAGCCGCGTGTTAAAAACACCTCCGATTTTAGGTCCCGTGCAAACCTGAGGTATCGGTAGCACCTCTACCCAGACAAGCATAGGCAGAGCTACTTCCTTAAATTAAATATATGCACGCCCGTTGCCCTGTTATGTCCATGGATTGGGTAGTAACATATAAGTTCAAGGGGTAATTGGCCAAAGGTCAAGGTCTGGAAAAACCAGATTACTCACTTACCGGACGAGCGAGCGAACCCACTTTCACCTTTAATTTACTTGCATGCGCGCCCGTTGCCCTGTTGTTTCAGGGATTGGGTAGCAACATACAAGTTTTTAGGGGTTATCAGCAAAAAGGCCTAGGTCCGGAAACCTGATAACCCTATACCCTAGGAAGCACAACACCAAGCCACCAAGACAAGATGTATTGATCGTGCCCCCCGGGGGGAGTAAATATGGGATATCAAAATCTTCCATATGCACATTAAAGAAAATGGAAAGAAAAATTGTTTCAAATTTGGAAAACACCAACAATGGATCGAAAAACCGCCGATCTATTCGAAAAGGAGAATATCCAGATATGGAGCAGAAACTGTATGAATGGTTCCTTAAACAACGAAAAAAATTTATTCCGGTAAATGGCATAAGCTTAAAAGCAAAAGCCTTAGAACTACACGGCAAGCTTAGTTCCGGAGGATTTAATGCCAGTGATGGATGGTTATAAAGATTTAAGAAACGGTATGGAATACGACTTTTAAAGGAGTCTGGTGAAAAGCTATCATCACGAGGTGATTTAGTAGAGCCATTTAAAAGAAAGCTGCAAAAAATTATATTGGAAGAGGGCTTAACACATGATTCAATTTTTAATGCGGACGAAACAGGTTTGGGTTGGAAAATGCTTCCTGACAAAACATTTGTTCATGCTGGGGAAGCAACTGCTCCTGGGAGGAAAATATCGAAAGAGAGAATAACTGCTCTTTTCTGCGCAAATGCATCGGGTAAAAAAAAAGTGGCTCCTCTTCTCATTGGGAAAGCAAAAAAACCACGATCGTTTCGAAATAAATTTTTACCTGTTAGATATATGCATTCAAAAAATGCTTGGATGAATACTGGAATTTTTAAAATTTGGTTTTTTGAAATGTTTGTTCCCGAAGTAAGAAAATTTTCATAACATTTGGTAAAAATAAGTTGATACAACTCATTTCTAATTCTTTTTTTAGGTTGAATCGTTTTTGAAATCTAACAATTTGCCGTTGAAAGCTTTGCTGATTCTCGACAATGCTCCAAGTCACCCACCTGCAGAAGATCTTGTTAAGCTTACAGAAGGTGGAAAAATATGGACAATGTTTATGCCACCTAATGTTACACCTCTTATCCAGCCAATGGACCAAAATTCAATCCGACTAGTAAAATTGCACTATAGAAACAGTCTACTTTCTAAAATTGTAACATCTGAATCAGAAGACGTCGTTAATTTTTAAAAAAATCTAACTCTTTATGATGCATCGTGTATGATTGGTCTCGCTTGGAACAATGTAAAGCAAGATACGTTGTCAAAATGCTGGAATAAGATTTTAATTGACAGGGATCTAGAGTTTGATGAGGAAGATGATATTCCTTTGTCCAGAATATTGGAAGAAGACGAAATTGTTTCTATTAGACGTGGTGTTAGACTACTGAGCACAGTTTTCCCAAATGTAAAAAATTTACTTCTCGATAATTTTTTGGTGTTTAAAATCTTTTTCATTTGCAGACCTCTTTCAATATCGGAGACATAAATGTTTGGAATCAAAGTGATAATTTAATGTTGGGAGAAGACGATGAAGAGGATGAAGAGAATAAAGAAATTTTAAACGCGATTCCCAACAATGAAATTAAAATTAAACATGCAGAAGTAATTAGATGTTTGGACAAGTGCATCCAATGGAGTCAAGAAAATAATATTGCTTTTTCGAAGTCATTAGTATTAAGAGAAATACAAGAGGAAGCTTTTCAGAGAAGTTTGCAAGTCTCACAAAAACAAACATCCATAAATTGGGTTTTCAAATAAAGTATTCTATTAAAAATCAACTAAAATTAATAAAACTACATACATATGTATACAAAAAAAACTTCGCTATAAAACGAATCTTTCACAATAACGAATCGGTCTGTCATTATATCATTCGTTATACCGAGCTTTGACTGTACAATATCGAAATCCTACCGCCAAAAAGACTTAGCCGACATTACTTTCGTTTTTATTATTTTTTTTCTATGAAAAACGATCATTTATGATCTCTGAAAGTTTTTAGACCGTTGCAAGTTTACAGCAACAGCAACAAAAAGAAAAAAATTTTTTTAGTAACACTGTGGGCAGTGATAGAATACGAGTGTTTCCTAAATGGTCTAGTGTACGCTTAGTTGGACAAAAAGTAATTCTTAGTAAAATATTTCTAGACAATAAGATTTAAAAAAAAAATTAATTTTATTTTGAACTTCAGATTTTGAGGGAGTGTTTAGTTTCCGAAAATCACAGCATATTCCGTATTACAAATAAAATTGTGGATTATAATTTTTTTAAATTTTTTGCCCACGTCTTTTTGTTAGTTAAGGTTTCATATGATGAATAAAAGAAATTAAGTAAATGACAACCCAAGCCATAAGCAAAATAGAAGAAATTGATGAATTTGTAGCCAAAGAACAGCCAAAGAGAAAATAATTGTTAAATAAAAATGTTTGCGATGTGATGATGATTTTTTAATGTTTTTTTTTCTTGTTTTCCTTATTATATAAGAACAAATTCGTTTTAATAAATGTATGTGTGTATGTAGGGGGTATTAATTGAAATTATTGGCAATTTATTAACAATGCATATGAGGAAAATTGGGAAAATGCTTATATGGATGGATGTATTATTAAAACAAAATAATTACTATGTATTGAAATGGATGTAAGTATGTATGTATGTAATTTATGTAAAATATTAAAGTTGTTAGTAGCATTTTTGTTTAAATTAGTGTTTGTTTCGAGTAATAAAAGCAGCACATTGTACAATGATCCTAAAACAATAATAGTTTGTAGTAAAAATAATAGTGTTTTTAATAATACTTATAATAAAATTAATTAAATATAATACTATAAAACAGTTAATAATAAATTTTGTTATGACAATAACACAAATGAAATCTTTGTTATAATAAAATGGTCAATAAATATAAATACTATTATTTATTCATCACATATTTTTAGATACAAATGAGTTCAATTAAAGAAGGAAAAAACAGCAACGGCATTAATTGTTTTAATTAAAAACAGCCTTTTTGCCAATATGTGGGATTTTTCATTTAAGTTTTTTTTATGTAGATTTTTAAACTTAATTATTATTGTTTTATGTTTGTTTCATTTTAATACGTAACAGTGTGTTGGGTTTTTTTAGAAATTTAATTTTTGGTACTATTTTCTATATTTTTTTATAAAATAAACTACTAAAATATTTGTTGGTTGGTTTTGTTTTTGCGATACAAATCACTTTTGAGTTCTTATACATAGATTTTTTAAATAATATTTTCTTTTACTCGTTCGTATGTTTGTAATTTTAATGTTTATTGTATGTAGTATGTATGAATATGTATGTAAAATATTAAATATTTCATTCATTACTGTTGTTTGTCTTTTAATAATTTTGTTTAGCTGAATATTGAATATTAATTTTTTGTTTATTGTTTCTTTGTTTGCTTCTTATAACTTACTGGTATTTTTATTTTATAATAGCATAAATAAATGAATGAACAAGTTATTGTGGATCTTTTATAGAAGCAGAAATTAACTTTCTATTGATAAATAATGAAAGTAATAATTTACACAAAAAGTTGATGTACTCATACTGTTTCTTAAGTTGAAAAGAAAATATCAAATGTCTTGAACTATGATTCTCTTCTTAACAATGTGAACAGTGCAAAGTCAAAACGGTTTGTTTTAAAATTTAGAAAAACATTTTTTCAATCATTGAACAGTTGCATGAATTATCTCACTAACAGTAAGCAAGATGTGTTGAAAATATAGACCATATTTAATAATGGTGGTTTTAGACTGCATTTTTCTTACATCTGACTTTTAATCTGTCAAAATTGCCGATTTATGGACGATTAAATGTTCAACTTTAGGCAAAAACACTATCATATAAACAAAGCGCATAATTAAATTGAGAGCAGTAGCTTCAAATGCTCTCTCATATACTTTTTGTTTACAATAAATAATTCATTTACTTATTTCTTATCAATCACAACAAATTCTCCCATATTCTCACGTGTGGTCAGCTGTTGATTTGCATTAACCACCACATTTAGTGGGCCTTGCTTCCCTTGTTTCATCTTACTTTTCATCTAACTTTTACAAAAGAAATGTTTCAAAGTTTTCACACGACATTTACAGATTTTACAAGTCAGATGTAAAGGAAGATGCCGTCTAAAACCACCATAAGTTATGAACTATTTACAAATTAGTCTTTTGAGAATACGAGACCATCAACACACATCTGGGAGATGAATAGAATGCATAATGGTAATTGAAAAGCCATTAAAACTGCAAATGTACTACGGCATTCAACTACAAATCTTAAGAAATTAAATGGAAGTTGAAAGAGAAACCAGAGAGAAAACTCTGTTCACTTTAATATTTATTTTTTTATGAAAGTTTCATATAAAAAAGATTAACTTTAACTATCAAAAAAAAAAAAAAAAAAAAAAAAAAAATATTACGGTCCTATATTTGTGAATCAACACCACCAAAGTGAAATTTTAGAAATTTGTTTTTGTTTCTCATACAAATTCTAAAAAAAAAAAAAATTGGCATAACAAAGCCTACGTTCGTTCCAGGGTACATTTACTTACCACTACTTATACTATAAGTAAATATGGCTTTTTTTTTGTTGCTTCTTGCGTGTTAATGTCAAACAACTATTGGGTTCTTATATTTTTGTTTACGTTTTTTAACAATTCGTATTTGTGTTCTTATTTAAGCTCTAGGGCTTTTTATTAAACAGGTAATAAGTTTTTGTTGTATTTATAATTATTTTGATTAATCAAAAACAATTTTTTTGAAGATGATACTCAAAGGGCATTGAAATATCGAAATACAATGCTTAAATAATGTAGAAATTAGGACAGATATTTCCTTTTAGATTTTGGGAAAAAACGAAATTCTATTCCTAACAACTTGATATTATTTTCTTTATTTTACTACACCCTTGTTTTCTCATTTACAAGCTGGAAAAAACAAATTAAGAGAATATTGTATATGCATATATTAGTACAACGTGAACAAATATCGACAATTTGAAACTGAGAAACGATTAATCCTATGTGCTACTGCCTAAAGATTTCAAACTGCATTACCAGAAAAGGGGCAAACCAATTGAAGGCTTCGTTGATAAGGATTGGGGAGGAGACCTAATAGAATGTAAGTCATATACAGAATACGTATTTTTCTATGCTAGATGTACATATATATTCCTGAGAGTCGAAAAAACAAACAACAGTAGCTCTCAGTAGCATTTGGTTTGAAGAATTTGCAAGAATCAATTGTTATAAATCGTGATAAAGGCTCAATATCTGTTTAGAAACCCCGTATATCATGCTTGAAGCAAACACATTGATATTAAGAAAAACGACATAATTTTAAAGTATGTGCCAACTAACGAAATGGTTGCGATATTTTAACAAAAAATTAGGAAGAATTAAACATTACAAATTTACTGATTTAATGGGATTATATTAGTTTTTTGTTAAATATTTTGTATTGAGGAGAAGTGTTAAATTGTTTTGAAATTATACTTTGCAATACAAATACTTTAAAGCCATAGCTTTACATTTAATTTTAAAAGAAAAATTGTTTGAATAAATACATTTACATATAAATCATCTTGTATTTGGCTTTATTGTAAACATAAGAATTCTAACAGTGTTTGTATTGCTGTACTAGTAAGTAAGTGTACCTTGACTGCTAATTGGTGTATTAACAAACAAAAACAATGTAAGTATATATTTTTTGGCGGATTGACTACAAGTTGGTGTTAATTCAACAAAGTTAAAACAACAATATGGTTATTTGATATGCTCGTATGCCATTTTTTTAATTGAAATCTACATATGTACTTATTTGTATTTTTTAGTAAATAATTAGAATACGAGTATTGAATTCATGCATCACTTTTTTAGTATATTTTCAAATTATTTTTGATTTTATTCACAATTAAAAATATGACGTACGAGCATCCAATTATACGAAAAAAAGTAACTCAACGGCACCACTTGTTGAGTGAGTCGCATTGGCAGGCACTAAATAATAATGAATGGAATGAAGTTCAAATATAATTTATTGAATTTTCTTCTTATCGAATTAATTAATATTTAAATCTAAATTGGTTGTGGTTGCAATTTAGTTTGGAATACGAGTTAAATTTTTAGAGCTGTGCTCTTTATAGTTATGAATGGGAAATGAAAAATTTAAACCCAGAAACATCCAACAGTACCCGATATAATTATATTTTGCTGGTTGTCTTCTATGGTCATTGTGGTGGTTTGGATTATAAAATTTGCTGCTCAGTTTGAAACGCGTAAACTGTTGCAAAATATAAGCAATTAGCATTGCATTTCACTTACGCAGATTTTGTCAATGACATTTTATATAATTTCATATATAATTTTTTTCTTATAATACTATGAAATCGAAGAATAATATATTCATCAAATATTGATATTTAATAATAGATATTTTCAGATTGTCAATAATATTTACAATATTATTGTTAAATAATCAATTATGCTTTACTTGAAAACGCTTAATTAATTCAACCATATCGGATTTAAGCAGAATAGAACTGTTCCAGAAATAAAAGTAGTTTGAAGTAGAAGTGGAAGAGTTCATAACAATGTACTAATTATGTGGCTAAAATTAATTACATTAAAGATAATATCAGTTGCTATCTTCTAAAGAAACAGCATTTTTTCCAAAAAAGCAATTCTTTTGTGTTGCAGTTTCAGATTTAATTTGTTGTTTGAATTAGTTTTTTCTTTTAATATCTACTTATAATTGCAATAAATATCTATAACATCTACATACATATCTTTACAAATACAAATAGTAAACATTTTTTATTCTTTATTTTAGATTTTTGTTCATCTGTTTGTTTCAATATATAAATTTTGTTTTCTTCATACATTTTTATTGAGTTGAGATTTTTTGTTTTGTTTTCAGGCTTATAAACACTAATATCAACTACAAAAAAATTTATTATTATTATTATTTTTTTTAATAATTTTTCCCTCGAATTTGGTTGTCCTTAATAAATGACACTGGTTTGCTTCACTTCATCTTTGTAATTCTATACATAATTATATATATATTTTTTTCTCTAAATTTTTTTTCATTATAGTAGAAAAGACGGTTGCGTTACAACATTTAACAATTTTTGTTTTGTTTTCATTTTTAGATTTCTATTATTTTTATTTTGCGACTGTTTTAGTTTTATTTCATTTCATCAACAGTTCAATGTTTTAAAAAATCTCAATTTCCGTAGATTATAGTAAATAAAACATTTTTTGTTCAATTTTTCGATTGTGCGGGTACAGTAGATGCTCACAAATTAGAACTCTTGAAGATTTCAATAATTACAAATTAAAATTTAAGCCTAATGATTCAAATTGGAACCTAAAAAGTCAAATCTCCACGTTTTATATACGATTTTAATTTAGCACACATTTTCGATTAATGAAGTTCAAAACGTTTGAATATATGCTTAAACATATCGGTCAGTACTCTGTGAAACTAATATTAATTAATAGAATTAGTTTTGTGTTCAAAAGATTTTATCCTCAATATCTAATTACTTTGAACAAACTAATGTAAGCACTTGCGAATGTTTTTTATACAAATACCAAATTGTTCATCGCCAATTGGAATAGGTTAGGTTAGGTTCAACAGGCATCTTTCGCTCTCATGGGTCCATTTAATCTATTTGTGATACCCGTGATAGATAGATAATAGAAAATTAAAAACACAAGAGTAAAGATTAAAGAAGACAGAAAGCAGAAAACACCTAAAGTATACGGCAGGGATCGAATCTGAAACCCTCTACTACTAGTCTACGGGGTACTTTTTATAAACTAATACATACATACATAGTACTTTTTATAAACTAATACATATGGAATGGAAATAAAACAACCTTTAATTCCCAAAAAAAAACTATTTAAGGATTTAAATGTTTTTCAGAAATTTTCTATAATAATCTTTTGCAAGGAACGTTCGAAAATCCATAATTTTAAGAAATTTAAAGATTTTTTAGATAAATTTGAAAATTTTGACTTCAGACTAGTTAATTCATTGAGATGAAAACATATACAATTTAAATAAAAAAATACAGAAAAGTTTAAAAAAATTTTTTAATACAAAATATTTTGTTTGTTGTGGCTTTAACTGTTCATATGCCGACATTTCATTGGGCGCTAAACCAAATCGTCAGTAAACTTCAAGCAGTTTGAAAACATTCAACCTCGTATGTTTATGCTAAAAGAATAAAATACAATATGAGAATTCAGTATTGTATATAATCATTACAAAATACAAACAACACAACAAACAATTATACTCAACGTGAGTCTATTTTATTTTTCTTGTTGGTCGTTAATGATTTTAATCAATCAGACAAAAATGCAACTACTTGTGAAGAATATCCGAAATAATAAATTTCAATATAAAATTTTTATTAATTTTAAAATAAAAAGTTTTTAAGCTAGAAAGAAGCCCATAAAATTGAAGGCGAAATATTCAAAATTAATTTTTTAAATTATTCATTGTGCTCAATATTAAAATTTATTATTTGGGATTTATCGCCAACTAGTCGTTTAAACAATTAGTTTCAAAAATATATTCCCAGCAGTTCTCAACTCGTTGTAGGCAATAATTAACTAATATTGATGACCAATTGTAATGTTATAAGCCATAGTAGTAGTAATATCCTATCAATAATATTTAATATTTCTCGATAACGATCCCATAATTGCTAATATATTGACGTCGACTTGGTGTGACGTCGACGTCGACAATCATAATAAGGGGGATTGTGCTTTACGCTGTATATATGCCCGCATTTCGTTGAAGCAGACATATAGATATGAGCTTTTTGTCTACCAGAAGAGCAAACCAAATCGAATCCAACGAAATGAATCGTAATCGCAGCGACATCCGCCGAACTTTTCAGTGTCCAGTCTACGAATATGAGAGCCGTCAATATAATCTTACCGACGCTATGCGTCAGCTTGATAATGAAGAACAAAAACAATTAGAATTTATCCCACGTGTAAGCAGCAACAAGAACCGTGCTTTAAGAAACCGTCCTGCCCCATCCCGCCAACGCCATCAACAAGGCGGATCAAATGAGTTTACGCAGAATGAAGGTGAACGTGTCATGGAAGTGACCGCAAAAATAAACGAAAATCTATCCGCCGACACTAAATAGCAAGCTGAATTATTAGGGCGGATTAAAGCTAATGCAATCAAGCGTGCACAAATGTTACAGATATCAACAAGAGCCGTGTGTACTAACCCAGCAACACCCGTATTTACAGCTGTGAGTTATACTCCAGAAATTCGAACGCCAAATTGTACCGTGTTAGCTTAGTCATGCTTGAAGTGAAATTAAGAATTTGTCAAAGCCATTTCCCAATAACCAGCAGATATTCCGAGCATATTGCAAACTTAAGTCGTCGTAAGTTGAGTCCGTATGCAGAAGGGTCACAATGTTACCCGAACCAGTCAAGAAAATAATTGATTCCGTCGGCATAGTAACTATAAACGACGAAGTATATTTACCCGTAATTTTAATATTGTGGATTTTTTAAGCCAAACTTCGCCTCAATTAACAATTCTGATCAGCGATATTATAATTATAGACTTATTACAAATCATTTCGAATAGTTGCATAATCCAAAAGAAATCGCAAAGTTGGAATTCACATTATGCAAGTCTCACTGATAAGATTTCTACATTTAGGACGAAAAAGAAAATGTGAATAGAAATCAAAAACACATGCATGTCTGTATACACATTCATACAAAAGGCTGCGGGAGCACCAAAAAATTAAGAAGAAAATGAAGAATAGTGTGAATTTGTACAAAGAGGAATCAAGTGTTCGGATATCAATCAGGATGAAAAAAAACTGCTTTAATTTAAATAAACTATCATACATTTTCTTATATAATCAACAAAAATATACTTTACATATGCATAAGATAATCTTTTAAAAAACTTTCTATTCTATTTAATTTTTATTTGCATAAAAAACAAACCTTTCACGTATCTCAGAACATAAAATGAGTTCTAGTTTGTGAGCGTGCACTGTACCATACGTCCCGATATTGTTTATATTAATAATTTATTATTTTGCTTTTATTTAATCATAATTTTAAGTAAAAACTAACAACACATACAAATACATATAATAATCATAATAATAGTTAATTAATAAGTATTTAGGCGTACAGTACAGTCACAGACAGAGAAAATGTTTCACTTTTTTGTTTTTTTTTTCTGTATATAATTTCACATTGTTTTAATTACGCTTTGCTTTTTGTATTCCTTCGTTAAAAATTTATTCTCTTTTAATTAAATTGGATCTGTGTGTGTGTGTGTGTGTTTGTAGTAACTTTAAATGTTTTAATTTCCATTTAGCAGCATTTTAGCTCTGAAGAAAGATCACCCGTTTGCAAGCAACTGTAAGACAATTGTTGAGATGTTGTTTGGCTTGTATTTGTGTTGGTGGTAGTATTGGTATTAATAGTAGAAATTTTATTATTGAAATTGGTTTTTGTTTTACTTATTATTAAATCATTATTGGTTAACCCGCTACAAAGATTTTGCGGTATTGCATGCTGTTCTTGCTGTTCCTGCTGCTGCTGTGGGTGGTGTTCTTTTATTTTTTTATTCTGTTGCTGATTGTATTTAATTTCGTTCAATTCGGTTGGTGTTTGTATTCTTGCTATTGATGAATCTGATGCTAATGTTACTGTATTAGGTCCACATTCTGTTACATTTTTTTGATCTATCACATCTACTGAGGAAATATTATTTAAATCAATAAGTTTTCTCTCTTCAGTTTCCTTTTGAGGGGTCGATGCATTTGCTAAAAAATAAAATTTTAATTCATATGTTTGCATTGTGTTATAATTTTAGAATTGTATTGCGAAACAAAACATCTAAAATATATTATTATTGTACTTCTACTACTTCTACTATTTCAATGTATTGCGCTTTGATTTTTAGATTCCATATTTAAAGAAGATTAACGAGTCATTAAAAATAAAGATCTGTAGTGCTCAATTGTCGGTTTATAAGCCAACGTCCTTGCCAAGTTATCAAAGTATTAAAAACTTAACTGCGTTGTTCTATATTTGACTGAATACAGCTTAGAAGTGTATACGTACTGAAGAAGTTCCTTGGCAAAGTTCTTTTTTAATAATTATTTAATGTGCAGATTTTTTTAAAAGCGCTAGTGTACTGGTGAAATTTTATAAGGGTGATTGAAAAAAGATTATTCTTGCTTCCTCACAATTTGTATGCATGTGCACGAGTAGGAACAATTTTTTATGTCCACTACGCGCACATGTGCACATTTTGTGCCGTTTTCGAAATGTGCTGCTCATAAATGACACATGAGCAGATACATGACAAGACAGTACAGGAGGAAACGTACATCGCTAATTTTGATCTCCTTCTGTAAGGAACCAGAATATATGCGTATACTTTGTAGGGTCGTACACTAATAATATAGAAAATTGCAACATAATAATAAATCTTTGTTAAATCACTTAATTATGTGCCTGTTCATGCGTACATAAGCCGAATATTTCAAGAGCGACACATAAAATGTGCCTCAGAAATTTGCTCTTACTCATACGCATGCGTACATATTTAGCACATTTGCGTGTGCACTCATGAGTGCGCAAATGAGTAAGTATCATGCTTCCTAGTGTCTTTCTATGAACTTTTGGGATTATTCGAAAAGTATTCGACTATTTTTTTTATTTATTAGCGAGTTGAAAATATATACGTAGGCATCCTAATAAAAAATATATAATTAAAAAAAATGAATTGCTTTTTTTCAGCAATATTTCTGATAATTACAGACTGATGATGTAAGTGATTCGACTACTAGTCAAAAAGAAATGATTTTCATTTTGAATTCAAAACAATTTTTGTAAGAACTTCACAGCTTAAAGCTCTAATATCTCAGATGAAGTGAAAGGCCTACCAGTATGCAACGAATGGGTGTAAAGAAATTAAACTGTGTTTGATCTTTTAGAGCAATTTCCGTTTGTTCAATCCGTTCACACTATCGGCACTACATTTTTCAATACAAATAGCAATTACATAACTGTTTTGCGATTTTTCAAAGCCACTGTTATTACAAAATGAAAAAAGAAAGTAATAAAAAATTAGTAATGCAAAACATATGAAATCAATAATAAAATTTTAAGTGTACAAAGCAATCAATTACATAATGAAATTACAAAAGTAAAAATAAATTATAAGATTTAAAAAAAGAATATAGCAAATAATACATACATTATTATATAAAAAATTTAATAAATACCATTTTATTTAAACACTATTTATGTTTTGGGTTATATTTCTTATTTTTATGTTTTTAAGCAATTCACCAGCTATTTACATAAACATGTACATATATGTTTATATGCATATATATTTTTCTTGCTTATATTACGTTTTATTGAACATATAATATATAAATAATATAATAAATAAATGACATAATACAATTTTCCTTAATTCACAGCCTGTGCAATTCACACATCGTATTAAATAAAACTATGCAAGTTCACGTTGTACTGCCGCCAAAACGTCAAACTTTGAAAAGCAATTAGAAAAAGTTATAGCTATCGATTTTACCAAATCATATGAATTATACAATTTTCTCATTAATTAGAATAAATTAATGCACGGTTTAAAATTATTTCAAGAAAAATTCAAATTATTACTTTCCCCTTCATATCTTGAATATATATCCGTGACTTGGTTCGGTTTAGTCCAAGGACGTTTAATAAAAATTATCATTGGTATACGAATAACAATTGTAAACTTTATTAATATTTAACACCGGCAAGATCGTGAATAAAACAAATTATTTAAATTGTTCAATTTAACATTTTTATACACAAGAAATATTGTTTTTATAAAAAAAATTAACTTATTGAATTGGAAATTAAGTGAGAAAAACAAAATACATTGTACATGTACAATACATATGCAACACATTTTTATGCGATATAACAACTCAAACGTTTATTAATTTTAATCAGATTCATAATATATAAAAAAAATTTACTAAGCTTCAGATTATTTTTTCGTCTTAGTTACTGTATTTTACATTATTACCCAGCAAGACACGCGAATGAAATGGCTATCCAGCAACAACAAAAATACATGCGAAAGAAACAATTCATGGATGTGTTCTTCCCTAATTTAGGTTAGGTTAGGTTAGGTTGATTGGAGGGGTGTGATAGCCCATGTCATACGACATACACTTAAGCCAGTGAAGGCTTGTTGTGCGCTCCCTTTAATTATCAGACACAAAGTGCCAGAGTTCTGCGGCAGGATTCGAACCTGGGACCTTTGCACTACGAGTCTAGTACACTACCTACTAGTCTACGAAGGTCAGTTTCTTCTCTAATTTAGGTGGAAAAATTATGATTTCAACGTTATCGAGTCATTGGCGAGCATGTGTTCATATTTGGGGAATCAGTTCATCATTGAAATGAGCGCTTGGGATGCATTTAAATTGGATGATTCTCATACGTTTTATCGGTTCGCGAGATTCATTTATTCAGGATCTTGTTATGGGCCTACATAGGCCGGTCTCGGACGAAGGGTGCTGAGCACCCCGGAATTTTCCATTCTCGTGGAATTTCCAATAAAACAGGGACCGAAAATAACTGTTATATTTTTATTTCAGAGCAAAAAGGTTAGGCAAAAATGCCCTTTATCTGCATTTGGGAATTTTTAACTATTATCGCGACTTTTATATTATATTGGTTACCGTAACTAAATAATTGAGAAAATAAAAATTTTGGTTACAAATAACCATTATATCAACCAAAAAAAATTTTTGGTTAAAAATAACCATTAAATCAACCAAAAATTTTTTTTGGTTGAAATTAACCATTATAGAAAAAAAATTATTTTTTTTGGTTATCATGTATCAAAAAATTCCAAAAATTTCAATGATTTATTGTTGTCACCAAGTTCGTACATACATATATACATAAACTCAAATATACAAAAATTTTTTCTATATGGTAATTAGATGTGTGGCACACATCTAACCGTTACTTACTGTCTTTTGATCTGGTACACATTAGGTTGGTAACTTTTTAACGTCAAGAGTTCGTTAAATCATGTTTCAGGACCTAGAATTATTTTAGTGTGATACTGAGTTTCGATCTTGCACAGTGTAATTTCTTCATTCGTAAGGCACTAAAAAAGTCGATTTTTTGAAGTAGTAACCAAAAAAAAAAATTTTTTTATAATGGTTATTTTCAACCAAAAATTTTTTTTGGTTGAAATAATGGCTATTTTCGACCAAAAAATTTTTTAGGTTGAAATAATGGTTATTTTCGACCAAAAGTTTTTTTGGTTCATATAGCGATTATTTATAACCAAAAAAATATATATCTCATTTCAATTGGTTAAAATAACCAAAATAAAATATATTTCTTGTTAATGGTTGACTATAACCATTACGTAAATGTATCAGTAATAATTGTTAAGTCTGATTTTTCTAGCGTTTATCTTATAACTGTTACGTCCCTGCAATAAAATACATAGTTTTCCTCCTCGTTAAATGGTCGTATAAAAAAATTCTCTGGTTGCGCCTATGATTTTTGGATGTATTACGATTGAGTTTCTGAAACACGTGAAATTTTTAAGCATAGAATTTAATTATTTGTAAGTTTGAAGAAAAAATCCTTTATTTCATTTAGTAATAAGGGTCGAAGGAAATTTCAATATATGTATCAACAATTAAGAAACCAAAGCGATAATCTTTAAAAGTAAAGATTAAATCAAATTTTAAGACATTTTTATTAAAAAAAAAATAATAATAATAATAATAATAATTTATCGATTTCATTTATTAAGGACCGAATTTAATTTTTTGCCAAAGATCAGCATTTATTGAAAATAATTAAATTAAAGTAAATAATTCTCCATATAAAAAGGTGGGGCTAAAATAAATATTTATTTCATTTAATAAAAGAGTCGAAGAATATTACAATTTAAGTATCAATAAAGTCATATTCAATTCTTCAACAATCAAGAGAAATCTAGTTTTAAGAAAATTTTATGTAACTAAAATATATATCTAAGGACTAATATAAATAGTTCCCATAAAAACCCTCAAATCTTCTCGATGATCTTGCTTTGCATTTGCATTATTTTATAGTTAGTTCGGATTTTTAAAATCCTAACTACTATTCACTTTGCATAATTAAAATACAGAATAGTTTATATCTAGGATGAAAATAATTATAAATAAGAATTCTAACATAAAACTGGCATGTGAGAAATTGGTGCCTAAGCTTCACGATTATTTCTTCATTTTGAGGGAAAACAATCAACATTATTAATTCAAAAATCAAAACGTATTAAAATTGTTTTAAAACAACAAAAATTCGGCTTGAAAAAGTCTCTTAGAAGTGAAAATTATAAAAATTCAAGTTTATTAATATTGCAAAAAAATTTAATGGAGCAAGCAATAAAGGAACGCCACAACGGCTGAGAACATCAACGTTGTACGTGAATTGACCACAAAGCTAATACCATTGCACCCCGTCAGAATACTTTTGATACGTCTTTTGCAAATGACCTTAATTGAGCAAAGTTAATCAATGCAATGAAAGTCAGCATAAATCACACGGATTCAGGCGTCATCGAAAGCTGAAAATCGGATCCGTCCCAACTCGCAACAGAAATTAACGGTGCAATATTTCATACATGATTCAAAATGAACCGTCAATGCACGTATGATTCCATTCTAAATTGGTGCGTGTTGTTTACTCTTTTTCTAAAAATTACCAACAACGATTTTGTACATAATTATATGCATTTACACAATTATATGCATATCGCACTCGTTCAACAATACTGTATTAACTCAAAATTCTTAAATTTTCAGTTTTTGCTAAAAAACGAATAACGCTGTCCATATCTACCTGCTAGAAAAATTTCCCATTGTACTGACCACTCCTTCATACAAAAATGGAGACTTAAAATTTGTTTTATCATATATGGTTAATGTAAAATCAAAAAGTTTTTTGCCTCTACTGAAAATTTTGAAATTTTGAGTTAATACAGTATTGTTGAACGAGTGCGATATATGAAATAATATAAAATGTTTGACTGATAGTTTTTGTTATTTCCATATATTGACTTTTAATTTAAATTAGACATTTATTTTACTTAAGTCTAAAGTCCCCACAAATAAGCAACTGAAATTGGCGATTTTATGTTGTCACCCATAATATAATTTTTAACAACTGTCAACCATAACCGGACCATTAATCTTGATTATTGTAAAACAATTTAAAAAATTAGTCGGTTGAAATAATACAGTTCGAACGTAAGCCTAACATATGCCGGGATTTATTGCATTCGTAATTCGAAAAATGTTACAGACGATTTAAAATCTGTCAATCTATGCTTTTGAGCATTTAAACATTAAGAAAGTTTTAGTAATCACAAAAATAACAAATAATTTAAACAAAATAACTGTCTTACGCACGCAGGAGAAAAAGGAAATAAAAATAAAACTTAATATCGATTTTGTTGTTTGCTTTTTATAATTATTTTTTATCGTTTCTGATTTTATATACATATAATAAATGTTAACATTTTCATGTTTTAAGTAGTAAATTATACAAAAATAATAATTATAATATAATGATAATGATTATATTAATTAAAGTACAAAAATAATAATTTTTAATTAGTACTTTACTTGATAAATCCTTACAAATCATCGTAGCATATGTAAGTAATTTAATTACTTTCTATTGAGAACATTACAGAATCATTTGTTGTTTAATTGTTTTGTTTATTTTTTTTTTTCACAAAAAAAAATATCTTTCAAACTAAACTAAATAAAAGGGGGATGACCTTAAATAATAATGCTTCTATAATAAAATATAACATTAATTAAACAAAAATTTAATAAATAAAGAACCGAGAGGGGAAGAAATCAAAACCTAAATTAGTTTGTTAAATATATATTAAAAAGATATTTATTTTATATTTAAGTTAAACATAAACATAAAAATATTACGGTTAAATTATTGATTATTTAGACTAAGTCAGTTTTTTACTACTTCACAACAAACCGCTGGGTTATTTGAAACAAAAAGAAAAAAATCATATATTATATCAATTTCTTTTTATTAATATTTTTCTCCTAAGTATTGTGTGAAATAAGTTTTATTAAAAAAAAATAATTATGTTCGTTTTGTAAAATAAGAAAACAGCGGCTTTAGAAGTGACATGTTTCTATTTTACGTGAATGATTTGAATAGTTTTTTTTCGATTTTATACAAAGTATTTATCAAACAATTAATTCGTGTAGGCTACAAAATTAAATAATCTTAATATACATATATTTAAGTTATTAATTTTTTTTAACGTTGACTATATTAAACTTGATACTATGTATATAATATTTATTTTTAAAGGATTTTCGCAAAAAGTAACAAAAAAATCAGCAGAGTTCAGCTCGAAGACAAAAATTTATGGTTATAGTATTTGTTTTTAAGGATTTCTTGTGTGAGGTGACGCTGGATAATTTTGTTAAAAGGAAAACGCACCAACTAAGCTAATAGCAGAATAGCAATAAGATTTATTCATTTTTCTCTATGTAGTGTGTGGTATATTCCCAAGTACAGAACTGAAATCCATTTTTCCCTCTTTTACTCACTTCCAAACGTACGTATGTATTAATATATTTTATATTTTTTTAAATATTAGTATTTAAAAACGTTTGTATTTGTTATAAATCTTTAAAAAGATATATATATATATATATATATATATATATATATATATATATATATATATACTCGTATATATCATTGATATATACACTCGTATATATCATTGATATATACTCGTATATATCATTGATCAAATTACAAGTGCGAAGAATTTGTAATTAATAACAAAGTTGTAACGAATCGATTTTCATATAAACGTTGAATAAAAATACTACCGATCATGATTTATCTCATATTCATATCCATATTAAATTTGTAATGAATTATGGGAAGAAGAATAAAAATACAAAATGGCAGAGTAAAATAATCTTCTTTTTTATATAATAAACTTTTTAAATTTATTAACGTTATAATCATTTTGCAAGGCATGTCTAAGCAGTATTAAAAAAACTTATTCAACTATATTATAATTTAATTTATAATAATGCATTACATGCAATTCCCATTGGTAATAATGCAATTAAAATTGCATATAATTGATAATTGGCCAAATTTCAATTACAATTGTATGTAATTAACGAAAAATAATTGTGAGTACTGTAATTGGCTCTACTTAAAACGCAAATTGTAAGTAGTATGAAGACGAAAAGTAATCTGCACCGACTCCTCCATGTCTATGAGGCGTGGAATCTAATATTGTTTCATATTAGTTTTTATACTATTAGCAAAAAAATGCAACAAATTCCTTATTGAAAAATAAGCGTAAAGCACTATAATTGCTCATGATTGCCCTCTTAAATGTTTTTAAGGTTCCAGAACAACTATTTCGTTGCAAAATAAAAGCATCAGTGAAATCACTGATGGAATAAAATTATTCCAATTTATTATAAAATCTTAGCCTTTTTATAAGCAGATAAAAAGAACTGCTAAAGAAATTACTTTTTTGTGTTAATTTTAATGCATTTTTAAAATAAATCAATTTCAATCAATTTAAATCAATTTGATAGTGAATAAATTATGGAAAACGACTCGGCAATCCTGTTTAGTTCAAGTTTAAAAACAAATTATAGAAAAACAAGGAAATTTTGCATTAAGATACGAAAATACTCTATGAATTTACATATGTGCTTTTACATTATTTATTGATTTGATAATAAAAATTGATTTTTGTTGGTGCATGTTTTTAAATTAAAGAAAAATTCAAAAGGAATAAGCAACAGCTTCGCTGATTCCGCATATTAGACTTGGCTTATAATAATACCAAGACCTTATTTCATTAATGAGAAATTTAATTCCAACTTCACTGAAAATATTCAACTCAAAATATACTCAATGAAATAAAAGAGATGTCAATTACCCTTCTATTCGAAAATAGCACTTCGAAAAAGCATACAAAAGCTTTATGCATAACAATTTGAAAACATATGAAAAGAACAACTAACATGTTGCGGTTCACCAACTGGTGAAGTGTTAGTAACTATTACATATTATAAATACATGCGTTTTATATTTCAATAGGTGTAAATTAAAATTGAAAAATTTATAATTTATAATTTATATGATTTAGTTATTTAGGTAAAAAAAAACAGCATACAATTTCCTTCTAGATCTTTGTAAAAAAAAAATTTAAAGTCAAAAATTCTCTGGCAATTTTAAAACCTCTTCATACTTTAGAATATCAATGGAAAACGTTGATCTCGACTTTCAAATACTAAAGAAAAAACTTAGTTATTATTTTTTACAATTTTATTCGAATCGACATTTTCGAATACACTCTTGATTTTCTACTATTCTCAAAATTTTTTTAATACAAATGTATAAAATATTTAACAAGAATAATTTTTTATTATTACACATTAAGGAAATGAATGGAAGCTAATCTAAGATTAGAGATCGAAAGACACACTTTAATGCAGTAGAAAAACAATTTTTTTGTTTGAATAAAACAGAAATAAATGGATTGAATCATATTATTCCACTTAAAGATTTAATTACACGTTAAAATACTTCCTTTTAATCGGTTTTTGCTGTAAACATTTTAACTGAATATGTTTTTACTGAGTATGTTTGTTATTTTTCTAAAATATTTAAAAAGTATTAATATATTTGTTTCCTGTTGTCCTTTTAAGCAGGAAATTAATGTGAATATATATTTATGTTTAAAAAGTTGTAAGAGAAATGTTGATTGAAAAACCTTTACACACATAAATAAATCCAATAAATATTGCCACTACATATTATTGTTACCCCTTCGATTTGGAACTCAATATCAGATTTTCGTTAGTTTCGTTCTGGGCGGTGTTGTCGTCGGCAGCTTTTTTAATAGCTTTATGTATAGTGCTTTCTTGTTGCTCTTGTTTTACAAGGGCCACATGTCTATCTAGGTCAACAACGAATGGATTACAATTGCAACTACTGCTACTACTATTTGTAGTGCAACAATCGCTGGTACAAAAACCGCTGCTGCTACTGTTGCTGCATAAAGAGGCTGTTGCTGCAGTACGGGATCTTACTTTGTCGATCTCTAGATCTTCCGAAAGCGTTACTGACCCTATATCGTCTTGAAATGTTCTCTTATGGCTTGTATCACAGTAGTCTGAATCAATGCCATCTGATTCATTATTGATGGCATTTAATGATTTTATTGCTTTACCAGAAAGCGACTCAGGGCATTCCTTCACTATTACTAAATTGAGAGAATATTTCGCCTGTGGTTTTGAAGCTAATGGTATCGACGCATCGCGGTTATTGATAGAGCTTTGCTTCACATTATCTGATGCCATATCAGGAATATGTGGTATTGGTGGAAAAACAAATGCTTTATTCGTAGAATCGCCTGTTGAAACTAAAGAGCTAGATGGTGTATAATAAATACTGGCCGGCGAATCTTCTAAATCTCCGTTTGTTTCAAATGAATTCTGGCTGGCCAAATTAGTTGCATTGACATTAAATCCTATTGCATGCATTTTGGCTGGCTTAGCTGCCACGATGACTACATTTGCTTTATTTCGCCGCCCATTGACATGGGAACTACTGTCGGGCAGTGTTTCTCTCCGCTCGCGTATATGTAAATTTGAAGCTCCTACGCTTTTCGCAAAACTACTACCATAACTTCCACTGCCCATACTAGCGCTGCCACCAGTAACTCTAATACTACTTGCCATATCTGCCATAGTTCGGGGACTCTTGCAGGGTGAGTTGCTAAAGCTTAATTGGTTGTCACATATGGAAGAGTAATAATCTACACACATGTCACCGGTGGCTATGCTGGCATTCGATGTAGACACCGAATGGACACTAGCAGTCCGGTTTAGTTGTTCACTTGAGGCGTCAGCATTTACTACTACCGGAGGTGGGGTGATTGAAGGTGGATTGTTCGCAGATAGCTTTTGAGTACGACTAGCCATACTGCACATACTATTACGTCTCAGAGAGCTGGTCTGTTGAACAAAGTTTTCACAAAAATCCACTGGATCACTACGAAAATAACTTTGGAACCACTGAAATTTTTGTGACAACTTAAATTTGTTCCTTTTAAATTTGATTTTAAATCTTAACTTCGAAGTAGTCGCCACCCCACTGCTGCTACTCACTGCAAGAGCATCTGAAGGAGTCACCGGATCGTCTGAGCAGTTCTTTGTTGCAACAGAAATGTTGTTATATGAATTCGTAACTTTAACAATCTTGTTAGAGGATTTTCGTTTAAAAATGGGTTTGTGTATGGATTTTTTTTGTATATTTCTCGGGGTCATAAATAGATGCATTAACTTGGGGCGACTACTAGGAGGAGCTGATACTACTGCCTCACACGTAATACTACTTGTTATATTGTCTTCGTCCTTGAACTCTACAGATCTGGTGTTAGTATCTGTTATATTAGGGACTGGTTTTACCATGTGGTTCGAGTTTGATTTCTTAAATTTAATTATTTTGTCGTCGACATTATTTTCATTATCATCATCATCATCATCATCATCACCACCAACAACTCTATTTTTACAACTACTATTGCTAATTTTACTTGTATTATTAGGACAATTGAAGGATGAGGATATGGAAGTGGAATTTGGAGAAAACGCTAAGGTGTTGGAAGAGTTTGAAGTACCGCTACTGATATTATCATAATTTCTTAAGATATTTGGAAAACTGGTTTGCATGGAGTTGGGAAGGGTCGAAGTTTGAGAATAATGAGTAGGAGAGGTAGTGTTAGGAGGAGGAGGGACAATATTTAAAGTTGGGCTTTTTAAAGAGGATGTAGAAAGTAGAAAAGTAATGTTTTCAAGTTGTTTAGCTTGGGACTCACCGGATTCCCAGTCCTCTTCGTTATCTCCAATGGCCGATGACGAAGATTGGCTACTGACACTACTACTTTTGCTGCTACTGTTGCTGTGGTTGTGATTGTAGCTGTTGCTAATAATATTAGTACTGTTCTTGCTACTACTGCAGATGCTTCTGGTTTTGTTGGCATTTAAATTGGTGGACGGTTGACATATTGCAGTCATGTTGTTAGAATGATAAGCATGTATATCTTCTCCACCACAACCAATGATATCATCACTACCAGAATCTTGTCCTTGAAAATTCCGTTGATTCATTGTCGAAGCCACCATTACTGTATTTTTCTGTGGCTGCTTCTGTTTATGTTGCTGTAGATGATGCTCTTGTTCAGTGTAACTCGGTGGTAGTACCATATGTTGTGCAGGAGGTGGCGCTGAAAATACTACACTATCGTTGACATCGGTAGCTGCCATATAGTGATTGCTATGGTTATTACTTAAAGTGTGAACAACGCCACTATTTCGTTGCGTTGTACGTCTACTATTGGATTCAAAGCCGTTGCTAATATCCGTTCCACTAACCCCTAAACTACTACTGACCGATGTTGATGAGGATGATTTTTGATCACAAATAAAGTTCATTTCACTGCCACTACTATTATTTTGAGGCAGTGAATAATTGTTTGATTGTTGCTGATGCTGTGATGATATCCGACCTGTTCCAGCATTTTGCGTTGAATTCCGATGGTTTGAAGTAGGACAATTACTGGTAGAAACTTTCATATGATCACGATCGGCAGTGTTGTCACCGAAATTAAAAACAAGTTCCACCTGAAAGTATGCAAAATAAGATAAGGACACTTTTTACAAATTGCATGGAAAGTAATTTCTTTTTAAACGATAATAGTTTAGCCACTAAAAAATTATTTTCTTTTTAACATAAAATTTTTATACATATGCATGTATTTCTATAATATTCTTCTGCTGTCCATAAAAGTCTATTTGAACATACAAATACGTCTAAACAGATTGTAATTTCCTCCCTGCAAACAAAGTAAATTGTTTAGTAATATCTCCAAATTATCTTTTGGAAGAAAAGACGTACTCGCATGTATGTATGTGCATAGGTTAGGTTAGGTTAGGTTGATAGAAGGGGGGTTTTGATAGCCCATGTCATACGACATACACTTAAGCCAGTGAAGGCTTGTTGTGCGCTCCCTTTTTAATTATCAGACACAAACTGCCAGAGTTCTGCGGCAGGATTCGAACCTGGGACCTTCGCACTACGAGTCTAGTACACTACCTACTAGTCTACGAAGGTCAGTTGTATATACAAAAGTATGTATGTATTGATAAATCCATTTAAAAATATGATAACTCAGTCATATTGTACACAAAACTTAATTTTTTGCAAAATAAGACAAAAATCCATGTCATATTGAAAATAGCACACTTAAAATAAAGCACATTAAATGACAATTGTATACATACCTATTTATTCAAAACTATTTAGGATTTTGAAAAGCTTCAATGTTTTCAAAAATGCATATACTTATACAAAAAATAACACATACTATATGAGAATTCTATGGAATTCAATCATATTTTTTTAATTGCATATAAAATAAGTGTAATAGTTTTAGAGCACAACACAACAAGCAATTATTTTCGTTTTGCTTCTTTTAATATTCTAAAAGTATTATACAGTGGAGTTCGGTTATAACGAACTTTGCAGGACTGGGCAATTTATTTCGTCATATAGTAAGTTCTTTATAACCGGAGTAAAAATTCCTCTCTTTCAATAAATTACAACCTGCAACATTAAAGTAGACCAAATTTATTTCGATTGCTGTGTCAAATAATAGTAGTTTAGAAAATTGGAGAAACATTTTGCAACTTTATTTTGTTCGTTATAAGCGTTTTCGTACTGAGTACTTTAAAACGAGTTACAAGCTAAAATTTGTTTATAATACACGTTAAAACTGTAATAATTTGCATGAAATATTTGTACAATTGTTGAGACAGAGTATGTTATAAACGAACTCCACTGTACTATGATACACATCACCACAGCTAAAAACTATGACAACAGCTAAGAAAATGAAGCATAACAGCTAAGAAATATGAAAACGAATCGCTACAGAAATAAGTGAACTCTACTTAACACCTGGAATAGACTATTCGCTGTGGAAAGCAAACTGAGGACTTCAAAGATACATAATAAGTAAGCTCTCATTTGTGTTGTCTGAACTGAGATTGGCAAGAACTGACACTTAAAAAAGAAATTATTTTCATTAACTACTTGAAAAAGTAATCACTTCAGTTGCAACTGCGGCCTCTATTATCCTAAGATTAGATATTCCCGGCATTAAAAATGTAGTTGCTAGCCAAAACTCGAAGAAAGCCCCAGGCGTTTATAAAAATTAATATTGGGGAAAATATTCAAAACAAAGCAAAAAATGTTGTATTTTTGATAAAAAAAACAAGTATGAATACATTTTTATTTATTTCATTTACATACTTCAACAAATGTTTATAATTATTATAAAGAAATAAAACAATAAATTAAGAAAAAAACACAATAAAAATTAAATTTATTTACATATGTATGTACATACAGTACATCAAACCGAAAGTCGTACACTAAGCAAAAACAATTGGTTCATACGATATACAGTCGAACTTCCATAACTCGAATCACCATTATCCAAAAAAAAAAACTTCGACTTACGGAGACTTCGAGTTACATAATTTTTTGTCGAAATAGAATAATAGGTTTTGATATTATGTATTGTTATTTAAACTAGCCTCTAATGGAAAACTACATATGTATGTAGTTCCTATATTAAAAGAACAAGCATATGTACTCATATGTATGTAATTACAAAATTACAGTTAAGCAAAATATTCTGAAATAAGTGACTGGCAATTTACTTTTTTTTTTGCTATTTTCAGTAAAAAATAACTCTAATGTACTTAAAGCTTTGTAGTGCTCATCAGTTGTTGCCATAATAATAAAAAAAATCGATTTCAACTTTTATCATCTAGCCCGAAGTATGCATAGAACTGGTACTAACGTAAACAAAAAGAAACAAATTTGTAATTCCCCGAAAAACACGCACAAAAATAGCATGTAAAATATTCAAACCAGCTCAAGCAACCTAAAGGTGAATTCACCCATTCGTTTTGAACGTTCCGAACGCTTTTTTTTATATGTATGTAGTTTGAAGTCTTTATTTTTGAGAGAGAGGGAGAAAGAGAGTAAAAACCAATTCAAGCAAAAACTGTTCCGCATTAAATTTACTCTCTTTCTCTCTCTCAAAAAAATAGAGACTTCAAACTACATATAAAAAAAGCGTTCGGGACGTTCAAAACGAATGGGTGAATTCACCTTAAGAGTGAAAAATAAACATACCAAAACAAAAACAAAAAACTATTAAACAAGCAAAATTCTTCGAGTTATAGAGTTCATGTGTATGTTTTTTGTTCGAGTTATGGAGAACTTCGACTTATGGAAGTTCGAGTTACGGAAGCAAAATTGTATGTAATTTGTTCTTTTAACGCTACTGCCAACCAAATTAGTTCGAGTTAGAGAAAATTCGAGTTAGAGAAGTTCGAGTTATGGAAGTTCGACTGTATTTATATCGAAATGTATTACGAAATTATCTTTAACTAATTTTTTACAACATTAGCCACTATATGAAACGACAAAAGTAAACTTTGAGATATGTTTATATTCATTAGGTAACATTCTTTTCAAATGACGATAACTTCATGATATTTTGTAAAACCCGTTAGAAAACTTAATTAATGTAAGTAGGTCCTTGCGATTTCTGTTTAATTATAAAACAAGCAGACTAGTGTTGAAGTCCGAAAATCTATCTATATATATAAAATTGGATGTGTGTATGAGTGTATGTATGTATGTATGTATGTATGTAACGTAATGACTCCAAAACGGCTGGGCCGATTTTGGCGAAATTTTCAGGGAACCTTCAGAATACTCGGTCGGGTGACACTGTAAAGTCCGATTTTTTATTTTCGGTCTGTGGGCGGAGGGGCGTGGCAAAATCCAATAATTCATAAAATGAGAACGGCTCGGCCGATTTCTGTAAAACTTTTTGTCAGTTCTTCATATTTTCGAGGAGAAGGTTTTTATGGAAGAAAATTTTGGAAAATCCCTCCGGAAAAGTCGGAAAATTGAAAAAATCGAAAATCGAGTTTTTGTATGAAATTTTGTTTGAATTTATTACTAAATGGCTTTTCAAATTAAAAAATAGAAAGTTTGTCTGAAAGCTTAAAATTGGGGCGAGGCGAAGTTCGCCTGGTCCGCTAGTATCTCTATATATATAAAATAGGATGTGTGTATGTATGTATGTATGTATGTATGTATGTATGTAACGTAATGGCTCCAAAACGGCTGGGCCGATTATGACTAAATTTTCAGGGAACCTTCAGAATACTCGGGCGGGTGACACTGTGAAGTCTGATTTTTTATTTTCGGTCTGTAGGCGGAGGGGCGTGGCAAAATCCAATAATTCATAAAATGAGAACGGCTTGGCCGATTTCTGTAAAACTTTTTGTCACTTGTTCGTATTTTCGAGGAGAAGGTTTTTATGGAAGAAAATTTTGGAAAATCCCTCCGGAAAAGCCGGAAAATTGGAAAAATCGAAAATCGAGTTTTTGTATGAAATTTTGTTTGAAATTATTCCTTAATGGCTTTTCAAATTAAAAAATAGAAAGTTTGTCTGAAGGCTTAAAATTGGGGCGAGGCGAAGTTCGCCTGGTCCGCTAGTCTCTATATAAGTATATAAAATAGGATGTGTGTATGTATGTATGTATGTATGTATGTAACGTAATGGCTCCAAAATGGCTGGGCCGATTTTGACGAAATTTTCAGGAAACCTTCAGAATACTCGGGCGGGTGACACTGTGAAGTCCGATTTTTTATTTTCGGTCTGTGGGCGTAGGGGCGTGGCAAAATCCAATAATTCATAAAATGAGAACGGCTTGGCCGATTTCTGTAAAACTTTTTGTCAGTTGTTCGTATTTTCGAGGAGAAGGTTTTTATGGAAGAAAATTTTGGAAAATCCCTCCGGAAAAGTCGGAAAATTGGAAAAATCGAAAATCGAGTTTTTGTATGAAATTTTGTTTGAAATTATTCCTTAATGGCTTTTCAAATTAAAAAATAGAAAGTTTGTCTGAAGGCTTAAAATTGGGGCGAGGCGAAGTTCGCCTGGTCCGCTAGTCTCTATATATATAAAATAGGATGTGTGTATGTATGTATGTATGTATGTATGTATGTAACGTAATGGCTTCAAAACGGCTGGGCCGATTATGACTAAATTTTCAGGGAACCTTCAGAATACTCGGGCGGGTGACACTGTGAAGTCTGATTTTTTATTTTCGGTCTGTAGGCGGAGGGGCGTGGCAAAATCCAATAATTCATAAAATGAGAACGGCTTGGCCGATTTCTGTAAAACTTTTTGTCAGTTGTTCGTATTTTCGAGGAGAAGGTTTTTATGGAAGAAAATTTTGGAAAATCCCTCCGGAAAAGCCGGAAAATTGGAAAAATCGAAAATCGAGTTTTTGTATGAAATTTTGTTTGAAATTATTCCTTAATGGCTTTTCACATGAAAAAATAGAAAGTTTGTCTGAAGGCTTAAAATTGGGGCGAGGCGAAGCTCGCCTGGTCCGCTAGTTAATCATAAAACATGACAAAAATCAAAAATCCCTTCGAGAAATATCGCAAATAGTCGATCGAAGTCGATCAACTGTTCAGTATATAATTAAAAGATACAAAAGTGACAATAGAATAGAAAATAAGCCGAAAGTAGCAAATAACAAAAATAATTCGGTGCGTGAAAGCAATATATTCAAAACTTGGGGAAAAATATTCCCCCTTATTATGGTTGTCGACGTCGACGTCACACCAAGGCGACATCAATATATTGGCAATTGTGGGATCGTTATCGAGAACTATTAAATATTATTGATAGGATATTACTACTACTATGGCTTATAAAATTACAATTGGCCATCAATATTAGTTAATTATTGCCTACAAGGAGTTCAGGAACTGCTGTCTTTTTACTGTCGACTTGATGTGACGTCGACGTCGACAACCATAATAAGGGGGATTGTCTACAAACCACAAGAAACATAGTACACAAGTGACTTCAATGGTAGCAGAGCAAGAGTTAAGCCCCTCATTAACAAAGTTAACCAAAAGAAAAGGCTGCGATTTGCAAAGGAACACCAGGAAAAAGATTTTTAATTTTGGAAAAGCGTACTTTTTACGAATGAAAGCAAATTCAACCTATTCAGTTCGGACGGCAAACCTTACATGTGAAGAAAGCCTAGCTTCTTTCCAAGCATATGAAACCAACTGTTAAATATGGCGGAGGTTCAGTAATGGTGTGGGGATCATTTTCTGCATCTGGTCCAGGTATTTTGTATTTTATTGAAGGTATTATAGATCAGCACATGTACCTCAACATTTTGAAAGAGAGCTTGCCTGTTTGTAAGGAGAAACTTTGTCTTGGTGAAAATTTTCTTTTTTACCAGGACAACGATCCCAAACATAAGGCCTACAATGTACGCTCTTGGTTGTTATACAACTGCTCCTATGTAATGGAAACACCGCCGCAGAGTCCGGACATTAACCCGATTGAGAATTTGTGGAGCTATCTCGACGCAAACATCCGCTAGCACCACATCAGTTCCAGGAACGACTTGAAAAGAACTCTTCAGGAAGAATGGGACAAAATTAAGCCAAGTGTTTGCGAAAAACCTGTTCAAAGTATACCTAACAGATTAAAAATAGTAATAAAAAAACAGAGGCATGCATACAAAATATAAATTGTTTTGTAATAAATAATAAACTGTAATGTTCAATGTAGTGTACGATTTTAGCTTTGGCGTCGAAATGTGTTTATTTAATGTTAAAGTTTGTTGAAAAACTGAGTTGATTTAAATATTTAAGTTTTACATTTATATTAAATAACCCCTGAAATGAACTAATAAAAATTATCACCCCTATTATGAACGTTTTTTTCCTCGAAATATTTTCCCTTTTCACCAAGTTGCAATCGTGAATAATGTTTCCCTTCAAATGTGCGAAATGTAATTCAGTGGGGAATAACATGCACAAAATTATTCCCATTAAAAAATTCGCCATATCGTGAACGACTCTTTCAAAATTATTTTCCCCTTTTTTGTGTTAGTTTGTTCACTTTGTTTTCTCTAGGGAACTGGATAAAAATATAAGTAATTTTTATTTTCTTTTGAATATTCTGATTATTTAAAATTATTTTTTAGGTCGAAATCAACAAATAAAGTGCAAAGCGGCATCCTACTCAATAAAAAGCAAAACAACCATTGCTAGTGGTTTTGTAAGTTTCCAAAGATGTGATGGGTGAATTCTGGAGATCTCTTGTAGAAGAACTAAATAGTGCTGGTCCTCCTATGAAAAGAATCCTTGAGTGGAAGAAGGTCTTATTTTATACATATATTGTATATTTTTATACATACATACATACATATATAACTTGTATTAGGTGTGGATAGACCAAAAAAGGTAGTATGTCCGGTCAAAGGCTGCCCCTAATTTGAAAAGCCAACGGGAAAAAGGAGGTGGACAAAACAATACCAAAAATTTGTCAGTTAGCGAGCAGTGCATATATGAATTAATAGGAATGAAAGAGACGGTAAAGGGCTTAGAAAATTCCATCAGCTTTGGTTTGCCAGAAGACTTTTATGGAGGAGAAAACTTGAATTGTTAATTTAATTATTTAATGATTTTAAATAAATACTTTTCAGTTTAATTTGAGACATAAATATTTGTATTTATTTACCTTTCTAAAACAAAATACTTTTTTAAATGTATATGTACATACATACATACAATTTGTTTATAGATTCTTCTCATTTTACATTCACTACGTATTGATAACGGGAACAAACATTCCCATAAAATTCACGAAAGCAAATTTCCCTTCATGGGGAATGAAAATTTCATGGGAACAGAAATTTCACATTTTATTGGCGATTTTTATTTTTTTAACTGTATTTTATTTGATTTATTAAAAGGTTAATAACATTGTCTTTAAGTGTACGACTTTCGGTTTGATGTACTGTATGTACATTCATTAAAAGTAGATGCATTAAAAATTTTTAATTTATTTAGCTTACATTGAGTTCTCTTCAGATGATATATCTAAATCAACAACACAACATTTGACTGTATGGATTTTGGCGAATAACACACTAGATTTTTACCATAACCAGACAGTTGTTCTTAGCACCACTTATATAACAAAGAAAAGGGAATTCCCCTTATTTCACACAATTTGAAAACTTCTGTACAGGCCAGAAGTTGAAAAAATGCTAAAAGACAGAAAAAATTGTAATCCACAATGCTGCAGTAAACAATTTAACCGTTTTTAGCGACTCAAATCGAAATAAAAACGACGCAAATCGAAATCAAAACGATGCAAATCGAACCGACGCAAATCGGGGTCAAAACGACGCAACTCGGACCGACACAACTTGAAATTGCAACGACGCAAATCGGGTCGACGCAAATCGGGTCGACGCAAGTCGGGGCTCTAATGTATAACAAAAAATCCAATTTTAATATTTTACGCCTTGAACACTATTCAGCAGAAGAGAAAGTTTCAATGATTACAATGATCTCTAAACCAGGAAAAGGTCATACGATTGTATAGTCATACAGATCTGTTATCTAATACATCAAAGTTATTTTAAAAACTACTTGTGAGCAACCCAGTCCTCATACACACTAGATTATTGAATGTGCTTAGAACTACTTTGGAAGAAAAAAAATGTATTGTTCTCTTCATTGACGTGTCCCAGGTTTTTGAAAAGTATGACAATAGTAGCAGGAGCCCTCAGGGTAGCATTTTGGTTCCTATTTAATACTTGATATACTTATACCTCCTACATGCCAATAAGCAGTGTTCTTTTTTGAGAACACAACACAAACATGAGGGAGGTGCAGAATATTTACAACTTTTTTGGCAGAATAATAAACGCCATTCCTCAGTTTAAATGAAATATTTATTTTATGTTATGAAGGGGAAAAGCTTTTACTTATTTTACGTTTTATGAATAGATGTTCTAATTACTTTTATTGTAAATAATATGTAATAAATAATATATAATAGGAATATTTACGGGAAGAGTTCAGCTATATTAAAAATATGCCGAAACATGATAACTTTCATGGACGTTATCAATAAAAAATTAAAAGAAATGGTATCATGGAAATTTTAAAATTTTTCAAATTAAATTATACATTTCGTCTGGAAACGAACACACTGTTGTTAACTTCTTATGCACGAATTCAGAGATTTCGTGAGTTTTACCGCAATCGTGCTTTCAATATAGCAGTCACTTTCAAAATAAAAACTAAGACAAACACTTGAAGGCCAAGCAAAAAATATTTCTTTTAAATAACATGTAAATTTTATAATATTTAAATCAAGTTTCGAAAATTGCCATGTGCAAGCGCTAAAATATCAACATTTTTCATATTTCTCATAAATGAAATTTCTAACTTTTTTCATTCTCAGAAGTAAACACCAAAATATTTTTACTACGATTAAAAATTAATGTGTATCTGGTTTTTTTCTCCCAAGAGTACCACATGAAAAAGTGTACCACAATATTTTGTTTGTTATGCATACATATATGAGAGGGGATTTGAATTAGCTTGATCTCAGTAATGATTTTTAACCCATTAAAAAATGATATTATATATTCGTCAACATTTTTTTGTAAGTACAATTTTTTCGACATGCCGATTTTATAAAGGGTAGAGCAAACCCTAATGCAGGATGTTAATTGTGTCACACCTCAACGTCAAGTTTTTTGCCCAACTTAATTTGCTTTGTTTCAGTGTTTGACAAATTCAACAATGGAGAGGAACACAATTGAGCAGTGCGTTAAGATCGAATCGAGCAAATGTGTCCATAATCGGAAGAATTGTGTGCAAATTTCCAGAAACCAGGTCTTTAGGAAATGTGAAAACACCTGTTCATTCTCGGTCAGATCCTTCTCCGGAAAACATTCCTGTTGTTCGCGATAGTTTCGCAGAAGAGCCGTTAACCTCGACCCGTCGTCATGCCCAACAACTGAACATCTCACGGACATCACTGATGCGAATTTTGAATAAAAATTTGAATTTACACGCTTACAAGGTTCAATTGAGTTGAAGCCTAATGACCATTTTAAGTGTCGCCAATACGCCGAATGGTTGGTTGAACAGACAGAACGGAATGGTGACTTTACAAAGAGAATTATCTTCAGCTACGAGGCACACTTTCACCTCAATGGATTCGTTAACAAACAGAATTTCCGCATTTGGGCAAATGAAAATCCACAATTGATTGTGACTGTTTGGTGCAGTTTATGGGGTGACGGCGTCATGGGGCCGTACTTCTTCGAAAATGAGGTCGGCCAAGCAGTTATAGTGAATGGTGTTCGTTATCGTGAGATGATAACGAACTTCTTGTAACCAGACATTGAGAATATGGACCTGGACGATATGTAGTTCCAATAGGATGGTGCCACTTGCCACACAGTCAACAAAGCAATAGCTCTTTTGCGCGAGAAATTTAATGGCCGTGTTATCTCAGGTCGTGGCGATTTTAATTGGCCGCCGTTGCACTTCTTTCTTTGGAGATTTTTAAAAGAAAAAGTGTACGTCAATAAGCCAAGAACAATTCAAGAGCTAAAGGATGAAATAATTCGGCACATTAACGACATTGAACTTGAATTATGTCCCACAAGTCATTAAAAATATGGACCATCGGATATAGGTATGCCACCGAAGCCGTGGCGAGCATTTAGTCGATATTTTGTTCACAAATAATTGTCATAGATCCTTCTATCATAATGAAATATATTAAGATATTATTTACTTTATTTATTTGCAATTAACATCGTGCGTTTTGGTTGGACCACCCTTTATAAAAAGGTATACTCCAGAACAGGGGAATAGTACCTAAAATAGCGACCTGCTATAACACCTTTCTTGGCACCGTCTTCAAAGATCTCACTAGATGATGCATATATTATTATTTATGCACTTCAAATTCTTTAGGGCATACTTTTTGATTCTGTTAGATTTTTTGTTAAAAAGTTTTTATTTCAAACTTTTTCCATAATCTTTTCGCTTATGATAAATGACAGAAACTATATGAACAAACTTGTGAATAGCAAGAAATAAAGTAAATTTTTCATATATGAATGAACAAAAACAATATGTTTTCTAGTCTCTCAAACATCTATAAGAACCAGCAAAATCTAAATCGTACACATGATTGAGCAAGCGGAGGGTGAACTTTTCGATACTCTGATTTAAATATTATAATATAAGTATAAAGTGTATTTAAAATAAAATTATATTCCAAATGAATACTTACTTATGAGTTACTACAACAGAGTTTTTCGTGAATAAGGCTTTTTTTACCCCTTCATGACTTTGCTTTGTTGTTTCTTTCAAACATAAAAAGATGAATTTTAAAACAAAAACAAAAAAAAAAAGACATAAAGATACTATATATGTATGAATATCATCCTTACAGGTTAAGTTTATTTTAATTTTTGCAATGAGCTGTTCTTGAGAAATAGAGCTGTAAAAGCACATTTTTTAATATATTAATTTTTTTTAATATATTAGTGCCCCATAAAAATTATGGGGCACTTCGAATATCGCTAGGAATATAAAATTTCGTAGATCTTGGTGAGTAATACAAAAAATCTGAAAAACGAGGATTTCTTTCCAATGGGCACGGTAGTCCGCCAGCCGTTTTCTCCCAAGCTGGCAACACTTACATGTAGTACCACATAAAACGTTGCCGTTGAAGCCCTAAAGGCCAGGTTAGCCGAACGTTGATGTTAGAAAAATGTACCGTACTTTAACGTACGGACGTTTGTGCGGTTAATGAATCTTTTAAAACGTGTCGAATGTCAACAGAATAAAAACAAAACGTTGTATAATGCTACTTTGTGTAATTAAAAAAAATTAAATTAATATTCCTGTTTATTATAAAAAATCAAATAATAAAAATTTTCAATGGGGTCCGAACACTTATGTGTTGAGGTTTGCTTTTTAAATTTGGTAAATATATTTAATGAAAAGAATTTAAATTTTTCAATAAATATATAGTCAGCTGTTCATAATAGAGATGGTATTTGAAAACTTTCGTGTAATTCATGCTTATACATAAAACGTACCAAAATTATACTAAGTACTTTTTGAAAGAAAAAAGTTGATATTTTGAAAAGTTCATGTAAAAATTAAAATTTAAAGAATAAACATATAATCGTACGTCCATATATTTATTATGTGTATATAAATTTGTACTTATTTCACAATGTATATGTAACAAAACTTTTGACTTACAAATCTGCAATATTTTTAAAGATATGTAGTATGTAAGTTGCAAAATAACAAATATGTATGTTTATAAGCGTATATTAACTTTTATATTCAAAATAATTAACTGCTATATATAATTGAATTTATAATTCAATCTAAGATTTTATTTGCATTCAATGGTATTTACTTGTTTTTTTTAAAAAGTCTCTTCATGCACATTATTATCTCAACATTACATTTTTAGACTTTGAAAATTCGAAAATTTTATTAAAGTTGTATTAGATCCTTAATAATTTACATATATCAATAAAAGTACCGGAGGAGAATTTGGGCCACAATACAACTCAACAAAATAATAGTCCCATCACTGGTATACAAATGTCACGTAAAAACGTTATGAAATTCTATTTTATACAGGTTCAGCCGTTCCGTCAACGTGACATTTAATTTGGATAAGCATTTGCATTGATTTCATATGCACAAAAACAAATGTTCCTTACATTAGCTAACGTGAACGTTCGGCTAACTGGGCCTTAAAATATACCACACATTTTTACCTTTTTGAAACCCTTTGGTCCTTTTCTAAAATTATAGTTGTCTAGATTGAAGTCAAAGTTTTGAATTTTTTACAAAATATGTTTCAAATTTTGTAAAACGAGGAACAGGAGTATTGATATTTATATATATATATATATATATATATATATATATATATATATATATATATATATATATATATATATATATATATATATATATATATATATATATATATATATATATATATATATATATATATATATATTATATATATATATATATATATATATATATATATATATATATATATATATATATATATATGTATATGTATATGTACATTTACAGCATAGAAATATTTATATTTACTTTGCCCCATATTATTGCTCCCGCTAAAGTGATTTTTTTCAAAACTGACATTGATGAAAAATAAACTTTCGAATAGAAGTAGAAAGTTGCGAGTTTCTACTTTTCTAAACTTGTTGGAAGATCAGAAGATTAGATTCCAAGTGAAGATTTAATAAACACATATAGATCCGCAATTTCTAATAAATCAAAAATTAACTTTTGTATAGAAAAACAGTATAAAACGAAAATAACTTTAAACAAGTTTTTTTTTAATACGTGTTGATGAATTTAATGTTTTATTTATTATTTGTCTTTTCTTAACTTGCTTTAAAAAACCGTAAATTTATTGCACTCTAATGTAAAATTGTCTCTGCTGAATTGTTGTCAACATTATTCAAAGGAATTTATTACTGTTTTGAACAAGTGTTTTGTCTTTTCATATTTCAATAAAGTTTCAGTTGTAAGACATCAACAGAACAGTCAACTTGATCTTTTCTTTATTTCGCGTACATTTTTTGGTGACCCCGACGCACAGTGGCTGAAAATCGTTTTTCATTGGCCAAAATTCTGTAACTTTTGAACCGATCAAAATATTGAAGTAATTCTTTTTTAATGAATAGATATTTAATTCAGCTTGACTCAGTTTTAATTACATTGAAATTGATTGAGTACTTCTTAAGGACTTCTAGGTCAAAGTTGAACTTTTGATTTTTTTTTAACTTTTGGAGTGAAATATGGGTTTATTTTTTTTTATTTGCATATTAAAAAATTTTATATTTTGATCTAAATAATAATTATAATTATTTTTTGTGATAATGGAATTTTTTTAATGTTACACTCAAAAAAATTTTTTACACTGAAAAAAATTTTTTACACTCAAAAAAATTTTTACACTAAAAAAAATTTTAAAATTAACTGGAAACAAGGTTTAAATCCACTCCTGTTCTTTCAGATGCTGTTTCTGGATCTGAAAAGAATCTTCGTGCGGTATTGCCATCATTTGTATTGCCTGACCCTTGTTTTGGCTGATCTATAATCAATCCAATTTTGCGATATTCATCTTGAACATGTTTCTTTTTTGAACTTCTTAACTCTTTGTTGGTTTTATTGTTTCTTATGGATCCTGAAGACCCGAAATATAAATCATAATTGATTTTTAGTATATGTTCCATAAGTCGTATTCTTGCATGTAGTGGTGATAATCTAAATTCATATGCATCGGTATTATCTAATGATTTTGTCGGAACTTGGTTTAATTGGGTTTATGCTGCTTGGCATATAATGCAGCTGGATGCAGCCTTCGTGTTAGTCAAAGCCTGACCTACATTTTCATTTATCATTGTAAGGACTAATTGGTAGCTTACTTCAATTTGCTGCCCATCTAACTGTAATTGTAATGGCTAATGGTAGTGTTGCAATTTGGGCCTTGATATCACTAATTTCTTTGTTAATGGCATCACGAGTTTCTTCTTTGAATTCAAATTTGATTGGCCTGCAGTATTTCGTAGAAGATGGTGTCTCATTTTTCCAAATATCCATTGTTTGCATTGTACTAGTCGAAGGCTCTGAATCTTCCAAAATCTTTTTCAATCACAATGGTACAATTGATACCATGAACATATCCGAGTCCGAAATATTTTCACATACAACTTGTTTGTATTGGTTATGTCCCGAAGAACCATCACATCCCCACTTGCAAAAAAGAATTAGCTTTGTGTTTCCATATTTCTTTAACGCATTTCCTGGCATTGATTGTAGCAAGCGTTCGGCTGTGTGATCAAGTAGAGATTGTAGTTGTACCTCTGCCGAAATTGGTGTGATTGTAATAGTATCCTTTGATGGCAAACAGTCCATTTTAGCAGCAGTTATGTGATGATATGCTGGATAGATATTTGAGCCCTTTTCAATCACACGCAATCTGAGCTTAATATATTGCTGTTTTGTTAATTTCAAATCCAGAAATAAGGCTAATGCCTCCTCATTTGTGTACTGCATTGCATCGCTCGGAGTTGGTATACTTTTAAGAATTCGTTTTGTTCTCACTGGACTAGCTTTAATAACTTTTTCAATGATATCCAGTTTTGTTAATTGTTTCTGTAATCGTAATTGATGTAGGAAAGATTCTTTTATATTTGTACAACCAATTGCATCGTTAACATCTTTAAGTTTCCGCCTCTTAGATCTATCGCTGCAGTTGTCCAATGATTTGCGTGGTCTTCCAACCTTATCTTGCTTTGCTGTTTCTGCAGTGACAGTAAGTTTTCCTTCTAACCACTTTTCACTTTTTATATAAAACTTTTGTTTACTGAAGCTAACTTCTTTGTAGCGTTTTTTTAGTACTTTTACAAAATTAGATAATTGCTCTTGTATTTCGGTGCTACACGAATTTAAGCTTAATTTTATTTTAACGTAAGTAAGAACATCTTCCTGGTTTTTATTTCTAAAATACTGTTCGGCCAGTTCTTTATAACCGAAGCTCTCCATATTTTTCTGAATATTTTTATTTGAGTCTGTTATGATTTATCACTTGCAAATATACGTACGTACACGTAAAGGATTAACTTATTGTGTAATCCCTTATTGAATCCGTAGTTTTATATATTTTTAGATACATGTTATTCACACATTGATCTTCAATTTCATAGCAGGTAGTACTTAAATTGAACAAAACTGCACGTGTTATCCAGACCTTAATATCAGGTAAAACTAATTAGTATCTCGCCAATATGGGGTTCTTTTTATCTTTAGTCGTTTAATGTCGCGATTATTATTATAAAATTGTTTATGACTTTGGCTGACCCTAACAGTTATATTAGAAAGAGATCATATGTTTACTGTAGAACCTATTGTGATATTTTTATTACTGATTTTTTGCTGATCAAAACAAAGCCATAAAACCCTTTCGCAGGTATTATATTTAATTATTTTAGTTTTAGGTAGTCTAAAGTAAAAAACATAAACCTTCAGGCAAAAAAGTGAAAATTTAATACACCATTGTATACGAGTAATTATAGGGCTGTTTATATTAGAGTAATTTGATTTTTTTTGGAGTAATTTCATTAAAATTAAAAAAGTGTTCTACCGGCGGGTCGTGGCGGGTGCAAAAGTATATATGGGGTGAAAGAAGACACCTTCGCCTTTCTTCGGGTGGTATACGTTTCTTGTTCCCTTTTGTTCCCTAGAAGTTCTATTCCACTAAAGTTTAAATTTTAGAAAAATATAGTAGTTTCATAAATATTTCATAACACCTCTAATATTAAACGCTAGAGCGGTAACCACTTACAACAACTAAAGACTATAATCCTACCAATATTATAAAAAAGACCGCAGGCCATTATCGATGATAGCTTGCGAGTAGTGACCATTTATTTTTGACAAAAAACTGATAAAAAACACCTTTTACTGAAATAACAAAAAACAGTTGAGTTTGACAGCATGCCACGCCCACAATTATCAATAGTTTAACCTAATTTTTTGGCTACCTTAATATGGATATATTAGCTCCAAAATGGCGTAAAAATTTTAAAAATCGGTGACAAAAAAAAATTTGACTTTTGGCCAATGAAAAACGATTTTCAGCCACTGTGCGACGTGATTTGGGAAATATGTATTTTTTCTCAATCAGACTATTGTTTTAGTTACGTGCGTGCCCATAGCTGTAAAAAAATAAAGAACATTCAAGTTTTGCTTTCGTTGGTGTATTTAAGTAAATCAAATAGACATCTTGTTCTGTGAACGGTTAAAGTTTTTAACGACAACAAAAAAAAAAAAATAATTCACTATGAACACTATCGAGACCATTAAAAATAAACGTTCACAGATAAAGCGTACTGCTACGAGAATTGAAAACTTCCTCAGCCAAGTGAATGACCAAACCTCGCTGTTTGATATTCGTGCTCGTTTACAAAAATTGGAAGCGCTTTATGATCAATTCCAATCTGTTGATATTGAAATGGTTGCACAAGGGGAGCAATTTCCTGATCGTGAAGCAGAATGTGAGGAATTCGAAACCAAATACTATCGTGTTAAAACTCAATACAATGAGCTTATTGGTGCCAGGCTGCACTCTAGTAACTCGGAACCCTTGAATTCAACAACTATACAACACGACGCAATGCAGAAATTTTTGGAAACTCAGACTGCACTGTTAGAAAAATTATCTAGTCTTCAACTGACGGCACCTACAAGCTCTGCAGCCACAATTTCTCAATCGATGAATTCTGCATCAAATGTTGCTGACGTACGACTGCCAAAAATCAATGTACCCGTTTTTGATGGTAAATACTCCGAGTTCAAATCATTTTTCGATTTGTACACGAGCTCGATTCACAACAGCAATTATTTGTCTGCCGCCCAAAAATTCCAATATCTAAAGGGGCTGTTAAAGGATGACCCGGCCAATCTAATACGTCATTTACAGGTCTCCGACCAAAATTATGAAGAAGCATTAAAAAAATTGCAAGAGCGGTACGATAAGCCCACGCTGGTTGTTGATTCATTGATTGAAACTTTCCTTCAAATTCCGAAGGCTGTTGGATCTCAAGAGTTACGTAAGCTATCAAATATAGCTGATGAGGTCATACGAGGTCTTCGAGCTCAAGGACCAGATGCCGAAAAAAGAGATCCATGGCTGATTCACTTGTTATGCAAGAAATTAGATCGACCCACCCTACAAGCCTGGGCTGAATATTCAGGGAAGATACTTTTCCCTTCGCTGAAATTTTTTTGTGCCTTTATAGATGAACGTTGTGACGCTTTGGAGCGTTTGCCATCTCAGGAGGAAAGGTGTAACAAACCCTCTTCAAATGTCATTAAATCGACTCGTGTTTATACTAGTACAATAAAATGGGCCTGCGCTGCTTGTGGACAAAATCATCATCTGTCCTACTGTCCGATTTTCTGCCGTTTTGATGTAACTAAACGGGTAGAACTTATAAAGGAGAAACGCCTATGTTTTAATTGCTTAAAGCCTGGCCACTCTGTACAGAACTGTCCTTCGAAACATGTATGCGAATCTTGTAAAGGAAAACACCATTCGATAATCCATATGGACCGAAAGCCGTCAACAAATTTTACAAAACTGCCAGACAACAAAGTACCACCTGCTGCTGGTGCAACTCATTCCAACGTCATGAATGAAACCTTTACTGTTGCTGATAATACTAAGGTGAATTTAGCTGATTGTTCAAAGGTAATTAATCTTAATATGTTACTGCCAACGGCCAAAGTATTAGTAAAAGATAATATGGGATATTATCAAACCTGTAATTTACTATTAGACTCTGGTTGTCAAAATACTCTAATTTCAGAGAAATGTGCTCAAAGATTAAAGCTAGTGCGGAAGCCAATAAAAATTTTTGTAAGTGGACTGGGTAACAGTAAATGCGGAGCTACTCGAGGAACTGTCCACCTGGAAGTTAAATCTATCCATGGAAATGAAATAATATATATATATATATATATATATATGCTCATATTTTTCCTAACCTAACATCAAAATTACCTTGTACAACATTAAAAATTGCTTGCTGGGATGAGGTTAAAACCCTCCCCTTGGCTGATAATAAATTTTATTCTCCTAAAGAGATCGATATTTTAATTGGGTTTGACTATTTCTTTCTGTTAATGAGAGAAGGTAGGATCTTGAAGGACGGCAATTTATTGGCACAAAATACTGCATTTGGTTGGGTTATTTGCAGTGGTTGTACCATGGATGAATCAGTCACACTTTGCAATATTACGAGTCAAACTGGAGATGAAGAAAATCTTAATAAAGCCTTACGATTATTTTGGGAAGTTGAGAGCCTTAATTTAGAAAAGCTGTCTTTAACTGCGGAGGATCAAATGGCAGAAGATTTGTACTGTTCTACAACAATCCGATCTGAACGATATGCTGTACGGTTGCCCTTTAAGCGCACCCCTGAGCTGGGAGAATCCTATACTGGAGCCTTAAAAAGATTTTACTCTATGGAACGTAAGTTTAAACATAATAATGACTTAAAAAATGCGTATTGTGAATTTATGAATGAATACATTTCATTGGGCCATATGGAACTTGTGCATCAAATTGATCGCCCTACTGCGAAAGTGTACTATTTGCCACACCACGCTGTGTTAAAGGATACAAGCCTTACCACAAAACTTCGAGTAGTATTTGATGGTTCTAACAAATCATCCAATGGACAATCTCTAAATGATAACTTGCTACGGGGTCCCGTATTACAGCAAGACCTCATGGCAGTCTTACTGCGATATAGGTGTAAAAAATTTTGCTTTGCTGCTGATATTAAACAAATGTTTCGTATGATCGAGGTTCAAGAGTGTGATCGCGACTATCAGAGAGTTTTGTGGAGAGATAGTCCCAATGAACAAATAAGGCACTATAGACTCACGACAGTGACTTACGGTACAACCTCTGCACCATACCTGGCAACACGTACTCTTTTACAATTGAGTGAAGATGAGAATAAGCGCTTTCCACTAGCATGTGAGACACTAAAAACCTGTTTTTATGTTGACGATTGTATGGCTGGCTCCAACACAATAAAGGATGATCAAATATTAGTTAAACCAACTTCTTACGGCTGGCGGCTTTCGGTTAAGAAAATGGGCATCAAACGAGAGAAAAGTTTTGATCAATATTCCGGAAAATGATAAAATTGAGAGTATAGTAAATATACCTGTGGATATGACTGTATGTCTTCTAGGTGTTGTATGGAACCCTGCTGCCGATTGCTTTTCTTATAATGTTAAAACGAAGGATTACTGCTTTGATACTAAGAGAAAGCTGCTATCAGAAATTTCAAAAATATTTGATCCTCTTGGATGGATCTCCCCTGCCATAATAGCCGTAAAAATCCTTATGCAAAAACTATGGTTAATCAGTTTAGATTGGGACGATCAGCTTCCCAGTGACATTAAAACTATGGCTGAAAATCTGTTTTCGGAATTTCATTTATTGAATAATATTAATATTCCTAGAATTATTTACTCCACAGAAACCAACATTAGGTATCATGGGTTTTGTGATGCATCTAGTGCAGCCTATGCAGCAGTAGTATATTGTTGTAAAACATCATCAGATGGTGACGTATCGTCTATTATAGTGATGGCGAAAACAAAGGTGGCTCCGATAAACATGATGTCAATTCCCCGGCTTGAATTGTGTGCTGCATACCTATTAGCACAACTTTTTGAGTACTTGATGCCCGTGCTGCATATAGATAAAAATAAGATTGTATGCTGGTCAGATAGTAAAACAGTATTGGCTTGGCTCTCGTCACATCCTTCTAAATGGAAACCTTTTGTCGGTCATCGAACTGGGTATATTCTTGACACCCTTCCTGATATCAAATGGAGATATGTTCCAACTAAATTGAACCCAGCTGATTGTGCTAGTAGAGGGGTTAGATCAAGCTATTTAATTGATTACCCAATGTGGTTTCAAGGGCCATCCTTTTTGCTAGAGGATCCAACTGAATGGCCAAATTCTATTAAAGAATTGAAAACTAATGAGGAATTGCGTTTAGAAGAGCAAGTGAATTTATGTTCAACAATTTCAATCAACATAATTGAAGAATTAAATAATCGAATTTCGCGTTTTACTCGCATGGTACGAGTACTTGCTTACGTTTATAGAGCATACAACAACTTTCGCATGAAATCTAAAAATAAATTGCCGCTTCTGGTGAATGAAATTAGAGATGCTGAAAATGTACCTATTACTAGCAAAAAACTTAAAAGATTGTCACCCTTTGTAGATGACTATGGTATTTTACGAGTAGGTGGCAGACTTAACAAAGCTAATTTGCCATATGACAGTCAGCATCAAATTATACTGCACAAAAACAGCCCTATTACCTACAAAATTGTGCATGATTTACATCTGAAAAATTTGCATGCGGGAATAAGTCTTCTCATTGCTACAATGCGTCAAAGGTATTGGATTGTGGGTGCACGTGAATTAGCTAAACGAGTGTGTGATAAATGTCCAGTCTGCCAGCGCTACAACGCTAAAGCTAACGTTCAGCTAATGGGCGATCTTCCCAAATTTAGAGTTAATGCTGCTTATCCTTTTTTTGAAGTGGGATGCGACTACGCAGGTCCCATCATGTATAGACAACATAATGGTCGCAAGTCACCTATCCTCAAATCATACATCGCTGTATTTATTTGTCTTGTCACCAAAGCCGTGCATCTCGAACTGGTCACGGATTTAAGTTGTGATGCTTTTTTAGCTGCTCTAGACAGATTTGTAGCTCGGAGAGGACTTTGTGGTCACATACACAGTGACAATGGTACTACTTTTCAAGGCGCTGCCAGGAAACTGGGGGAAATCTACAAAGCGGTAACCAGTTCTGAATTTAACAATAATGTCTCAAATTTTCTATCCACTAAAGGCATTCAATGGCACTTTATCCCACCTGCGGCACCACACTTTGGCGGTGCATGGGAGTCCGCGGTAAGAAGTATGAAACATCACCTAAAGAGAACTATTGGCCAAGCTACGCTTAAATATGACGAACTAACTACACTGTTAGCAAGAATCGAAGCTATTTTCAACTCACGACCGCTGGTCCAAGCCGACTCAGACGACCTACCATATATCAGTCCAGGTCACTTTTTGATTGGCAGATCATTGAATGCTGTACCTGAGGTTGATGTGACTCACTTAAAGACATCTGCTATATCCAGGTGGAAACTTATTCAACAACTGTCCCAATACTTTTGGTCGCGCTGGTCGAATGATTATTTGCTGTCGCTTCAACCTAAATCGAAATGGCTAAACGAAAAACCAAATCTAAATAATTGATTCTAATTCGAGCTAATTGAATATCTAATTGCTTTAGAAGAAGTCAATTAGATTTCTAATTGTAAAGGTAAACCAATTTTTTTTTTGTAATGGCAACTAATTGCAATTAGTTTTACCATTGGAATACAAATTTTAATTATCTAATGGGAATTAGTTGAAATAATTCTAATTGTTTGATGAATTAGAGAATATAAACCAATTGCATCAATTGATATTTCTAATTGGAATTTAACATGTATGCATACATGTTTTCTAAATTCATTTTCGAATGTACTTTGTAACAAAAAAAAAGAAACTTTTGAAATAAAACGTAAATTGCATTTTAGAAACCCACAAGTATTAAAAAAAATATTCGAAAGTTCTATGTCTATGAATGTACATTTGTATGTCTTTTAATTTTTATATAGTTTTTCTTATAGATACATGAGAGTTTTTCTAGATTTCTTAATAAAATTTACTTTTGTTTTGACTTCTGCATTTCACTTTTCAATTACAACCATTTCGTTTTTAACTATTTTTCTTTTAGTGCAAAAATTGAATATTTTAATGTTTCTTTAAAAAAAGTTCCCTTTTTAAATAACCTTTTTTGTGGCCAACCCTTTTTGAAATTTCTCAACGTTAGCACTGATCACGTAGAAATTTTCCACAGGAAGCAGTCGGGAGAATCCATTTTTTTTGGCAGCGCTTTTTCTTATGCTCTCACTTTTTGACACTCAAGTCAGTGTTCAACCTAAAGTATTATTTAGTGAAAACGTGCCATCGCAAGTAATCGTAAGCTGTTCAAGTTTTGGCTAAAGGGCATTACAAGAAAATATTATAAGAATTTTTCTCTGAGCGACAATGAACGTGACTACAAATAAACGGAATTTATTATGACGAAATACAGTGTTGACAATTAAAAAAATTGCGATTTTTTTTAGAGAAAACATTTACATCGTTTACATCGCCGTATGTGTACTGTGAAAACTAAACAAGATATTCCACACATGTATACATGTGTCTTGTAGACATTCAAATGGACTATCTAGATACGGAAAAAATTTATTCCCACAATAAATGTATTTTTGCAGGTCAATTACAAAACACACCATCAATTCCGTTTATGTGAAATTTCATAGAATTTACTTAAGTGCTACAAAATTATTTCTGCTGCTTATTTATATAGTGATTTGTTGATGATACACACTTCTCTATACTTAACATCATCTTGCCTATTCATGAATAAGAAACTTTCTTCAACATGTTATGAAGTGTTTCTTTTTTCAGTTTTGCATTAAATAACAATAAGTTATTTACCAGTGGGAATCGTTGTCAAGGTTAAAAACTTACTAATAGTAACAATTTGTTATTTCTTATGTGAAAGTAATTCCCAAATATAAGTTAAAGGGAATAAAATATTTTCAAATAAATTTAGATAAGTAAATTATAAAAACATTTTCTAAAACTAGAAGAGACTTGCATAAGTTTGTAGGTTAGGTTAAGTTCAACAAGCAGCTTTCACTTACTTGGGTCTATGGTTTGGGGCCAAGTTTGTAGAAATATTTTAAAATTTTTATCTATCACGATTTTGTCAATTCATCTCCTTTAAGAAGCCGAAAAACGGACCAATGTATACTTTAGAAACAATAAAAATGTCGTTCCTTAAGAATGGCTTCCATTTTTTTTCATTGTTATTTTAAAAGTGTGTGTGTGCCTTACTTGGCTTATCAGTTGTGTGTAGTAGAGTTCGATTCATATCAAAGACTCTAATCTTCTACAAACAAGTGAAGTTCTATACTCGTTACATGAAGTTAAAATTTAATTTGTAGTTGCATTTGTAACATTAATGAATAAAAAATACTTTTAGATTTTATGGGGAAAAATACCTTAAAATCATCAGGATAATATTTGTCCTTGTGTACATCATCGATTTCCCATTTTTGTAAAGTGTATACAAACTTAACATCATTGCCTTCACCTTCGATAACTGCAAACGATAACAAAAATAAATCATAAATGTATAGTTTTGTTTTGAAAATGTAATAAACAAAATAAATCATCATTAATACTAACACCTCCAAATTAAACCATGCGTAGGTTCAGAACATAATAAATTTTTTTCTTTTTTTTTAGATCAAAAATTTGTATTGATTCGCCAATCAATTTTCAAAATAGGGGTTTTTATTCAAAAGTTATTGCGTATATCTAGGTTTTGATAGCTTTTTCAAAAATTTCGGGCTTAGTATAATTTAGTTTGGAGATGTTGATACCGAAAATACTAACCGGAGGATTCAGTTACAAAAAATGTATTAAACCAAAAATGAAAAATTTTCTTTGTATTTTTCGTTAATTCGACTTTAATGTCTCCTGATACCGGCAGGGGTGGATTCTTCATATCCAGCACATTATTTTTGCGAAAATCTATTAGAAAATTTTGCAATTGCTAAAATAAACGAAAAGAAAAATATAATGAAATATAGGAAAATTAAAAGCAGTTTTATTATGTCGAATATAGGTATGTAAATTTACCTGAACTTTTTCTTGTAACACAGAAATTGAGCAATGAACTGTTCCCTGACTGTGTAATGTATTGGCCTTCGAGAAACGTATTTCGCAAATCTAGTTTAGGTAAATAGAGATGAAAGGTTACATAAATATATAATTTATTGTAACATGTTATCTTACCTGTAGAGTACGGCGTTCATACGGTAAGCCCAATCTCATTAATTTTGAAAAATACTGAACATAACGCCGTTGCGATGGAATCGTTACACCTTTACGATCCTTGGTTCGTTTCTCATCGTAACATGCTAAAGCATCTTCAGCTGTACGCTGTTGACCACAATAAAGCAAATAACAACAAATCATGGTTCCTGCAACGATTTATTAACATTATTATTTTGGTGCAAAAATAAAGTGCTTATTTATATTGCGCGTTACCTGTCCGACCTTTACCGGCTTTACAATGAACTGCAGCAACATTAAGAGGATCTGCTTTAAGCCATTTATCCACATCATCACAAAATTTTAGTATCAATTCTATCGTAGGTGGGTTATGATCCTCAAACGGGTAAACAGAAACTCGCTTAAAATTGTAAAAAAGAGATAAGAAATCTTATTCATAAGATTCGATGATATTTAAATAGTACAATAAATATTTTGGTTCAAAAAGGATGGAATGTATATATATTTCATATAATTATCAATTATAAATTTTATAAACTGTATACTCCAAAAGTGGTGCAATTTTCACCGCTATAAGACAGGAGCAGAATGAGCGGCGGCCCCCATAGAAAGCAATATTTAATTATCGGATTGGGTTACTTTGCAGAAAGTGTGCGTAGTCAAACTGTAAAAAGGGGAGTGGTACCCTCAGAAGCTTCAGAAGAATAAAATAAGCTGATTTATAGCGTGGAAAGGTCTACCTCCCGTAATTAACATATATCTGGAATAGTTTATCAGGACTAGTCTTCAAAATTGATGTGAATTAATGTGCAGTCAATAAGTTTATACCAGCAGAAAACTGCTTTGTTAAGAACGGTGCTGAAGCATCTCCAATAGCAGATACAAATAAGCTCTTTGAGGCAAACAATTCTAAAGAAAACAAAACCCTAGTTGCAGTTTTTGGAAATAAACGTTTATTTCGATTAATTTAGATAAACATTTATAACAGAGCACAAATATTTTTTTTATTTATTTACGCATTAATCCAGATTTGTACCGATTTACTGAAATAGGCGTAAATGGATGCCCAGTTGAAGCATTATCTAAAGAGAATTCTAAAACACTATTGCGAAGTTGTCACACGATTGCTCTCCAATTGTGAGCAAACGCGGCACCCATCTTGCTGAAAGCTTTTTCATACTCAAGTGATCATTGAAAATTTAAACCATTGGCCATCTGATATGGCTGCCACAATATCTCATACCTTCAATATATGATCGCCCAACACGATATCGTTAATTTTTTTCAATTGCTTCGGGTGTAGAGACCTCAACTGGGTATCTAAAACATTTTGCAACTTTCGTGCTTGTACGCCCACAACGAAATTCAGTAAACCACTTTTTTTACCATTAAAATTGATGGCGCAGAGTTCCCATAGTATTTATCATGGCTAAGGTTTAAGTGATGGTTTTCTCAGCAAAAATAATTATTAATGAGCACACGAAATTCACTTTTTTCTACTTTCTTCTTAAATCACGTGATAGTCTCCTATTGCGTCTAACTACGTCTATAATGCTGCGTCAGTAACAAACCACAACGAATCCCAAAAAGTCTTCACGCGCATAATATTCAGTCATCAGCGAAAATTGTATCGCCACTCTACAACGCGCTACATCCATATCAAATTAATATTCCGTCCACTAACACTTTTTCGCAACATGTAAGTCTACACTCATTCAAGCTGGAGTACCAACCAATGATTGCTTTTAACAAGGGTTATAACCACCAATTTGTACGCAACGTAAACCTACGTACGTTCAACACCAATTTACAGCGCCCACTACTGGTAATATAATGTAAACACAAGTTGTTTTTCAACGATAGTTCACTTCACTATTGCCGGATTGATATTGATCGATCCATCCGTGCATGAGTTTATTAATTCGACGCAGTTCGTTAAAAGAGTTGAGCTTTTAAAGTCTGCTTACGGATAGGATGATCATTCTATTGCATTTGTACTATAACAGAAAATGAAAGGCACCGCTAAATAATGAGTCGATTCACTGCAAGTGGTATTTATATCTTCGTCACAGTTTACTAATAAGTTTTCGCTGACATTCATATAAAAATGACAGCTGTGATTCGTTGTATACACGTTACTCCCCAGAGATGAAAATATCAAACGAATGTGTATCTTGCAATCAGCTCCTCAGAGATATAATGAGTTATTTCAACTATAATGAAATAGACAGCAACAATTAATAACGAAATCAGAGCCAGTACCGCCCCAACGAAGAAAGGCAATAATAGTCCCCCATTTAATAAAATTAAATGTTATAATTGTTTCAATTGCGTTCATTACTCGCTTAAGTGTTCAGAACCTCAGAAAAAGCCTAGTAGTGAAATTTTATCACCAAACTTCTAATAAAACCGCTGAGTGTATATCGGGAAAAAATGGAACTGAAAATGTGATGTGGGACATTCTAAAGCCATCAAATTAAACAATATTGCCACTGATGTGTGATAGTGATCGTTGTGTAATGCGAAGGACATTTTCTGCGCTAGAAGACGATACATGTGAAACAGAACTTTTCATTGTAGAAGAGTCCATGATACCAGCAAATGTTCTTATTGAGACTTGCTATGTCGTAACGGAAAGCGAATAATTATAGAAGGAAACATGTGGCAGTTAATATACATATATTAATACAATTGAATCCCAGGGAATTTTTACGCTGACAAAAGTGACCGGCTAAAGAATTGGGAAATGTAGTTTATTGAAGATCGAGACAAAAAAAGCCACGGAGAATAGGAATGCTATCACGCCCAGAACCGAGAAGATCGGTGTTACCAAAAATTTGTATGTGCCAACAAATACCACGGAAGTCTGGCTGGATGTTTTTTGAAAATTTGTAAGAGGCTTCACCATAATCTAAAGATCTCTTACCGATCTTTTGCGTAAAAGTGAATCGAATAAAATCAAATGGGGCGATTCCCAGGATCAAATTAAAACCAAAATTAAACTAAAAGCCGCTCAAATCTACTGGCTCATGGGCAGAAACTCCAAGCTAAGGCTGGATTGCAAACTCCTACTTTACAAATCGATCTTAAAGCCAATATGGTGCTATGGAATTTAACTATGGGGCACAGCCTCAGCTTCCAATATTGAAAAAATTCAAAGACGTCAAAATAAAATTCTCCGAACAATTACAGCCGCTCCTTGGTATATTAAAAACTCCCGCATTCACATGGATCTAAAAGTACCAATGGTAAAAGATGAGTTTTCAAAACACGCGACAAGATACATAAGCAAGCTGGAAATGCACTCAAATCCTCTAGGCCGCAACATCCTGAACTTCAGAGGTCACACACGGCTGAAGCGGAGGGACACTCTTGCTCTGGGCCGAACACGAGAAAGATGAAGGTCATAAATACATCAACCACGAAAACTAACTTATTTTGACTAGCGCTGGCTGGACTTGAAAAAAAATTTTTTTTTTTTAGAATTAAGATTTGAATACTTGAATACTTATTGTTAGTTCACTCTAGTAAAGATACAATAAATAAAAATGAATTAAAAAAAAAAAAATTCACAGGATCAGTCGTTCAGAAGATTGTTTGAAATTCTTTGCACAAGCCTGTACTTGCAATATCTAGGTTATCGGCACAAAATGAAGTGCATACGGATGCAAGTGGTGCCACGTATTATATTTTTAGAGATTGATCTGATACTTAAGCAAGGTATTACAGCTACGAACTAGAAGTCCTAGGCGTTGTAGAGACTTTGGATGGTATTCGTACTTATCTATTAGGTAAACACACAGATTGCTCAGCAATTACGAGAACTAAGGCGACTGGACTGTCAAAAGCCCACATCAAGGCTGAATCATTAGTGGATGAAACGGGCAAGAAAATTGAAAATGTGGAGGAAACCATTAAACTCCTCATGGATACACATTTTCCATGCAGCCCGGCCGAACCTTCGGCTATGCTGGACGATGAGAGAAGTGGTGTACATGAGGTGCCTATTATCAGCGATAGGATGGTTATGGAAGCGATAAAAAGCTTTTCTCCATTTAAGGCTGCGGGTCCGGATGGTATCTTTCCGGCGCTCCTGCAGAAAGGGATGAATTTAGTTTCGACACATCTTGCAGGAATTTATAATGCATGCCTAACACACGCATATATTCCAGTAGGCTGGCAGGAAGCGAGGGTAGTGTTTATCCCCAAACCTGGCAAGCCAAATTATTCTTCACCAAAGGCTTATAGACCAATAAGCCTAACTTCCTTCTTGCTGAAAACCATGGAGAGGATAATCGACGACATGGTTAAAGGCAGGATCGCAGGCCATATGCTGAGGTTCAAGCAACACGCATACGTCAAAGGTAGATCAGTGGACACTGCATTGCATAATGTGGTGTACTTTATAGAAAGGTCTCTTAATGAAAAAATGTACACTCTCGCGGTTTGCATTGACATTGAGGGGGCTTTCAACAACGTGCATACCGACACACTTATCCATTCTCTGGACCAGTTTAATGTCAACCGGGCGATACGCGACTGGATTGGCAGTATGCTAAGGAACAGATGGATTAATTGTGAGGCGCACAATATAAGTATAAGAAAAAGGGTGCAATGTGGAACTCCACAAGGGGGGATTTTATCACCCCTTCTATGGACCACAACAATATATACCCTTATTAGGACTCTGACCGATGAGGGATTCGAGACAGTCTGCTATGCAGATGACGTCATGATACTTCTGAAGGGAAGGGATCCAAATCATTTGTGCAGGAAGGCCGAGGAGGCATTAACCCTGGCACACAACTGGGCTCAACCAAGAGGGTTGAACGTTAACCCAGGAAAAACTGAAATTGGCCTATTTACAAGAAAGACGAAGATAGCTCCATATGATGAGCCGCGCTTTCTTGAAAGGACAATAAATATTTCCGACAGGGTGAAGTATCTAGGAGTCATTCTCGATCGGAAATTAAAATGGAAAGACCACATAAACGAAAGAGTCAAAAAGGCTCATATATGTTGGTCAATCTGTAAACGGGCCATAGGCACAAGATGGGGGCTGAATCCAGAGATGACACACTGGCTTTATAGTAGCGTTATCAGGCCGATTATGACCTATGCTTCTATAGTGTGGTGGACATCGATGGAAAATCGAAATTCGTATAAAATACGAAGCGGCTCTTACTGCGAAACGACTAAATGTGATGGGTGAGTGGATCGATCAGGAACACGAAGCGCATCATCAAGGAATCTTTACGGCCATAGGAGAGTCCATACCGGAAAATGTCGAAAATGACCGCATACCGGAGACTAGACTAGAGGCCAACTGCGGAACATTGATCCCCGACATCCATTCCTGGTTGACCGACCCTTGGAACCAGATCCCCATGGGGCTTCATTGTTACACGGATGGATCAAGGTCGAGAGGGAAAACGGGACTTGGTGTTTATATAGAAAACACCACAGAACTGTTTTTCCGCCTGCCGGATTATTGCACAGTTTTGCAGGCGGAAGTTCGGGCGATAACGGAGTGTATCAGGGAACTCAACGTAATGGGGAGGTCAGGACTTGTGAATATATTCACAGATAGTCAGATGGCCATTAGAGCAATCTCAAAGGAACGCACTAAATCACGTACAGTTTGGGATTGCAAAAACGCTATTAACAGTTACTCGACACATGGTGAAGTGCACATCATATGGGTGCCAGGGCACGCGGGGATAACTGGAAATGAGAGGGCAAACTCACTTGCTTCTAGGGCAATAGAGTTAGGTAATATAAGCTTGGAATGCGCGAAACCCTTCGATGCAGTTAAATCCGAGCTAAAGACTTGGGCACATAGGGCCCATTCAACTCTCTGGAATAACGGAACCATGGGAATCAATACAAAAATTCTATGGGGAGATCCAGACGAGAGAAGAACGAGGGAGCTGCTAAAACTTAGTAAGCTCGAACTAAGTAGAATAATGGGAGTTGTCACAGGGCACTCTCAACTACTGGCACATCTTAAACGCATAGGAATAGCGGGAGGAGATGAATGTAGAGCATGTGGGGAGGAGAGCGAAACGTTGGAACACTATTTGTGCCAATGCCCCGCCTTCTCACAAATAAGATCCCGATATCTTGGGGGTGACATCTTACCGGACATAAGCCGATTACGGGGAATATGCTGGAGGAAATTAAGGAACTTTGTGAGTGAAACGGAGTTTCTCTAGACCTTTGGGTCAATGTGTTATGGTTAAAATCAAAGGAGCGCACAACAAGCCTTCACTGGCTTAGGTGTATGTCGTATGACATGGGCTGACAATACCCCTCCAATCAACCTAACCTAACCTAACCTAAGGCGACTGAAGAACTTGAACCGAAGGTTGCACGATAGTTGCTGAAATTATTAGAATTTGATTGTGAGTTTATGCATCATGAGAGGTCTTGTAGGGCATCCAACTTGATGCCCTCTGAATCCGAACCTGCAGGTTTCATCAGGAATGTGAAATGTGAATGTACTAAAAAGCAACCATCCACATCGCGAAACATTGAAATTGAAATTATTATTATTATTATTTATTTATTAGTAGTATTTAAAATACTTTTTTATTACATATGTACTTAAAATAAAATTATTACTAAAAAATTTTTTTTTTTTTAATAAAAGTTGAAAGTAAAGAAGTAAAATTGCAAAGCTCCCAATAAAAATTAAATGAAAATACAAATCGTTTTCTAAAAATAGACAAATCGTTTTCTAAAAAATAGATAGTGACTATTAAAAACACATACAATTAATTGAAAAAAAAATCATTTTAATATAGAAAATCTTTATAAGGCCTAGTTATTAAAATTTCTTATAAAAGTTACACTTTTTCTTCTGAAAACATTGTAATTAATTTCATTCTTAATGTCATTTGGCATCATGTTGTAAATTCTTAATCCTTTATAAAATAGTGATCTTTGCATTGCGGTGGTAGAATAACATTGTAGTCTGAAATCATTCGAATTCCTTAAACCATATGGTTGAGCGTCTCCAACATATCTTAATTGTTCTATTAGGTACTCAGGTGCATCTCCCATTTTCATTTTTTGTATAAAGTTGATTGTATTGTACTGTAGTCTTTGTTGTATGTTTAACCACTTTAGAGCATCTAGCATAAACCTTATTGACGTAAATCTGTTGCATTTAAGTATAGAGCGCATTGCTTTATTTTGTAATTTTTGAAGCCTATTTATCTGTTGATCTGAGCAGCATGTGTATAGTATAGTTGATCCGTATTCGTAATGTGGTTTCAAAATCGTATTATATATGTTTATTGCCGTTAATATTGAAATTTTATTTCTAATACGTTTGAAAAAACCGATTTTTTTACCGATTTTTTTACAAATATATTCTATATGTTCTTTAAATGTTAAATTTTTATCTAATATAAATCCGAGATATTTTATTTGATTAACGTTCTCTATATTTTTGTTATTAATTTTAAACACTGTTTCATTGTCCACATTTATTTGCATAATTTTCGTTTTGCTTTCATTTAGTTTGAGTTTATTCATTTTTAGGTACATATTCACATTATTCATATCATGCGTTAAATTAAATTGACACTGCTCATCAGAGCCTGCTTCGGTGTATATCAATGTGTCATCTGCGTAAAGAACAATCTCACATTTTTTTAGGACATTAGGCATGTCATTTATATAAATAATAAATAAAATCGCTCCTAGGACTGAACCTTGAGGAACACCAAAATCATTTTTTATTGTGTTTGATATTATGTCATTTACTTTGACCGTTTGCATTCTGTCAGTAAGATACGATTTAAACCACAACAACTCAATTCCTCTTATCCCATACATGTAAAGTTTTTTTATCAGGATTTCTCTGTCGATGGTTTCAAATGCTCTCTTGAAGTCCAAGAAAATTGCCATAATCTTATTGCCTTGTCCTCTATTTTTCCACCTGTTAACAACATAGTTAACTGCTGTTTCACATGAGAATTTTTTTCTAAATCCAGATTGATATTTTGATAAAATGTTATTATGCTCCATATAAGTCTCCAGTTGATTTTTCACGACATTTTCCAGGATCTTTTCGCATATTTTAAGATTATTTATCGGCCGAAATTCTTCACAATTTTTCGTTTTTGACACCTTCTCGATCGGCGTTACTACCGTTATTTTCCAATTATCGGGAAAAATTCCTGCTTCTAACGACTTATTTATTATGTTCATTAGGTTATTTCCTATAATGTTCCAATTATCGAGTATAATTTTCATTGATATCTTAGTGTAGTCTTGTTTATTATTCATTTTATTACATATTTGTTTCAGTTCTATTAAATTTATTGCACGGAACTTAAATATTGAGTTTATCCCAGGAATTTGGTTTTCATATTGCACTCTATCTCTATGCAACGAAATTTGAATTTTCCAAGGCAGTACGATGGCGAATTTCGAAATATGGTCACGAAGACATAGGTCACTCCGGATTAGAAAAAAGTTGAGCGGTACAGCAAAGTTTTTGGTAGTTTTGTATGCAAAATTATATGAAAAAGTATATATCTTGTTTAGAATGTTGTTATAAAAAAGTATAAAGGTAATTTACATTACGGTGAATTAGAACTGTTCCCTCTCCGTCAAATACATGTCGATCATATAGAACCATTCATTAAGAGCAACGCGAGGCACATACGAGTAGTATCTATATTCTATGCTTTCACCAAATATACTGTCGTACTGGCGTACGAAATACGAAATTCGTTCCAGTTATTAACTAAGAGCTGTCTAGCTATTTTGTTTCACCTTATCGCATAATTTCTAACCATGTTGTCGAATATTTTCAAACAGTATTGGTACGATTACTGTATTCAACACATTAAGAATGATGTACGTGCGCCCAGAGTCAACGGACAAGTGGAACGAAGATCTAAATGACTGGGACTACTAAAAAGAATGCAACATCGGGTTTAATTCCAAATGAGTTTATTTTCGAATATAAACCAATTAACGTAGATCTGAATCGTATTCTAGCAGCCATTCAGAATGATAATAGTACAAAATGAAAAAAGGGTTATCGAAAACATTAAACGGGAACGACAACGACAACGACAACGACAACGACGGAAGAAAATGTTTAACACACTCGACCTACTTCGTACAACGAAGACGATTTGTTGCTTATTGAAAATGAAAAAAATTTGGAAAAAATTTTTTTAAGAACTTCAAAAATAAGAAATTTAATTCGGCATCAAGGAATGACCGCCCAGGAAATAACTCATCAAAAGAAATATGAAATAAACTCCAAAATGAAATGAAATAACATCTCAAACAGAAATTAAATAGCATCGCGTTGTTAAGAATTCAATATCATATATGAAATAATGCACCATTTTAGAAATGACCTCAATATAATTTTTTTTTAATTCTGAAATGAATATTTATTTTAGCTAGATAGTATACTAATGACCGATATTTGACCGTACAGAAAACAAGTTTCTCCAAAATTACTTTTATACTCTGAAGACCAATTTCCGAATATATGCTTGGCGTATTAGATTTGCTTCAAACACACTAAATTAAAATCGGTTGACGAACAGAGGAACATTTTTAGCGTATTATTTGATTATGTTTTGTGTTTCGTACAAAATAAAATTAAATAAACCACCAATGCGTTTCAATGTTTATTTTTTTTTATTAGAGGAGTCCTCCCTTTGATTCAATAATAATATAGAAAAAGATTGAACCACTTACCCCATGAAACTTTGTAATATCATAGCTGCGTTCAAGACATAGGTTATATATTTTATAATGATCATGGTGATTATCTTCTAAAAATTTGTAAACATCTCCTAGAGGATTACGGTACATACTTTCATAATTATCCGCTGGATAGCCCATAGCAATAATATTATCACAAACATCTAAAAATTATAAAAACCAAATCACGTATTGAAACAGGGAATAATATTTGTTCTTAACTTACAGGCTAAGTCCAGATTAAAACCCTTCTCTTTATAGCGTATACGCTGTTTGCTGACCACATTTCTCAATACGTTTGTCATGACGGAAAGAGTATTGGCCATCTTCTGTTTAAGCCTGTAAATATCGATGCCGGTATTAGAACCGGCCTCGTTCGCAAAGCGTTCCTTAACGCTGCTAGCGCTATATACGCTGTTTGCTTTTCTCAGACCCGTTTTTTTGCTGCTCTTTCTTGTTGTCTTCGATCTATTAAAATTTTTTAAGCTGCATGGAAATTTTGATGAATTATGAATAGGATCGTCGATATCTTGATACCTATTCTTATTATTGTTGCTGTAATTTAGGTTCTGATAACGTTTCCAATTTGACCCATTTAAGCAAAATTTACCTCCTTGTTGACACATACATAAAAATAATAACAAAACCCTACAATTTATTGTATTCAGTTGTATGGATATTGTTTTTTGATTTCCAAAATGATCATTATGGAATCTACGTGATTTTATCCGCTTAGTTTAATGGTATTTTCATGTGTACTTTGTAGAAGTTGTTAAATTTAAATGGTTTGTATACAAAAAAAGACTATATAATTTGGTCCGCCTCTATTGATGTGTTGTGGGGTGATGGTTAATTTTATCTCGTCGATATAATATATTAAAAAATTTGTATCCCTTTTTCCTTGTTGTCGTCTTCGTTTAGTTATGTTGCACGGCCGGTTTTCGTTTTAACAATTAATTTCTATTTTTATTTTCTAACAGGAGATTGTATGTCCGACTTATTTGATGTTCGCTATCAAATTGATAATAAATCAATTATTGGCAAATCCATTCTGTAAAGCAAAATTATTTAAGATGCTATTAGTTATTATTTAATAATTTGCTAAGACAGCACTTGATAAACGAAAAAACTTTCGCTTTATAGTATGAAGAACAAATTTATGTGCTTAGTATGAAAATGGAAAAAATGTCTAAAAGCTTGGAGTACTCCCTTCCAATTTTAGAAAACTAGCTAGCAAGAGTTGTGTATTAAATACACTAAACAAGGTAGGTCCACATAGACTTTGAAATGGTACAATAATCATGATATAATAATATTATATCCTCAAGGGATTTTTTTTTTTTTTTTTTTTTTTTGGAAGACTATAATTGGATAGATTTTTATACAATTGTGTATATATTCAGTGAAAAACAAAAAACTTATATCTTTGAATCTACATGAAAACATTATTTTTTTTATCAATAAGAGATACAATTTCTTTCGCGTAAAAAACAGAAACAGTGATAAGTAATCAATCTTAATTTTATATAAAACCATTTTCGTTGCAGCAATATTATTAACAAAAAGGGTTTAAATTTTTTTAACACATTGAAGATAGCTTCTAAAACGGATGATAAAAACAGTGGAAATTATCCGCATTTGCACTACTTGAGGATGCTAATATCAACACTCTCGCAATCTTTTTGGAAGATAATTTTTTACTTAGTATTTGTGAAACTACCATTAACTCCATAAACCAACGGTCCAATCCAAAATATAATTTGAGTTTAACGTACCAAAAAATTGAAAAATTATATTAAAAATGAAAGCAATTAATCTGTATAATAAAGGGTTGTTGTGAGCGGTATTGTTCAAATCAAGTCTTAACAACTAAAAGGAATCGTTTTATTATATGTATTTGAATGTTAAAAAGTATTACAAGTTAACATTTTTATACATAAAAAATTTCATTAAAAGATAGAGGTAACGCTTTGGTTTCCAAGCGAGTACATCAAACTACATTTTGCAACTTCTAACCAAATAGCAAAATTAATATGGAAGTAGGAAATTAACATACACATTTAAGTTATCATAATCGACAAATCAGCCATTAGGCACATAAACTAACTAAATTATGTATTTGCACAACCCCACAATAGATACCAACTGAAAAAAGTTTTCCTGCTGCAGCCCTCAACATCAAGTTGCTATGGACAAAAATCTTAATTTTTTTATAGTCTCTAGTCTTCTTCTTACACTACTGCTACTGCTGCTCTCTGCTTAATATGTGTTAAACATATGTATGTATGTATGTACATGTGTGTGTACATGTGTGCATACATATATATCCGTATATAAGTATGGTGTGCAAGTGCAGCACAAAGTAATTTCAATTTTTCTCAAATTTGCTTAAATTATAAACTTTATTGCACTAATCAGCCCCAAATAATGGTTGTAGTATTCAATATGCAAAATCAATCTGGGGTATTATGTATTTACAGCAACCCGTTAAAATTTCCACTTTCGTTTGATCAAATTTTAAAAGAAACCAACATACCACAAACCAATAAGACACAAACATATGCACTGCATATATACAGTTCAACCAACTTAATGGGTTAATTGTACTTCTGCTGCTAAGCACACACACAGAAGAACAAGTAGATGTAAAGAATGAATAAAAAAACCTTTGAGAAATCTTTACTCTATAGAACCAACCTAAATGGCAGCAAAAAAGTTTTTACCTGTTTCACCTTTTTTAATCCTTTTATTCAGGATTTCTTTTCCAATTTGCTTTCAACAAGAGAAAAAACTTGGAAGAAAAATTGTAGAAACAAAAATCACTGTAAGACTATTTCAAAGACGGACAACTTTTTTCTCGTCTTTTTTGGTACGTACATACGTGATTCGTATGAAACCGGACAACTTCGGGTTAGCTTAACACACAATGGAACATGCGTTCCTTTTTTTTTGCTTTATATCCACTACTTTTTCAACTAAAACTCATATAAATGCCTTTATTTGTTACACTTTCCGTTAAAGCTTTACATTTTCACACAAATTTTACAGAATTTATCTAAATTGTAGTAAAATTTTTAAGTTTCTTTTAATTCCATACTCTTTTTTTCTAAAAAAAAGAACTCAAATGAAAAAATGAAATATATTTCTTTTCTTTTAACAAAAATGTCAATAGTGATGACACCATTAACGAAATATCATCCAAAGCATATGGTGCAATAGTTATCGATTACTACAACAGCAACGGCTAATGCTTTGGGGCTTTATCCCGACATTGCAAACAATATTCATTTTGCAAATTGTATCCTAGCACTTCTTTTAACGCTCTTAAAAGGAAAAGTATCCTGACACTTGCTTACAAGAAACTCGTAACAACTAAAGCTGGAGAAAACGGGATGAACGACGTGCACAAAGTTCGATAATTATCGCTTATGGACATTTTTTTGTTCACACAACACTCTTTAGATTTATTACCACGTTCGCTTAGTTTGAACACAATTGTGCTTTTTTAATGTTTGAATATTAAAAACTTTAATTTTAATATTAAATTCACATTTTAATATTTTATAAAAATTCCACCATTTTTATTGCTGTCTATTCCTGTATTTTCACTTTAGTTGTGCAGTCCTTTTTTATCTAACCTTTTATAGAGTTGTATTTGGGTCTAATTGATATCAATCATTCACAATGAAGCAATGTTTCAAAGATCTGGTAGCATGGAAAGCTTAAGTAGTCGCAAAGAGAGATTCAAACATGTATCTAAAAGCTCTGTACCAAGCGACAAATGTACATATGTAATTCCGCTTATATGTATGTACTTATGTAGTATTTCATTTATTCTGTTATCATTTCTATCGAGGGACGTTCTCTGGAGCTTGGAACAACTTTAGACACTATAAAAGTGTCAAATATATTAATTTGCATATAGCACCAAACCAGCCGGATCCCAGGGGAGTTCTAGTTACCCAACATACATTGATTCCACATACACTCATATATATTATTATTATTAATATATATAATTTTTGTAATCAAGCGTTAGGTCTTTTTTTAAAAAATAATAATTTTATTCAATATTTCGACGCCTCTTTGGGCGTCTTCTTCTTTTGATTGGTTCATAAAAATTTTTTCAATTTGTTCATTTATGTATGTATGTAAAATAAGTTTTCAAAAAATTTTTTTCAATTGTCATATTAATAAAAAAATTTCCTGAAGAAGACGCCCAAAGAGGCGTCGAAATATTGAATAAAATTATTATTTTTTTAAAAAAGACCTAACGCTTGATTACAAAAATGATATATATTAAAACAAAAAAGGTCGAAAAAATAGTGTTAATTAATTATTATTATTATTGTTATGCTGATATTGCTGATATATAAATTAATCAATCGGTGAATATATATATATATATATATATATATATATATATATATATATATATATATATATATATATATATATATATATATATACAGTGTTGTCTGGGTAGAGTGAACTAATTTTTGCAGAGCGATTTCACTATACCCAGGTTGTTCACTAAATCAAGGTTGAATTTTTTATTTATAGGTTATAAATTTAATACTGTAATGTAATACTGAATTTTAAATTTATGACTGGAAAAAATTAGTAATAGTTGTTTGTTTGTTTGGTTTGTTTACCTATATTTGCACTGCTTAATCGAGGGCAATGTAGAGCTTATATATTCGCGAAATTTGTAGTATTAGTCTCAGCCCATTCGATACCCTTATCAAAAACCTTAATGGCTTCAGCACCTGATATCGGATTTATGTTTGCTGGTATTTCGCCATTGTCTTCATAATCGGATATTTCAAATGTGCCGACAATGTCTTGTCCAGAATTTGGCTCTCTGTTCTCTATTTCGATTCCATTTTTGTGTAACAATTATAACACCAATTACTCAGAAATTAACTTTGAGATACGACCTTCATGGAACATGCGCACAGACTTAAATAAATTAACACTTCATAGAATGCGTACATATTTGTGAGAGTAACTTGTCAATTTACTCTAAAAGAATCGTTACTTTACCGTTATTTTATGTTTTCTTTAATTTTTATACTCTTTTTCATTGTTTTTCTCCTTCGCCAAACCTAAAAACTCACTATAAAGTATGTTCACTCTATAGAGGTTCATGAGTGTGTTCACTCTACAGAGTAGTCAATGTAAACATTCTGGTGTTCACTCTAACGAGGTATTCATAGCATCGGGGGTTCACTTTACCCAGACAGCACTGTATATATATATATATATATATATATATATATATATATATATATATATATATATATATATATATATATATATATATATATATATATATATATATATATATATATGTATATAATTGACATTTCATATATAAATAAATTCAAAATCTAAGAGTAAGACTGGGAGTTGAAATCACACACAGGCACACACACACACACACACACACACACACACACACATATATATATATATATATATATATATATATATATATATATATATATACATATATATATATATATATATATATATATATATATATATATATATATATATATATATATATATATATATATATATATATATATATATATATATATATATATATATTTATATATATATATATATATATATATATATATATATATATATATATATATATATATATATATATATATATATATATATACATATATATATGCGTGTGTGAAGAAAATTAATTGCCAGCTTAACGATGGAAAAATACTTTCCTTCGTACAATTACGTTTAAAATATTATAAGAAGATTTTTATGTTTAAAACGAAATTGTAAAAAGAAAAAAATCGTTCGATATCAGTAAGCAAGATTTGATGGTTTTGATATCGTTATTACATTATTTAAGCACTGTTTTGTCTGTTGCATTCAAATAATTCGTTAAAGATTAAAATTTCCCATACGTACTGATTTTTAGATCTGGTAAGATTACTTTAATTAAATCCTATTGGTACACAACTGTGGAAATTTTGTACTGTTTTTGTTTTTTCATTGTGTTTGAATATTTCTGCTGCACGTGGGGTCTTTTCCACTGAGCATAATAAATTGTTGCATTCTACTTAGTGGATATGGGGAAAACAAGGAAAAGTAAAACACGCTATGTGCCCAAGACAAATCCTTTAGCAGGACTAGACAGAAGTGATGTAGATGACTTTTTGAATGCCTGCGCAGAGATGGAAAATTCCAGCGTTGGTCCCATTGAGGCAATCAAAGATCAGTTGCAGAATTCTAACATAGAAGAAAAGCTAAATGGTCTGCAATCAATGGCTGTATTAACGGCCAGCAAAGATAAAGTTAAGGCCATTTGCGAAAGTGACTTGGTGAGAATTGCTGCCCCTTTGTTATGCGAGAAAGATGCATCAGTGCGAAATGCAGCTGCTGGAGCCCTAAGAAATCTTTCAGTCAATGGCATAGAGGTTTGTGATTTCCTAGTAGATCAGGATATCCTGACGCCTTTGTTAGCCCTACTACACGAATATGCTTTGGACACCGAATGGAAACCATCGTTTGATACCGCCATGTGTGATCAGTTGGACTTGCGGTCTGATGTGTTTCTACAGGCAATAAATCTTTTGTGGAATTTATGTGAAAGTACATCGGTTGCAGTGGAAACATTTAATCAAAGTCATTTAATGGAGGCATTTATAAGATGTCTCGACTACAATGCTTTTGGACTGGATATATCAATTTCAGTGGCTCAATGCTTGCTAGTAGTATCAGAAAATAATCCAAAATCATGGTTGATCTTAAATAAGCATGTACCGAATTTTCTTTGCCTCCTATCAATAACTGGCGATTGCGGTCATGCCTACTTAAGAACCTTGGCTGCGGGCATATTAAGCAATGCACCAGCCTTGGCAGCTTCTTATGCTGGTACAATTTTACAATCATTAACAGAAGTTCTAGATACAAATCACCAAACAGCTCTTAATTCTATAAGCAATTTATCTAACAAAAATAATAGAGACCGAGCACCAGAGTTGGAAATAAAAATGGATACGCAAGACGGTAACTTTTTTTGCCAACTGATTGCTTTATGACGAGCTAGTAAATTTTTTTTTAGATGAAACCGAAGAAGCTGCTGCCAATCGTAGAAGACGCCAAGAACTACCTACTGACGATGATATTGCTATACGCGATGTGGGTTACTTATTGGATGCTCAACGTGTTGCAGCGGAAATCATAACAAATTTATGTACATCTGAAGAAGAAGGTATGTATTTCTTGTAAGAAAAAAGCACCTCGATTTTCAAACGGGAAAATGGAAAATATCTAGGGTATCTCCTTAGTTACACTCTAAATAATTAATAAGTATATTTAGATCGAACAGGAGCAGCACTACCAAATTTTCTAATCAATGATTTAACAAAGTGTATGCCTTTTAAACAAAATTATTACCGAATTAATAGGGTGTCTTCGTACACTAGTGGCTAGTAAACAGGTTCGTAGGTTCGCTCCCGCCGTAGACTCTTCGTGTTTTCTTCATTCTGTCTTCTTTAATGTTCTAATTCGGGTATCGCAAAAGGTCCAAATTATGGGCCGAAGTGAGCGAAAGCTGCTTGTCGAAACTAATATAATCTAACCGAATTGATATCTTCGTGCTCTTATTTCGGAAGTTGGTTAAAAGAGCTTAATTTGATTTGTTTAAAAGAATTCAATGTATGCGCATATGGTTTGTTTTACATATTAATAAAATAATTTTTTGTTATAGAATGGGATGATGTTGAAGACGATGAAATTTCGGAAAGCGATAGCGTATTAGATTACGAAACAAACCAAAGAAATGGAAGTGCCACAAATATAAATGAAGGCGACAAACTGCCATTTGAATTAGTTGAAGCTATTAAATCATTGGGTCTAGTTGACAAGGTAATAAACTTTTTATATTGTGCGTTTTCAAAAATATTTTTTTCTTTTTATATTTTCAGTTATGGCAACGTGCTCAGCCACTCGAAAATGGCCTGTTGCAGCTATTGTGTGAATCAAATATTGGACTATTAATGAAGTACGTTTAATGTCTTTGATATTTAAAATTGCTTCGAGTGTGTAAAAATTTTATGTGCTTCATTTGCAGAGCTAAAAATTTGCGTATTTCCTCTTTGCTGTGTTTGCAAAATTTGTGCAATTGTTTGAACTCCGAGGATTTAGGCGGTCACAATGCCATTTACAGTGTCTGGGTTGAACTGGGTCAGCAAGTGTTTAAGGGTCCCAAAGACACTTCAATACTGGAACCATCTACTTCATTAATGCGCGCAGCATTGGAGCATTTAAAAACTAAGCCAGAACTTTTTAATCAAATGACACAAAATGATCTAGAGGTACTATTTATTTAACTCTAAGGTAAATTTTATATTTTTGTATAATTATTTGACTTAAGCTCATATTGGACGGAGTTAAAAATTGTACAATGGCAGAAATTCGTGCAAATTGGTTACGTATGTTGGGCACATTGGGATGTCTGTTGCCCGAGCCCCTGGTGAAAATTATTATTTCGTTTATTGTTGAGACGTGTGCACAGGTATTATTTTAAATTATGTACATTAAAAATTATATTAAATTTATGTTTGGCTTCTTTAGGAAGAAGATGTTTGGACTATTTCCGAAGCTTTAGATGCTTTGATGGATATGTTTTCCGACAATGATTGGCATCAAATCCTTGTAGATCTTAATCTGCCTGGCACTATTAAAGATCTAGAAAAATATTTCAAAACAAAAGTGCGATCTCAACGTAAGGAGTTAAAAGAACGCTATCCGGCCGTACAGACTGTTCTAACAAATCTATCACGATTTTCGAAATACATAGAAAAAGAAACCAATAAGCTTTCTAATGGTACTGGAGGTGTTTGAAAACTTCTCTATATTAAAAATAAGAAACAAAAATCACGTACAGGATTAACTTTTAAAACAGATTTTTTTATGGCAATATCGACAAACGCAGTTTAGAAATTAAAGATAATTTTTAAATAAAGAGTATATATTTATAAGATTTTTAAAAAAACCTTTAATTAATCTTGTAATGATTATTAAATGAAAGGTGTTATGTGTTGAAAGTTTTGTAAACGTTACAAGCCATAAAAAATATTCGTCAGTGTAGATTCGTTACGTAGTTTAGCTAAAATATAGTCAACAAGGTGGCGCTATCGATGCAACAACACGAAATAATATGCATTTTGTTGTGAAAATGAACTTATGACAAAATAGTTTTTTTTAAGAAAGTTTGGGAAATAAGGCCTATATAAAGTCTATGCAACGCGAGTTCCGAAAGAAAATCATTATCCAGCTGATACTTTTTACACGATTGAACACATGTAACTTCGTGATAGAAATTTTTATTCTGTATCCTTTTTTAAAGTAATCGATGTTTTTTTGATAATTTTAATAATTTAGACCAAAAAAAATTTTAAATATATAATTTTGTAATTAAATATTTGTATTGCCAAATATCTAAAAACAATATTCATAACTTCAGTACATACATATGTATGTACAATGACTCACAAAAGTATTGGTACGCCCGTAATTATTTTGGAACATAATAAAAATATATTACAGCAATTTGATAAAATAACTTGACATTTTTATTTATTCCTCTTATTTACAATTAGCAGAGAAAAGAATTAATATTAATAACAAAATGTTAAATCAATAAATATCCTATATAAGGTAACCCATATACATATACGATTGTAAAATTTTTAACAAATCAAAAATTTTTTGAACAGCAAGTTTTACTATTTTAACACTTCGCAGGATTTGTTTCTCTTATTGTTGGTTTTGGCAGAGATGTACGTATTAGTATAGGGTGCCATGAGTCTCGGCGGCCATTTAGTGTTATTTTTATTCGGTTATTATTTAAACTTGAGGCCCTATGTTCCTTATAGGACTGAGGGGAAGATATATTTAAATAATATATATTTAAACTATTTGAAAAAATTTCAATCCAAAAGCATTTAATGTATTGAATATCATATAAAAGATTAATAAGTGCATATTTTTCAAAAGGTTGTGTTCAATATATGGACAAACTTAACCAAACATTGTGTGAAGTTGTTTGGCAGCAATACTTTTGTGAATTACTGTATATAAAGTGTTATACAATAAGATTTAAAAAAGAGCAAATTGTTCCTTTAGCCGCACAAGGGTAACGCTACATCAAATGATCTGATTCTTCCATCTAATATCCAGGGAGAGAGAGAGAGAGAGAGAGAGAGAAAGAAATACAATAGTTCCCAATATTAATAAATTTTTTTTTTGATTTTGTCAAGGCCTATTTATAAAGGTCTATGCTTCTCCACAACAAAAAATCATCCATTCAATCGTGAAACTGACAAATTCTACATGAACAATTTCGTTTGTTTTTTTTTTACTTTGTAGAGGAACATTTTCAAAACTTTCACCAAAATTTGTTGCATCAAACGTCTGCTGATGTTTAATTGTTCGCATCGTCGTTTCTTTGATGTTTGTAGACTTTCTCTAATATCGCCGACAACAGTAGTAATGTTCTCGATCAAACAAGCACTACGAGGCCGGCCACTTTTTGCGAAACCTGTAGTGGATCCAGTTTGCTGGAGGCGCTCAGCTTCACCCGCGTCTAAAGAATATCCTGAACATTTGTGAAATGAGCAATAACAATAATTCTACGTTCTTGAGGTGTTGGCTACTAATTCTCCATATCGTCGTTTCGTTGATGTCAAAGCATAGTGAAATTTGGCGCCATCTGCAAAAATGGCCGCCGATTCAAATTATGACATTACTTTTGCACCACCTTGATGTCGATGTATAAACTACACATAATTGGAGATACCTGACACTGAATTAGTTACTCTTCCAGCTTCTTTATGATGTATTTCAGACTTCAAAACTCCGTGTGCTCGTATATAAAAATAGCATCTGTGGAATCTAAAAAGTAAAGACTTCTTAATGTGAAACTAATTAAATATTAATATTCTAATAACTAATTACTTAGACCATTTATCCTTGGCTTCGCCCCAAAACGTTGTCAATTTAATATCATTTAAACTTAGGTTTATTGAATTATTTTTTGAGTTTGAAATCAAATATTTGAAAATTTTTCTTCTCGTATTGTTTGAGGTTATAACAATATTTTGTTATATTTAAAAATAAATAAATGTTTGAAAAAGACCGCAAACTCAAAATATAATTCTATAAATTAATCGAAATAAAAGTCGAATAATATCATCAATTTATCTAAACAAAAGTTTTTATGCCATAGAATGGTAATATTTGATGTAACTTCTTCCAATAAAAAAAATTATTTGTTGTTCTCGGGAAGAGTACATAAAAATGTATGGAAGCCTGAAGAATTTGTGTGTGAAGTGAAAATCTTCACATTCACATTAACAATGTTCCTGCAAGTTCTGGTTCAATATACTGCCTGTATGATGGCCAGCTGTTAACAATGTTTTCAAATTAGGAGGGCGAGTCAATAAGTTCGTGACTTTTTCAATGAAACACAGATTTTTGGATAAAAAAGTTATTTTATTTTTCACTCTATACACTTTATGCGTCGTAGCGTAATTCATGGAATTTTGCAACAACAAAAAACTGTACATGTATGCAGCCTTGCATTGCCCTGATGGAAAAGAACTTTTTTCTTGGACAAATGCGGTGTTTTATTTTTAAATCCTCATTAAATCAGCACAATATGTTGCTATAATATTCGCCACTTGAAGGTGGTCATTGTGGATTATACCGCATGCATCCCAAAAAACGCTGGTGGATCTACGGTTACGTAACGTTATCTATCTGGAACAGAGCTATTCAATTTTTTGGAGTGGAATTGAAAACGAGAATTTAAGTTTGATTTTTACAAAATACTATTCTTTTCATCTCCGTAATTTAATGAGGAAATTTCCTGGCAATCTGTTTGTTTGTAATATTTGTGGATTACATACTTCAAATGCGCTGTCCCGCTCCGCATCTCTCCTTTTCTATCCGACTAATCCTCTTCTAACTATTTGTATGTACGAGTAGTCATCAATTTAAAGAATACATCCAAAGGATGACAACAAATTAACAATTTGTGAAGTGGATTTGTAGCTGCTGGTCAAATTTATTTTACTGGTAGTTATTTATACATAAATACATGGTTATAATATTAAAACTTTTATTTGTGCAGATCACACTAAACAAGACAACGAAATATATACTTTTTTTTAATAAAAATTAATTAAAATATATGTATAAACTATTAATTAAATAAAGTAGTATTGCATTTGAACCCCGTTTAATAAATGTTAAGGATTTTTTTAAATTAAGCAAAAGTCGATGTGATCTCAAAGATGTTTTTTTTTTTTTTTTGGTAGATAACACTAATAATTGCATATACTTGTAGAAGGTGGCTAACGAAGCTTTGAGCTGTTTGTTAATCGTTAGCGGGCTTAGTGCGTTTTGGCTTTGGCACTGGATTCCAATCTAAATTTGAGGTTATTGGCGATGTTTCCCGGTAGTCGTAGACTTCCTTTTTGACTTTACATTTTTGAAATATTTCGCTATTATCTAGTTCTTCTGTACATTCGTTGTTGCAATTCGATGGTGACGGTGAAGGAGCATTGACTGATGTGTCAAGGTCTTCAGTTTTCGTGGATGGAGGCATCGGTTCAATCGGACTCGGGTATAAAATTGTAAGGTTTGCATTCAAATTATTATTGTTGTTGTTAAGGGAAGATTGATGTATTGTTTTTGGGCCGGGGGCAGCATTATGAACTTGTAATGCAGTAAAATCTTTATTAGCTGCCGCATTGAGTAAACGCTGACTGCGATTGATGGACTCTATAATATCTTTGACAGACTTTCGTTTTTCGGGCGGTATGTTGGTCTCTAAAGGGGCCAGAGTAGAGCGTTTCCATTCCATATGATTGGCGGGCTTGGGTCTATATAAGAAGGATTCATCGTCTCGTCTTTGCACTTCCTTGCAATCTGTCACAGTTGAAACGCAGTTGGAATTGTTGGAGCCAAGTACCATATTTCCTTTAATCTCTTTTGCACTTCCTTCCTCTATTGGCTTAACATCGCCATTACTGCCATTAGAATTTATGGTTTCTACAATTTTCAAATTATTAACTGTTTTAAATTGTATTGGCTTAACAGCTTCCGCTTTCGCTCCTGTAACGCTATTAGTAGTTTGGAAATTCACTATATTATTTATTTTATCATCTTCCTGTTTAATTTTATCTTGGGGTACAAAAGGCGGTGATATGCTTCCATCACGGGAAGTTTTCCTTAAATGACCATTTTGATTACTCCTTCTCATGGGCTTGTGAATCTCAGCAAAACTATAAACTTTCCCATTTGGTTCTTTCATAACTGGTTTTGGCGATAAAGTCGGTCTGACTAAAGCTTCCAGTTTGTTATTGATTCGTTCCTCATTAATGTTTAGTTCGTTGATTCGTTCGTTTACTGTATTCGTTTCTAAAATCTTGACAGTTTCTTTCACAACAGGCTCTCCATGCTCCCTTTGTTGGCGGTTTCTTCTTGGAGTGGGTGGAGTGGTTAGCACAAATGGAGTTTTTGTGGTTATGGTTTCAGTGGATTCTACTGTATCGTTAGTTTTAAAACTTAATAAGCCATTGGGATGCTCTTTGCGTGGCGTTGCTCTTGGACTTTCCACATGGACGTGAATACACTCAATATGGCCAATTTCCGCTTCCGGCTTTGTTTGACGCTTAAGCGGAACCGGCTTTTGTGGCGATTCTTCTGCCTGTGTCTCTTTAATGCACAGATCTGCCACCATAGGTATCGTCTGCTGTTGCATATTTTGTTCATCTATTGAACTATCAATGGAATTATCAGTTGCTTTCTTTGGTATCGCTCCATTGGTTTTGATTTCTTTGCTTTCATCACTCTTTGCTCCAGTTTCACTTGAAACTTTAGTCGCGTTAGTTTCTTTTTTCGCTGCCTCTGTGGAATTTGCTTTACCGTTTGTGCTTGTTGTAATTACAGTTACCATTTCAATTTTAACTTGACCATTCACTTTCTCTGCCACATTTGTTTTCTCTTTCGATGAAGTGTCAATATCTTCCGTAGCGAAGACGTTGTTCGAATTATCTTTTATTACGTCAGTTGTTTCTTGTGTTTCTTTATCTACTTCCGCTTTTCTCTCTTCAACTTCTTTTTCGGTTTGAAACTCGTTTATTGAAGTTACTGCAACATCATCATTGCTCTTAGTTTTGACAAAACTTTCAATTTCAGCTGTCAAATTTGCAATGTCGATGTCCTCTTTTATACGCAATTCATCTTGTGTGTCGTCGTGACTAGGTTCTATACGAATAATGGGAAGAGGTGAACCATTGTTACGGCCTTGAATCTAAAAGGAATAAGTGAAAATTTATTAGATGAAGCGATTTATTTGTTTAATTGAAAGTTGCTATTATTATTATTGTATTATTATTATTTATTGAATCTTCAATATTAATTGAAGTATAATAATAAGTTTTGAAATCTGAAATTATCCATTATTTAAGTCTAGCCAATGCCAGGCTATAATTTCTTTTCTCGTGTTCGTTAAGAGCAAGAGTATCCCTCCTTCGTAGCCAAACGTGGCCTCTATAATTTTATTTAATGTTTGTGCATCGATTTTCAAAATAATTTTTTTGTTTGAAAGGTTTTAGGGGGACGAATCGTCCCTCTCCCGTATTATTGATTATAACATATATCTCCCATTTAAGGACCGATTTTGAAAAATAATATTTGACGGTGTAGATTGAAGTTTAGTTTCACAGAAATTTAAGTGGAAACCGGATTGACAAATGGGCCGCCTACACAATGATTAAAATATAACTCTGCCATTTGTGATACTAATTTTAAAATTTTTTCTTAGAAAGGGCATGTAAAGTTTGTAACTATGAAAAATTTCGGACGGACATTAAAAATCGGATAGACACTTCGTCGATTATCCTATAACTCCGCCATTTATAGAACAATTTGGCAGTTAATGCAAAACTCAATAATTTGCGAACCTATTTTAAAAGCTCTTTTAATAGCTTAACGACATCGGCGTCCCACTTTCATATCGCTTTTAGTAGGCTACCGAAAATATCACTTTCATATTCAGAAAGGACTTCATTGCAGCTCCCTATCCTCTGTTTTAAGCATTTACTTCAGCTCGCGCTAAGTGGTGTACTCGTATTAACCATCAGTGGACACACTTCATATACATATGTTATTTTGATCAGCGATCTCTCGCTGAGAATGATACTTTTGCATTTTGCAAGGATAATAAAAGTTCGTTATCTTTAAAGGAAGATTGACAATTAAAAATTCTTAATAGTTGCTTTGGACATTCAATCCGTAAATTTCGTACAATTTATTTTAATTTCTTAAGAAGGTATTTAACTTTTTCTGGGCTTTGTTTCGCTTTTACTGTCTGTTCGATTGGGGGTATGTATTGAAGTCGATTTTTTTCCAGTATTATTTTATGTATGTTGTCAAGTGTTTTGAAGTCATCGTTTTAACCAGTGGAACTTCGAGATCTTCATGAATGCTCGAATTTTAGACATACCAGGGAGCCGCAGTAATCGTACAAACGATTTTATTTTGTTGCCTTTGAATTTTTTTTATTTTAGAATCATAAAAGAAGGTTCAAAAATCTAACAGCAGCGTTAAATTGAAATTTGAAATCAGTTTGAAAAAACAAGTATGTGCCAAATATTTATTTAAAGGAAATGCTTTGCCACCGAAAGTGTTAAGTTTTGAAAACGAGAGATAATGTTGCATCTGAGTTTACTTAAGTGAAGTTGTAGATGACATTTTTGGCAGTGAGAGATAGAGAGAGGGGTCATCTGTGCGAGAAGAAGGGCTGAGGGGAATTTAATTAGACCCACCCCTCTTTTGGGTTCAACAAAACTCTCCTTAAGGGGGAGATTTCGAAATGGACATCGTCCAGGTTTGCACAACATTAGAATGACATCAATGGATTAGTCACTCTAAGAAACTACTACGTTTTGACACTGGGAGGGCGGATTTGGCTCTAAGACTGGATAGGAAAAGCCTACGGACGCTGGTAGGGGCGCTCAGAGGCCATTACACCTGCAAAGCCCACCTGTACAGAATGGGCAGATTTTGCGGTGAGGAGGAGGAGTCGATGGAACACTTGATAGCAAATTGTGGGGCATTGTGCCACAGAAGACAAAGGACTCTACATGCATATACGATGGGTGAAGAGGATCTGCTAATGCTCCCATTGAAGGAGCTGATCCTATTTGCGAACGTATTGGACTGTTAGGGACAGGGAAATGATCGCAGTGCAAAAGGCCATCCTGGGCCAAACCCCCATTACATTACATTAGAGAGAGGGTTGGGAGATAAGATAGTAAAATTCTTTATACTTCTTCCTTCTTAGAAAATTCTTAATCGGAGCTATAAAACGTGTCTGATGTAACACCCTTTTTAGACAATTTCATGCAGCTGGGATAAGTGTAAGGATATCTTGCTCCCATCTGAAATAAAACTTGCCCAAAGTAAAATTGCTCAAGTTTTACACGTGTTTCAGGTGTATGAGTTCAGTCGAATAATAAATCCAGTCAACAAATTTGTATTATTCAATATTTTTCTGTAATAATTTTCAATGGATTTAATATCTAGGTGGCAGAAATTTAAAGTGCATCAGTATTTATGAATGGTATCTTATCGAAACTAAGAAAAACAAAACGAGTATGTATGTATTTATCGCAAAGTAAATACCATTAACTGAGTGGGTTTATTGCTGGAATTTGCACAAACTCTGCCTAGAGAATAATTAATTATTTTATTGATGTTATCACAAAAATTGAAACCAACAAAGTATTTGTAATTAAATGGTAAAAAAAATAAAAAATGTAGGATTGTGCGAACACAATTTGTGAGGTTGATTACTTACGGGTGTTGGTGGTGCTGGTGCACGACGCTTCTTGCGAGGCGTTCGAGATGTTAGGGTAGTAGTAGAACCATTTACAGCACTTCTCATTCCAATAGAATTGATGTCTTCATTTTCTTCATCATCCGACTCGAATGGATTTGTGCTCACCATACTAGACTGTGATGATCTAATAGCAACAAATGTTACCGGATCAAATACAGGGAGGGGATTGAGGCAACAAAAAATAATGCTAATTATTACAGTGTGTATAATTGTTAATTAGAGTCAATATATCGCATTGTTAAAAGGCATTAGTGCATATATTTACATACATGTTAATTCGATGTAGGTTGGGGAAGATGCCCCGATAATATGAGAAAATATTAAATTTCTGTCGTCAAGTTATTGGCAAAAAAATTTTTCTTAGAATTTACACCTGACATTGTCAAAAGTTTACTTAAATATCTTTACATCTGCGTTAGGTTACCTTCCCATCAATTTTATTACAAACAGTCAATAAACGTAAAACTATACACACACACAGATGCAGATGCATACATGAATCAAAAAGTGTTAATAACTTCTATGTGAAGAAAGGAAATTTTGAAATAAAACATTTCCATTTTGAATAGAAAATGGAAATGATGAGATGATATTCATGATATTTACCAATAACAACAACTGCGATGATTATCTTTATAAAAAGTTTTTTTGGGAAACATTCAACGTGGAACACTAAACGAATGACATTTAAAAGACGACAGACACGAATGTTTGTATGTGTGTTATGATCTACATAGTATATTTAACCCGTTTTATATACTCGTTGATTAAATATTTTTGGGACAAACGGACTCACCCCCTGGTCAAAGCATTATCGCTATCGTATTCGTATCGACCTTTACCAATATATGAGCGAGAAAGGCGCAATGGCTGTGGTGTTACTGATCCACCATACACATACCTTCTGTTTTGCGATACTCCCATTGTTTGCTGTAGCTGCTGCTGTTGCTTTTGTTGCAACTGATAGCGGGGACTTGAGCGTGGAACTTGTATTGTGCTCCTGTAGGCATCATTACGGTTCAAGCCAATACGATCCTGAAATTATAGAGATTTTTATATTAGTGATAAGAATACTGTAGAATTAAATAATATATGTATACATATGATATTTAATAAACGAGCTTTAGGTCTTCTTTCGACGCCTCTTTGGGCGTCTTCTTCAGGAAAAATTTGTTTGAGAAAACGCCCAGAGAAGCGCAGAAATATTGGATGTATATTTAAAACAAAATCAACTTATTATTACAATACCCTTTTGGTATCCTGTGATTTTAGTTATAAATTAAATAATTTATAAACTTTATTTTTCAAGATTAAGGTCTCTTTTTTATTTTTCAATGATTAGAAAATTAAAAAAGACCTTAAAATTTAAAAATAAATTAAGTTTATAAATTAAAATAAAACGGTCAAAAACTAGAACAAAAATTAAATAATAATGTTTCCCTGAAGAAGACATAAAAAGCATTGAAATATTCAAATTATGAAAAAAATTGTTAGAACTTTTATAAATAAAAAACCCTAAACGAGCACAAAAGTCGATCCTATTTGCACGACCCCATTCGCAGGTTGTGATGAAGCGAAGTATTCATATCTGCGTTATAGCCCCAATCTACAACAGACTTGGCCCATTGCCAAAAGAATATGAACAGCAAATGCTGTTGTCATCTGCAAAAGAGTAGATAAAGTTGGAAATCTGACAGAGAAGGCCATTGAGAAATATAAGGAATAGAGTGTAAAAGGAAGCTGGTGTTTCGAAGTAAAGGTTTGCAAACCTAATCTGATATTTTATCTTATCATTGCAAGCGGTTTAAGCGGAACCTCCAGCTTAGTTATATTCAGGTGTACTCATTACAAAAAAACTTACTATAAAGCTCTAAACACATAGACGACAGCAGACAGCAAGCAGCAATATGTCAAAAATAAAATCCATGTATTTAAATGAAAACGATTATTTTGACGGCAGCACAGCAGCACGACTGTACAACAGCATTTGCTGCTGCTGCCAACTTAGGCTATTTTCTATTTTGACGGGCAGCATTAAACAAATATAGTGTTGCCATATATATATAAATTGGAAAAATAAAAACAAAAACTTTTTTTAATATTAAACATAAAAGAACATTACAAAAATACAATAAAGAAATAAATTTATGTGTTTTTTATAGTTTTTCGTGATATTATTACATTTTTTTTATCAATAACTTTAATTTTATTCATTATAAAATATATATCCGGCATCCCTGAAATTTGTATTGCTAAAATACACATCAGCTGATTATTATGCTGTTGCTGTCTTCAAAATAATTATGAAGCTGACTTCAGAGCAGCATTTGAAGTTGGCAGCATTTGAAGCCGTGAAGTCGTGAAGTCTGCTGTCGTCTATGTGTTTAGAGCTTAAGCCAAACTTTAAAGAACTGCATCTCAAAACTCTGTTGAGAGATTAAAAAATTCATACCTCAGCTGATTTCCGGAATTTTCAGTCGGGCCGAATAACGTTCTGTTCAATTGCCTACCGAGAAACATGAAATGGAAATCACGCAATTTTGATCCTATCTTGTATTTACCACAACAAATCACGGACCTACGCATGTAAAAAAAATTAAAAATTCATCTAAAGCTAAACAGAATTTGTACAAACAAGTTTCGATAGGAGATTTAAATAATAATTTTAAGACTTCAGCAGCATTTTGCATTAAAAGGACGATATATATTTTCAAAACGCAAATATTTCCTCTAAATTGGATAATGCGAAACACATATATACAACGTGGCGCAAAATTAATATTTCCAATTGGCTGCCAATTTTGCAGATGGCGCCAAATGTCACTGTGCTTTGGCAGTTATGATGATACACACTTCTAAATCATTTAATTATTTTAACTTCTTATTTGACACATTTTCAGTCTGTTTTTTTTTAACGCAGCGTGAATTTCGTCATTGTGTTGCATGCCCAGATCACCAGATCTAACAGCACCCGACTTTTCTTGGGGTTTTTTAAAATCTTGCCTTTACTACCGAAAACCGACCTTGCAGGTCTTGAAAGCTGCCATTGAAGAAGAAATCGCCAATTTGTAGGCAGATGTTTTGCCAGCAACAATTCAAAATGCCGTAAAACAAGCGCAATTGTACATCAACTCGGAAGGTGGTCCGATTATTGTCATCAATTTTACACTTCCAAATAAACTTTTTATGAAAACAAAACTCTTTGTTTTCATTTATAGCAAAATGGGAGCCAGTTCAACTTATGACATTACTTTTGCTCCACCTTGTAAATAAAAAATCCAAAATACCAAAATCCAAAGGCTAAAAAATTTTTAAGCAGATTCTTTATAAATGTTATAATTTTATATAAATATACATGGACAGAGTTGGACCTCTCCATATTCCAAGTTATTAAACTTACACTAGCCGTGGGCAACGTTTGCAGTGAACTTCTGTAGGTTGCATTGCGTTGAAAGGTATCATTGTTCATAGAAGATGTGTTGCTGGCACGTAAACGATGATCGAAGGTATTCCAGCCATTATCAAGAACGTAATCTCGTCGCAGCACTGGCGGACTTTCTGATGTTTTATTAATTCCCAATGTGGAAGATTTCTTTTTCATGCGAAATGTTTTAAAAGCCCTTAAAAGGATTTTGAGAAAAATACAAAATAGTTGAGAAACCATACCACGAAGAACATTTAAATTAAATATATAATTGGCATTTATTTTTATCGATTTGATGTACTCACCACATGTCCTTAAGATTTCCAATGGAAAAGCTATTTCTGCGACCTTCATTATCTTTTTTGCTAATCTTCCAAAATCGCAAACGTTTGTGCTGATCATCTTCATAGAAGGGATTTAAATGTTCGGGATAGTTGTAAACCGATACTTGGCTGGTTGTGCGGCCATTGCGAATCACCATGATGTCACCGTTAAGACTCCCCATTATCAGTATTTACAATTCTGTAATTAAACAAATAAAAAATATGCGAATATCAATTTAATATGTTTAATACTAATGAACAGCACTTGTTGTGTACATAAATTAAATAAATTAAAATTAAATAATAAATAATCTTCAGTATCTTTTATAACTCAAATCCAGGTATGGAAGGTATCATTGACACTAGTCACTTTTACTGAAATTGCAAAATTTGCAAATGTGATTCAGCAAATTAGAATCACTTAAAGATTCAAGTGAATATCGAAGAATTATACTACGGGTGTGCAATTTTGAGATATGAGTCGATTAATTAACTGGCTAATTTTCGTAATATTTCTATAATTAGAGAAGAGTTAAATACGAGGTAATTTTTTACAGCAAAAAAAAAGTAAATTTTTCTTCAATTCCAACCAATTCAAAGTTTTATAAATGACCAAATTTCAGAAACTCTTGCTCATATCGATAAAGCTTCAAATTCATAGCTTAAATCGCAACACTTCGAAGACATCATTCAGGTAATTTCCGAAATTTTATAAAAGGATTTTATATTTGAACACAAGCCGAGGCTTGAAAAATAAGCTTTTTTTATAAAACTCAACTATATTTTGGAAAATTGTAAAAACATCAATGGCACTTTTGACCAAAAAATTAATGAAATCAAAACAAAAGAATCTGAATTCGAAAGACTTCAGAGTTTATTGGTACAAAAATGATAAAAATTTGGTAAAAATTTCAAATCTTTAATAGTAAACGTGAAAAAATTAATTCTAGGGGAAGTGATAGTAAAATTTTAAACTTTTAAAGGACAGTCATCGAAAAAAATTTTCTTAAGTAGATTCACAGGGTATTTTATATTTGGACAATACTATTCCGTTCTGCGTTCTTCTTAATAAAAATTATTTATTAACATGAACTGTGAAACTCAGGACTCGAACTCGAGCCAGATTACACCGGACCCACTTATCAGGCCTATGCAAAGCGATATGATTGCAACAAAGCCGGGAATGTAGTTGTCAAAATCCTGAGGGAAAAATTGTTGTATAATTTTTTATATAGAGTTTGACAATCATCTTATCTATCACCTGGGTTGTGGCTTAGACCCTTTTATAATGGGCTCTAACAAGGCGAATTCATACCAGGTAAAATCAACACTAGAACAAATACAATACAGCTCGCGCAATACCAAAAGCAGCAAAAGCATAAGTGTAGAAATCAAAGAAAAATATTCAAAAGTAATCAAAACAAATAAGCAATTAATCAAAATAAATGAAAAAATTTTGACTTGTGCAAAAGATTATGCTGTCAATTCTACCTGCTATGGATTCGCCGTGGGCCTTAAGATTAACTAGACTTTCCATTTGTAAAGTATCAATTAATTTCGTTGTCTGATTCTGACATGCCAAGAACAAAAACCAAAGAACTCTGAAGATTAAAAAGCTTAATTTTTTTAAATAAAAAAAAAACTGAGATGACTATCTTTGAGTGAGCGATCTTAAGCACACAAGTCTACTCTAAAATGATCCAGTTCTAAAATGTCTTCATAATATGTACCTTCATTTTCCACAATCTTCACGTTGCGTCTAAAAACGAACCTTTCTAAACTAATTATCTAGGGGGCACATAATTGGAATAAAATTCGATTGGGTTTAATCGGTAGATAAATATTTCGATTAGCTTTAACACAGGAATTAGAAATACGTGTCCACATCTCTTTTTCTTGAAAATATGCAAGTTATGCAAAATAACTTGTACTAGAAAATTCAAACAAGGACTTACTACTTTTTTCTCCATCAATACAGATTTTTTTCTCCCATCAAGTTTCTTAATCATCGCCAAAATTTTTGAACAGTTTTGGAAATTTGTTACTAAAAATTTGAATTTAAAAACATTTTTACAATTGTATTATTATATGTAAGTATGTATGTATTTTGATTTTGTTTTGTCACTGAAAGTAATTTTTTTATTAAAACCAAGGCGAGTTCATATCAGGCGAATTCACCAGGAGGTGGCTCTACAAGGCAAAGCCCATCAATAAGATCTATATGCAAAAGCCCAGGTGATAGGAAAGATGAGTGTCAGACTCTTTATATAAAATTTAAGAAAATTTGTACGAAAAACTTTTTTATAAGAAGTTTTACAATTGCATCCTCAGTTTTGTTGTAATCAATTCGTCCTGCATAGACCTTATAAATGGGTTTTGTTACAAGGCAACAAGGGTACATTAATACGACTATACAAGTTGGTAGCGGTACCGAACTATCAAAATTTGTTTGAGTCTTACAAATTTACGAGTATATGCAATAGTTACGGATGAATTCATAACAGGTAAAATGGACAACTCAGCTGATAACATATTTTTATTATAATTTTTTTATTACTGAATGTGAAAATTTGTCCATTTGTTTTGATTATTTTTTTTATTGTTATGAGTATTTTTGAAAATTTCCCGTTGCTTTCTTATTTTCGACTGCTGTTTTTGACATTGAGTAGTGAGAGGGAGGAAATTATTTTCCGAGCAACCAATAGTTATTTGACACTAGTGGACCAGGCGAACTTCGCCTCGCCCCAATTTTAAGCCTTCAGACAAACTTTCTATTTTTTAATTTGAAAAGTCATTAAGGAATAATTTCAAAAAAAATTTCATACAAAAACTCGATTTTCGATTTTTCCAATTTTCCGACTTTTCCGGAGGGATTTTTCAAAATTTTCTTCCATAAAAACCTTCTCCCTCAAAATACGAACAACTGATAAAAAGTTTTACAGAAATCGGCCAAGCCGTTCTCATTTTATGAATTATTGGATTTTGCCACGCCCCTCCGCCCACAGACCGAAAATCTAAAATCAGACTTCACAGTGTCACCCGCCCGAGTATTCTGAAGGTTTCCTGAAAATTTCGTCGAAATCGGCCCAGCCGTTTTGAAGCCATTACGTTACATACATACATACATACACACATCCTATTTTATATATAGAAGACTAGCTGACCCGGGCAAACTTTGTTTTGCCTTCAAATTTGCACTACATCGACATAGCAATTATTGTTCAAATAAAGGTATCGGGCTAATTAACCCCACTACACGCTGGTTAAGGACCCAATGCAGCAAAACGCAGCATAGGCTTATCGCGCTAATCTCTATTGGGCAAAACACAAAAAACAAAATATTGGGCCATCTGTCGGACGAACTTCGAACTACACAGAAACACTCCTCACGTCCCATAGAACATGTATATAAAGTTTGGTCAAAATCGGTGCAGTAGTTCTTGAGTTACGGTGCAAAAACACACACACAAAACTAAGTATTGCGCCATCTGTTGGACGAACTTCAAACTACACAGAAACACTCCTCACGTCCCATAGAACATGTATATAAAGTTTGGTCAAAATCGGTGCAGTAGTTCTTGAGTTACGGTGCAAAAACACACACACAAAACTAAGTATTGCGCCATCTGTCGGACGAACTTCAAACTACACAGAAACACTCCTCACGTCCCATAGAACATGTATATAAAGTTTGGTCAAAATCGGTGCAGTAGTTCTTGAGTTACGGTGCAAAAACACACACAAAACTAAGTATTGCGCCATCTGTCGGATGAACTTCAAACTACACAGAAACACTCCTCACGGCCCATAGAGCATGCATATCAAATTTGGTCAAAATCGGTCCAGTAGTTTTTGAGTTTAGCGATCACGAACATACACATAATTTTTATGTGCATATAGCTGACACCGGCAGCTCAAAATATCTTCGGAACTACAGAACCGATTTAAGAGTTTGATATCTCGTTTAGAAGAACATAACAACGGCTTTCCAAAAAAAGTAAAATAAAATAAAAAAAGCACAAAAAATAAATATATGTATATGTCATTGGTGGTGCAATATGAAAATTGCATTTTGCCACGCCCCTCCGCCCACAGACCGAAAATAAAAAATCGGACTTCACAGTGTCACCCGCCCGAGTATTCTGAAGGTTCCCTGAAAATTTCGTCAAAATCGGCCCAACCGTTTTGGAGCCATTACGTTACATACATACATACATACATACATACATACATACACACATCCAATTTTATATATATAGATATAGATTTCGGGCGAGAAAGAACAATTACAAGTGATGTTGTTTTTTTATTGTATAAATTTAATATAAATAATTTGGAGAAGATTTAAATCTTCTAAAATATTCGAGCGTATCAGCATTTGTATGTGTTCCAACTCCGTTGTGCAAAAATTCCATTGACTAAGGGGGAGTTGAAAAATTCGATTATGTGGCAAATAACCGATCTTAAACTGAAGGATCAAATTTCGACAAAATGAACGTAGCGGAAAGTTTTGATTACGACTCTATCGCCAATGTGATCGAAAAATCCGAAAATTTCGTAAAATTCATAATGGGTTGTGGAAAGTGTCAGTATTATACAGCTTTGGTTGTAAATTGAGCAAAAAGTTTATTTTGTGGAAAAATTTAGGTGCTACCACAGACAAGTCATATGTAGTTTTACAATATAACTAAACTTTAACAACACACAACTTCTAGAAATATAAAAATTTCCAAAACACACAATTTCGAAGACGGAATCTATAAAACTACACAATTACAACGGAAGGAAGCTTTCATTTTTAAGATAAAGGTTGATTTAAACATTTTAGTACAATTTGATACACAATAGTAAAAAAAATTGCCAATACATGTTTTGTAACTGATTTATCTACATATATTCCTTTAGAAAACTATTGGTTTCTCAGCCCTTTCAATTCAAAGCACATTTAAGATTACCGACTACCCGTCCCATTGCATATTTATCAATGTTTACTTCAAAATCAAATGTTTTCACATGTGTGTATGGATAAATTTAACTAGCAGAGACAAAAACCACATTTTTTGGAAAGGCAAATTTCGCAGTTAACAGAGCCCTGTTAACCAATCAACAATCGCAGTCTGCTGCTTAGAGAACCATCTGCAGCATCATTCGTATATAGTGGATAACTCGCTATATTTCCAAATTGACTACTAGTCCTCCCGTGAAGTTTTTTAAAAATTTTACCATTTCCAAATTCATTTTTCTATAGTTCCGAAATTATTTTAGAAATAAGACCTCATCTGCTCCTTAGAGAACCGTCTGGAGTACCATTTGTGTATAGTGAGATATACAAACGAGTATTACTCACTATTTTTTCATAATGGCCACTCATCTTTCGAGGAGTGATCTATTTTATATTTTTGCTTTTTTGGAACTGTTTTGAACATTATTTGCATGTCCTTTTATTTTAAATTTTTATTTTATATTATCAACGCTAGATATACTATAGAGTACTTTTTCCATGTGTTGTTTAAGATGAGTCTGACATCTAAAATTTTCCCCATTTTCTTAAATTGAGCTCTGATAACTGCGAAATCGGCCTCGCTAAAAATATGGTTTTTGTCTCTGCTAGCTAAAATTTATCTTCATACCCATTTTTTATTATATGACGGAAAAATGTTTGTTACTAATGATTCTCTAAAGGAGCAATGTAGAACATTTCCAAAAAGGAATTATAGTGTCAAACAACGTCTTAACAATACTCCATACGTATTTGCATAAATCGCTACAAAATGACGGAATTGACGATGAGATGGTTAAACCAAGATCTGTGGAACATTTCTTTGGTGCCACTAGGAGCAAGGTTGGTTTAAATGACCACTCCTCATTAAGAGATAAAATCGTCTGATTTAAATAGAATGTTACTGCCAATGACAATGAGATCATTATTATAGAAGAAATGACATTAATAATTTAATACTTTTATATTTATTTACATATATACGATGATAAAATTTTTTTGCCCAAAATAGAAGAGCTGGACTTGGCTGACATGTGGTGTCAACAAGACGGTACCACATGCCACACAGCACACAAAACAATGACCCCATTGAGAGGCGGGTTCAGTGAACAGTTTATTTCACGTTTGTGGCCGGTTAATTGCCGCCTAGATCATGAGATTTAATGCCTTTACACTGTTTTTTGTGGGTCCATCTTAAGGCTCATAACTATAGGGACAAGCAACGGTTGACGCACTGGAAGCCAATATTGAAGAATTTATTCGTGAGATAGCGGCCGATATGTTGGAGCGAGTATGCCATTTGAGGCGTAGCCGCGATGAACATTTACATAAAGGCATCTTTAAACATTGGATTATATAGATCTTTCTATCGAATAAAGATTTCATATATTTCTCTACATTTTATGTGTTTCTTAAAATCAAATCCGCAAGCTCTTAAAAAATAACGCTTTATGTGATAGAAGTTACATTTTAGTATCAATTTCGATACAAAACACACAAAATCTTAATCTTATTTATTATGAAGTAAATCGGTTACCGGATACTTTAATGATTGATTTCGCAATTTGTTTAGCCTCCGCTGAAATACAAGATAAATTAGTAATTTATCTATTAAAATAATTAGAAATATCGTACACAATAAAACTGTTTTATATTCTTTACATGTTCTAATAGTTGATGTACGACAAACAATGCATTTTGCAAAAAGCTCCAATTGTTTTAACGATGAGTTGGGGAGAATATCCCAAATAATAAATTTCAATATTAAATATACTTTACGATGTTAGAAAACGTTTTTAATAAAATTATTTGAAGAGTTTTAGTTGGAAAAATTCAAGTTTTGGTAAATATTTTTACTAAGAATAATTCATAATTTCCAAAGCGAAACTTTATAGGATTTATTCATTTAAGTTTTGTGTATTTTTAAAGTTACACTCGCTAAGACGAGCCATGAATCAGTTTTTAAATATTAAAAAGTGTAACTCGCAACCTACCATTTCTCAACTGGCTCAGCACCGAAAAATTCATATATTTTTCATAAATAATAACCAGGTTAGGTTAGGTTAGGTTGATTGCAGGGGTGTGATAGCCCATGTCATACGACATACACTTAAGCCAGTGAAGGCTTGTTGTGCGCTCCCTTTATTTATCAAACACAAACTGCCAGAGTTCTGCGGCAGGATTCGAACCTGGGACCTTCGCACTACGAGTCTAGTACACTACCTACTAGTCTAGAAGGTCAGAAGATAATAACAAAATGCCAGAACTTTTCGAATATTAAATATACTTTAGAAACAGATGTAATATATTCAGAAAATGTCATACTTCAAACAAGATTATTTTTAGTATACAATATTACTCTTAGATAATACACAATTGTGGCATTCATAAGGTACGCTGAGTCCAATTGTCATATGGTCATAGAATTTTTTCAAAACAATTTTTTTAAAACAAAAACAAAACAGTTAAAATCTTGTTAAGATATAACAATACTATCATTTGTGTGCCTTGTGAGTCCCCCCAAATGTAATTGATTTTTCAATAGAGACTTCCGGTGTTAGACAGTTGATAGCGACCATATGATGAAGCCACAACTGTCATCTGTTTTGCTAAATCACCAAGAACTGAGGTCGCTTTCAAGAGTACGTGCAAATAATTGGTTTTTATCCAAATGGATAACGTTCCATGAGCTTCGCTCATTTTATGATGAATAGCTACGACGATAAGCAATTTGTCGAATTTTGGACAACACCAACCCATATGACATCGAAGAAAGTCCAATGTGTTTAGGAAAAGTCACTGTTTGTTGTAGATTTTGGGCTAGCGGCGTCATATTTCTTTGTTAATGATATTGGCCGGGCCATCACCGTCAACGGCGAATACTATAGGCCCATGATTACCAACTTGTTTTGGCCTGATTTGGATTAAATGGACATCAACGACATGTGGTTTCAACATGATGTCGCTACATGCCATACGGATCATACCACATTGGATATCCTTCACGACCGGTATGTCTATGCCATCTCACATGGATGTGATGTGAACTACGATTTGAATCCGTTAGCCACAGCGGCCCTTAAAGACAAGATAACCCATTCCATCGGTCGAATTCACCCAGATTTATTTTCCAGAGTCAAGGCATGACATTTTTACGATGTTAATTATGACATCAATAGGCTTTTGAAATGAATGAAAAATTTCAATGATAGTTTACACACACTTTGTTTGCAAGCGCTTAATGAACGATCCGTTTCATATACTTACGTTAATAGCTCTAACCTGATGCCCTGAAGACGCCTCCCATTTATATGTATTATATTATTGACGTATTTGAAGAATCGATTTCGATTCTAATTTTTTAATGAAATTTCGACGTTTTATATTTGAAAATATTTAACTATTTATTATTGAAATTTATTTATTTGGGATATTCTTCCAACTATTCAATTTCATGATTAAAGTTTAAAATATTTTTAACGAACAAATTTCATTAATAAATAATTAAATAAGACCCTAAAGAAGGTAATTGTTGGATATTTTGCTACACCTCTGGTTCCAAACTAGGGGAAAGGACTAGGCCAAAGATTCCTTATACAAGAAGCAGATATCGAAATTTACTTCCGCCTGCCTGAATACAATACGGTCTGTCAGGCTTCTGCCATACGATTAAGGAATGCGTGCGCCGGCTCAGTGTAAACTTTAGGCCTACTGTCGTCAACAGCTAATCGGCAATTAACGCAATCGGGTATGAGAGGGTTAGTTTAAGAAACGCGGTACGCAATAGGATCCGCCTCTACCATGGCGTAATCGGGAATGAGCATGCTAACAACACAAATAGACAATTGCAGAATCCGAAAAACCTTGTTGCTAATTTTAGGTCATAACAGAACGAAAGAACTATATACTTTCGGAAGAAAGTCATTACATATTCTCGCCGTAGGCAAGCATTAGCCGCGGCAACTTTGGCATCTACGAATACATGGATTTTATATTTCATTCGTACAATATTGGGAGTTTTAAAATTTATTAACGTAAAATAACAAGTTGGGTATCTGGTTAGTTATCTCTGATTCTTATAAAATTCCCTGATAACATCCCTCGTTTTGATTAAAACTGCTGAACAGTAGTTATGCCCGAAATGCGAGGGTTGTAATTGCTTACATATATACAATTGTGGATATGAAATTAACAAGATGAATTTTGAGCTTTGGGTTACTCGATGGCCTATAGTAAAATTGTACGACAAATGTTTTTTAGTAGAACACTTCAGCTGGTCATATCACCGTTTAAAGGGGTTTTTCCCAACATTCAACAGAAGGGACAAGAAATGTTCCTTGTAGTACATAAAAAAGCTGAACACATTTTATACCTAAAATGCAAGGATTACATTTCCTATGTCGATTCACTAAAACAATTTGCAGAAAGGGAGGGCGAGACTTTAATTTCCCCTAGAACGATAGCTTTCAAAGCTCCGATGCATGTACATATATTTTTTTCGATCCCCTCTACAGTCCAGTGTTAATTTACTTAAGAGAAATTGTTTTTTTTACAACTTCATAAATTCCTACACTTCACATCAAAAATTTATATCCGAGATAAATTCGCATGTGGAAAATACTTTCTAAAATTTTTGCAAATTGTTATGACATGATACGAAGAAATTATTGACGTTTTCTTTTCTAATAAGAGTGTAGCATTTTTTGCCTTTTTATAAATTCATTCAAAAAATTTTGGTATATTTCATAAAATTTTCATCAAATGTTTGCCACATCTGAATTTACCTCAAATACTCCAAGTATCTATAGTACGAGTAAATGAGTTTTATATTGAATACCATTAAGTGAATATCATTAATCAAAAACAAATGGAATGCATTCTGTTGTTCATTAATAACGAAATGATTTAATTTTGTTTTTATATTCAAAAAATGTACAGAGCGCCGTACATGTACCTCAGGCATCTGATAACTGCACTTGAATCTGAGGTGTGAGAATAAAATTTATTTGTATAGATGACAACAAATTCATAATATACAAATGAAAATGCTTGTGTTGCATCAAGTTCTCTGCGGAGTGAAGAGCAAAAATGAGGGTATATTTTGACTACATAATAAATTTTACAGAAATACAAGTAATAAATTTCCTTTTAATTGAAGCAGTTTGTCAATATACCTACAAAAACTTATGGTGGAATTAGAAAATGTTGTGGCACGGAGGATGCAGCTATCAACCTCTTAATATGGAATACTATCGAAGCTAAAGATCAAGCAGGACGATCGGTCGTACATCTGCTTGAGAATATATGCCGTTGAGTTTTAGAAATATTAAGCAACTTGATTTAGAAATTGTTACAATTGTATACGCATGGCATTGTTGCCCGCATTTGCAAAATAACAGATGGGATTGGCAGAAGAGGAGAAAGAACTAGACTTTCTGTTGGAAATGGAAATATTTAATAGAAAGACATAGTTTTTTCCTATGGAAAACTACGCTGGCAAAATGGGCTGATGCACTCGAAACTGTTTACAAGATTTAATATGTTTTTGCTTATTTCAGAAAATACAAGAAAAATTGCAACTGGGAGGATATTTTCGGAAGCATTAGCCCACCTATTTTCGCGTACTAGTGTTACATTATTAATTCTTCCAACATGTTCGAAATTCACCAGCATTTTATAATATCCTGGAGAGGTTCTCTAGTGGATGTGGTGATAAATCGTGGTGCTGCAAGACCACTGTCGTATTCGGGTCTGGGACAGTCTTTCATATCAAGATATTATTTATTTTACTGAAATAATGTCTTTGAAACAGTTAGTAGTATTTTTTTTAAGTACAGGCAACAGGCGAGAATTATTTATAAATAGTTGACCAAAGGCTGTTATTATCTTGGGGCCCAGTACGAATAAACACTTTGAAAGCCGAAAAAAGATCTGTATGATGACGTACTTTGACATAGAAGCACATTAAGAAAAATAAGAAATAGCGCCGGGAAAATAAGCGCGCCTTGAATCCCGTCTATAACAACTCGTCGAGTGACATCCCCGAGAAAACTCGCTCCACGAGCAATACATTTTGCCAAAAGTGCTCCATTTCACACTCTGTCAAATGCCTTGGAAATGTCTAGAGCCATCACCTTACTTTCGCAAAAATGGTGAATGGAATGACTCCATCTCCCAGATAGGTGTGTCAGCAGGTCACACGTAAGGCAGATCCTACGGAAACCATACTGTCGGTCGGTAAGTAAGCTTTTGAGCTCTAGATACCCCAAAAGAAGGAAGTTGAGCATACTTTCCACTACTTTATCAAGTGCAGAGCAAATTGCAAATTGGCGATAAATTTCAGGGTTGGTAGCTTCTGCCTTTATGGAGATTGGCATTATATTCGCATACTTTCACAATGTACTAAAAAGGTTGGCTAATGGACGAGCCAGCGTCGAAGAGGACTGCTTCGGTCTATATTTATGTGGAGATCCGCTAAAACCCTTTTAACTGCACGTTCTTGCAAAATACGAGTATTATTTGGCATAATACGGATACTATTTCAAGCATGGGCAGTGGTTGGCTGCTTTCTGGTAACTGAGCATTGCTTGCAATTTGGTTGGATATTTGGTTATCCGATAAAAGAGTTGGAATTAAAAAAACTATTATTATCAATTAAAATTTTAACGAATGACCAAGAGCTTTTGCACCCCAGAGGCATTACTTTGTAATAAAGTTGTTGCCATTTTGCTTAGCGAATCAGTATCCGCATTCTTGTCGTTATGCCAGATACTAAAAGATTCCTCTCTGAATCTGACTGCATCACTCCATGTCCGATTAAGTTACGATTATTCCTTTGGTTTAAGGTTTTTGAAGGGTTTTTATAAAACACAAAACTTTTATGCAGCTGACATTGATGAAAATAAAAATGCCAAGTCTTTTGGGTATTTATCTTAAATGTGCAGGTATATAAGGTGGACTTAAGCTGCATAAGATCTTAAGAAATGAAAAAAATAAATATAGATTTTGATCAGTTAAGATAAAAGCCCTTTTAACTAAAAGGCATCGCAATGAAACATCAACTACTATAATATAAATATGTAGAATACCTCGGTAGGCTAACCTAACAGTTCAGAGGTTGTGGGTTCGATTCCCACCTGACACTATGGTTTACTTAATAACAAACGGATGAAGTTCTATGTTGCTTTGTTCGTTAAATCCAAGCTATAAATTAATTTCTAAATGCATTCATGACATTTAAAGAAATAAATTATAAATAAATAATAACTAAATAAATAAATATGCTAATAATAAATAAATATTGCAAAATAGAACACATACACATACACGGGCAGTCAAAAGTGTACACCGGACCTTCTGTGGATTTGGGAAGGATGACTCAATATTTTCACTGATTCATATTTCTTATTTATTATCAATGACAATTGAAGACATCCTGAACGATGAAGAGTTGTTGTGACTAGCATTTTATTAATAAAATATTTACTTAACTCGTAGTAAACATTATCTCCTTAACCCAGTTAATTAAATGATAACCTCTTCTTGGAAAATTATTAAATGTACAAAGTGTGTACTCATGTGAATATTAAGCATTGGCGTAGGAAGGCCATTCTGGGGGCTGCATTACCCAGATTTCACATGACTATTGATTCCACTAAAGCATTTTTTTCGTTTATTTTTAGCCGTTTCAGTGTATATTTTTTCGAATTTTAAAATCTATTCAGTTAAAAAAAATTCTTGCCAATAGATTTTTTGAATAATACCAACGTATAGTTTTTGTCATTTTAAACTTGACCTTTAACTTGAAAAATTGCAATATGTTTAACAAGTTATTGAATTAGCGGTCATTTTGAAATCCAGCACATTTTGTTATTTCGTTTTTATAAATGAAAATTGTTGTATGTGTTTAAGATTGACGTGTTTTATTAAAATGTTAAACAGTAATTAACAATTGTTACCAACAAGCTAATGTGTACATACATATGTACATATAAGTACGTGTAAATATATCATATATAAGTATTAAATGAAAATTCTCTCAGTCGGCTTGGGATCCAACAAAGAGATTCCACAGATCAAACTAATAGTCTGGAACGATATTTAAATAAAATATTGTTTTGTTTTCAATACACACACATGCACCGTCGTTATGTGTGTCAATAAAACAATAATAAATTCTAATAATGAGGTACAGTGCATTGTGACGTGAAATCTGTATGAAGAGGTCTCTATTATATTGCATATTCGCTATATGTAGGTGGTAACATAGCATCGTTGTATAATTGTATATCGTTGTACATATGTAGATTTTTTTGATTTGATATTGTGGGACCTAATCTTTATATGTACATAAAAGTGGCCGGGAAATAAAGATTAGTTAATTAATTTTTTTCACGTAGTGAGGGAAGGGTACCTCTCATATAAACACAATATATATATACATATACAGATCAGTTTTGCAGGTAGCAGGAAGCTAAAACGGACATTGAAGAAGCTACATCGCTGAAAAAATTAAAAAAAAATTTTCCTAAAAGATTTAAATTTATGTGGAAATTAAATATTTAAATTTCACTAATTACGCATAAACTAGGTTAGGTTAGGTTAGGTTAGGTTGATTGGAGGGGTGTCATAGCCCATGTCATACGACATACACTTAAGTCCGTGAAGGCTTGTTGTGCGCTCCCTTTATTTATCAAACACAAACTTCAAGAGTTCTGCGGCAGGATTCGAACCTGGGACCTTCGCATTACGAGTCTAGTACACTACCTACTAGTCTACGAAGGTCAGTACGCATAAACTAAGTATGTATGTATTATTACACTATAAAGTGGCGTAGAGTAGTAATGTCATAATTTGAATTAACAGTAATTTTTGCAGATGGCGCCAAATGTCATTGTGCTTTGCACGAGCGCAATTATGAATCCACTTGGGAGGTGGCCATTGAAATAATATAATTTTTTCACTATTAATGCCATCAATTTTACGCTTTCAAATAAACTTTTTATGAAAACAGAGATCTGTATTTCATTTACAACAACATGGCAGCCAGTTCAATTTATGGCGAAATACATTTTGTTTGCGATATATCGTTCATATCGCGTATGGACGAACATTTTTTTTACCAATTTATATCGTATGGGGATTTTCGATTTACATATATTGGACGTGTGATTCTTTCACAACTTTAGAATCGTATTTCGGAATTCATTCAGATTTAATTTCAATAAATATACCATTGCGAATGATTCGCAAAAATGTAAGATATATGTATTTGCATATAAATGGAAAGCTTCCATGTTTTTATTAATAAAATGACATTCTAATAGCTTCCGATCTTGACTAGTCGGTTGCAGTTTCAAAGCTAAAAAATCGTTTTCATTGTTAATGAGAAAGTTCGCAGTACAATTTTATTTGAATCATCTGTCATAAAGAAAAGCAAATGCTCAGTCTATATAATAGAGACCCTACAGTTTATACCAGATTGAAAAATACTCTTTAGAATAAAGAAAAAAGATGACTAAATTAAAATAAATGTTCTAATTACTGATTTAAATAAATGGCATTGGCAATGAACGGTGTAAATTATAATGATGATAATGATGTTTGTGCTCATAATTGAGCGGAAAAATAAAGAGAAAATAATTAAAGCCAATGAGTGGAATGCAAGACATAATTTCTTTATAATAATTTTTCATTCAATGTACAGTGGAGTTTGGTTATAACGAAGTTCGTTGAAGAAGGGACGATATTTTCATTTCTTCCAAAAATCCAATATTGAATTTTTTTCAAGTTCCTATGAAGTCAGATTGAAATTTATATTAAAAATATATTACTTCTACAAATCTCTGAAACTCGAATCGAAAAATACTTTCTCTTTAATAAAAAATAATTATTTCTTTAAGTCTACATGAGAACATATTTTTTTTTGTCAATAAGTGTTAATAATTCTTTCACATAAGAAAATAAATCGTGAGTATTGTTAAATTTGTACGCCTTCCAGTTGTGAAGTTTAATATAAAAATACAAGATGGTGCAAAAGTAATGTCATAATTTCAATTGGGTGATATTTTGTTATAAATGGAAAAAATATCTCCATTTTCCATAAAAAGTTTGGTTGAAAGTGTGAAATTGATGACATTAATTAGAAAAAATTCTATCGCTCAAATGGCCACCTACCGAGTTTGAATGGATGCTCGCAAAACATCGGGCTCCAAATCGCTGTTGATGACATTAAACTTGCGCCTTAAAAAGTTTGCTTTTTATGAACAATAAATATAAAGACAGCTTCTAAGTCGGTGAGTAGGAAGCAAAAAACGTAGCATCCTGCTATGACAAGCATAATTTAAAATCATTGGGAATGTTTCGAATTCGCACTGCTAACGGATTCCAGTCTCATCATAATTTCATAATTTTTTTGGAAGCTTTTTCAAAATAAATATCTTTTTCTTCTAATATAAATCGGCAAACATTTGCTTCTTATTTTTCGCTATATTTATATAACAATCACAAATCCTACTTATTTTTAATATATTTGGTTTATCGATTTAAATTTGTAAATTGTGGAAAAATTTTGTGACTTTCTTTTCTTCGTTATAATCGTAAAAATTTACAAGAATTTTTTCCTAAGCGAGATCGTCATAAGAGGAAATTCGTTATTACCGAAGTAATAATTTCTATGTTATAGCCGAACTCCACTGTATTTAGTTTCCTATACATTCTTATCTGAAAAATTATGAGGAGAGATTCATATACTTTTTCTTTTTCATAAAAAAAAAAAAATGATGTACATACATACATACGTACGAGAATAAAAGTAAAACAACAAATGAAGTAAGTAAATAATATGAAAAGACGTACATGCGGATGTATGTATGTACGTATATTTAAAATGTATGTATGTATGTCTGTGTTCATATGTATCTAACCTTAATTATTTCACTTTAGTGAAGCAATCAAATAACTAACTAAATAATTAGGTAACTGATAAATGTGATTTAGAGCACAATTAAGTTACGAGTAGCGAAAAAAAGTTAAATAAAATTGTTATCAGCAAAAACCTTTCATTTATTTAAAATAAAAAATTATTAAAAAAGTTAGTATAAATGAAATGATCTTTATTTGTTCATGATAATACATACGAGTATGCACATAAGTAAACATGTTTTCATATGAATGGTATTTATTTACCCAGTAAAAAATATATGGATTAATCCATAATCGAGCAATAAAGGAGTAATGACTTGGTCATCCATTTGGAGTAACAAGCGAGCTATCGAAACTTTTTGTTTGTTTTGTTGTTTATGCCTCGCTTAATACTCCAAATGGATCAATGAGGGATGTATCAGTTCGTTTTTGGTTTTTTTTTCTTTGACATAACTGTTAATTGTTGACGTTTTCGTTTTGTTTTTCAATTTAGTCGGTTTAGTTTTAAAAAGTGAAAGATTTAAAAAAGCGAAAGCTACGGGTATAGTAACAAATTGTTAAAAATGTGCAAAATTTATTAATTATTTGTTTTCTATTTTAATATATTTCAGATTTGGTACATTAAATAAATAACCAAATTTGTATTTTATATGAATGTTTACTCCCTTTATGCTCTTTTAGGAGACAAAAACGATTACTCCCTTTATGCTCTTTTAGGAGACAAAAACGATTACTCCCTCTGTCGTCATTTTCAAGATCAAAGGGAGTACTCCATAAGGAGCTTAAAAGGAGTACTCGTGTCTGCGGACATGTTGTGTTAAAAATCCAATGAGGTCCGGAGTTTTATGGAGTAATCCATTACTCGCAAAGGAGCGCTCCAAGATTACTCTTTGGATGATCCTATTTTTTACTGGGTATATAAAAAAAATATCGTCACCTTAAATGCAAACGAACGTAATTACAATTTAATTTCTTTTACAGAAGAAGTAAAAAAATTATAGAATCAATAATAATAAATCATTATTGGCAATTTATCCACATTTTACTTGCAGTGTGGATTTATTTATTTAAAAAAAATATCCGAAGTGGATTCACTGACTGGCGCCATAAATCATGCTGAGTTTGACCGACAGCATGGGTTATATTGGCTTTGAGGGCCGCTGTAGATTGTGCCTTATTCGCATAAGCATGCGCCTTAAGAACACGCCTAAATCGCACGATCTCGGTGGCCGGTTCTTATCAGAACTATATGACGATTCCCTCAAATATCTAATGTGCCATGAGATGTATAGCAGGTAGCGCCGTACTGGACCTGTAATGCTCTGCGTTGACGGTGATGGTCTGTCCAACGACTCCGCCAGCACAAAATCCACACCAAACAGTGACGGAATGCATTGGACGCTCTTGAATTTCATGTGGAATGGCATCGCTCCAAATTCGACAATTTCGTTTGTTGGCTTTCCCATTCATCCAGGAATGGGCCTTATCACAGAATATGATTTTTTGATAAAAACCAAAATCACTTCCCAACTGCTCCAAGGCCCATTCAACGAACGCATGTCGTTATCTACGTGAATGGTTGTTTGCCTTCAGCTGCTGTGTCAGTTGAATTTTGTATGGATTTAGGCTCAAGTAACGACACAAAATTCGTCAAGTTGTGGTCTGCGAATGGTAGAGTTATTGTGAGCGATGCGAAATCGGCGGCCTCGGATTCTCCTGTGGTGATGTTTTCGACAGAACTAACGTTTCTTTATCATACGGGTCTCGGTAGGACGATTATGACCACCATAAATGTTGCACGCACAGAACACCCATTTTCTTATAAAAATTTTATCATTTGCACGTGTGGTTGAACGTTATAATCGTCCGTGGTAATTTGGCAAAATAAACTTAACAATTTATAGCCAATTAGACAGATGTAGGTTGAAAAATTTTACGCTATCAACCTAAATTTTGTGTGAACATGTAGTTTGATTAAACAAACCGTAATCAACCCAAATTCGATTTCGAATTTTTGTTTAGTTACGTCAATTTGCATTTAAGGTGACGATATATACATTTCCATGTACTGGCAGAGAAAAGTTAATATCTTGTGTAAATATGCGGTCATGTGCAGTGGATTTCCTATGAAATTTATACATTTTAGAATTTTCTTTAATATATTGGCGCCATTTGCTCCATATTATCATAAGCACCAAGACAAATATTTTTTGGGGGAATTTTTTTTTACATAATTTGAAATATAGTACATACATACATACATACAGTTTGTCCAAAATATGTTTGCATTATATTGTTTACTTTCTTAGTCTAGATTAATAGGCTTGTATTCAAAACGTATTTTTAGTTCCGACACACATGGACAACGTTCCAAAATCGACAAGGAATATTCAACTTTTAATTTCAACCTAAACAGCAGAAAACTGAAGCGCTGCCCTTCAGTGATAATGTTTGTCAAGTCTATTTCTTTACGGATAATTTTTTAAATAATAGAGTAATATTGATACGATGGATACGAATATTTCCCTGAGTGTAAAACTTGTAAGCTAGACCAAAAGTCCATATGACTGCCATATAATGTATTTTTGTTGGAGCTAGAAATATAACAAAACTATTTTCTTTTTTTGACTGGCTATAATTAGAAAATATGAGTAGTATATACAAGATACTAGTGAACAACAATCCATTCAGACAGACACTCCTAGTGAGACTTTTTACCAAACCAATGTTTTCATTTGTTACTTTATTTTATTTTTTTCATAATACTTGTATTGTTATATTCGTCCTCCTTTCTTCGACTTTCATTATTGTGCATTCGATCTGCATTGGTATGTGTTTTTCATATCTTTCTAACAATTTGCTAATTGTTGTTATCGATAAGATAAAAAAAAGAAAAACAACGACAAAAAAAACTACTACAACTTTGGACGTGTATTTGTGTGTCATTAAATTAAATTGGAAAACAAAAACAAATTTGTGAATATACATACATACATACAGACATATTTTATAGTCTGTTAATATTTACTTTTATTTGCCTACAAATTAATTAAAATATTTATTTATATTTATGTATATATACTCAAATAAATAAATACATATTTACTTAAACATGTATATATATATATATATATATATATATATATATATATATATATATATATATGTGTGTGTGTGTATATATATATACATATATATTTACAATGGATCCATTAAATTTTCTAAAGTATTTCTCACTAAATTGAAAATTTTGAGTCTGCTTAAAATGGATTTATTTATGTATGTATATTAATTAAAGACTTCATTAAGAATAAAAACGAACAAACAAAAAATTAGGTAGTATTATTTCTAAAAAAAAAACTATAGGTTAGGTTCAGTGTTATTAACTGTAGGGAAAATTCCCTACATGTAGGGATTTTTGTCTAAGAAAATGGTTGTAGGGAAAAAAAGGACAGATTTTTTAAAAGTCTGTAAATGTAGGGAATTTTTAAAAGAAACACAATAAATAAAAAAGGAAACAAAGTTGCCTCAAAATAAAAATTTCCAGTCAAATTTCAAGCCAGACTTTTCTTAGTTATGGCAGCATTGTTTTAAAAGCATTAAACATTTGAGTTCAATTTCTCAAAAGATGAAAAATCGAACCTTTTAAAGATGGATACTGAAAAGTTTTGGAGCGAAATTTGTAAAATTAAAAATTTCAGTTACACTTTTCTTTTTCCTATTTTGGAAAAATTAGCCAAGTATGTTTTAGCTGTACCACATGCTAATGCAGACTCTGATAGAATTTTTTCTGTCTTGACAGACGTGCGTACATAAAAAGGAATAAACTTAGTCATAAAGTTTTAGCTTCTAGCTGCATTATCCGTTCTTTTTTGCAAGATGAAAGTCTGAACTGCTGCAGCTTTCAATGCATGGAATCTATTTACAAAAGCATGGTAGCTTCAGAACTATGTGATCATTGATCATCCTTTTTTAATTTTTAAAAACACATTCCTTCGCAAAAACCAAATTAGTACAAAGTACAAACCTCTTAGGTATTGTTTTTTAAATATTGTAACTTAGCCTTAGAACATGAACTGAATGCAAGTTTTATGATCTCAGTGGAAAACGCAATGTAATGTAATGCAAATGTGAATGCTAAATGAAATTCAGCACTATAATTTCCAATATTTTTTTTTATTTTTCCTTGTTTTTATTATAATACAAATTGATAAGTATTTAATATATGTAAGTAACTGAAATAAAATATAAAATGTCTATATATAGGTAGATAAAAAATGCACCTTAACCAAAAACTTGAATATATTGACCCCTTACCGCGAAAAAATCGTAAGCGAAAATTTTGTTTCTGCATCGATTGCACTACAATGAGAATAAAAAGACGCTCGTCTGTAAAATATGCTTTTTGTCGCCTACTATTTCTTCACGGTAAAAGCTTAATATTGGATTCGTATGTTTTAAGTGCCTCATTATAGAGGAAATATAAGGTAAAAACGTAGGGAATTTCGTAGGGAATTTTTTTTCTGGGCGTAGGGAAAATAGAGATTATTTTTTGGTGCTGTAGGGATTTCTTCACAAAATTGGTTAACAACACTGGTTAGGTTAGGTTAGGTTGATTGGAGGGGTGTGATAGCCCATGTCATACGACATACACTTAAGCCAGTGAAGGCTTGTTGTGCGCTCCATTTAATTATCAGACACAAACTGCCAAAGTTCTGTGGCAGGATTCGAACCTGGGACCTTCGCACTACCTGTCTACTACACTACCTACTAGTCTACGAAGGTCAGTAAAAAAAACTAGTTGATCGAGAAAGAGCTTCCACATTCGAATAATAAATAAATAGATTAACTTTTTTCCAAAAATTAGTATTTTGTTTCAGGACTTCTTTTAAACGTTTAAACGCTGGAACAGAATCCACTCTGTGATTAAGGCAGTTTTAAACCGTTTACTTAAACCCATTTTTTCAACACTGGTGGGTAATTTTATTTAAATTTCGATATACTGCTTCCGATCCGTTTTCCTCAATAAAATATAGTTTTCCAACACATTTGCTACTCATATATCCCCGTACAAAAACAGATCCGCTGTAGACGGATCTGCCAAAACATTTTTCGTCCATCTGAGCCAAAAATATTTTAAATTTACTCTTGTCTGAGAATATTACTTTATTCCAGAGCTCCGGATCGCTATTTTTGTAAGTTTTTGCGAACAATTTTCCTTTTTGTTTATTTAAAAACGGGTTGTTTCTGACAACCCTTCCATGAAAACCAGCCTCATGTAGCACATTACACACGGTATTAACTGACCCGTTTTTTTAAGCGCACTTAAGCTGAAACCATACCATCCGTTCTATGCGTATGCGTTCTATGCGTTTGCTGTGCGTTCTATGCGTCAAGTTACATACAATGCGTTTCATGCGTCAACTTTTTTATTTTTATCAGCTGTAGTGTAAATATTTTTTATCAAATAGAACAAATTTTGGCAAAAATGGAATGTGAAATTATGATTTTAAAAGAATTTATGGAAGTCATTGAGTTTATATACATAATATTTTGGTCCTACGGAAAGCTGCAAAAGACCACGGAACGAGAAGTGACTGGTATTTTTGCAGCTTCAATAAGATTATTTTCCCTTGTAGTTGATTAAAAAATAATAAATGAAACAGAGGTGACACTCAGTACATAAAAGTAATCGATAACTAGAAATATGTTAAAAATTTATTTTAATATATTTTATTACTAAAAGTAGTTGTAAACTTTAGTGCGAAAGGTTTTTCTTTTATTAAAAACTTTTATAGTGCAAAAAAAGAGGAAATTAAAATGCACCACACAAATTTTTAATCGATATCATTGAACATAAAATATAATTTGTCATCCCTGGTTAACAAAAACAACTTACCTTTTTTCACCTCTTTCTCATGACGCATGAGACGCATAGAAAGGTAGAAAGTAAACCTAATTCATGCGTTCTATACGTTCTATGCGTTTTGCTCTGTAACCCGTCTCATAAATTTACCCTGATTCTACTTTTATGACAGTTGCATGAAACGCATCGACGCATAGAACGGATGGTATGGACTTTCAGCTTTAGAACTTCATTCGTCAGCTCAGAAGCACTTTTTCCAGATTCTTTCTTATTCCATTTGCTACTATTATACGCTTTTCTTTCCCTGTCAATTTTTGCGGTCTACCAGACTTTTTCTTATTTTTAAAGTTGTTGCTTAAAAAATGTCTGTCCATTATGATTTTTATTGTGGAATATGATATTTTTACACTTTTTCCAATTTCCCAAATGGATTTTCCTTCCTTACGAAGATTTATAATTATTTTTCGCTCTTCTTCCGTCGTTTCATGTTGTTTTCGTTCCATGGCGATCTTTCTTAAAAATACGATGATTTATTTAAAAGTCAAAACTTGCTTTTTTTCGGAAAAAAGTGTTTATTTTCGAATTAAATCGTTATTCATATAAATATGAGCTTTGAATTAAAAACATTAGTTGGTTAATTTTTTTTAATAATTTATATTTAATAAGGAAGAGAAACTAATTAATTGGTGATGTTTTTAATAAGATATGACAAACGTAATTAGTAAAAAGTAAAAAATTTCAATACATAATTTTAAATTGTTACATCTTTATGTAACGTGTTAAAAAAAAAAAATAAAACATGAACTAATATTTAATGGAGCCACTGTATATGTGTGTGTGTGTGTGTGTGTGTAAATATTTATAATAAGACAAATAAAATTTCTTGTATGACAACATAAATAAATAAACATGATGGGTAATATTAATCATTTCTGTGCAGTAGGCACAGTAGTATCGATGGAAAATATATGGTAATTTCAAAGTTTTCAAATAAAATATTTATCTAGTTTTATTTCAACTTTCAATTGATATTATAATAATTTATGGAAGGGGAGCCCATTGACGTAATGGTTAAAATTTATTATTATTAAAAATAACTCTGCTAAATTTCTTCTGTTAAAATTTTTATATTTCCTGGGGATGCTAACCCACCTCTTCCATTTTGCAATTAAACTTGCACAATTCATTTGTTTTTAGGAGAGCAGGGTGAAGAGATTATAAGGGGGTACAAACTTGACCGTACTTCGTTATTTTATTCATAGTTAGATATCTTTTCCACTTGGCATATAGAAAACATGAGATCTCTATCCATCTTTCTCCCGGCTGAGTTTAAATTTTGGCAATTAAAATTGCCTAGTGGAAAAGATGTGTTACCTTTACATTCATTATAGACAATTTCACTTTATTTTAGTGTTGTCAACTCAGCGGTCTCGGCACTGTTTTTAGTGCTTTTCAAAATTTTCGATGGAATAAGTTTTCGGTCGGTCCTTTATTTTTTTTATATGTTTTATGTATTTATTATTATTATTTTTTAAAATTTTTTATGACATCAAATAATGTAAAAGCAGTGATAAAACACAACGCAATATATTTATATGTTTTAAATTAAGTTTGATTTTGGTGAAAGCCACAGGACGCTAACGTTTTTCACACTCTATGCAATTAACCTCTGCCTAACCTGAACATTTTCAAGGACAATATTATGAAAATGGAATAAATGAAAGTAAAACAAATGATCAGAGCATTGAGCATATTTTAAAAATATCTAATACTAAAACGTCTGGTACGAAATGTGTAAGTAATTCGATTAAAAGTTTGGCTGACACATTATATACCAGCTAAAATAAATTTCGTACGTATGTATTTGCTTTACCGCACAGTAGTGCTTCCACGGAACAGGTGTTTTCCAAACTACGAATCTATTATGTCAGCTCTAAAATTATTCCAAAATGATTTAGAAAATTGGAGAAGAGTAATGAAATTTCTTTTATTGTATTCGTTATATTCGTTGTTGTACGATTTTTTTTAGAGCAAAAGAAAAGTCATTGAATTTTTATTGTTCAGAAAAGAGTTACCCATTTTTTCTTCGCAAAATCCTCTTTTTGTAACCGTTTTAGAAATTTTTGAACGCTAACGCAGCTTACGGCTGAACTCTACAAAATAGAAGAGAATAGACCAAAGGTGAAGATTTTAACGTTCAACGAATGAGAGACTCAGATGTTTCTTCGAGGTCGTTGGCAGAGAGAGACAAATATATAGATTTATTATACTTTACACTCTTTATCTACATTGAATTTTTACATCGCCAGGAAATGAATATGAAAACAAATGAAAAAGTGACCTCCCTTTTATATTCTGTGCGAAACTGCAGGTGATATTGCAAATTCCTAAAATTTCTCTTCTTTGCACTTTAGTAGCATTTGGTAGAGTCAAGCAGCACTACAGCAAGGTCTATAGTGTTGTCCTAAACGAGTGGTGTGTTGCAAGAAGAGTTGAAAATTCTGCCGAAAATAATGTCCAGATTTGGGAAACATGATTAGTTGCTTACGTAGCAAGCGTTGCGCCGTTACCGCTAATACTGGCTCATAAAGAAAGTATATTATTACCTCGAATAATATAAATAAAACATGGTTTGTAACATTTTAAAAACGTGTTTAAGTGAAAGCAACTAGCGGAAAATGTCGTTAGAATAATATCATATTTTTTCGTCCTGCACTGTAAAGACAACAACTGCGCCTTTAGGCAACAGTCGCCGCAGTAGCTTCTGAGCGTTATCGAACAGATGAGATAACTTCCAGTATCACTCCATTTGATATAATATTCTGTCTCCTTCTCTTCTAACGCTCTACCTATCGATCATTTTGTTCTCTTTCTTAATTATCACGAACGTATGATAAACAATTACCACTAATTAAGTTGTTTTCTTATGACAATGTTTTTCTACATTCTAAAATATTAATTTCAATCATTTAACTTTTTTTTAAATTGTTTAAAGAATTTGATTTTACGCTTAATATTCAATTTCAATTTATAGTTTTAGATCGTTACAGTTCAAACTCTCTTGCTGGATCATGCATGTTCCACTATAAGGAATATTTTTACTTCAATGTCCATATAATACTTTTAAGATCTCAAAACATTAAAATTATGAAATGGAACTTTATTACGATAAAATTGCATTTTTTTAAGAAAACTTCAACCGATCGTATGTAAGTGTTATTTAATTATTGAGGAGGACATAGAACAGACATAGACAGATATACGGCTTAAAATTATCTAATGATGTTCTATTTAATTTCTTCATAATGACGGAGGTTATGCCCCCAACTAATCTACAAATCGAAATGAGTTCTTCTCAATTGTTTCTAACGTATACAAACCAGATACGGATACAATTTCGCTTAAGAACAATAAAGCTCATGTGACTTCTATGAGCGAAAGAGTGTGTGAAAGAGGGTGCAGCGAAACGGGGATTATTTTACTTGAGAGATTTTATAAAATTAAAGATGATCAATAAACAAATAACGACGATGAGTACGTAACACAATTTAGTAGGGAAAACTAAAAATATAATAAACAAAGAGTGCTTGATAATTCAAATTGTCGATCGATACGAGAGTGTAAATGCGAGTAAGATAATGAAACTTTGAAATATTCGTGGTGCTTGTACTGTACGCCACACAAAATGTATGATACCCGTACAAAAACTACGAGTATTGAGTTGTTTGTACTACATATTTATATGTAGACATGCCTTGTGCCCCTTCTCTTGTACAGATTCAATTAAAAGTTTCAATTGTTTTGCGATTGTGTAAATCAATAAAATAATAAAACAAAATATTTAAACACTGAATACAAAACAATCCTATAGAAATAATTGCGTTCGAGTACAAATTAAAAAATAATATCAAACAGTTGCAAAATGGGGGCTCTTTAGCGGCTATTGTCAAATAGTTAATTTACTAGACATTTGTGGAAAATATTACTAAGAACGCACAGTGGTGTGTAGCCAAAAAAGTGATTTTAAGAACTTGGCACTTAGTCGAATTGTATAGAGCAAAGAAGTCAGAAATACGATTAAAATCAAATTTATAAAAGCAACTATAACTTTAGTTACAAGTTAATCAAAAATTACAAAAAATCTCTTTATATTTAGGATGCTGCGCATACTCTGTTACAGATTTTGCTATATCAATATACATACGAGCTCTGTTCAATAGAAAAGGTGAATTTTGTCTTTTCAGGGATTACGTGCATTCGATTAGCGATTTTTTTATGTTGACACACTTGCCTCGAACATATGTATGTATGTTCTTAGTTGAGTTTGTTTTTGTTGTTCGGCGAATTTTGGATCAAAAGATTTACATCAAATATTGTGTAAAAAATGGAATTAAGTGCTCAGAAGCAGTTGAAAGTGTGCTCTGAGTCAGAAAAATTTTTACAAAGACGACGCTCGTCCTGGAAGCTCCATTACATCAAAAATCGACGAAAATGCTGAGAAAGTGTGGAAAATTGTTACGGACAATCGTCGAATCACTATTAGAGAAGTTGCAGAGGATGTCGGCATATCGGTTGGCTCATGCCATCAAATTTTTTCGCAAATTTTGGACATGACGTGTGTGGCAGCGAAGCTCGTTCCAAAATTGCATAAATGTGAACAAAAAACCGTCGTATAGGAATCGCTCAGGAAATATTGAATGACATTAATGACGATCCAGATTTGCTGGTGACGAATCATGATTATATGGATATGACATCGAAACCAAAGTCCAGTCGTTCCAATGGACGGGCTAAGGAGAGCCAAACCCAAAAAAATCTCGCCAAATTCGATGAAATATCAAGGCTTTGCTCACTGTTTTATTCGACTACCGTGGAATCGACTACTTATGTGGAAAAACAAATCATGGCTTTTACATCACGTAATATTTCGGTCGAAAAGAATACCGTAATCGTGCCTCAGCCACGTGTTCACAAGATTTGGCTCCCTTCGACTTTTTTCCGTTTTCAAAATTGAAGAGACCCATGAAAGGACGGCATTTGCGACGATTGAAGATAAAAATTGTATCGCTGAGAGAGCTCAAGGCTATACCAAACAGTAAATATCAGAACTGCTTCGAGGATTGGAAGAAACGCTGGCATTGGCTTATTATATCTAAGGGAAATATTTTAAATGGGACTAAAGAGAAATTGATGAATAAATATTTTTTGAGAAAAATTAAAATTCACCTTTTCTATTGAACGGACCTCGTACTTATCATCAAATACAATTACTGAACGTGCGTGAAGATATATACATATGTCGAGTTAAATATGTTTCGGAATAAAAGCTCATGTTTTAAAACATAAGAATCACCCACCATTTTTAATATCAACTAGAAATTTATTTTGATGTCACTCACTCGGACCATACGAAAAATTAAGACAAGGACTCTTTCACGATATAAGCGCCATTTTCGGTAGTATCAAACCTTTAGGAGATTTGGTTCAGCAACCAATGAAATTTCGGTATATGAACAGCTAAGGCCACAAGCAGCAATAAATTTTTGTTTGAACGAAAAAAAAGGAAGTCATTATCAAGGAACAACATTTTCTTATGTGTGTAAAGATAAATTCAAATTAAACTAGTAGGGACGCAAACCATAATTTTTAGCAGAGTAAATTTTGCTGTTTACAGAGCAGTGTTATGCAGTTAACAGCAGTAGCACTTTGAATAAAAATAATATGTATGTACATATATACGTAATTTAGATATGGAACATAAAAAAATTTAGGAAAGTGCCTCCAACAGGCGACTGATAATGTTATAGTTATTAATATAGGATTGACGTTTGCAAAAACAAGAGAAAATTAGTTTCAAATAATCATAAAATAAATTTCTTGAGAAGACTGGTGACAATTTTGGACAACTAAGGAATAGCACATGTACTAAATTATATGAGGGCAGTCAAAGGGGGTGCTAAATATGATTCTATTAATTAAATATCTGTACTTATTTTGGAAAACAAGAAAATTAATTTAGAACAAAGTGAAATTTCCTCCGAGGATGGGTACCGACGCTGGGCAAGAATGAAATAGCAATCATACTACGCCATATAGAAAGTATAGTTCAAGAGGTCCCAAATACGATACTTTAAATCGCTGAGTTACCTTGAAATCTAAACATAGCATCTGACTTAAAGTAGTGCAATTTCAAACAGGCCAATTTCGCAGCAGCGAACGAATGTAGCTGTTCATGTGCCATTTATGTGCCGCAAATTTCAAGAGCGTCACATTTCAGGACCGTCACGTATCGAAAAAATTCGCTCTTCGTTATGTGAATTATCTATGCCCATAATTTGGCATATTTGCATTTGCTTTCATGACTACGCAAATGTGCATCCTCTGATGGACGATCGAAAGAGCCTCTATAAGATCTGTAAACGAATGATTCTTTTTTGAATGGAACAGCAAATCATTCAAGCAATAAATTGCAATATTTTGAATTCATTCTTTTACAATTCTGGTCTCTGTAACTACAGGATTTTGAAACGACTTCAAAAGAGGAGGAATTTTGGTCTAATATTTTTGGTTTCAAAAATCGCACGGGCAATTTGTTCTCCCCTCGAAATATTGATTTAAAAGAATTTTAAGTGGGAATCGGATACACAATAAGTCCGTCAAAAGTAATGATTATAATACAACTTCGCCATGTAAATTAAAATTTTTTATTTGAGAAGGTATTTCAATCTTTCCTGAGAGTAAAATATAAACCAGAAATGGATTTGCCGCGTTTAAAATGAAGCCATAGTTTATTCGGTTTTGTAATCTGTTCAAGCTTTAGCAACTAAATTAAGCCAAAGATATAAAAACACAACAACTTAAGTGATTTCCTACTGTCGTGAAAAAATAACGAAGCCATGACAAGAAGAATGACATCAAAAGTTAGAGATAATCATTAAGAATATAAAGGAATTGCGTAAAGGAAATAAAAAATTGTCAACAGTCATATTGAATTTGAATAGAAATACCGACAGGTGATTTGTTGCGATAATGCACTAAAATAGTATTTAAACTTCGGAAAGTGTACTGACATTATCCGAAGAGTTTTATGAATTTTAAACTGCCTGGGAATTTGCAGATGAAAGGATTGAAACTAATTCTAACGCTTTACTGATAAGTTCTAGAAATTTTTTGTTCCACCATAAAGGGAACTTTTGAATATCAAAAAACTTGAAAACGTTGCTTTCAGTGTATCAATACGTTCAAATTCGTTAAATCGTACGGAATGAACGAAGTTACAAATATAACATTTTGGCCTTTTAGTTTGAATTTTTATTTTTTATTTTTTTGCTTTCAGTAGGTCACCTAATTTTAACAGACACATTTTTAAAACTTTGGCCCTTTAGTTTTATTATTGTAATTTTTTTGTTGCTTTCAATAGGTCACATAATTTTAAAACTGGTGTGTAAAGCCTACAACCGGTTTTTAAAATGATTTTTATTAAGAAGCAATTCATTGGTGTAAAATAAAAAATTTATTACGTTTTTTAAGGAATTTAGAGAATAAATTAAAGAATGCCTATTACGTATTACAACCTGCTTAGAAACACAAGCTGAAAAAAATAAATTGCCTATAATAGGCGAATTCTTTTGTAGATGATTAAAAGAAAAACTACTAATGAAAAAAATTGTCAACTTTTTTTCGATTTTGCATAATCCATTGCCAACATTAAAGGTCTTGGACGAACACATAACATATTACCAATTCAAAATTTAAAACAACTGACTTTTCCTGCGGGCTTAAAATGTTTGCTTTTAGATTTTAGAGAGAAAAAACTGATTATTTATCGCTATCGGACCCAAAAAATATTTGAACTTTTCAAATTTATTTGTTAAGGCTTTAGCTTTTCATATACCGACATTTTATTGGTCGCTAAGCTTAATCTCCACTAAACTTTAAGCAGTTTGAAAACACTCAACCTCATTCCAAAATGTTCAAATACAGTATGAGAACTCTCTATCGTATATGATTATTACAAAACACATACATACAGTACAGCCAACAATTTATACTCGACATAGGTTAGGTTAAGTTGATTGGAGGGGTGTGATAAGCCCATGTCATACGACATACACTTAAGCCAGTGAAGGCTTGTTGTGCGCTCCATTTAATTATCAGACACAAACTGCCCAAGTTCTGTGGCAGGATTCGAACCTGGGACCTTCGCACTACGAGTCTAGTACACTACCTACTAGTCTACGAAGGTCAGTTTACTACAAGTTCGTATAGTAAAAAAAAAAACAAAAATATTTGGTGCTCCTAGATTCAACCCATTAACTTATAAAATTTTTTTTAGTGTCAATACATATCAAAATACGAGATTTATTGGTTGGAAGTGAAAAATCGGTTCTGATTGAGTTGTCATACAAAAAATAATAAAAGAAATTCGACTGAACAGAAAAAACGCCTGAAAGCTGACGTAATGTCGCACTGACGAAATGTGTAGTAGAACAGAAAATAAATATTCTATTCTGCTGGTGACATAGTAAAGTCGACAAATTCTACTCTCGTATCGCCGAACAAAGACAACAAGTGCAATTGCCAACTGCAATTTGTTGACGCGGCTTTTTAATTTAAAGTCAAAAGGCTTTTGGTATTTATGGTATATATTTCCAAATTATAAATTTTTTAATATTAAGGATTTTTTTAAGAGAAGCAATTCAGGAAATTGATGCCCACTATTTAAAGCGTTTCTTCTTTTGAGAAAGAGTAAGTGGCAGACAAGGGACAGAGTTGCAAAAGATTCACGTCAGTACCTGCCCGAAGGCCCAACCTGACGGTGCACTATTGCACAAGGGTGAATAAAGCACGTTCACCACCGCCCCAGTAGCCCCCGCCAAGGGCACATGACTGGAGCGCCAACTAACATGTGACAGGGACAACATGGTAGCAAGTTCCGTACAGGCTGCTGAACCATGTACAGACACCTTGCTAAGATGCTTGGAGCTATCTAACCTCCTACTACCCAAATGGCACGGCAGTGGAACTTTTACCCCCATCTGACCTGAGGCTTCACTACCGTAACCATTAGAGCAGCTCTGTCGAATAGCAACAGCACCTAGAGATATATGGCCTGAAGAGAACATCCACATCATGCCACTAGCCCATGATTGAAGACACACTCATCCAGCCCATACCTCTCCCCGGGTATCTTTGGGTTTTAACCACAGCCACCACGTGATCCCCGAAGGGGCCTCACCAATAACCAGTCTAGGACACGTCCTAGGGGCTACTGGTTCCCGTGGCACCAGATAGGACTCTGGTCAGCCGCGTGTCAAAAGCACCTCCGATTTTAGGTTCCCAGCACACCTGAGGCATCGGTAACACCTCTACCCAGACTAGCGTAGCAAGCTACTTCCTTAATTACTTATATGCACGCCCGTTACCCTGATGTTTCAGGGATTGGGTGGTAACATATTAAGTTTTAGGGCAATTGGCCAAAGGTCAAGGTCTGGAAAGACCAACTACCCCTCCGGACGAGCGAGCGAACCCGCTTTTACCTTTAGTTTACTTGCATGCGCGCCCGTTGCCCTGTTGTTTCAGGGATTGGGTAGCAAGATACAAGTTTTTAGGGGTTATCAGCAAAAAGGCCTAGGTCCGGAAACCTGATAACCCTATACCCCAGGAAGCACAACACCAAGCCACCAAGACAAGATGCATTGACCGTGCCCCCTGGGGGGGCAGACAAGGGACAGGTGGTGAAAATGAGAGGGAGAGAGCTTAATTTTTAAGGCTGGGGCACATAGAATCCGTCAACCGTCGACTTTTTCAACTGACAGCTAAGTTAAAATACAGGTTTTGTTATGAGCTTTGTTACATACAGTACGTCTCCTTCAACGCAACGTATGAAAGTTGGGCAACTTTTAACTTTTGACGTACGTTGAGTACTTTGACAACTATCAGTTGATTTTTTGAATATGTTTTGTTTTAATTAACAGTTGATTTTTTTGTGTCTGACCAAAAATCTTCGACTTTTATCCATTATATCAAGGCAAGCTTGAGCTTTATAAAGCAAAATTATAATTAAAATAAACTCCGTAATTTCTTCAAAATCCATAGAAATTTTTTACTTTTTAATAAAAAGAAATGTTGTAAACATGTGAAAAAAATAGCTGATTTAATATCCGTTAACAAAGTACCCTTTGTGCCAATCTCATCCGCCATTGCGTTAACGTCAGTTGAAAAAGTCAACGGATGACGGATTATATGTGCCCCAGCCTTTATGCAACTCTGCTACTGTATGTTTTGTATCAATGTTGCAGCGCCACCGGTGTTGAGTAGACGCATTAACTTTCTGAAGCTGTTTGTGTTGTATATCCATTTTATTAATTGTTCTATTTCCCCGACGATTCTGCATAGACCATAGTAATTTTTTATTTTGGGAGGAGCAGGACTATAGCCACCTCTAGAAAACATTTTATTAGGAAACAATACAATTTTGTGTGAGGCGTTAACTTTTTCTGAAAGAGAGATTTCAGTTCTTTATTTAACATTCACACGATTTTCGAGTACAAAAACGTATATGTAGAAGTTAGAAGTATTTTTGCTACGAAATTAAAAAATAATTCAGACTATACAGTTGAGCTGTGTACAAATTTTTGTCCAATTTAAAATTTTAGTTTACCTTTCATAGCATTTTTCCCCTCCAGGATATGTGACAGGTTGTCGTATCCTTGTTAGTATTTCGAAAAAAATGTAATTTCTTTTTTTAGCCGCTCGTTATATGAATTGATGAAACTGTACGCCGCAGTAAAATTTATTTGCATCCATAAGCCTGTCTAAAGACCGCTAAGACACAACCGAGAAAATGTAACCCTTCCCAGAATTTTCCCTTCTTATAAAATTTTTAACAGATGCTACTATTTTCCCTTTCCATACACTGCAATAGACCCTCTAGAAGAGTTGTCTTGTTAGACGTAGGCTAATGGTGAAACTATATCTGCCACTTAAAAAATTGGTTATCGAAAAGAAATCGCAAGAACGAAACTCTTTTGAAGTCATACTGGAAATAAAGCAAATCTGCAGAAGTTACATATGTAAACAAATTTAAAAAACGTCCTCGTTTTAGAACGTTATTCACGTAAATTCCAAAATGTTTATGAGACTGGATGTTCGTTCACGTATCTGTGGGTGCAATTTAAAAACAGCTGTATGTCAGTTAAGAATAATTATATTAAAGTTTTGTTAGTTAGTATGACAATTATTAAAACGCTAACGAGTTTTTAATTTTATAACATATGGTAAATTGCGGCGGATAATGGGTTAAAAAGGAATTTATAAAGATTATTGATATAAAAATGATAGATAACATAAAGCCTTATTAGAAATTATTAATGCAAAATTAGCTGAAAATAAATTCGAAATATTCAACTACATATACGGGGGCAGTTCTAAAATTAGCCGACTTGAGGCATAGATGGCGGCAGTAGTTTGCAAAAAATTACTTTGATGAAGAATGTCAACCCTAAAAAGCATATGTTTTAAGTTTCTATGCGTCACGTTATTTAGCATTTCTTTTAAACCATGATAAATAAACGATTTCAGTGAAGTTGTAAACATGAAAAAATTGGTTACCGGTATGTAATTCAATATATTTGAAAGATCTCAGTCAAATCAATATTATGGCCGAGCTAGATTCTATTCTATTCTATGCATAATATATTGCAGCGTTTATGTAAAAAAATTAAGGGAAAAGGGCCGCATTTGGTGAAACAGAAAGTGTCTTTCCGCCAAGACAATGCACCAGTTCACATATTCACTATTTTCATCACGCTTCATCACGCACTTTATTCGTCAGATTATATTTCCAAACTTGAAAAAATTGCTTGATAATAAAAGATTTAAAGAGGTGCATCCTGTGGTTGATGGCTATTTTAAGAAGCTAAACAATTTTTACTATCAACAGGGTATCGAAGCTATTAAATATCGCTGGTACATCGAACTAAAATGAGACTATGTTGAGAAATAAAGAAAAGTTTTCCAAAGTTTCCCTCGTACATACATACCAGTACGTAAAACAAATAAATACGAGTACACTAAAAACAAAAAATTTTAGGGTGTCAGAAAACTTAAAAAAAGTATATCTGGCCGAAATGGGTTGGTTCTCGTTTTTTTTTTGTGTATTTGCAGCTTAGGGGAACTGATATTGAAAAATAAATAAAAATAAAGAAATATTAATGTATTTTTGATATATATATATATATATATATATATATATATATATATATATATATATATATACATATATATATATATATATATGGATATGTATATATGTAAGTATGCAGTAGAACTTGCTAATGTTTTTTAATTCTTATTATATTATCTTTAAAAACACGTTTACATTAATACATTTGATATCTCGATATAAATCATTTTTTGAATGACAATTATAGAAAATAATTTTGATTTTCGGTATAAAATTACATACACACCTACACACGCATATATATATATATATATATATATATATATATATATATATATATATATACAGTCGAACTTCCATAACTCGAACTTCTCTAACTGGAATTTTCTCTAACTCGAACTAATTTGGTTGGCAGTAGCGTTAAAAGAACAAATTACATACAATTTGCTTCCGTAACTCGAACTTCCATAAGTCGAAGTTCTCCCTAACTCGAACAAAAAACATACACATGAAATACAGTGTTTTTTTTTCATTTAACCGAGATCATCATTTGAGCTGACTTCGATTAAATAAACTCGAACCGAAAATGGAAAATATGATAAGTAAATGTTACTCCTTTTTGAGTTATTGATGAAAAAGCATTAGTGAATATCCCCTGTATATGTAGAAAAATATCATAATCATATTTGAAGTTTAACTGAAATTAATACCAATAATTATCGATATGGCATCTAAATTAACATATTCTTAAATGCAACTTAGGCATTTATCAAATAATAAAAAGTATTGAGGTAAAAGTGTTCCAGAATATCCTCTTCAGAATTACATCTGACACCAAACTGTAAACTTTCGCTGTGGAAGCAAAAACTATTAATATTTTAATCGCGTTTTGCGAAGTCCGTTATTTTTTAAGATACGTGTATCTTGTAGTACACGAGCGATGATTCCGAGTTTGAATTAAGATTTATTGTATAAACTGATTTTTTCGGTTGCGTTTTCTTTCGCCAGCGGTAATATGTTTACAGGACATACATATATATCTATATTTTCACCTATTTCATATACAGTCGAACTGCCATAACTCAAACTTCTCTAACTCGAATTTTCTCTAACTCAAACTAATTTGGTTGGCAGTAGCGTTAAAAGAACAAATTACATACAATTTTGCTTCCGTAACTCGAACTTCCATAAGTCGAAGTTCTCCCTAACTCGAACAAAAAACATACACATGAACTCTATAACTCGAAGAATTTTGCTTGTTTAAATGGTTTTTTGTTTTTGTTTTAGTTATGGTTTGTTTGTTTTACTCTCTTTTGTTGCTTGAGCTGCTTTGTATATTTTACATGCTATTTTTGTGCATGTTTTTCGGGGAATTTCAAATTTGTTTCTTATTGTTTACCTAGTATCAGTTTTATGCATAATTCGGGCTAGATGATAAATGTTGAAATCGATATTTTTATTATTATGGCACAACTGATGAGCACTACAAAGCTTTAAGAACATTAGAGTTATTTTTTACTGAAAATAACAAAAAAGTGAAATGTCAGTCACTTATTTCAGAATATTTCTTAACTGTAATTTTGTAATTACATATGTACATATGTACATATGAGTACATATGCTTGTTCTTTTAATATCTGAACTATATAGTTTTCCATTAGAGGCTATTTAAAATAAAAATAGATAATACAAAAACCTTTTATTATATTTTGACAAAAAATTCTGTAACTCGAAGTCTCCGTAAGTCGAAGTTTTTTTTGGGATAATGGTGATTCGAGTTATGGAAGTTCGACTGTATATATATATATAAATTATAACTCTTTGATTTGTATGGAATGCATTTTTAAATAACTTTCGTTTAAAAACTTAAAAATATAAAAAAATATATTTTTTTCAATATAGTTTTGAAAGTATAATAATAAAATAAACAATACGATTTTTTATTATAAATATTTTCATTAGCAATTTTTTCCATAGTTTTATTTTCCAACGAAGTCTTGCATATTTTTGTGACCAATTTCTGGCAACACTGGACAGGTGTCAAACTACAACTTTATTTACAGATTTAAAAAAATTTTCTTCAAATAGTAAAAGCACTGCAAACAATGTGCTTTATTGTACTCGCATCGAAAAAATTCGAATTCAATTAAACAGAATGAAATGTAATGAAAAAAATTGATTTTCTTGTTTGTTTTCGTAATGAGTCGTTATTGAGTTTTTATTTTTGGGTGCTATTCCAAAAAGCAGTGAATGGAGGGGGAGGTGGGGGGCTTGGAATATTTTACCAAATACATGAAATTACTTTCGTAGAGCGAGTGAGCGGCGTTGATGGTTGTTGAAGCATTTTATGGTGGTTTACGCGTTTACCGATGATTAAATGTTTAAAAATAATTTGTATTTCAGGTTTGTTTTTTATATTTTTCTACAGTATTTTTTTTTCTTTGTTGAAATTTATTATTTTTGCCTTCTTTTAGTTTAGCTTTTTTACAACATTGTTGTTGCTTTTAGACGGTTATGTCAGCATTACTTTGCAAATATTTTCACTTCGTGCAGTTTGAATAATACATGTATGATGAATGCAACATATGTAGAATAGACAATAATAAAAACAAATTTTATAAATTTCAAAAAATTGTTTTTACTTTTGTTCTCTAATGAGTGTCGAAGTGTTTATTTGCTTATAACGCTAATTATTTAAAATTGAGATGTATGACTATAAGCCACACGTACTAAAATGACAGATGTGATCAATTTATTAGAAGAAATGACAGATTTTATTATTATTATTTTTTTTTTTTTTTGATGTGTCTCGGATATATCAACATCCAAATTGCAGGATAAAATTTTAATAGTGAACCAAGGTTGCCATTTAGTATCCTTCTCGAAAGAAAATGCTCAGAGTTTTCGCATTTCTTTTCGAGTATGTACTTTATTTGTTAAAGGGCATTAAATCTTCAGCGAAAGGCAACCGAGTGGTGAACAATATATTTGGAACCACACCTTTATTCATACATAGAATCGGCTCTTCTAATACGGACTTCCAAACTTTAACAGTTGATACTGGCCATATTGTTGAAGTTGCATATGTCAAATTGGCTGTCATTTATTTAATATGTTTTGTTAAATCACCACGAACGGACATAGCGTTAAATAACGCGAGCAAATTATCACAATTTTGATCAAAAATCATCTTCAGCCATGAGGCTTATTTTGTGAATGAATAGGTACGTTAACAAACTAAGTTGCCCAATTTGAGATGAAATCAATCTACATGAAATCCGGGAACGTCGAATGCATCCCGAGAGCGCTATGAACCGATTATTACAAAATTCTTTGTGCCTGAATTTGATGAGATGGAGCCAACGACATGTGCTTTCAATTTTACGGCGGTACGTGCCACACACCTCATGCTACATTAGACATTCTGAGCGAGCGATTTGATTGCATGGTCATCTTACGTGTAGGTGATATGAACTAGACACCAAAATCGCGCCGAATTAACACCCTTAGACTTTTTCTTGTGGAGTATTCCTTAATCGCAACTGTGCTCGATTAAGCCACAAGCCACAGTGGCCCTCAAATCCAACATAACACATGGCATCGGTTAAATTCAGCCTGACCTATGAGCCAGACTCATGGAAAATTAAACATTTCTTGCACACACTTTGCTTTAATTAAATTTAAAGATAGGAAGCGCTTAATGAAAGTCCATTTATGTATATATATATTTTGAATATTAGCATAAGCAGTTCAATTTCAGTTCTACACAAGCACTTTGCTGAAAAAAAGCACATAAAATCTCATAAACACTAAGAAAGATTGATGTTGGCGAAGAAAGGTCGTGCATATGAACTCTAATGTGATGTCTAATAATTATTTATATTTTAGTTTCAACGGATCTTAATCGACAAGCATTAGCCAACTTGTAAGAAAATTAAATACAGTCAACTCTCTATAACTTGGAACCAGAGAAAGTTTAAGTAACCAAGAGGGGCCGTAAACATTTTTATAAACAAGAAAAATTCCTGAGTTTTTTTTAATGCAAATCTTTTTTTTTCTGTACATTCGATATAAAATATAAAAACTTTGATTTTAAGCAATACCAAGTTTTTCTTTCGTCCGTTGCTGCCGATGAAAACGCAACACGAAAGAAATGCATAGAGACTGAAATGTTGTTGTTGTCATTCCCATAGTTCCAAATTACCAAGGCGTATAAATTTAAAAATTTTCCGATTTGCTAAAATCATCTCATTGGGACAATATTATAGACGAGTATCAGAATATTGATAGTAGACTGCACTTCCAAGATCAATTCTGTTATAATTGGCGTTTCATAATTAATTATTTTTGTAGACAAGGCGAATTAAAAAAAAGGATATTAAGTTGAATTATATCTTTATCAATCCTGGGATCCTGCTTGGAAGGAAGTAACACAACGGCAATTGCCATTGAAAGGCTATTCTAAGGGTGCTTTGGATTGTGCCTGTTGTCCACTAGAATTTTTAAGAAAAGCATTTATTATAATCCGCCTAATATGATTTGAACCAAAATTCCAAACAAAATATTTTTAGTTCTGCCAATGATTATGGCATTATTATGAATTGATTTGTCACCACAAAGAAAATTGATTCACAATTTACTAAAATATCGATGAAAGTATATAAAAATATAAAGTTGAATATAGAACCACATCCTTTTTTAATGTCACGGTAAAATTTATTTCTATTGAATAAAAACTAATCAATCATTATTAATTATTTATGGACAATATAAGGTTTTAATACCACCTTTAGGAATCTATGACGTCAAACAATAGCGCGTCCTTAACAGATGTGTTTATATAATATATAACCATTATATATATGTATATAAAAGCCTTTATTGCCATTTATCAGTATTTACTAAAAGAGAATAAAAAGTACGCATGAACTGAACTTTAAACCAACTTACAAGAGATTCCTGCATGAGACTAATTTTAGTGTCATTATTATAACTTGGCGATAAAGTAGACTTTATCGCCAACTACAACTTGTTTGTAAAAGAAGTAATTTTTTTTCAAAGCCTGGTTTTAAATAAATTTTTAAGAAATGCAATGGCAACGTCGTACGTATGTAGTATCACTTTTACTTTTCCTTTTTACAAAAAAAAAAATTAGCTCTTGTACATAAAAAAGCGAGACATAATCAGCTCTATTAACAGTGTCGTTGTTGTATTTCGACTTCGGCAGTTTTGTACCAGATTAGAGATAACATGCAATGTTCTTCTTTAATCTAGGACAAAAATGTCCAAGTCGAAATACGATAGCGACACTCGTAATAAGACTAAATATAAAATGTTGTCGTTCAAAGAATGTCGTCCTACGGCTGTAATTGATAAAGTAGAAAGTATGGCAACTTCAGAAAATGTGTCAACTTTAATTAAATAAACTTCCCGATAAAAACTACGGGTAGGACGATCGATCTTGTCTTTAACTTATCGCTTACTTTTAGAATAAAGTAATGTTGTAAAAACTAAAAAATGTTTATCTGCCAAATAAAGTCTTACCTGTATTTAACGCCAAATTAAAATAATGGCATTTAATGCCATTGATTCCAATGATCATGCTTTTGTTTGACGTAAGACGTCACACGAATTCAAGATGTAAATTCGATTTACCTTGAATATAAAAACCTAAAAATTTACGTTTCTAAACATATGACAGACGGCTTCCAAATCGAAGAATAACCACCAGAAAAACACCTTGCAATGCACTACTTCGGGCTCATAATCTAAGCATTTTCAAAATTTTTTCAGAAGCTCTGTTTTACTGGGTACATGTGCGTATTATAGCGTTTTTGTTTCTAAGGACAATGTTACAAATATTTTGCACCTATTGCATGTTTGTGTTCTGTTCTAAATATTAAATACAAATGCAAAAGAGGACATGGCCAATTCTTTAATCTCGTTGACACATCTGTTTTTAAGTGGGAATTTTAGTTGATATGTGAAAATTAATATTTGTTTGTTTGTTCGTATTTTATGCGCGTTCAATTATTTATCTGATTGCGATGAAACTTTGAGAGCCTATTTTTTGCACCTACTGGAAGGTTATAGATTATATTTTCTCGAATATTTCAAGGATGTGGCACCCCATACAAATCAGATATTTGTATTTGGAAATGTCAGTAATGCTTCTTTGAAATTAAGAAACCGATTTTAATGAAATTTACAACATAGGAATTTCTTAAACAGCGGCATCAACTTGCAGGGCATTAGCCAGTACACAATAAATTAAATATTAAATATTTCAAGCAGCTATTTTTGTTGTGTTGTGCGCATGGAAAAAGCATCATTTTCCGAGGGCGCTCTATTCCCCATTTGTACGGAAATATTATTTTTTCAGAAATAAAAATGTCATTAGGGTTTATGTGCGATTCGTGTGATTTTTAGTTCTATTTTGGCTACAAAAAAGTGGTATTCCAAAAACAGATTGAAGTTTCGAAGATACTAATTATTTAACGTAAAATAATAACTACTTCGTCTTGACTAACGATATTTCTAAAATATCCGAAATCAACTATAGTTTGTTTACCATTTCAAAATATTATTGCAGCTATATATATACTATATAATTGCTGTAATCATGTCTCTGCACATCTATAAAACGGAAGCATTCAGGCAGTGTTGCCAGTATATTTTTTAATAATACCTACGTACACTAAAAAATATATTTTTTCCCCACACGTTAAGAAATGTGCCCTTAAAAATTTCAATCATTAAAAAGAAAAAAGACTTTTTTTCGTATATATAGTATGTACATGTATTAACAACCGTATGCAAAAAGTATTTTCTTTAGCTTTAAAGTCCAAATTAGTAAACAAACACTTTGAAGTTAACAGACGTTTGTGCAAAACATTACTTTAGTCATCTTATAATTTAAATTTAAGTGGGTGGCAAATATAAATGAATTTAGTCTTTTTTTCTCAAATCAAAAGGTTTCTATATGCCAATTTATCCCAAATTCATGCTCTTAAATATTCAGTGGGCTTTCACAGAAGTCAGAGGGATAAACTTGAATAATAAATAAAATAAAAGTATTTTCATAATAAATGTCTTGTCATTGTTCAATATAATGTCTTGGTATTTATTTTCTTATAAATGTCAATTATTTGCCAATATTGTGGAAATTCGATAATGGAGTGTAAAATGCATTTTATATTTTTTGATGTACTCGAATTTGATACGAAGATAAAGAAAGAAATTAATAAATAACATTAATACATTAACGCTGAAACGAACGCAAACAATTTATAGAACAATGATTTGTTTAATAATGTTTTTGTATTTATACATAGTAATATAAGTCTCCTTAAATTTTTAGCAACTATAATTCGAAACCTTTTTTTATTAGGTGGCATTCTGTTATACTTAGCAATCGGGCCTAAATGATGAACTAGTTCTCTAGATCACTTAACTAAATTCTGAATTATTTATACGATCTATTAAGCTGTGATGACATCAATCACAATAAATGTCTTTGTGTTATAATTGCAAAAAATTTTTCGTCATATTTGTTTTTAATCAAGGAATTCACAAGACGATACTATTTGTTGTGTGTATTGTAAATGAAAAAGTTTATCAATTGTAAAATTTGACACCATTTACGGCCGTTAGAATAAGTAAAATATCCATGAAGTTAAGAAAAATTTTTGGTCAAATCTAATAAAAAATGGACTTAAAAGTAGTTTGTAATTTCACGTAATATATAATTTCACTGTAATATATACAATCGGTTGTAACTAGAGGGCGTCTACTTGTACACAGTTTGCAAGAAAAATAAAATAGTTTCATATCGCATATAAATTGTTTGTTGTGATGTTTGTATTAGTATGATTATGTGTTTTGTGATATTCATATAAAAAATGTGAGGTAATTCTGATATTGTATTCAAATGTTTTGGCATAAACATTTGATATTGAATGCTTTCAAACTGCTAAAAATTCAGTGATGATATGGTTTAGCGACCAATGAAATGCAGGCCTATGAACAGCCAAAGCCACAACAGGCAATTTCGAAAAGTTAATTATATATTTTTATAAAATCCAAAAGAAAAATGATGTGTGTGAAAGTAAATTAGACAGGTTGAATATGTTGTTGAAAATATCGCATGCGATAAAGAAAATGTTCTTTACACATTTTAAGCATTTAGTACTAAGTTTCAGACTTCTTATGGTCACTTCCTCAACTTATTAAACCCAGTGGAATCTAAAGAGAATAAGTTGAATCTGCGTTTATATTTTTTCTTAATTGTATTATGAAATTTTTAATAATATAAAATTGTTCACATACTGGTTCCCTAAAGATGGCTTTACATTGTACCACAAGTAATATGATTTTGTAGAAGCAAAATAAAACGAAAATCTCTCCTCATATAAGATGCAAAGAACAACAGTCTGTTGTAAGCTTTTTCGTGTTTACACTATTGGTGCGAAGTGCAATCAAAGTGGGATGATGTAACATTTCTACAATATTTACAAAAACAACATGCAGTTTTCTTGACTTGTGCTAGGCAAGCTAAAATAATATATATGTACATATGTTGTGTTTGTAGTTATTGTATATAATTTCTACCACCTTCTCTTCTACTGATACCTTTAGTGTTTACACAGCATGACTTTCATCACTCCACACATGTTTTTGACAGATCTAAATACTCTTGGTAGAATGTAAAGCCACATTCCTCTCCTAAACTAATCGAACCTGGTAAAATATGAAGATAATGGATGGGATATTAAACTGGTTTGACTTGTATATGAGAAAAATTTTATAAAGTATCATTTCTAGCATAAAAGTTCTCTAAAGGGTATAACCACTGTGTCCAAAGACTTCCAATCAGGAAAACTATAAATATAGTTTGGTAGTCTTATCCATTGTGTTCCACTGAATCTGATTCGTTTAGGAGGAAGGGTTTGGCCACAGTGACCATTTTACGTAGAAACTGATAGATGAACAGTTTTTACACAAGTCATAAAATTTATAAAAATTAAAAAAAAAACGCAATATCGCCTTAACTGAAAGTGCAGTTTCCATTTCCTTCATACTACAGTATATTATATTCCTCAAGGAAGAAGGCTTTTAAAAAAGTCTGAAATTCAGTACATTTACAACAAATTGTAAAAGAAAAAATAACGCATGCGATATTTAAAAAAACATATTTAACCAGGCATATTTTTCTTCACACACATCATCAGGCATATTTTCCTTCACACACCCTTTTAAATTGTATAAAAATGTGATATTTCAAAGTGAGTGAAGATAAATATGCCGAGTTAAATATATTTCGATGTAACGCTTTACGTCATTAAATATTTATAAATATCTTTTTAGTATTTGTGACATATTTGACAAATACATTTTTTTGTTTAGGACATATTTATATACTTGGGGAATATAAATATGTTTTCATATATGGGACAAATTTGTAAGCCAATATTGAAAAAACTATAAATTATTACCTGACGACACATATGTACCTCATTTTAAATCCTAGATTTTTTATTTGTAGACTTTTTACCAAAAACATTTTGGTCTATCGAAAAAGATTTTTTATTTGTAAAGACTTTTTACCAAAAACATTTTGGTCTATCGAAAAAAATTTATTTGCATTTTTTGGTGCACAGTATTGTGTCTCTGAGGGATTTTTCACCTAATGGAAAAACTATAAATTATTACGGGAGGACACATACCTCATTTCAAAGGCAATTTATCCTAGATTTTTTATTTATAGACTTTTTACCAAAAACATTTTGTTCTAAAAGAGTTAAAGACGGTAATTTAAAGCCACAAAATAAAGCTAAATTTTTTATAGCTCTCTAATAGTAACTTTTAATTATTTCGATTTTTTTAATAGTTTTCGATAGATAGAAATGTTTTTGGTAAAAAGTCTACAAATAAAAAATCTTTTTCGATAGACCAAAATGTTTTTGGTAAATAGTCTTTACAAATAAAAAATTTAGGATGAATTACCTTTAAAATGAGGTATGTGTCGTCCCGTAATAATTTATAGTTTTTTTTCAATACTGGCTTATAAATTTATCCCATATATGAAAACATACATATTTATATTCCCCAAGTAGGAAGACACATTTATAATAAATATGTCCCAAACAAGAAAACGTATTTGTCAAATATGTATGTCACAAATACTAAAAAGATATTTATAAATATTTAATGACGTAAAGCGTATTTGGATTAAATATAAATGTTTGAAATACTTAATGTTGAAATTTATTATTTCGGGATATTCCCCCCCCCCCCCCCCCCAACCAATTGTTAAAACAATTATATATTGCATTATATTCTTTTGGCATAAATATATGTACGAGGTTGAATGTTTTCAAACTGTTTGAAGCTCACTGACGATTTGGTTTAACGACCAATGAAATGTCGGCACATGAACAGCTAAAGCCACAACAAACAAAACGTTTTATAAATATGTATTTGAATTAAACACAAATATTTGATATAAAATATTTTTTGTGAAATAAATTTAAATTTGTGCTGGTTTATTTTCAAAACATTTTTATCATGCCTCACTGTGAATCCCACAGAAATATATGTGAAAATATATTTATAGCCATTTCTCTTTTATAGTAAAATTTGGGAGTAAACCCTATTTGGCGGAGGTAAGAGAGAAATATAGGGCCTAAAACTTATAAATATTTTGATCGACTTCTAGAGGATTTTTCTGTTTGGTTGGATGGTACAACAAGTAGATATTACATAATTGTATATCTGATCAATTTGAAGATTTAATGATTTCATATTAATTTTATCAGGTATCAAAATATATGATATTTTAAAATAGCCGATCAATTTAAAAAATTATTTTCTTGTTAAGTCAAGTTCAAAGAAGTAAACATAAAGGACTGTTTACTGGTGATTTTAAACGGCATGTGTTTTACGATTACATCTGACTTTGTCAAATTTACGACGGCAAAATTCTGACATCAGCTGTTTTGGCATAGCACTAAAGTGACTTGGTTAAAAGGAGTATTAAAAATTAAAAGACGGCTCGAAAGATTTGTTGTGGCTGATAAACAAGAAAATGTATTATTTATTCGGAGGTTATGTCAAGTGTAATTACATATGTACGTTTGAAAGTATATATATATATATATATATATATATATATATATATATATATATATATATATATATATATATATATATATATATATATATATATATATATATATATATATATATATATATATATATATATATAAATCGTCTTTAAATTAACAATTTTTACGGACTTGAAATTACATAGGGGTCGTACAGCTTAATAGACAGATATAAAAATATGCCGTCTAAAACCAGCATAAATATTACAAATGCATTATGTTGGATTACAGAAGAGCATTTGCTGCGCGCCAAAACCCTACACCATACATATGTACATACTTATATAGCATTTTTCCCCATATATGTATGTATATAGTAAGTATATGTAGTATAAGTATATGCAATTATCAAGAACTTTCTTGAATTGTCTTTTACAAAATAGAGGAAGATTGCAGATCTAAAAATAGTTGCTTTTATTTCTGAACATTGTTAACCATTTACCATCATTTGAGGCCCTATGCTCCTTATAGGATCGATCGGAAAATACATATCATGTTGCTTTGATCACAAAATTTGGCGAAAAACTTATAAATTTGCAGAATATTTATTAATTCCTACATCGACGAAATGCCCTGATTTAATAAAAAAAAATTTAGGCTGCTGCATTTTTCCAAGATCATTATAAAATTTACATTTGTAGATGTTTTCGCGTTATTTAGATCAGGGTTTTAGTTTTTTTTTTTTTTTTTTTTTTTTTTTTTTTTTTATTAACAAACACAAACTGCGAAGCTACTTGGCTTATCTGCAGAGAGTCTGCGGCAGGAGTCGAACCTGCGACCTTCGGACTACCAGTCTAGTACACTAGCTACTAGTCTACGAAGGCACTCAAAAATGGAGATTGATTTAAGCTAGTCTATTTAGAATAGAATTAAACTCCTATATTTTCGAGGATTTTACAAAATACGTTGAGTTTAGTGTTTCAAACTTTTTTTCGGACGAAGGAATAAAATAACTGGGAATACTCTAACACTTCTATTTTTGCAATATATAAAACATTTGTAAATTAAAGAACAATTTAGTATAATTATGAATATGTAAGTATGTACATATGTAAGTATGTATGTACATACATATGTATGTAGTTTTTAATATTTAAAATAATACCTAAAAGTTCAAAACCTTATCCGATTGGTGTCAGATACGTATGATTATTTTCGGATAGGAATGACACCTACCTGCTGTTATATTATGGTGTTTCCAGTTATATACATTCACCCACCGTTATGTGAGTGAGAGAGAAGAGAGTGAAGACAATTTTATTGGTTTTTTATTCAATGTTATTGAAATGTTGACGTTTCATTTACTTATTTATTTATGTACTTATTACTTGTTGATTTCTGCTGTGCAAAAGGACTTTTTGTTTCACTGTAAATTTACAAAATAAAAAATATACACTTATAAACTAAAAGTAAATCAATTATTTACAAATTGAGTTTAACAAATAATTCACACTATAAAGATTTTAATTAACTTATTGATAAGTGATTGATTTCTTTTTTTCTTTTTTTTTTTTTTGATTGAGAAATCGAATCGTTGGGTAAAATTTCAATATAGTATGTACTTATGTATGTATGTAGTATGTGTAAAATTTTGAAATTTAGGCACGTAATTTCACAACAATTCTTTGGTAATTCTTTTCCACTTGTGCATGTTTTCATTAGTTCTTCCCATTTTGATTAATAGTTTATTTATAAGTAAGTATGTATTTCTTTTAAATTTTGTGAATTTTTTTTTTGTGTACGAGTATATGCATCAGTTTGCTTAATATTTATTTTCTTTTAAGCACATACACAAGTATTTTTATATATGTAAGTATTTTTTATATTCTATAGATATTTTGAATTAATAGCAGCCTCGGTCACTACTCGACACTAGAACAAAAACAATAACAGCAAAAACACCAAGTATAACAATAAAAGAATGAAATAATAATGTTGAATATTGCAAACAACAATAACAACACGGATTCCAAAGGAGAGAAAACAATAACACGACTGAATCAACGAACCATCCCGAGGTCACCACCGATCAATAATAGAATAACATTCGTTTATTTATTTTATTATTTTACTTAAGAATCTTTGGAATATTTACTTTTATATGTATTATTTTTTATTTTTTATTCATTTGGTTTTATTTTTGTGTTACTTAAATCCAAATGTAGTTTTGTATATCTTTTTTTATAAAGAAACTCGCTCAACGAGTCTCAGACTAGAACTGATTGTCGTCTAGAAAAATATCGGTGTGGAAAATATGCTCTGAAAGCCAAATGCTGCCAACAACAAAAATTAATAGCTGATGAGCTATAACAGCAACAACAAAGAATCGGTCGGTTTTGGCTCTTTATTAGTTTGTTCATTCATTCGTTTGTTGCGTGTTTGTTAGTTCACTCGTTCGTGAGTTCGCTCGATTAATGGCGGTATCACTGTTTAACGCTCATACACCTTGTCTTATTTTGCTTCTTCATATCACTTTTTTATTCGTTTTGCTTTATTATTTAGTGGTGTGAACTAAGAAATACATACAGACATTTGTATGCAAGTATGTACATATGTATGTACGTGTAAGGTATGCATATCAGTGTTGCCAGTGAAATTTCGAGAAAGATACATTTGAGTTTCCAAAAAGATACATTTTTTCCAAAAAAGATACATTTTGAAAAAAAATTGAAAATCCATGCTTAACATTTAACATTTATTAACACAACATTCTTATTTCACATTTAATTTTTAAGAATAAGCAGACGACAGAAGAACTTAGAAAACATAACAAAAAAATACATGTAACTTTTCTATTTAGTTGTCACTGTTTTTTTTAGTATTCATAACGAAGTGACAACTTTGTCAGAGACGAAAAGCTTAATATTTTATTTTTGTACATTTCGCGTACAGATTCAAAAGATACGAATAATCTCAGGATTATACATGGTACCTGAAGTCATCAAAAGATACGAAAAATGTATCTTTCGTATCCTAATGGCAACACTGATGCATATACATATCGACAATGCTTGAATGGGCATGCCTATGTGTGTATGGATTTTCATTTTACTCTCTGGAATGAGCTATTTTCTCATTGCCACATGCTTCCAAATATATTATAAATTAATAGCCCCAGTGGAAAATATCGACAAAGAAGATGTGATATTTAGATGTAGTTGTTTTTCTTTTCATGTGTTGATCCACTCTAAACTTTCTTTTGCACAACACATTTGAACAACACGTTGAGAAAATTCATTCAGTACCCCCTGTCTTCAAAAAAATATGCATATACATACACACATACATAAATATGTAAGTATATAGATATATGTATGCATATCGAGCCTTTGCTGCAATAACGCAATAATTCAAAAAAGGTTGTTTTGCAGAAATTGAGTTTACAGTTTTTAATTTACACACAACTTAATGGTAAAAGAAAATTTGGTTCTTTTCTTAAGAGCTGAGTATACAAAATATTTTTTTTGAAACTTTTACAGAATATAAAAAACGACAAGGCGAATAATTTCGTAATATAACTTAAAAAAATTCAAATTTTGAGTTACTACGGTATTGCACCAAAGGCTCGATATGTATATTAGCAACAAAACAATAACGCCAGCAGAATAACAGAACAATATTGCTTATTGCTTTGAATATTTTAAATTTTGGAGAACACGTAGTCGTGTCAACTCACAATTAAATAATTCTGGCAAAAAAAACCGACTTCAATACAAAGAGCCAATTTAACAGATTGCAAAACCTAAGCAACTATTGGCTGGTTTAAAACCTGATACAATCCACAACAAGTCTATATTTCATTCCCAGGAAAGATTGAAATACATCTTAAATAATTTTTTTTCTACTGAAAATAATTCCGCAAATTTCTGAAAGACCACACTTCCAAGTAATAAAAGTTAATTTTTTTAAACGGCCCATAAATGAGGGAGTTATGCGATAATCAATATTTCCGATTTTCGACCCTTTCAAATAAAAAACAAATAATTTTGACAGTCGGTCCATAAACGGGCAATTATAAGACCAACTTGCCAGCAAACGCTTAAAAAATTTCAATCGGTTCAAAATTGATAAAGTTGTGCATGGGCAAACATTAAATAAACTACACACGAATTGATAACCTCATCTTTTAAAAAGTTTAGAAGCAAAGAATGGAATTTTCTGTAAAATTTCAACCAATTTTCTTAAAAATAAAAAAGAGAATTGTCCTGAAGATGATACTCAATGAGTATCGAAATATTGATTGTTATTTTTTAATTGAATTGTTAAAAAATAAAAGACCTTAAGCTTAAAAATTATATAAATTATATATATATATATAAATCTTTTTATACAAAATACTTGAAATAATTTTCTTTTGATCGTTGTTTTCCCTTATGGCGTCTTTTTATTGGAATGTCAAACAGAATTGACAACCAAATATGACATACAAATACTTACATACATATGTATGTACATACTTACATATGTACTACATATTATGTTCGCAATAATTGTCAACGAAAATTGTTAAATTGAGCACAGGCCCAAGTCACGATGTGAAATTCGCAAGTCGTGGTATGCTAAGGATAATTTGACAAATGGCAAATATAAAGCATAAACGAATGTTTCAATGCTGTTTAAAGAGAAAAGAAAAACTGTTGCAAGAACAATAAATTCATTGCACAGAATAAACACCCTTTTTTGATTTTGGGAAATCTGTGCAATATTTTGATGTGAGCTTGTAACAGTTAATTCATCGAAAGTTGAGTGGGAGTGCACCATAAATGGGTCGATTACCGAATTGCATATAGCGGTTTAAAATAAGGAGAGAGTAATACGAGATCAAAAGTAAACATGTGTTAATTAGGTTGTATCCGGCTTGAGACATTGTAACTAAATGCAATCCGGTGTGTTTCGAAACATCCTTTCGTAATAAAATTGGTTACATACACTTTCAAAATTTTATCAAATTCAGCTCTTTAAGTATTTTGTATCGTATATCTATTTTAATTACTAAAATGTCAGGCCAACTTATTAAGTTTGGGCCTTTTTTTATGCACATTTTGTACTCACTATATCATAACTTTTACTCGAGTGAAATTTCATTGTTACGAATTTTCAAATTCAACTTTATATACTAATTTTTTGTTTTAGCACGAACCACGAAAATAGTAATTATAATTATGATAGTGTAATTAAAGGACCGATATTTCTTGCGATTTAAGAATTAATGTAGCAATAGTGTATTACTGATTAAAATTAAGATTTATCAAGACATACATCCAACACTTTTTCACAATTTGTTTTTCGTTGCAAGCATCTACCGTGTAAAAAGAGTCAGGTGAAGTCGCATAATTTAGGAAAAAGTTTTCATCCGTATGCAAAAAACAAACAACTTAAACAGCTTTACAAACTATTTTTAGGTTATAATGTATTAGAAAAATTATTTTATGAAAATTGAAAAATAATCTTTGTTATGGCTTTAGCTGTTCATATACCGACATTTTAGTGGTCGCTAAACCAAATCGTCAGTCACCTTTGAGCAGTTTTTACACAAAATACAAGATAAATAAATTAGATTCATATCACACATAAATTGTTTGTTGTGCAGTTTGTATGAAAGACATTCTAAGCCGGCTATAATTATATAATTTTTAATATTCATATGCGATAGAGATTTCTCATAGTGTTTCCGATTCTTCCGGCATAAACACATGAGTTTGACATATGTCAACATATGAACAGCTAAAGACTTAACAAACAAATTTGAAAATTACAAATATTTTATGGACACAATCCCTTGCAAGCAATTCTAACTTCCCGGAAAGTAGTCCCTGCTTGAAAGAGTATCCATAACAATGCCAAAAGTACCCGTTCTACTGGTAACTAGGTACCACTCCTATAGGAGAAAAGTAAAATGACAGCTCTAGATATTTGCAAGACGTTTTCCTTATTGTTTTTGGTGTCGGTAATGACTTCTCTCAGTTTACATCGAACTTTCTCAAGGATCTTACTATACGAGTTGCCACAGATGGGATCTCATCAGAGGAGTTTAAGATAAATTCAGGTGTACTAAAAGGTTCCGTTCTCTCTCCTATTCTATTTCATATTTTTCTTAATGATCTTCTTAGTCAAACTTCCAACGATATCTACACTTTTGCAGAATACAGCAGCATTAGCAATTTTTATTCATTTCACCATAGGGCAAGCCTGTTGAAGATTGGATTGATGAAGCGAAACATGGATGCTATCCTTTATCATGATCTTGTAACAATCTCTGAATGGAGTCATACGAAAAGAGTTGATTTTAATGCTTGTAAGACGTAGTGCTGTATGCTTTCTCATAAGCGTATGAGAGGAATCACTCTTCGCTCTCAATGTTCTTGGCATGAAAATTCAGTATGATGATCGATGTATGGAACACATCTTCATGTCGCTAAAGAAACATTCAAGTGACTCGGTTTTTCATTACAGTGTAAGAGATACTTCACTCCCTCTGATCTCCTTATCATTTATACCACCTACATACATCTTTTCGAATGTATAATCTGGCTCAAACTCAGGAATGGAACTTGAGCCAGACTAGCTATATTTTCAGTTTAATCAATATAGTTCCAATAATTAATTTAAAAAAAGGAAACAAAATGAGAGATAAAAATATGTCAGAATTTGGAAAAAGAGTACAGATGTAAAGTCAAAGTCAACACTGAAAAATAATCACAAATCACTTTTACTTACGTCGAGGTAATTGCAATGTTGCACGCTTAGAAAATAATCCAATACAATATGACTGCGTAAAATACTTAGGAATACATACACATGAATAGAAGATTAACATGGAAGACTTATATTAAAATGAAGAAACAACAATTAAATATCAGAACTAAAATGCTATATTGGCTTCTTGGACCAAAATCAAAATTAAGCATGGAAAATAAAGTTATTCTTTAAGAAACCATTTTAAAACCTTTTTGGACTTACGGGATAATTGTTTGGGGAACAGCCAGCAACTCAAATATTGAAATATGAAAATTATGAAAGGTACCAGTCTAAAACTCTACGATAAATGGTTTCATGGTTTGTATCAAATAATACTATTCACAATGATCTCCGCATGCTAAAGGTGAAAGATGAAATAAGAATATTCAGCGAAACCTATTTAGAAAGGTGAAGTCCACACATCAACCCACTGGCCATTGCACGTCTCGATGATACAGAGGGCAGATTGTAAATACAGAATTATTTCATAAAATATAAGTTCGTTTAAGAAATCCATCCCCTAGACCCAGTTCAATCCCACGTAAACTAAAAATATTTACACCGTAAATTTGAAAATTAATTACTGCTGTGCAACCAGAGCTAGACAAGTCATTTAATCGACATTCACATCCTTTGTTGTGAGCTGAGCATAGCAGAATCCTTTTTCAATTTCCAGTATTTACGAACGTATTTCGATTATATGTATCATCTTAAAATTTCCTACTGGGATTGCTGCAAATAACTTTTAAGATCTATTTACATAATTTTCATATTTTTTTTTTATTTTAAGCAAAATCGACTTTACGGTAGTTGATCGAGTCAAGAAAGCTTACAAATATTGAATGTGGATACAATTACTCGTATGTGTATGTGTAAATACTTATCTATTTAGCTACATGGGTCTATGTATGTGTGGGTATGAACAAACATACATATTTATAAGTACATGTTTTGAAGTGAAAATTACTGGAGCAGTGCACGTGTCGCAATTTTCTCGTGGTACACTTGGTCGTGTTGAAATTGAAAAATAGTCACGCACTACTGCGTGAGCTTAATTTATAAGAACACATTTTGTTTGATACAGCCGTGGTCATATATTAGAATCTTACACCCCTTTATATTTACTCACTTTTTATATACATACTTCCTTGTTTTATCTTAGTAAATTGTGTTTGAAAAAAATTATACGTTCATATTATTTTTTATAATTTGACAAAATTATTGATCAAAATAGAATAATTCTGTAATCGACTTCCATCCAAAATAATTTAGTTAAATTTTCTTTTTTTTTTATAAAAAGATTTCACATACTGACCGGTTCGTTAAATCAACAGTCAATAACTGTTTGTAAGCTTGGGGACACAATGGAGCTAGAACTCCCCTGGATCTTCCCATGCGCTTAGGTCTTACCTTCACAAGGTGCCAACTGGTAATATGCAGCTGTTGCTCAGGCTACTGTTGCGTGGCGAAATGATAAGGGCCGTCCGTGAGCATTGGATTGTGTTTTGCTTGGTGGTGTAGCGGCAATTCCTTTTGATAATAATCACCAAAATAGCTTATGTGATACATAATACCCAATTCTTTTGAGAACCGTGCAGCGGGCTTGCCCGTCTAAAAATGAGGTGCTGCCCCATACGGCTCCAATTTATATTATAGGTTCTAAAGCCACAGCCAATCAGAAACCTATCGTGTGCACTAAGACGTATGCTAGACTGGTTATTGATGAGGCCCTTCTGGGATTTCAAAGTTTTTTGGACAACGACAGAAGATTTGGGCTAATGCTATTCGCTGTCGTCAGAGCACTCTGTTTCTAACAATTACACCTCCATGTGCTGTTGCAAAACAACAGAAGGCACTGCCTACAAAACGGTGGAGACTCGATAGCTCCAGCTAATTAGCAAAGAACTTCTGCATGGATTGTGACTGTCATGTATAAAAAATTGCCACCTGTGTGCGGAATGGCGACCGCATATGCGGCTGATGGTTGATGCATTAAGTGTTAAGAGCACCATTGAACGAGTATAAAGGATTTCGAGGCAGTTAATTCGTAGAGTTTAGACTTTATCCGACTTAAAATTGTGACCGCTGCCAGGACCTATGGTTTGAGGGTGCTCCATAGTTGAATTTTGTCAAATAAGATTCCAGCCTGGCACCTAAAGAGTACATCATTCAGGTGGTTAAGCGTTGGTCACATGGTCGGAACAGAACTTTGCATGTTCTGATTTTTAAAAGAAAGTCGCTAAATTCTAATCATTGCATTTGTATTTTCTCCTCGTCAGTCCATACGTGTAATTGATAAGCCGCTGACTGCCGTGTTAAGTTCTATGAAAATTATTTATTTTCAGTTCTTCTTTGGAGTGTCTGATCATTAAAAATAACATACATATTACCATAAAAATGAGTAACACGAATAATACATTAAAGGCGTCCCCGTAATTTTATGCCTTTTTCAATGTTAACGAAAATGAAACAGGACTAAGTCCTTATTTCTACAAATAAAGCAGTAAGCACAGTTGAAAAAAGGTACGATGTAACAAAGTTCAGTACAAAACGTGTTGCATATTTACATGTTTCATGTGCAACATATTAAGACATGACATGAATACAAATACAAAATTGCTTAGAAATTAGAGAAGAAATCAACCAATACGTTTTGTTGCAACATCGTAATCGTGTAACTCATTATGGCCCGAAATAAAAAAGTCAATATTCTGTGCGGTAATGGTACGTGAGTCTTCGAATACTCACGCGCACAGCCCAAATATTTAGTTGGGGTTTTATTATTTTTTCTCTATGGGTGATATGTGTGTGTGTGTGTATGGATAAGTTTTTATTTTGGAAGTTGAACTTGCAATCGCAGACCAAAACATCTATGAATGTTTGGATTGTGGTTATGCCGAACAACAAGACGAGTATGATCAACTTTTTGATGTTGTGAATGACATCTCTTTATCTCGCTATCGATTCAGTAGCGAAATTATAAAAAGACAAATTACTCTGAACAAATCAAGTGTCACACATATTTGTAAGTCCCAACAGTGTAAGTAAGACAGTGGTGCATGGAATTAATGTCACATTATATTATTAGTTTATTACGGTCAATAGGAACACTAATAAAGTTTTTGACAAATGCTACAAATAAATTCATTTAGGTAGTGTTATGTTATTGTTAGTGTTATGGTTCAATAATTGATATTGTGCAATAAAATTGCATGTGTGTACGTAACATTAAATATTGAACAAAGTCAAAAGTCTCTTGAATTATCTACATAGTATATTGGGCTAAAAGGAGTATTTTGTAATGTGTTGAGAGCATTGTACAATAATGATTTCCCACCATGGGGGGCCAAACCCCCATTACATTACATTATTACATAGTAGAAGGAAAGACTAATTTCGGCAGAAAACAGTGAACGATGCATGAGAATTCCATGGGGAGTAATTTCTTTACAAAAAATCATGGAATCTTCTTTTTAAACTTCATGTATTCGCTTATAAGCTTTTACTGGATGTGGTAAACTGGTTTATTATTTTCTTCTGTAATGCTGGAACAGCCAGGACTCTCCAAGAAGTTCAGCAATGCACTGGATGGATGTATTGCTTCTTTTAGAGTTACTGAGCTTTTTTGTAGCTCATATTAATCGGAAGGGATTTTCATACGTATAATTTCTTCATCGAACAAAACAGCAAATAGAGCAACGTTTTATCATAGTTGAGGCAAGTTTCTTTATCATCAGTAGTAAAATCGATCGAAATACTACTTATTATTTGTATTTGTATTGTCTCATATTTCTAAATTAAACTAAATTAAACACTTGTATATGCTTCCGAATCACCGTATGCAAACGAGGAAATTTCCTTTTTTGTTTTATTCACATTTAATAGAAGTAATCACGGTTAATCGTTGCAAGAAAATTAAAATTGATGCAAAGAATTAGTTGTCTTTTTCATTCCCGGATAATTCATGTTGCCGGTTAATAGAATGACGATTTATCGAGGCCTGACTGTATTTCAATGGGCGCATTCCGAACTTAGTGTCAAATTCTATTTAATTTGCTGCTGAAGTAATGACTAACTTCAAAGCCTCTTCCAAATGAGTTGTACATGTGTTACATATAGTTTCAAATTTAATATGTGGACAATTTCATTTTCCAATTTTATCTGTGTTAAGATTTGTTATTGTCAATATTTTATTATCCGCTGCTTGCTTTATCATGTTGAAATATTTATAAATATGGGTACGTTCGTAAATGCAGTTACTTTGTATAAAACTATTCGTTGTTGTTCCATGATCAGCTAATGCTGATATGTTGCAGATGCCCTGTTACTGCTTAACATCTCCTAAAAGTTTGTATTTTTGAACGTACTGCAAACTATTATTGAAGATTTTGAAGAAGAAAGTGACGATTTGCCTTTAAGCGGCATTAAAAATCGGAAAAATGAAAGATCAAAAGACCATCGTTGGTAGAAAATGAATTAAAACAAATTAAAAAAAGAAAAGGATGGTTGCAAAAACTAATAAAATTATAATAATAATTAAAAAATATTGAAATTATTTAATTTGTTCCACTTGCTCTTCACAAAACAGCAAACTTTACTATTTACTGTATATTTGCTTTATCGCAATCTATTGCAACAGAAAAGGAAGGTTGCTTTAATTGCAAGAAATTACAACACTTTTGCGGCACCACTGCATAAACAAACGTTTGGCGTAAAAGTAGATGCCAACTTCAGGGAGCTTCGGTATTTACGAATGTACAACTTTAAAAAAGACGATTGTGCACAACTACTGCATTTACGAACGTATCCCATATAAACTTTTAAGCACACTTCATCATAAAGTTTCTTTTGATTATCGTATTTGACCAGTCTGGCCTTCTAAGAGAATTATGGAAAGTCTTTACAAATGTTGTTCTAAACTACGACTCGTAAATAGAAAATTACACGAACTCTACTCTCTATTGCTGCCAGAGTCGTCTTTTTGTTTGTCCTTTTGGGAAAACGTATGTCAATATTTTTTTGCTTTGAGTCGACTTTTCGTTTGTTAAAGGTAGGATTTTATAGGGCGAATAAACAGTTTTTTTATTACAACTTTACTTTGACCTACAAGTGAGCGATAAGTTAAAGCCAAGTTCATCCTACCCATAACTTTAATCGGGAAGTTTATTCATTTGAAGTTGCACACATTTTCACAAGTTGTCAAATGGTACTTTTTACTTTATCAATTACAGCCGTATAATTTTTGGGTCTTTTTGTAGCCTATTGAATTAAGACTTCCTTGGAAGATGACGTTTTATATCATGTGTGTTTTGTCTACAAGAAATAAATTCACCAAAAATATATATTTTTTATAAAAATGTAAAGTCGTACACATGTACGAAATTTTTTTTTTAAATTTAGGAGTATTTAGCCGCATGCTGTGTTATAGCCAGACTTTGAAAAATATAATTGTTTTACAAGGGAGTTATAATAATGAAAAGTTATCAAAGGTCAGCTTAACACCTTTTTGGCAAAAGGTACATTTAAGCCTTTGCTTTTCCGCCAAGTTATTATAATGGCGCTTCAACGGATATAGTTACCGTAAATAATTATTCAAGACTCGTTTCCCAAATCATAATTCCAATTGGAGAAAGGCCAGGCCCATTTGTAACGTTTGTGCAAGGCGAATTGATGATAACAAAGCCAAAAATGCAATTGTCCAACTTGACGGAAAAATGATTGTAAATTTTTATACATATTCGTAGAGCTTGATCACCATCTTGCCTATCGCCTGGGCTGTTGCACTGACCTCATAAATGGGTCACATACATACTTTTACATCCGTTTGAATGTGTCAAATAAGTTATGGTACACTTATTGAAAAATTCCACAGAAGCATAAATTTCTTGATATTTGTCCGGCAGACGATTTACCATTGGAAACAATAGTTTTTCAAATTTATTACATCAAAAGCTTCGGCCTCATAGCTTTTTGTAGCTTTTCAACCAAAAAGGTTATAATGAAAAAGAAACACTACAGCACTAACAAGTACCCCAACGCAATCTTTATTAGCGGACTATCGTTGGCTGGGTTTATTTATTTAAAAAACGACTAAAAACTTATTTTCTCAGTTTTACTTTTTGCTTTGAAAATAATAGTTATTTTTCAAGATAAATAATAAAATAAAATTATAGTTATTTTTCAAGATAAAATGGAAAATAAAACTACTTTTGGTTGGCTGTCGGAAAAAAACTTGTTTGTCAATAGACCATAATTTATATTAATTTAAACTGATTTAAAATCAAATTTATCTCCAGATTCCATATATAAACTCTCATTTGTTATATTAAATAATAGTCTTTATTTTCAAACTTAGGAACTAATTTTTACTTTCTAAGCAAAAAATAAAACTTAATAAATACGAGGGTGTCAAAATAAGTCCGTAACTTTTTGAATTTCCCGCTGTTAACTGAAAGGGCAACTGCTCCTGCCATCAGACAACTATCAGTTGACTCCTGTCAAATACAAACTAAATACGACGTGAACTCGATAGTGGAAAAATAAATTTCTTAGTTCTTCTTGATCATTCCGCGGTTTTTGACACGGTTGACCACAGCACCCTTCGCATGAAACTTCGCCACTTCTTTAACTTCTCCTCAACTGCTACACGACTGCTATCTTCATACCTCTCTAGTTGTCGGCAATTTGTGTTTACGAACAATATTCATTCTTCGGTCAATCCTTGGACCACTCGTTTTTTTCTATTTATGTAAATGATTTGCCTCAACAACTTTCCCATTGCAAAATTCATACGTACGCAGACGACGTGCATTTGTATTTCAGTAGTTCAGTCATTCTCCCTCAAACACAACAACTTAATAGCAACGCAACTACATAGCTTTACGCACTTTTTATTTAATTATTTTTCACAATAGGAAATTATCAATATTATTATACTTAATTTGTTCTATTACTATACTTAATTCTGTTTAAATAAGTATGTACGTATGTCTCAGCTTAACTTTTTGATACCACTTTCCTGTACTTTAAATATAATAATAATTGTTGTTGTACAAGAATTGAATATGCAAATAAATAAATAAATAAATAAAGTTTTAAAGAATTCCAATGGTACGAGTATTTATTAAGCTTCGCCTTGGTTTGAGTGATGGTTTTTTCCGCGAAAAATAATACTAAATGAGCATACGAAATTCACTTTTTTCCATTTTCTCTTCAAATCACGGGGTAGTCTGCTATTAATGACTGTCAAATACAAACTAAATAACGCCCAGTAAAGCAGAAACGCAGCTATGATTTTGGCGAAGTCCTGATTGCTTGTCAGACAATAAATTATTATTTTTGATATATTTGATTATGAAGAATTTTTTTAATAGCCTTGGATAAGAAGCAAAGGATGGCAATTGGACTGCACAATCACTTTCAATGGTAATAAAGCGGTTTGCTAAATTTCGTTGTGGTCTCTACACCTGAAGCAATTGAAAAAAATTCATGATATGGTGTTGACCGATCGGAGATTTATAGTGCAAGAGAATGTGGAAACCATCGTCAATTTTGAAAGATCACTTGGGTATTAGAGAGCTTTCTGCAAGATGGGTGCCGCATTTGCTCACAATGTACCACAAACGCAGAAGTGCAGAACAAAACGTATAGAGCTCCAAGGAGACTATATTGGAAAATGATTTTTTTAATCAAAAAATCTGTTTTATTTAAAAAGTTAGAACTTATCGAACCACCCTCGTAATTATTGTACGAGTATTCTAAGCAAAATATACAATTTAAAAAATAAATGTGTTAAATAACTTTTTTTAGTAAAATTTATAAGCCTTAATATCCGTCCTGCGAAGTCCTGCGAAGCAATGCGTTACGATATTTTCTGAAATTTTGTCAATGCATTCCTCACTGTCCGATTTATGCTACCAGGTCCAATGCCTTCAATTTTAATTAAAAGATACGCTCTAAAAAGTGTTTCATGCTCTAAGGACTAAAAGTAATTGACGTGTTTTTCAAATATAAAAAATATCCTATAAAATTATTATTTTCAGATGCATGGCTGAGGCGGCAAAAGCGTTGACTGTTAATCACAAAAATAATCGACAAAAAAAATCAGTAAAGAAATCAAATTGTGTGAGTAAACATTTAACGTAATAAAGACGGTTTTCGTATCCGTATGTACGTTACAATGTATAATAAAATATGGACGAATAACATTTGAAGTACTTCCAAAAAAGCATTTAATATAACATCTTGAACATGGCTCTAAATCTATTGAATTGGATTTAAAAAAGAGAGAACATCTTGCAAGTACAAAACCTATTTAAAAACCATTGGAAAGGATCAGAATTTTAATTGCATGCGGATTTTATTGCCTTTTTTTCTGGGTATTTATTAAAAATAATTAAATAATGTGAGTTTTGAGAGTTTTTTTTCGCAACAAACATTTTTGAATACCTTAGCAATTGGTTTAATTGCGAAATTTGATTGATGCCGTTTTCTTTTCTGAAAAAGTGTAACATTTTTATCTTTAATTGTCAAAAAATATCAGTTTAACGTTCCTTTTTAGAAAATTTCAATGTCTTAAAGTATTACACGCCCTCTCTTAGAAAATTTTCACTTACAAACGCATATTTCAATCCTTTTTTCTAATTGAGAGGGCAGTAAATGTTACACTCTGTTAGAAAAGAACATGCCGTGCAACAGTATTCTTTGATAAATATTTATTTAAGTACATATTGATATTTTTTAAGTAACAACCTTGTGATTGCACTTTACAAATTAGATAATGAATACATGTGAAATGTTATTATTTCAAAAGTAAGTGTTACATACAACTTTCATAATTATTTTGAAATGGAAAGAATATATGAGATATTTTTTTTTAAATTATACTCATATAAGAAAATATTTTTTAAAATTACATTTACGGGGGTAGTGGCTCTTCGAAACCGAAATTATTTAATTTTCTATTAATGCCAGAGGTTTATTGCTTGCACTATTGAATAAATTATTCTTAAAATGATAGAGAATAATTTCCCTTTTGTTTTTCCACATGCTGCCGTATTGTTTTGTTGGGGTAGCAACTCAGTTGTTTCATAATTACCGACAGTAGTAATGTATTGTGATGTTGTGGCAGGCTCTGGAAATAAAACGAATTAATGTTGCAACATGCTGGGGAAATAAATATAAATGTTTGAATTATTACCTGGTGCTCGAGTTTCAATAAAAGCATTTGATTCGCCGGCATATGGCGATGACGAAATATATTCACCTTCATTGAACATTTTCGTATCTTCTTCCATTATTATGTTGAAAATCCATGATATATGTGGCACTACTGCGGTAAAATACGCTCGCATAGGCTTTTCCGTACAGTAGGTAGTATTTTTCCAGGGCAAAATAGTCGACAGCACGCCTATTAACTTATTTCCACAAACTAAGCCGGTGCCTCGATCCACATTGTTATTTTTAAATGTTTCCACTTCCTATAAATTAAAAAAAGAAAAATATTATTTTCCCCAATTCTCTTAACTGAAACTTACATTGCAATTAAAGCCCGTTGGCAGATAATAGAGCGAACAAATGTCATGTTCACGGTTAATGAGACCTCCGGATGCATTCCTGCATGATTCGGCATTTAATAATGGCATCTGTTCACTTTGGATATAATTTGCTGCGTCTTTCGAAGACTGTAAGTAGTAGATTTAACAAATTAGTTGTTTTGTAAATCAAGTATACTAATTAAGAAAAGAAATTAAATATTTGAAGTCCATTCAACACATCACAACATCCATTAACATTTCTATTGCAAAGCTTTACCACAACATTGAACATAAAAAAGTTCAAAGGTGACAACGTTGAGTTCTCTCCACCTTTACTGCCGCCTCCTGGTATACTAAACAAGTCGCGCACTGAGAAAAATCTAAATAAGAATTTAACATGTAAAGAATCATTCAATTCCATTGCAACCCCACCATTTCTCATTATCTGAAAATATAGGGTTATCCATTTTATGGCTTCAAAATTAAAGTTAAATAAAGCAAACGCAAACGCAAAGCTACATTTTTGATATACATAATTTTTATTTTATTACAAGGGTGAAATAGGGTGGTGCCACGAAAATTATGATTTTTTATAATTATGATTTTTTATGATTATTAGAATTTCTATCTATTTGAGGAGTAATCTGTGTGGATCTTCTGAAAATTTTGCTAGAATTTTTTCCAAAAATTCGTCCTTCTTCTGGGTTACCAATTTTCGGTGGACGCTTAGCATATACATATAGTCCTGCAATATACAATATACTTATTTTTTGATAATAAGTAAAATTGCATATTATTTTACCGTTTAAACGAACGCAACCATGTTTTTACTCGCCTTAAAGTGCTAAATGACCGCTCAACAGTTGCAGTAGTGCACGGTTGTGACAATGAAATTAATAACGCCTTCCTTATATTTGGATAAAATAATCCAGCGTCTTTCAAAATACTCGCCAGCTCTAAGTCGGCTAATTCGTTTTTACCCATTTTTTTTGTTGCCAAGAATTATACCAAAGCTCAATTTCTCCTTCCAAATCATTCAAATCATAAAAATGCTCAAACGTTTTTGTGGCATCTTTAAGCTCATCCAGCTTCAAAGAAAGCATGTTTGACGGGTGCAAACAATGAATTGCAAACGCTGAAATGTGAATCTATATATGATGAAATTAGACAATCTATATAAGGAATGTACATATATAGATCGCTTCTAGTATTGAGCAGGTGATGAAAATGGGGGATTTGAACGGCGCGTTTGACGAGAGACTATCCTTGGAACAGACATCTCTATTCCTAAATTGGCTGTGTTTTCTTGAATAGAAAAAAGCAATCCGTCCACAATACCCTCTGCATTTTTTAATAATTTTATATTGTATGCATGTAAAAAAATTATTATAGAATTAGGTGGGTGCCACGGCCCTCTAGGCCCATACCTAGCTACGCCCATGTTTTGTTACAATACATAAATCTTGCCATTGTATACAAATTACCATGTCATTTCAATGACCGCCTCTTGAATGGTTGCAGCAGTGGATCCTTTTCGACCACTTTTTTGCACATTTCGGGTGGTATCTTGATGAATATTGGTTTTCAAGTGCTCCAACGTTATGGAATTATCCACGTAGACACGGTCATTGACATGGCCCCACAAAAAAATGAACGGCTTCAAATCGCATGATCTTGTTGGTCAATTGACGTCGCCAAAATGTGAAATTACACCTTTTGGAAACTTACCATGTAATAAAGCTAAAATAGGTCGTATTATGTGACGCATGGTACCGCCTTGTTGAAACCATATATTGTCCAGTTCATAATCTTCAATTTCAGGCCAAAAAAATCGTTTATCATGCGGTTATATCATTCTTAATTGACGGTTGCTTCCAGCATCGTTTTCTAACAAATACGGCCCAGTGACACCTCCAGATAATAATGCGCACCAAACAGACACATTTAAGCTCTGGTGCCTTTGTAGCCAGTCATCCTCATTTAATCAAGCCAAAGCGATATCAAAAGTACGTAAAGTACCGATTTTCTTAAACAACGCTTCGGGAAAGAACGGATTCGGGATTGGTTTTAATCAAAAAGAAAAACACAGTTCAAGAAAAATAGTGTTAATTTAAAGCAGAAATGGATAGGAGTGCATATTTTTGTTATAGTCGAAGCGATACCTTGTGTAATGGAACAGATGTAATTAGAAAAATTTCAGTGCTTAAAATTTTAACATTCGTTCTTTCATTTGTTTATATTTGAAGTTTGCATTTCTTGTATATATCTCGAACCCAGGTCTCCTAATTCGCCACATTTTCATAAGCATAAGCCCCTGCTACCCCAGCCGCAACAAAATTTGAAATATGGAAAGCAAAAAGTCAATGTACGTGGGCTGTTCAATAGAAAAGTTGAATTTTGAAATTTTTCGGGCTACGTGTTTTTAGCGATTTTTTTTACGTTGACACACTTGTCTCGAACATATGTTCTTAGTTGAGTTTGTTTGCGTTAAGTTTAGTTTGTTTGTGAGAGCCATAACAGTTAAACGTGTTTTGCTTGTTCGGCGATTTTCTGCTGTGGAAAAATGGATTAAAGAATTTGCATAAAATTTTGTGTAAAAAATGAAATTACGACTGCTCAAAAGTACTTGAAATGTTGAGAGTGGCATATGGTGATTGTGTTCTGAGTCTGAAACATGTTTACAAGTGGTGCAAGATTTTCAAAGAAACTGATGAAAATGTTGGGAAAGTGAGAAGTTGGAAGGGATGTCGGCATATCGGTTGGCTCATGCCGTACGGAATTTCGGAAAAACAATTCATACCTTTTTTATCACGATTATGCATCTGCTAACTCGTCATTGCTTGTTTGTAATATTTTGGCCGAAAAGAATACTGTAATCATGCCTCAGCTACAATATTCACCAGATTTGGACCCCTGCGACTTTATCCTGTTCCCAAATTCAAAGAGACCGATGAAAAGACAGTATTTTGCTACTATTGAGGAATGTATGTGAATGTGAATTAAAAAAAAAAAACACAAAAAACAGGTTTCTCAAGAAACATCCATAGAATCAAATGTGATAAAAAATATTCATGTTTCACAAAAAAAAAGAATTTATAACACAATATACCAAAAAAAGTAAAAAATCGTTAACATCAACAAAATAAAAAACCGATAAAAATATAAATCTGAAATAAAAAATAAATACAAAGTTTCGGCGAATTCACAACAAACATGACGTTTTGGATTTTGTAAAACACATTTGGGTTTCACATAAATCCTGTGTAATTTTCAAGGAATTTCAAAAAAATTTCATTCGCTCTGCGGGTTATTTCACCATGAAATAATCCTCCATTTTTTTGGAATTCAAATGAGTTTTTTTTTTTGGGTAATTTCAGTTTGTATTTGGAATTAATATTATTATTACTTATTTATTTAATATTTACGAATATAGTTCTAAGATTAAATTTAATTAGAGAGCACTAGCAACGTTGTTCATCAGCTCTATTTGGAAATATTTAATATTAATATTCAAAAAGAAAAAAATATTGGAACTTATTTTATTATATTATGCATTAAACACATTCGAGACAGCAGGCTACACGACTACAAATGTCGCCCTGTAGCCAGCTACTTAATTATTTTGAAAACGACAGCTACATAGTAATAATCATACAATATAAAATTCCCATATTGTATTGGATTCGTTTGGCATAAACATACGAAGATGAATGTTTTCAAATTGCTTAAAGTTCGCTGACGGTTTGGTTTGGCGACCAACGAAATGCCGGCATATGAACAGCTAAAGTCACAATACATTTAAAGTTAATTATAATTTTTAGTTCAATTTATATTGAATTTTCAATAAATAATAATAAATGAAAAAAAAATTAAAATAAAAATTATTCGTAATATTTCATCAAATAACAATAAATTTAAAATTTTATTTCATTTAGTTTTAACACAATTTCCATTCAGGACAATTTGGCAATAGAAAATAAGTATGTAAGTGTTTAGCGAATTTGACAGATGTCACCCCAATACTATGGCCTATATTATTGAAGCTACATCTATCAAATTGGCTGTAATTTATTCAATATGTTTTTCCAAATTACCACGGATTGAAATACAAGAACACGTAAACATGTTCAACAACATGTGCAAATGATAAATTTTTTTTTAAATCAAAATGAGTGTTCTGTTTGGGCAAAGCGCAACGCGTGTTTTACAGGGGCCATAATCGGTCTACCGAGAAAGCTATTCGCAGTGTAGTGGATAAATTTGAGTCCACGGGTTCAGCAAATAATGACCCGATTCCCATACGATGATGAAATGCAAGATCTGCTGAAAACGTCGAAGCTTTGTGTGAGAGTGTGTAGGAAAATACGAGGCAGTCGATAACGCATCACTCACAAGAAATCGACTTTCGCACACCACAACTTTCGCGTCGTTACTTAGACTTGCACCCATACAAAATCTAGCTGACCCAGGAGCTGAGGTTAAACGATCATAGACAACGGACTCGTGTTCGCTAAATGCACCCTGAAGAAGTTGGAAACTGACCCTAGTGTTCATCAAAAATATCATCTTCAGTCAACAAAGGAAATTGTCGAATTTGAGAAGATACCAATCTATATGAAATCCCGGATCAACCAATCCATATCGAAAAAGTCTATGTTTGTCGTGGATTTTTGGCTGGCGGTGTCGTTGATCCATATTTCTTTAAAAATGGTCATCTTACGCGGAATTGATGTGAACTTGCCGTGGCTATCATGCGATTTGACCACATGGAACTTTTTGTTGTGGGGTTTTTTTAAGTCGCAAGTCCATGCAAATTGGTCACAAATCACATCGGCCTTCTAGATCAACATACCCAATTCCACAGGCCAAGTTCAGACTGACTTATTCGCCGTATTCATGCATATTTTCTACATAATGACATCAATAGGCCTTTCGTTTAAATTAAAAGATAGAAAGTGCTTAACGAAAGACTATAAGAAATTTATTGCAAAACACTGAATTTAGCAAAATTAATTTTACAAAAAGTATGTTTCACAAAAAAAAAATTAAAAAAAAAATAAATAAATCAAACTTCACCAACATAAAATTTAGAAAAACCATTAAAAGTGAAAACTAAAAAGAACAATATGAAATATTTGTGAAAAGTTCCTATTTTACAAAAAAATTTAATTATAAAATTCTACCCTCGAAAAACTCATGGAAAAAATTAATTTAACTCATTATATGAACGGGTGATCCATGCACATGTATCATGTTAAATCGAAAGTTATTTTAACACTGATAGCTGCTTTTTCGGTCCGAAATATTGACTATAAGTTCCCTCACCCATAAATAACGTTAGAAAATACATGTATTGCAAAACAATCGGACATGAAATTTGGCCGAATAATTATCTATTCTAACGAGGCGCCTTGGCGCCTTTTTATCTCAGCAGCCATGTCAACAAACGTAATTGCGGCATATAGGGATGGGAAAACCCTCTCGTGATTGTAAAGAAGCCAATAAATCCTCAAAGAGTGAAAATTTGGTATGGATTTTGTAGTCAAAATTCGAAAATTCTGCCGGAAACGTCATTTCAGTCAACGGTCATCGCTACAGATCCATGAATACGGATTTTTTATTGATTGAAATAGAAAATATAAACTCGTATAATTTGTGGTTTCAGCAGGATGGCGCACCATGTCATCACACTTCATTTAATTTTTAAAAAGATACTTGTATTTGGACCGCCCGGTATATCAATTTAACCCATTTAACCTTGAGAGTTTATGATTTAATTCATCCGGCTTGTTTGTATAGTATATCGTTACTTTGTAATACTCTATTTGCGATTGTCATAAATGAATAAATACAGCAGTAGGGTGTACGAGTACTTGTTTCAATTTTGTAATAAGTAGAGATAAACGATTATTGACATTACATTTTTAACTTACATTTCGTACATAGAAATTCGCTAAACAGGGACTGTCATAGACTTCATCATCCTCCAAAGTAATCCATTTTATGTCATCGCGCATGTCCAGTGGCAATGTGCCGTTCAGGCGCAATAAGGCCAAATCATTTTCTCCCGTGGTGTAATTGAATTTATCGGCTACGAAAACTTGAGAAACTTTCAGCGTTAATACGTCATTAAATGCTGTTGAGCTGTCGCCTCTAACACTAATGATGGCAGGATTAATGGGCGCCACTACAGGACTGTTTTTGGGCGGAAATTTGTTATAAACACAAGAGGCGGCTGTCAAAATCAGACGGCTTTGCACAATAATGCCATTGCACGTGTGTATCGGCGGTTCTTTTGGATACAAATGCAGGTAAAGCGAAACCTGATAAGCTGGTTGATTGCTGCTGCAGACTTTTGCTGAGAAAACACTTAAAAGTGCTACGACCTTGACAATATTTAAGCAAAAGCTCATTTCGAAATCGCGAAATGGTATTTGTTTTAGATTTTTTTGGTATCCTCTTTGAAGTTTCAAACCGTTTATTTTCAGTCGCATGCAACGTTTAAATGAAGTGGTGGGGTAAAATTGTTAAACATACTCGCACTAAAGTATTGCAAAAATTACTGCGTTATTCGTTGGTTGTTTAATCTTAACTGTCACTCAGGAGAATTAAAATGTGTCCGCCGAAGTGCGAGTACTTGCTTATATTCTGTTTTTAAGTTCTGCGTTATCGTTGATTATCTTACGATAATTTTGAATCTGATAAGTCCTCTAGAGTGTCATCAAACGTTTCTCTCATTTAAATTCTTTGCACCTGTTTGAAAAGTGGCGGCAACTTGTGATCATCGTCTAGTTTGTTGCATGCTACAATTTTAATAGAGTAATTGAATTACTTAAACAATTAAACACATTACATTTGCCAGCTGATATTTTTTTACATTTAAAACATAAACTGAAGCGAAGTCTGCTTCTGGGAATGATAAATACGAGTATTGACACACTTCATGCCTAGAACATGAAAAATAAACTACGATTGACATTTTAATTTGGCTTGTATTTTAAACCTGCCATACCCGGGGTGCTTCGCTACACAAAAGGACATTTCATAAGTATGCGTTAGATTGTAGTTTCCTTTGTTTTCAAAGGAACAAACGTAATAAATTTTCTCGCCTTTTAGCTCTCCCCGCAAAAGAAAATATAGCGTTCTTGTATGGGGGTAACCTTCTTTCCGCTCCTACCCAAGCAGTTTTGTGTCTTATTATGCGCTTTATATTCAATGTAGTTCCCACAATATTTGATAAGTCAGCTTTGTGTCTTCCCAAATAATGGACAATGATAAGCTTTTGCATGCTGGTACCCACCTTTCCCCCTTTTTTTGCTCTAAATCACACTTTATGACTGACCTTCGTAGACTAGCAGGTAGTGTACTAGACTCGTAGTGCGAAGGTCCCAGGTTCGAATCCTGCCGCAGAACTCTGGCAGTTAGTGTCTGATAATTAAAGGGAGCACACAACAAGCCTTCACTGGCTTAAGTGTATGTCATATGACATGGGCTATCACACCCCTCCAATCAACCTGACCTAACCAAATCACACGTTATTATTCCTATAGTAAAGAAAATAAGATTTTGATATCGTCAATATTACAGTATTCCAAGTATATAATAACTAATTATTCACTTGAATGGAGAGCGACCCTTCCCCCGTACCATAAAAAAGTGGATTGACCTTTTTTCCATAACCCTCATCACGGGCGGAAAGGGTTTACCATTCCATTCTGATTCTTTATAGATAGGAGAGTCGATCTAACGCTGTTCATCTGTCAGGCAGTACGATTGAACGTTTCCGCATGCAGAATGTGTCTGTACGCGTTGGAGTATTCAAGAGAGGCCAAATAACTCTAAGTTGTCACAAAATGTCAAAATTTTCTTGAGTTCCATTGCTTTAAAAAAATTAAAAATGGGATCATAAAGAAGTGATTATAAAAAACAAATCAAAATATATATATAGGAGTATATACTTATATATAAAGTTCGTAAAACTTTTGGTCGAAATCGGAAGTGAGCCTGGCTCCCGATATTATAACCATAACCAATCCAGAATTTTCGTTCACATATAATAAATATGTGTTTTACCATTTTAGAATAACAAAAAAATTACACACGAATAAATGTTCTTTTTTGAGGTTCCACTTGAGAAATGAATGCATCACAGGGGCAACTTTCTTCTATTATGGAAGCGATTGCTGGACCAATTCGGTCTACAGCTGCGGATGCTGCACAATCCGCGATATCTATGAGGTTCTTCAGAATTTTATACAAAATGGCTGAAGTTTTCAATATGCCAATGGAAAGAGGGCGATGAGGATTATTTCACGAGATTCGTTTGGGCACTGCAGCCTTCAAGTATAGCAGATATTGAGCACACGATGTATGGTCGTAAACATATGGATAGATACGCTGAAAGTGTCAAATTCAGGCAGAATCAGGCGAATAAATGGCCATTTCAGTTTACGTTTCAAAAATGGTTCAAAAACGTTGGTCATCGAACAGCTGCTGATGGGCTTAGAATGCAGTAGCAGCTGTTATGAATTGATTGCTTAACAGCCAAGAGCTTTTAATGAAACTTACGAAATTACGTGTTGCACGAGAGCTGACGCACAGTGGTACTAGAGAGATAAACGTTCGAGAAATTTGATATGCAGAACAAACATTAAAGTCAGTTCTTGCTCCAGTAAAAACTGAAAACAAAAACTCTTTCAATGATTCGGATGTTACCAAGAAGCTCTAGTGCTTTGAATGTGATAACAATTGCAAGTTTAGAAACGCTAAATGTTTCACATGCGGTGAAATGCGACACATTTCGTAAATCTAAAATAGGACAAGTTAATATAGAATGCAATGATGATGAGGAGCTTTCAAGATCGTATGATAGGAAACTGATTTTTGTAAATACGAGAGCGGATCAATAAGCCCGTTGCCTTTTGATTGAAACACAGGTTTTTGGATAAAGGATTATTTCGTTTTTCAACATGGTGTCCGTGGAACTCTATACACATTGTCCAACGTTTCTCCAATTTATTTATCCATTCCAAAAAAATAGATTTGTCGAGGCCATCAAAATAGGCATATGCTTGTGAGATGATATCATCGATAAAGTCAAATCTGTATTCTTTAGAAACAAGAAATAGTCACACGGGGCTATATCAGGACAATAGGACCTAATTCATCAAATTTTTCCATGAAAACTGTACTTATGTGCACCCTTGCATTGTCCTGGTGAAAAAAACTGTTTTCCTGGCCAAATGTTGTCAAATCCTCATTAATAAGTTGGCATAATAATGCCTTTGATTGTTTTATCGTTTTAAAGCAGTTGCCGTATCCATAGAGGATGACAAGTTCACTTTTGCTTTCTATGGCACCGATTCACCTCGAGAAACCTATTGTTTTGACTGCTGTTTGGTCTCTGGTGTATTGTGGTAGATCTACGTTTCGTCCACGGTTACGAAACGGCTTAAGGACTCGTCCATATTGCGGTTGAACAACGCCAAACACTCCTGCGAAGTCTTCACACGATTGCATTCTATCTGGGGGACTATTTTTGGAGCAATATGCAAAGTTAGACAAGGGAAACACTGGCCGAAAAGAGCGCTCTTTCACACAAAGTGATTGGGAATTATCTTATAAATTCTTATAACTGCATAACTATAGACCTGAGATTTAAACTTGCTATGAATTATTCTGAGGACAAATGACTTAGAAAGTAAAATTAAAATTAAAAATACAAAAACCTTTTTGAATTTGTTTGCTGTGGTCTAGTTGTTCATATGACAGCTTGGAATGATTTTGATGTAGACTGCACAATATATATACTTCTGTGTATATATATTTATTTTTAAATTGGCTGAAACACTCCACGCTTTTTGGGTGAAGGTAGAAATTTAAAATACCGATTGGAGACACCTATTTTGAGCAAACCATCTCTAGACAATGGAATAAGAATGAAGTTAAAGTGCATAGAGGCATCGAGAAATGAAAAGAAGGAAAAGCTGAATGTTCAAAAGTACTTTTTTAAAAAATTTGGAAAAAAAATTTTTTGGTAAATGTTATATAACAACTTGTCCCGCGACTCCCAACGTTTTCGTTCGCAAACATTCTAGATGAGAAACAGCTGATATGCGTCCCTCCACGACGAGTCGAACGAAATGTAAGCATTTCTATACAAATTCGCGTCCCACTAAGAAATTTCTCTGCCATGTAACCGAACGCAAATGTCAAAGTCAGTCTCATGTGAGTAAGAAATCGTCAACGTAATATTAATACGGGGTGCCTCGGTAGGCTAGTGACTAATTTACTAGTTTATCAGTGCAGAGGTAGTGGGTTCGATTCCGATCTGCTAAGTTACAAACGGATAAAGCTCTGTTTTACTATTTTCGTTCAGGCGAAATTATAATATAATTTGTAATTGTATTCATAACATTTAAATAATTAAATAAATAAATAAACAAATATTAACACAAAAACTTTCAGTAGCAATTCCAGAAAATTAAAAGCAAACGTAATAAATCAAAATGGAAAACAAATGGAAGTACTCGTAAATATTGTTTTATATGTAAAAGATTAATTGAGTAGCATAAAATATATCGTTCTAAATCAATTTTAATAAAAATTTTTACGAGTACATGGAAGGAAATATTGAATTTGCTTTTGTTCAAACTGCAGTTTTTCTCTCGTTAACATTTCTCGTTAACACTGCGGTACGTTCATTTCATTTCAGCGAATTTCCTTTTTGGATTGACGATTTATTTCTCGAATTCACGATATGGCAAAATTGACAATCTTCAAAATTGTTACGTTATGGCGTGTCCACGGAAGGCAATTTCAAATAATTTAAATCTGCTTGTTTCAAAATTAAACATTAAATTGTATTATACGAAAGGGCATTTAAGATTCGTCCTAGTCCGCTTAGTTGCTGTCATTTGTGCTCTTTACATATTTAATTATTACTTTTGAGAGGGTGGGAGGGTGTGACGCGGAAATTTGATAACGACGAAATAAGTTTGAAGGGGTTTTTTGATAAAGCAGCAGCATCTTTCAGTGATTTATGGAGCAATTCATGAGTAACTCAATTGCGGGAAAATAATAAAAGTTAAATCCCTAAATGCATCAACAACAACAACAACAGCAACAACAACGATAGTTATCTTTTTCTTTTTAAAAAGAAAAAAAAAATATTTAAACAACATTAAACAGGAAAATAAAAACTAAAATAGTAGAAATAAAACTTTTTAATAGTCATAGTCGTTAAAAGTATTGTTAATTTTCTTTTTTCTAGCAATAAAATACGTGAGCGTTCAATTATTTACCAAACAAATAATTATCACGGCGAACAATAAATTTGTTATTGCAGGTATATAATATGATTGTAAATAAAATAATTATTGTTTAGTACTATTGACGTGATTGTTGTATTGTCTTTATTTGTTTGTTCTCGTTTTGAAGTTTTTTTATGGTTCTTATTAAAAAGTAATTGCCAAATGGGTTACGAGTATTTTCAAGGATATCTGAGCATTCTTAGTAAAAAGAGCAAACATTGATAAAAAGGCTGTCCATAAGAAGTATTTGTGGCTGATTCATTTTATCCTTCTATTAATAAAGAATTTTCTTATATTGTTTCGGGGCGGGGTATTTGGAATGGATAATAAAATAAATGTTTAAAGTTAAATGCTGCGGTTTTCGAAAGGCATAGCACAAGTATTTAATTTTTTGCATATCGCTCAGTGTTCAACGTTTCCATTTACTTTTTTCTTGTTTGACACAAATAAATTAGATTTGGCTTCAAGGCGTTCAGCTGAGACACAACCCTCTGAACTAACCAGTTTGATCATGGGTTAGTGTCTATACTAAATCAATCAAGTCTAATTGGATATTCACCCTAATTGTGAATAAAATTTCACCTAAAGTCTGTTTAGATCTTCAATATTGTACTGTTGTTGTGTTTAAGTGATATTTTGGTAGCTTTTTCACAAATTTCTTTTTGGGTCATGTGAAATAATTCACGTGAAAAATGCCCATCTTGTTCACGATAAGTGTGACTATTTTGGTATTTAGATCAATGTAAAATAAGTGCATTTGAGGCACGATTTGAAATGAACTAAAATTTGCTATTTGGGAACAAGTCTAGTATGTATAATGTTAGTAAAATTTTCTCTAACGACTGTTAAAACACAGTAATTTGAAGATTATTCTACTTAGTACACTGCACTTTTTTGAGCAGAGAGTAAATATTTTGTTTTAAATAACACAATTTATAAAGCTTATTTTTTTAAATACAATAAATAATATCTTATAAGAAAAAGTTTTTAAAACAAATAATTTATTTACAGTCAGAGTACAGGGAAAGAAATTTCCATATTATCGACCATAAGTTAATTCGATATACAAAGGAAACAGAAGAGATTCATTCACATAAATGGACCTATGATCCGTAGACGGATAAACTGCCATGGCTGATTTCTTGTGATATTTTTTATTTTTGTACAAGGTTTGTTTATTGCCTAAAATGGACTTATTATTGGTATCACAGTCAACACATATTCCTAAAAGTTTTCCCAAGACTTAAATATATTTTTTCCAAATTAAAAAAAAAATACTTGCAACAAAAAAATCCTGAAAATATTTTGTTGTTTTTAGAACTAAGAACAACAAAAGTGTATTGAATAAAGAAAAGTTCAGAAGATATTTTTTTATTGTAATGAAGAGAGTATTTAAATATAGTTTTTTAAATAATTTTTATCGTAATTATTTTGATTCAATTATATAATTTAATCACATTTTCCATTACATGCAAGAAATACTGTGGAGTTCGGTTGGAACATACACCGTTTATAACATATTAGGGGCCGTTCAAGTATTACGTAAGCGCATTAATTACAATAATTTACCGCCCCCCCCTCCCCCTTGTCAACAAAAGTAAGCAAAACTCTTACCCCACCACGCATGCTTACGTAAACATTGGTATATGCATTTTTCTTTAAATGTATTCTGTATTTTTTTTATTGGTCATAAGCAGCTGTTATAATTCTAGAAATAAGAAAATAGGCTTAGGATAGAGGACTTAATCGTATATAATATTTATTTAAACAAACTATATTGATACGGTATTCAGCATAGAGAATAAAAGGAACAAAACAAACTTCTTCAAATTTTTGGTGTACACATTAATTTCAATTAACAGTCTTCAGTCCATGACACCCGAATCCATGATTCTAAGTTTTCGATGACATTGGATGTTTGTTCAATGTTGTGTGGCTGCTCACTATCATCCGATTTTGAAATGTCTACGTCGTTCTCATCGAGCCATTCAACATCTTGGTGCTCTAAATTTTCAATAATGCACATCAGCTCATTAGCTCGACGAGCAGCCACTCTTATAGGCCTAACTTTCTCATCAGTGTGCTTATCTGATTTTTTATGGATCTTTTCGATGTGACGATTTAGTGACTTGACGGAAGTATGATAAAGACCACACGTTTTGCATGTCCGACTTAATAGCTTTAATTTTACCGTCGGACAAGAATAATTGTAGGGCATTTGCAGGAAATCTTTAAGTGAAGAATTTAAGCGTAGAGCTAAATTGACTGGAAGATTGATAAATTGCCCTCCATCATCCAAAACCAAGTCATGAACTGTTTGTTTTACTCTTACTGGTGGTGGAAGAAACCTGTTGTCTAGTAATCTAAATATGCCACTTCTTGGACGACAGCATTCTATGTTTCTACATTTTACAATTTGAAGCAAGTATTGACTTTCACGCACATGTTCTGAATACCATTTTATATCTGGAAACTCAGGAAGATCTTGTTCGCTCGGCCCAACATATTTTGCAACAACATGATAGCCATCAATTTCCATTGAACTCCATATCTCAGCTAACACATTTCCCGCAAACTCGAAATTGGATCTTTCTAAATGTTCGTTAATTGTAAAGCCACGTTCATCCAAATGAGATCCAAAATGGTCATGAGGCAATATCAAACCAGCCAATTCCCGACTAAGAGGAGCCATTATGCGCTCTACTTTGTTACACGCACTTCTGCCAGGAGCATTTGTAGCTAAAAACAATGCATCGAGATCATGTCGCTTAAAGTGTTGTATAGCAAACCCTATAACTTTTTGATAACGCGGATTTTCATCTGGCCCTCCATCAACCGTCATGATTACCACTGGTTTTACCAATCCACTTCGAATAGCGATGTATGTTGGTCCAGAATATCCAACGGCTTGCGGCTGTCCTAGCATACTGGAAGTGATTTTGATACCAGCATAAACTGATGGTATTAATTTATGCCGCTCAGCGATTACCCAGTCGTGATCAGGCAATTGGATTCTATATTCCATGTGCATTAGAAGAGGTGCTTGCTTATTTGCCGCAGTTACACCAATAGGGACCCGAGCTTTATCATCTTGAGATAAGAAAAATACTTGATCTGGTCCAAGTATGGATGCTAAATTCTCCAAATAATGGATTGATGTTTCAGCAAAATTGCTATCTAAGTGGCTTTTGTGGTGAACAGTCTGAGCCCGAGTTAGCTTAACAGGGACTGTCGATACATGTCTTCGTCCCTCTGCAGAATTAGATTTTCTAGGAATCAAACGAAGATATGTCCCACTTTGACTAATGTCAAATCCTATTTTACGTAATTCTTGTGTGAGTTCATCAAGAGTTTTTACACTGCGAATAGATTCCGTTCGTCTTCTATCATCTGCTGCACTCCCAAATAAAGCAATATCCGCAATTGTTTTCAAAAGTAATGGTTGATCGTTTTCTAGGCTAGGACGTCCCACTGAATCTATCAGGCATGGTTTTTTTTATTTCTGGATTTTCAAGAGAAATATCTTCTAACTTTCTTTTCATACCATCTCTGTGTTTCTTCTGGGCAACTGCGTTTTGAATCTTCCTGTTTAAAGACTGTTTCGATGTTTTTAATTCTTCGCGCAACTTAATAATCTGTTTATCAACTTCAATACGGCTTGGCATAGTGTCTCTGGCAGAACACAAAGCATTCAGATTTTTTTCGAGTAGAACAATCTTATTTTTAATAACTTCCTGAGAAGGTTTTGCTCTTGGCTGTTTATCTGTAATTTCTGTGTTTTCGCATTGCTGTTGTGATTCCACTCCGGGTTTTATGTCGTCTTGTTTCTGTTCTTTAGAATTTGAAGCTGGCGATATGATTTGTGTTTTTTCTGCAGGCTTACAGGTATTTGTTGCCTAAAAATTAAAACATTGTATAGGTACTGCTAATGATTCTCTTATTATACACATATACACTATAGTGAGTACATTATATATGATTAATTTACTTTTGCTTCATTACTCACCTTGGAAAAAAATGTTGTATATTGGATTTATTTTTAGTCGCTGCCTGCAGTTCTTTTTCAATTCTGGAGACAATAATTTTGGAGACAATAATTTCAAGTTCCTTGTCAGACTTTGCTTGTAACTTATAATTACGCCACACTTCGTTAACTAACTTCTGAACATTTTGTACTTTTGTATTTGTATAAGATTTTTTAAAACTTTCGAACAATTTTTGGTATAACTTGGATTTGTCTATATGAAACGACATCTTAAACAATCCAACCTGAGGTGGATCAACGATAACACAAACAATAATTTACTTTTCTTTGCTTACAACACGTCAAATCGTCAATCGTACCAAAACGAAACAATAAATTGGCGAAAGAAATTTAAACAAGTGAGTAGCGCGCGGTAATTCCCCCACTCAAGGAAACAAAAATTTAGATGAGTAGGGAGAGAAATAAGGGAAAAAACATATTGTATACACGGTTGTTGTGTTATGTGATTTTTATTCTGTATTTGATACTAGTGGTTGACAGCATTGAAGAGGCAACCAAAAACAAAATCTCTCTTGTTGCTGTACAACAACACCTCCTGCTATCACCATGTATCAATACATCTTGATCATCAACGTCTTTGACCTAAACGTATTCATTATTTGTGGGAATCCCCGAATATGCATTATGTTTTCAAGCATAGATAATGTGTGGGTTGCCGTATGTGTAAAAAATTAAATAAATGCTGAAGTAATCACCATATCGACCCCCACACCCCCAATATCATCAAAAAATAAGCAAAGCAAAGATCCCCCGCCCCCTATAGTGCTTACGTAGTACTTGAACGGCCCCTTATCGGCTACAACGAACAAATTCTCCAGTCCCAACAATTTTGTACAAATAATATATCTATATTTTTTGACCTTTTCTTTATAATTTGTTTAATATAATAATCAAACTTGCGGTCTTATTTTTTGTTAAATAATTTTATTCAAAAACTGTCGATATTTCGATACTCATTGATTATCATCTTCAGGACAATTCTCTTTTTTTAAATAATATCAAATATCGACAGTGTTTAAATAAAATTATTTAACAAAAATAAGACCTCAAGCTTGATTATTATATTAAACAAATTTTTTACAAATATTTCATACAAATTATTGCGATTATAACAAAATTCTGGTAGTTCGCAAGTAGAAAAATATGATTGAATTTAATGGAATTCTCATATAGTATTTGTGGGCTACTGCATAAGTATATGAATTCGGATACTTTTCCATTTGGACCTAGAGGAGGTTTAGGTCGCACAATGAAATTATATCACCTATTTGCAGTGGCAGACACCACTTGACATGTAGAGTTCAACCAGTTAAATACTATTTGATCCATCTCACCAAAAAAACTGTTCTTTTAAGTTTTGAAGTGGAGTGTTGAATTCAGCTAGAGTTTGAGTAGGACTAGTAGTTCTTAACAACAAATGGTTCAGTGTCAATTTGAAATGTGATTAAGTGAAATTTGATTAAGAGCTTTTGAGTTAACAATATTTTCACCTGTAATCAAAAGTCCTTGAAAAACATACAACTTTGGTGCAACTTCTTTTATTAATAATATTAGTATCTTTTTATTCATTTCATCCATCGAATCCATGCTCCACCAGAACTTGCATGGCAATTAATACTAAAAATTCATTTTATTTTTAATGGTGCTAGCGATCAGGTGATTTCATTATGATTTAAATAATTGTACTTCATTTTCCTATTTTTTCCTCAAATCAAAAAAAATTTCACTACGTATTTGAAGGCGAACGCCGCGTTGGCTTATAAAACGATGAACGAATCGAAAGACGAATTGTTTACTACTTTCAAGTCTACTGCTCTGATAGTTAAACCAGTAAACATCTACCATCAAATTGAGATCATATTGACCAAAAATATCATCTACTCTTGTATATGAAAATATCCGAAAAAAGGGTGTTCTTACCATAATTACTTTTATTTTTACTTCTGCATCTCACATTTCTATTACAATCAAATTGTTATTATTAATCTTTTAGTGGAAGAATATAATAAAACGTTCAATATATTGTCTTTAAAAAACTTGGCCATTTTTTTCTTAAATACCGTTTTCGTCACCCATTTTTATATAAAATTTTCCCTTTGTAACCCGTTTTGAATTGTCATACTGGTGACATTTTCGGAAGAGTTATAGTTTTGAATTTACGTGCAACGATGCAGATCAGCTCAACTAAAAACGAGGCTAAACGAATGTATTCAACAGCTCGAAAAACTTCTAGATTAGAAACAAAACCGAATCGTTGCAACAATATCTATGAGAATTAGATGCAACACCTCAAACAGATTATTTACTATGACCGGTTACCAGAGGACTTCAAACACCCATAATAAATGAGCCTCCATTATATTGTGTGAACGGGGACTGGGCTCGGACTGATACTGAAAAAGGAAGTCTTCACGTAAATGCTGCTGAAGCCGCTATTCCATTAAGATTTGATATTCTAGAGATCGAAAATTATATTGCTGAACTTAACTGAAAGAAAGCCCCAGGTGCTGATAAAATTAGTAATGAAATACTCGCGATTGCCTGGTATATCAAAAAATATAATTTTCTAATTTTTCAATGAAGTTTTCGATGATCTCTTAAGCCAGGAAAAGATCACATGCTTATGGAATTCTTCAGGCCTATAAGTCTATTATTTAGAGAAACTACTACCGATCAGGCCGACCCCAACACTAAACAGCACGGATTGTATTCCGGGTCACCGATTTGATTTCCGAATGTAGTAAAAATTGCGTTGGAAGAAAAAATATTGTTCAGCTCTATTTATTGACGTTTGATAAAGTTTGGCACGAAGGATTAGTTAATCAATTGAAGCGGAAGTTACTCGTAAACATTCACAACCTTTTCATCAGTTACTTAACTGGTCGCAAAATTTATTGTTAGAGAAGGAAACTTTTTCAGCACGCCTCAGCCAATAGAAGCAGAAGTTCCTCAAGGCGGTATATAAGGTATTTTTAATTTAACCATAAATTTTCACATATCAACATTTGCTGATGATATAGCTTTTCTAAGCATCCATGCAAATGCGCAAGAAGCTCCCCTCAAGTTGCAGGAATACATTTTAATATTAGAAAAATGGTTAAAAACATTGAGAACAATATTGAACGAGCAAAAATGTGTTCACATAACTTTTACATTGCGAAGGGAAACATGTCCCCCTTCCAAATTAATTATATTTAATTAATACAATCCAGTAAAATTCCCCGGCATTTACATTGATCGTCGCTTAACAAGGAAATCGCACTTAGACGCCATGTTCATCTATATTAAATTAAAGGCTGCTCAAACCAATTGGGTTATGGATAGAAATTCAACATTATGCCTAAATTGCAAAATTGTTCCATACAATGCGATCCTAAAACCAATATGGTGCTACGGAATTCAGTTGTGGTGCACCGCTTTAGCATTTACTATAGAAAAATTTCAAATTCGCTGAAATAAAGTCCTACGCATGAATACAGCCGCTCCTTGGTATGTTGAAAATTTGCGCATTCATAAAGACCTCGACATTCCATTGGTCAAAACAATGGTTTCAAAGCACGTGACAGCATAAATAAAGAAACTGGAGTACCATCCAAAACCACTAACTCGCAACATTCTTAATTATAGAGGGTGCACTCGGCTGAGAAGGAGGACACTATTGCTCTTTGCCGAACACGAAAGCTGTGAAGACAACGCAGAAAAAAACTTAGAAACTAATGTTTTTTGTCTGGCTTGGTGGGTTTAAATAAATAATAATTTATGAAGTGAGCCATCTCCATAGTAAAATAAATTTACTCTTATTGTGTCCTACTATCTTTCGCCATATATTCCGAGAGAGTATAATAGAACGCTTTATCTGTCCGAGTCCACACGAAAATATCCCAATGACGGCAAAACTGCGACGCGATCCATTGCCTGGATTTTCCCTGCTAAAGCCAAGAGATGAGCGGAAGATCATGTCTGGTCCAATGCATTTTCGACGGTTCTATCTGCTGACTAGATAGTCCCGCTGTTCTTTACGGATATGGAACCGTTCACAATATCTGTCTGAGTGTCGTTTCGTCATTCATTTGCGGATGTCTCAAATACTGCGTACAGATCTTATAAAAATGGAGGTTCAATTGTCATTCATTAAATATATTTGTCGGTCACGATTATTACTTTCATGAAGTCATCAAATTTCTAAAAAAAATATTCTACTGTATTTTATATAAAACGAAATTAAATACAATGCTGTACACAATATTATTGTTGTAATTGGCATAGGCATACCTTCCTCTAGTGTCTCTTTTTTCCAAAACTATTTGCATAATTTTTTTATCATTTATTTAAATTAAAAAGAAGTTCAAACAAATAGCCTTAATTTAAATCTTATTTATGAATATGTTGCAACACAATTTGTGAAAATAATAATGAAATAATTGTTTTTGTTGTTGTTCCGACAAAATGACGCATTATCTACCATATACTTACATAAATACATATCGGTTGCTTGCAGCAAGAAAGTAATATTTGCAAAGCCCGATTTTTTGTCGAAAATTTAGAGTCAATCGACATATCGGTTTTTATGTTATGATTTTTGTGCTTCATCCTAAAATGATAATCGGTCGCAATAGGATAATTCCCGTATTATTTTTCCACTAAATTATGAAAGAGTTAAAAATTTCAGGCTGACAACAAATAAGCGGCACGTTTATTTTTATATGAATTGAAGTGAACTGACGCATTATGAATGATGACCCGTTGAGACCAACTATACCTATAATTTGGATGATAATTTGCCGTATAAAGCAAATATGTGGATAAGCGCAACAGAATAACTTTACGATGTAACGAATTTCAGTATTTAAATATTCGCGATTGGGTATATGGATATATGAGACAAAGAAAATAATTAAATTTTAATTCAAGAAAATCTTCTAGTGTCTATACACTTGTTAGAGTACAATACAAATTGTCAAAATTATCACAAAAAAAATTGTTGGATGCCTTTTGATTACTTTGAAAAAACGATATAAAACATAAATTTTTATCATAAATCTACTAAATTGTTTTTACTGGGAAAGTACTCAAACCAGGTGTGTTTGAATATAAATTGAAAATAAATTGGAAAAAAATTACCAGACTGCTAAATTTAACATTATTAAGACATACCGCCAATAAATGCTTTGAAATCTCAAATTATTCCTTATCACGCTTCCGGAAATATATGGTAATGAAAACATTGTAATTTCGTATGAGTATGTATATTAATTTCTAATGTATTCTGTCCCTCAGGAAAAAATTCAGACAGACTTAAAAAGTGGGCGTAACTTTTTGTTAAAAATAAATATTATTGATGATACACGTGAAAAACAACATTATTCATGATTTCATTCAAATCAAATTAATTTTTTTTTTAATAAAACGAATGCATTCAAGCGTTTTTAATTAATGATCTTGTATTTTAATTCAATTCCTTTTTGAGAAAAAGGAATGCATTCAAATTGGTTCCATTCCAGGTGGCTAATGTCTTTAGTTTTATTGTAAGATTATAAGGAATCGAATCAGAAATATTTATTAATATATAATTCTATATATTTTAAATACGATTACAAATTTATATAGTAACTTTATTTACCGAGTAAAGCGGCTGTTCACATAATACATAATTCCATTTTTAACGCCGTTAAACGCCCACTTCGTAACGATTCTTAATTTTTTTATATAGAAAATTCCCAATCCTGTTGAAAATTTTGTATAAACTTATCGCTCCCTACCTCTAGATAAACTCAGTTTGGCAGGGTAGGTAGAGCTGGCAAACCATCGATAGTACTATCGATAGTATCGATAGTTTTGTTTTCACGACACTATCGATGGTTTTTTTCGATAGCGATACTATCGTTAAAATGTGTTTTTTTTTCTAAAATTTACTCTTGCTCTTTACTAACAAAAAAAATTGGATAACAAAGGAATTATAAGCACAATACGTTTATAAAGAATTTTATTAGAGAGCTAATAAATATGTGATATACAAGTACAACGAATCTAAATAGAAGAGGGGCTGAGGGGAACTTCATTGGACCCACCCTCTCTTTTGGGTTCAACAAAAGTCTCCTTAAGGGGAGATTTCGAAATGGACATCGTTTAAGATTGCACAACGTTAGAATGACATCAATGGATTATGTCACTTCAAGAAATTCCTACGTTTTGACGCTAGGAGGGCGGATCTTGCTGCTAGGGGCGCTTACAGGCCATTACACCTGCAAAGCCCAACTATACAGAATGGGCTTATCTGACACGGACATCTACAGATTTTGCGGTGAAGATGAGGTGTCAATGGAACACTTGATAGCAAATTGTGGGGCATTGTGCCACAGGAAACACAGGACTCTACATGCATATACGCTGAGTGAAGAGGATCTGCTAATGCTCCCATTGAAGGAGCTGATCCTATTTGCGAACGTATTGGACTGTTAGGGACAGGGGAAGCACAATAGATCAACAATGGTCGCAGTGCAAAAGGCCATCCTGGGTCAAACCCCCATTACATTACATCTAAATATACATACATATGTATACATACATATATCACAAACCTTTATCATATATTAATCTCAAAAAATTTAGAAATGAATTAAAAATATTTTGTTCTTTATTATTTTAAGTTATTTATGTTTGATGTTTTTGCCATGTTTTTTTTTTTTTAATAAAATAAAATGTAAACAATTGATTGTAAAATTGTTATGTTCTCATTTTTTTACTTAATACTGGTTTGTTTGTTGTTTATTGAAAATATGAAAACAGTTGTTTTATTTATAAGAAACTAGCAAACCCGGCGAACTCCGTTTCGCCACCAGATGGCTTCGTTTTATGTAACATTTCGTGATTAAAAGAAGAAGAAAAAAATTTTTTTGTTTTATATTTGAAAAAGAAAAATTTTATTTCATTTCACAACTAATGAATTCATTTCGATTACAAAAATGAAATGTTATTTAGTTGAACTTCTCTAAGTAAATGAAAGTGAATCCAAAGTAAATACTGAATCGAAGCGTTATACGTGTCCGCAAATTATCCGTTTCATTGAAGTGCTCTTTGGTAAACCACATTTTTAGTTTTTTGGTCTGACGTTAACACAAACAAAGCGGATGGTTTCCCAACTCGTGAACACGCAACGTGTGTCACCAAAAACTCGATACTTACTAAGCACATCCATCATAACCTTGAATCTTGCGGTTTTTGGCCCGGTTCCAACTCACGTCCAATTTCCGTCCACTTCGGATTGAATGTGAACGTAATAAATAAATCCGGAGTTCCGTAATTTCGCACATACGTCATAGCGTCTTGAGCGTATTCGTGCATTTGGCGTGGGCTTCCGATATAAGATGATGGGAGAATCGTCAGAATTCCAATATTCTGAACATCACCATCGAAATGAATAGCATCACGCAAGTGTATATAGTCCGCAGATCGTAGCTTTGCCTGATTGAATCGGATGAACGCTAAACGTTCGGTCTCGACTTTGACATACATGTCGACAGCGAATTGCTGGAATAGCCGACGGCACTTCAGAATGACATTCTCCTCATGTGTACGAATCATCATACGATACGCATAGTAATTCATTGCGCTTAGATTTTTATTCTTTGATACGCCTGAAAATGCAAAATTAAATGAATTGTTAATAGAAACTAATAATTGCAATAATTAGTGTGTGAATATTGTACCCGTAATTGGATCGACCATCTTCAACGTGATGTCGTATCCGTCTTGCCCTTGCCAATAAATGATTGGATATTGTAATGCATTGTACAAACGATGTGTCTCGTTTACACGATGCATGATATTGCTTCTTCTCTGAACGACAATGTCTCGCGATTTAGTTGGATCGCCAACAATAATTGCAGCAACATCATTAACGGTGGGTGCATTGAATCTTCGCACATGTTCACCTGTTGGGGTACAATCCGCTCTTATGACAAATTTGTGCATATCCGATGGCATTCGTTCCAATGCTGTTTTGAACATATTAACCACAGCATTATTAGCGTGAAAAAATGCTTGCAACTGTTCAATAATTCGTCTCTTTAACTGTTGTGTTCCCTGTATATTGCACCGCACATTCAGCTGATCCACCATCGACGAAATGAAATATATTTGCAGAAATTGATGCGGTTTATCTGGTGTTGGCACCATTGAACCATGCAAATGATATATTTGTCCTTATATCTGTAATTGCAAACAATCATTTGTTGAAGAGTACTGTGTCCGATGGCATTCGTTCCAATGCTGTTTTGAACATATTAACCACAGCATTATTAGCGTGAAAAAATGCTTGCAACTGTTCAATAATTCGTCTCTTTAACTGTTGTGTTCCCTGTATATTGCAACGCACATTCAGCTGATCCACCATCGACGAAATGAAATATATTTGCAGAAATTGATGCGGTTTATCTGGTGTTGGCACCATTGAACCATGCAAATGATATATTTGTCCTTATATTTGTAATTGCAAACAATCATTTGTTGAAGAGTACGGTGTAACTTCTGATCGTGTGTGGTGTATAAGTACATATGTAGTTGTTATGTATTGCAATTCATTGTGTTGGTGTGAGTGATTGGTTATGTGTGTTGTATCTTTTACCTTGCAAGTCGGCATGAAGCCGCCTTCTCGAATGATATTAGCTGCAAAGGAAGTCATGCGAAAGCAGTTATTGTATTCAAGGATGTGTTGAAGAAAATGGCTGGAATCGGGATCACTTCCATCGAACAATGGTTTCAGTGGCAGTGGTGGTGTAAGTAATGGATCCAGTTTGACTTTTCCACTTGCGCAGCACAATCCAGCCGTTTCTCTTTTGAACTTGAACGCATTGCAATATCGGCATATAGTCGTCATTGGTCCAATATCTAAATTTTCATCATCACTGTAGTTCGCAGTGGGATCATATTGGAATACCAAGCGATTGTATGATGCCAATGATCTTCGTGTGCTCACGCGTTGTCTCAATCGGGCATTTTCTCTTATTATATTTTGTCTTTCTTCGCTTAAGTTCTGTGAATACACTTGTTGCTGGCTTGCATGTCTTGTCCGGCGGCCGATGTTCGCACATCGTCCTCTAGGCATTTTGGACTATGGACAGAGTGGTGAAATTAACCTCAAATGCACGATCGACATAATTTACACAGTTCAACTTACCACCAATAAAAATTTGCACAATACACGTGATTGATTTGATGGTTTCCAATTGAAATGTTAGGAAACGAATAACTTATTTTTTTTTACTTTTTTCACAATTTCACAGTGAACACAATACCGGTTTGTCACATGAAATTAACTGAGCAAAGAACAATGAGTAGCTGTCAAACAATATATCACGCACCGGCGCCATCTACTTAAAATATTGGTTTGTAGTACATGCTATGTATCAGAGATGGCGCTGTAGTGAAAAAAGATTTTCCCGCTTTTCTACTGAAATTTTTCCTGAATTTTCTTTGCTATAAACCTCACGGAGCCCGAGACCTTTCCAACGAATCCAAAACCGTGGAAATCGGTTCGTGCGTTCTGGAGTTATAGCGTCAGGAAGGAAAACCCGACTTATTTTTATATAATAGATATTTTATAATTATAAAAATCTTAATTGCAAAACTTATAAATTTGTAAAATAAGGACTTATAAATAAGAATAAAATATTTGTTATAAAAAAATTATTTATTGCAAAGTCTAAAACAAAAGGATTATAAAGAAATAATAATTAAAAATAACGACATGGTAGAATAATACACTACTTAAAAAAGAACACTGAACATTTAATTACAACTATCGATAGTATCGATAGTTTTCCATCAAACTATCGAAAATATCGAATGGCGTGACTATCGATAGTTTGCCAGCTCTAAGGGTAGGCTTTGAATGAAGTTTGTGGGCAAACTCGAGGGCCATAAAGAATATTATGATGCTCAGAGGACTAACTGCAAAATGTTTTGCTCCTTAAAACCAGTAAGACCTTTTTACAAAGCTTAACAGATCAGTTAGTGGCACTTTTTCGCCACAGACGATTTCTTATATAGAATATATTGACTCTTCCTCTACTACGTAGAAGTAAGTCCTAAATTAAAGATATTCTGCGGATGGGAAAAGTGCTTGATAAGGCAATCAGTCAAGGGCATTTACGGGCTCATTACGTCCAAGGCCGATTTTGCACTCACATACTTGCAGACGATTTCGTTCCTCTGAAAGCCTTTGTGCCCTGAAACCCATACTATACTGAGATTGAATGCATGAAAGCACAAACATCGATTTCACCACCTTTGAATAAACGACCCTGTTTGCACCCGGACTGTCCATAAAAATTTCGAGTGTGCTGACCTCTGAAAAGAGCCCTTCAGCCATGTAATATATACCACATATCTCCGCCTGGAGCACAGTTTAGGTTTCGTGTAGCCCCAGTGTTACCGTAATATCATTTTTCAGAGCATATCCCCATCTAAGTACCAGAATCCATTTTGGAGCCGTCCATGAAGACTGGAATAACATTGTGTGCAGCCGGCAATCACAGTAAAAAGGGACTTTTTGGATTTTCTTGCAATGCAATAAACACGTTAGTATATGTATGTATATACATACGCTGAAATGAATTCCAACAGTTCTAGGGTCTACTTCTAAAGAATATAAAGAAGTTTCCAAAAAAGGACTAACTATGTGAAAATTAAAGTGTGTTTTACTAATTGTGACGTGTTACAAAAACTAAACCATTTAATTTTATTCCAACACGATGCACTTTCTTAACCGAGCATGAATTTTTGTATAATAAAATTCAATAATCTGCAAGCATTGTGCGTGTCTAAGTCGATTCACGGTTTATAGACCAAACTGAACATGTTTAAGAGTAACATATTACACGAAAACAGCTGATCTGCCAAAAACACTGTTTCCCAAAAAAAAATTGCTAAAAATCACCCTTCGGAGTCTTGTTGAACCTTCGTAGTGAACAGACGTGTTAGCGGAGTTTTTTTTCTCATACTAAGCAAACAAAAATACAAACAAAAAAAAAAAAAATATTCGTAATAAGTACTGATTCGTAATAAGTACAGTTTTTGTTAAATTTGCTTTACTTGCATTAATAATATTTTTCGTATAAACTGAAACAACAAAAAAACAAAAAACACAAACAAAGTGACTGAGGAATACTCTGCATGAGTACCTCAAAAACAAAAAATTGTGAAGTGAGTTCTAACGGCAGAAATGCCTATTTTACTGTGAGTTCTGAAGCTCTTAATGCAAACAATAAAAAGAAAAAATTGGATGACAGTCTTTTTCTAACGGCAAAGCCAATTTTACGTGAGCAATCAAATTCGCTTACTCCGATGCCAAGTAGTGATTCGGTAATATTACCATTGCCTAGTTCATCGTTATTTAAGTCAGCGCCATTATCCGCTCTGGGCTCGTGTTCATCACTTAACCCAGTTATCACAATGGACGATAATATTCAAAAACCTAAAGTGCCTGTCGGAATGGACAGATATGTAACGGTAGTAAAGCGCGGGCGAAGCCCAAATTCATCCAAAATCTCATCTGTTCCGAAAATATCCAGAGACAACGACGCCGCCTCAGCTAATCGTCAAAACCGGTTTAAAATATTACAAGATGACAGCGATAAACCCGAAGAATCTTCGAAAAAAACTTCAAAACCACCACCAATCTATCTGAGACAAAAAAACTCGAACACACTTATTAAAAAACTAATCTCGGCCATTGGTGAAAAGTCATTTCACATTGTTCCAATAAAACGTGGTAACATTGATGAAACAAAAGTTCAAATATATGATGAAAAAGACTTCCGCAAAATGGTTAACGAATTCGAAAAAAATAAAACAAGTTTCTACACATTCCAGCTTAAGAGTGCTAAAGGCCTACAGATCGTATTGAAAGGCATAGATTCTTATGTAGTTCCTGAGGAAATTAAAGATGCTCTCACCCTCCAGGGATTTAAGGTAAAGAATGTCTCTAACATAATAAACAGGGAGAAGATCCCCCAACCCTTATTTCGCGTTGAATTGGAGCCGAATGATATAAAATTGAAGAAAAATGAGACCCATCCAATTTATAATTTAAAATATCTGTTATACCGGAAAATTACAGTCGAAGAACCACACAAGCGCTCAGGACCCGTACAGTGCCATAATTGTCAAGAATATGGCCATACGAAAACTTATTGCAAATTACCGTCTGTTTGTGTTGTGTGCGGTGAATTACACAACACTGCTATTTGCAATAAGTCGAAGGACCAGAAGGAAAAAAAGTGCAGTAATTGTGGAGGTAATCACACTGCTAACTACAGAGGATGTCCTGTATTCTCTTTTGTGAAACAAGCTATGACCCAAAAGCCTAAAGTAACTCCAGCTCAAGCAGGAAATACGTACTCCGCTACTCATCCCCTAATGGCCCAACCAATCACTTCACATGTATCGTATGCTGACGCTGTGAAGATCAACTCTATTCCCGTTCAAAAAGTGTCACCACCAAACAATACAACAAACGCAAATGCAAGCTTTAATTTCAATCGCCTTGAAGCTACTATTGATAATCTGGTGCAAACTATAAGCAACTTTACGACAAATATGACTAGCATGATGCAAGAAATGCTGCGAATGCAGAACACTCTGCTTCTAGCATTAGTTAACAAGCCATGAACACGTTAAAGTTATGTTTCTGGAACGCTAACGGCATTCGCCAACATAGAAACGAACTAGAGCACTTCCTCACGGTGAAGAATATTGATGTAATGTTGGTATCTGAGACTCATTTGACTTCGAGAAGCCTTTTTAAAATGAGTGGCTACACCTTATATGATACAAAGGACCCGAGAGGAAGAGCATGTGGAGGATCAGCAATTCTAATAAAGTCAAGACTCAAGCACTATATTCTTGAGAACACTTGTGAAGACCATCTACAAGCAACAAATATTTGCATCGAAAATTTTTGTTCAAATCTTGTGCTTTCATCAGTTTACTCCCCTCCCAGATTTTCAATCAGTGAAGATCAATACGAGGATTTTTACAAAACTCTTGGCCCTTGTTTCGTAGCAGCTGGAGACTACAATGCAAAGCATACGTTCTGGGGGTCGCGTCTTATTACTCCTAGAGGTCGAGCATTGTTCAACACAATTTCAAAAATGGATTTGGATGTCATTTCTAGTGGGGAGCCCACTTACTGGCCTACTGACATACAAAAAACTCCGGATGTTATAGATTTTGGGGTCATGAAAAATATCCCTAGGGATTTAATTCATGTTGAAGCTTCACATGATCTCTCCTCCGATCACTCTCCCACGATCGTTACAATTTGTAGCCCACTAAGAAGTGACTTACCTGACCCATATGTGAAGATGATACATCGTGTTAACTGGCTGGGGTTCAAAAAATATCTCAGTAGTCATTGTACGGAAAACATCAGGCTTAGAACTCCCGATGATATTGAACTTAACATTGCCAATCTTACCGAGAATATTAAACAGGCTGCTAAACATGCCACTACCTCCCATCCGCAGACTGGGTTTAATAGAATTTATTCTGCGGACATTGAACGTCTCGTATGTGAAAAAAGAAGAGCTAGAAGGGAATGGCAACAGCACAGATCGCCCCAACATAAAATCAGACTTAGAGAATGCACTAAACGACTCCAAGAGTTGCTTTCAGCTGAAAAATCTGCTTCTCTTAAGAACTACCTGGAAGGTCTCGATGTCACTGCAGCATCTAATTACTCCTTGTGGCGCGCTGCTAAAAAGCTTAAAACACCCGTTGAGTCTAAACCACCCCTGCGCACTTCTACCGGAGGTTGGGCAAGAACTAATACTGAAAAAGGTAACATATTAGCTGGTCATTTAAAAGACGTATTTACCCCAAACACATGTACTGGTGCTGTTGACTTGCCGAGCGTAGTTGCTCTACCCCCTCGACCTATAAAGTTTAAGATGCTTGATGTACAAAAACTAATTGCTGAAACCAATCCAAAGAAGGCCCCGGGTATTGATGGAATTAGTAACAAGATGCTGATGCAGTTGCCTCGTATTGCTATTAGAATCCTGTTATTTATTTTTAATGGCATTTTACGACTGGAGTATTACCCACACAGCTGGAAACTTGCCATGGTCAAAATGATTCCAAAGGCGGGTAAAGATCTTACCAAGGCTGAGTCATATAGGCCAATAAGTTTGCTGTCAACAATTTCGAAGCTCTTTGAAAAACTTCTCATGACAAAATTGTCCCCAATTCTAGCTGATAATGGATGCATACCGGACCATCAATTTGGTTTTAGAAGTCAGCACAGCACCATTGAACAATGTCATAGATTGGTTCATTTCATAAGAAGAACATTTGAAGAAAGGAAGTATTGTTCTTCCCTATTTATTGATGTCTCTCAGGCATTTGATAAAGTGTGGCATGAAGGCCTAATTCTAAAATTGAAGACATATCTACCAATAAACATTGTAAATCTTTTGGAAAGTTACATTATTGCCCGGAAGTTCACTGTCGTGGAAGGAGACTTCATGAGTGTGCCCGAAACCATTTCATCTGGGGTGCCTCAGGGGAGTATACTGGGGCCAGTTTTGTATTTGATTTATACCTGTGATATGCCTTTGAGCAGTAATATCCTCACCTCTACATTTGCCGATGATACAGCCTGCCTTAGTATGCATGAAAACCCTCACGAGGCATCCCGTTATCTTCAGCAACATATTAACCTGTTGGAATTGTGGTTGAACTTATGGAGAATAAAAGTAAATGAACAAAAGTGTGTTCATGTTACATTTACCCTACGAAGAGATACTTGTTCCCCCATTCAAATCAACAATCAAGTTGTTCCTCAACATTCACATGTGAAATATCTTGGTATTCACCTCGACCGACGGCTTACATGGAAACACCACATTGACTCTAAGCTGACACAAATGAAGCTTAAATTAACCCAGATACATTGGCTGATTGGTAGAAATTCTACCCTCAGTCTAGATTGTAAACTTTTAATATACAAGTCGCTTTTGAAGCCGATATGGTGTTACGGAATTCAGCTATGGGGCACTGCTTCAGCTTCCAATGTAGAGAGAATCCAACGAATGCAAAACAAAATATTAAGGTTAATAACTACGGCTCCATGGTACTTGAAAAATTCTATTTTACATCGTGATTTAAATATGCCACTTGTGACCGCTGAAATTGCAAAATATGCTGGAAAATATTTAACAAAACTCGAGTTCCATCCTAATCCCCTTGCTCGTAACATCTTGAACTTTCCTGGACACATCCGCTTAAAAAAGAGGGACACTACGGCATTAATACGCAACTCTCCAGATGAAATTCTTTGAAAATATTTTTTGTGCGTAACATGAATTTTATGTATTATTAATTATTATCACTAAGTTTATGTCCGACACTGGTTGGGCCTAATAATTATTTATATATTTAAGATTTGAACACTTATTGTTAGTTCAATTATTTGAAGATACAATAAACATATATTAGCGTGAAAAAAAAAAAAAAAAAAAAAAAAAAAAATCACCCTTTATATATAAAAATTTGAAATCAAATATCATGATTAAACAAAAATATGTCGTAACAAATAGCGTGATACTGAAATTATACATGTAGACTTTCTATTAAATATTAGCATAGACATGAACCACAAACTTATAGCCCACTGCTGCACATTGAAACGATCTTCCATTTAAATAAAATAAAAATCAACCAAAGTTGGCAACAGAAAATATTTGTCAGGTACTCGTAGACATAGTTTTGTTTTTGTTTTTTGCGATTTTTCAAATGCTACCAAAAGAGATACAAGTTTCTTCCTAATGGTAAGAGGAATGATCACTGCAATATACGAGGGTGATTTAACAGTTCAGCCATACTAATTTAAATTTATAACTGTACGTAATTGAGTTTATAAGTCTATTTTGTATATATATTTAGAGAGGCTTCAAAATATGTCCTTTTGGGAGAAATGCTAAAGGATCCCACAAAATTAACATCCACAAATTGTTTTTTAAGACATATACGAAAAGTTTAATACTTGTTTTAATTGCCCTGTAATGGAAGTCATTCTTAAGGAACGATATTTTCATTGCTTCCAAAAACTCAATGGTGCATATTTTCCACTTTTTGGGAAGTCAAGTTGACAAAATTTTGGAAGTAATAGAAATGCCATTTCTTAAAAATAACTTATATATTTTATTCCCTGGGTACTTATTTCTTTAAATCTACGTGAAAAGATTATTTTTCTTCATTCAATAAGTAAGAAAGGGAAATCGTGACCACTGGATAATTTTCCATCTAATTTAATATACAATTATTTATTTCAGAAAGATTTTAAGCACTATGGGCCAATAAACCAGTACGTGTGCAATACTTAAATGGCATACAGACTTCAAGTTACAGACTTACAAGTTATATAAGTATAAACCTAAAAAAATTCTAAAAATCCTTCTATTGTACAAAAATTCAGAGCACAATATAATAAAATTTAGAAAAACTGACAGGAGAACTGCAATATGGACATTGATTGCCTACAACAACAACACTGCGGCGACGCCTACAAATGTAAAAAAACTAGCAAATCTTTTAGTCGAATTTAAATAAAAATCAAACAACATTTTTTATCAAAATCAAAAAAGTAGTAATCGGTTGCAAACTTTGTGTAAAAAATAAATTTGAAACCTAAAGTTTTTTGTCCCAAATTTACTTTTTTTCACAGTCCAAAAAATTACGAACTTTGAGCGGCCACAACACCCACAATTTTCATTATCTTTAAGAACGGCCTTTTGAATATGACCAGTAAAATATAACCTACAATATGGTTTAGCTTATTTCTCAAAATTTTGTAGTGGAATTTTTGATTTTTGCCACGCGTTTCAGAAAAATGAACCACTGTGCGACGATAAAAATTATACTTTAAAACATAATAGACCAACGGATCTAACCGAAAATATTGTGAGCAATTACTTTTCATAATCCTGTAGAGCCTCATATTCATAAAAGTATTAAAATTACATCCGAGGACTAACATCGTATATGATGCTAAGCGCGTTCTATATTCCACCCCGTAAATATCTATATCTAACTCTCTTATTACAACAATTCTGTACCCTTCCATGTCCTGTTGTGACGTACCACTATATATTTCCATGCCATAATGAAAAATGGGCATACAGGCAGCAGAAATAAATCTCCTCTTTTTATTTACCGGCGGGTAACAACCAAGTGCATAAAAACATTCCATTATAAAAATATATAGACGCAATAATACAATTAAGGTGTATCGATACAAACGAGCACCAAAGGGATTTAATGTGCGCCACTACTTCAATTTTAATATTATACAACGAAAGCGTAATATTGGAGACATTCTTGGCTGTAAAATTTATAACCCGACTTTTAGTAGGATTAAAAGTCAATAAGTTCAGCTGAGACCATTTCCATTACCATTATCACTTGCATCGAACTGTATGTCATTCGCATAAGCAAAACATGTATACAAAAGTTCACCCCTCTAATTGTCTCATTAACATACATCATAAATAAAAGTGGACCAAGGACAGAACATTGTGGTAGGGCTCTATAAGTTCTTAAAGTTAAAGAGCTCATGTCAGGTACCTTCGTAAATTGACTACGACCATTAAGAAAAGATTCAATCTGTTTGCAAAATTTAATTGGCTAAATAGCTTATGCGACAACAATTTATGACTGACAGAAAGTTAAGAAATATCGCTGCTGACTCGACGCTCCTTAAGCCCGTACGTGGTGGTATAATTTATTCTGAAACCAGACTGGAAATCACTAAATAGTTTCTTAATGCGAAAGAGAATTTCCAAAATTTTCAAAAGGCAAACAACCAAAAAATTAAAAAAGTTCACTATTCTCAACATAAGGAACAAATTGCTTCCAAATCGGTGAACAAGAATAAAAAAAGAGAACATCCTGCAATGACGATCCCCTGTTAAAATCATTTAAAATGTTTCGAGTTCCCACTATTCCCGGATATTAAACTCTCCATTTTCATAACTGTTTTGGAGCCTTTTTTCCACTGGTCAGTGGTAAGTAAAATCAACATTTGGACAACAATGGGTTAAAGGATAACAACAACAAACATTTATTACCTGTAAAACCAGGCATGAATATGCATTTCTTTGTTATTAAATATTTTGTTGTTGCTGTAACAGGTAGATACGGAAATAAAGCAACGAAGGATATTTAAAGGTCTATACAGGTAAAGAAATGTCATCGAAGTAGTATTTGAGGACAATAAACATGTGAATGAAATTTAGTCATTTTTAAGGATTTGACTGACTAAGTCGACTATGAAAATTGAAATATTTTTAACATTCATGGTTTTAGTGACTTTGATGGTCATTTTGCCAGTTGGATTTTGTGCTGAAAATGATAACCAGGAAAGGTATACTTACACACGCACACATACACACTCTTATGAATTTAATGAGGATATATGTATGTCTGTATGTAATTAAATAATTTGTTTAAGATCTTTGGCTGATAATTACACGGCGTTAACAGATGACGTGAAATGGCTCTTTAGACGTATTAGCAGAATTGCTGGCACAGTTGAGCAAATATTGCCAAATGTTACAGCAGATGTATCCATTAATAGGTAAAAAATTTTATTTTATGTAATTTAAAAACAAATTTACAACAACAATTGAAATGAACAATTTTCAATTTAAATTTCTCTTGTTGTCTTCAATTCTTTATCACAAGGCACTCTTTAATTTTAGATCATTTTCTGAACATACCCGCATTACATTTCTAGTGGGTTTGCGTCACATATTGCTGGGTATTCGGGAAATAGCCATCACATTCGAGCAGAGCTTCAAGACCGATCACATTGAACAGCTGCATCAGTTGTGAGTGAAAAGTGTATGTTTTCAAAGTTTGTGTTTGCAATGAAATTCCTTATTTATGTTTAGGAAAAATGTAACCGAGTTTGTAAAAGATCTAGTCGCCGCCATGAAGATGTGGTTCAGCCAGGTCCGTGCTCTTGTTATGCAACTACTGCACCTCTATAACCGTTATATACCAGAGGTACTCTTTGGCAAATGTATGGCAAACTATTTGGTTACAACTTATCCCGATCGTTCATATTATGCATATCCAATTATATTGTTAACGGAAATATATTCGAGTATTGTGCCAACCACACCCTCGGAAACTGAACCACCCGAACTGACAACCACCGATTCACCACTCTTAGATGCGGACTTAAATGTGGAGCAAAATGAGATTTCCCTTGCGGATGATTATAAGACGGCTTTCAGCGCCAGATCCCAAGGTCGGTCATCGAACTCCGAAAGCTTTTTCGATTTAAGTACTGTGTTAAGCGAAGACAAAGATAAAATCATTGAAAATGCTGTCAATCAGCAGTCATGGCAGATTTGCTTAAAATTGTATACGGCCGAAAGTATTTCGCGTTCGCTAAAAATTTACTTCTTGGGCTTATAAATTTTGTAAACATTTAAAAAAATTTAATTAAACAGAACTCCATTATTTACCAATAAAAATGTACAAAAAAGGAAAGTTTACAAAAATTCTGAAATAATTTTCGATCTCGCTTAAGGGAAAAACCGAACACCATTTCACCTTCTCACGATTGTGTGTCCAATAATTTCGCTAAAATAATTTATTCTATCACTTTCAACATGGGGAAAATGCTAGTCGAATGTCCCCAACACTAGTGTCCTCCCCCACATAACGTATTGACCAAATTCCAATGCAATGCATTCCATGAGTAGAGGTGCATAGTGCTGCGTCAAATATGAAAGATTTACAATTATTTAAAGGCAAATAAAATGAAAAAATGTGGAAACAGATTTTAATACGAGTATCTTCTATTTTTAGCAAATAGAGTCGCTAAAATTATAAAAGTTACTGTCATGGTCTATTTACACAGGTCATTGAAAGAGCTCAGGTAACAGTTTTTGTTTACATTTTATATGTGCATATGTAAGTATGTGTCAAATTGTGTTTACTTTTTTCTTCTTCTGTTTACATTTTTACCGCCATTCCTCTTTTGCATTTGCTTATATTTTTAACCGCCATTTAGTTTGTTCATGCTCCTTTTTCTATATTTTGAACACAGCTGTTTTTGATAGTAGACAAATTTGTTACACATATTTTTGCAATATTGTTTTTGTTGTAGAACTGCGCCGACCGGTATAAAGTTGAATTCACCCATTCGTTCTGAACGTTCAGAACGATTTTTTTTATATGTAGTTTGACGTCTCTATTTTGAGAAAGAGAGTAAATTTAATGCGGAACAACAACAAAAATTTCGTTCTGAATGAATGGGTGAATTCACCTTAATACATAAATCGTGGTGTGTTCCAGATCACTTTAGAACTAACCCTACAACCACATGATCAAGTTTTGCTACTACTTGTCAAAATTCACAAAACTTGAAAGCAATTTTACTTTTCAAGATGTCATCGACAAGAAAACAACTGAAACTGTTCGCTTCACTGAAACTGTTAGAAGAAATGAATAATTTGATGGAAGAGGAAAAGTTGATTCCTAGACCTTCATCTTCAAGTCACTTCGCCTATATGATGGAAGATGCATATTCCACAGAATTATTATCAGCTGTTTTCTTGAACGTAAATTGAAACACTCAACTTGAATTAGAAATTGAAAGCAATTTCGTTTCAATTTTTTAAAGTATGAGTGTATTGGTATAAAGTGTGAGTGCATTAAAATTTTAAAGGCAAAACTTGATCATGTAACCTTCAAGTAATGAGAGCAAAAGCAGAATTTGTTCTCACTCAAATTATGAAAGTTACTACATACTATTAGTGTTACCACCACCAACATTTTTTTAAACAAAATTTTTAAAGTTTGTAACAATATGAACAAAATGCTGGCAGTGTATTTATTTTCTTTAAAAAAGATTTACATTTTTATGATCTCCTCAAGATTCTGACTTGACATTTGACATTGATTAACAACAGTGCAACACTATTTTGTGAAATAGTAGAAAATACATATGTACATAAAGGGAGAGATTGTTCGGCTAAGCCACAACATTTCACATGTATATATACTACGTTTATACGCACGTCTTATTTGCAAATAAAAAAGAAGAATGTTGCCGTATAACTTTTTTATTGTAACTTATTAACTCACTTAAACAAGTCTTGAATAACGGCACTATTTGCAAATAAAAAGTAAGACGTTGCCACTTCATGAACGTTTTTTGTGTTTTACTTACCAAACAATCATATTTTCGTCACATGGCATCACTAATAATAACACAAGTTCTGTATGCGATTTCCCGTATAAACAGTGAATTAGTTATTTGCAAATAGTTCTATTTGCAAATAAGACGTGCGTATAAACGTAGTAATAGACATACTTATGTAAGTACATAACGAGCCTTTGGTGCAATACCGTAGTAACTCAAAATTTGAAATTTTTAAGGTTATATTACGAAATTATTCGCCTTGTCGTTTTTATATTCTAAAAAAGTTTCATAAAAATATTTTGTATACTCAACTCTTGAGAAAAGAACCAAATTTTCTGTTACCACAGTTGTGTGTAAATTCAAAACTTTAAACTCAATTCCTGCAAAACAACCTTTTTTGAATTAATGCGTTATTGCAGCAAACGCTCGATATGTATGTATACGAAGTATGTAGATATCCCAATAAAAAATATCCTTCCATAAGATGCAAAAAAATGTAAGCCCGAAGTAGTGGACATTTTAATCTCTCTCAATGATGTTAATAGAGGTAAGCTTTTCATTTCAATCTGTTATCATTTTTGGATCTTGTTCATTGGATCTGAAGTTATGAAAAACAATTTCATAGAAGCACTTCAAATGTTAATTCGCCGTCCTACAATATATTTTAACATTGTACTCCATGTATAGAAATAGGAATATCATACTTATTACATATTTAATTTTTTTTCACATTATTAAAAAAATTTATTGATATTTTTGTCGACTAGACTTGAGAACTCGAACTGACACTGACACTGAGTTAAAATATACAAAGATTGTCTGTAAGAGTAAGGCCCCTTTCAGATTAGGCAACTTTACTTGCGCAAGTCTTGTGTTTGTTGGTGTGAGGGGAAAGGTCGGGTTGAAGGGGAAATAATTGCCGAGATTTGAGTAAAGACTTGCTTGTACTTGGCAATTCTGTTTCTGCTATCATTCCTGTCTTGGGATATTTATTTGTTTTTGATATTGTCTTTTATTTCTTCTTGTCTAATTTTGTGAAAATTTTATATTTGTTAATAAGGCCCCAGTGAATAAAAAGTTAAAAAATTATGAGAAAATGGAACAACTAATCAATTTAGTTGAACAAAATGATTGTATTTTTAATATTCGTTCATTGTCATATTTATATTACATTATATTATTTTTTATTTATATTATTATATTTATATATTATTTTTTCTTCAACTTCCATTGTATACACCAAATTTCAAATCACTTTTACAATTACAATGAATACAGAAATGAAACAAAACGTCAACAAATTAAGAAAATTCGAGCATAAGAAAATTAAACTTGCTCAACCAAGTTGCTGAATATGAACATAAAAGCAAGTTCAAAAGAAAATAAGTGAAAATGAAAATTATACTTGCGCAATTAAAGTTGCCCAATCTGAAAGGGGCCTAATAGTTTTGGAGGAGGCAAAGTAAAAAAGAGCTTTCTATAAAGTCAAGAAAATGTAGTGATTTTAATGCAGAAAGAATGCTAATGACTTTAACATAATTCTCTTTTTTGATGATCTTAACTGATATGTGAGTAACCTTTAATAAATTAAGAAGAGTAGATATATAATTTATTTATAAGAAAATAATTTCATATTGTATAGGAAATAATCTTTTACTTCGAACATTAAAAGTCTTGAGGAAACAATTGATTTTTTTCTTATGTGAAAGTAGTTAAAAATTGAAGAAAAATACTGTTTTCATGTAAATCTAAAGAAAGTAGTACACTTTTCAACTTCATCAAAATACTCTCTACTTAACTTTCTACGAAGTTAAAAATATGATCTAATCAAGAGTTTGGAAGCAATAATAATTTTCGAATTTTTTATAAAAATAGGATTTTTGTGGAGATTGCTCTGTAAACTTTAATTTTTAGGTCTGTTTTTAGGTTGTCCTTACACGCATCGACGAATTATGAAAGCAACTTATTGAAGAAGTCAATGTTTTTAACTAAATATGCGCCGTAGGTGCAATTTCATTCACATCCTATGCGGGCAGACAAATGCTAATCGTCAAATTGAATATCATGTCTATAGTGATCCAGTAAACATAAATTTGCAATATACAGTGGAGTTTGTCTATAACGTAAACAAGTCATAACGAATTAGAGCATATGGCGAACAACTCCCTCGGTCTCAAAACTTTACTACCAATATTTCATAGAAATTATTACGGTTATAACGAACTACCTTTTTACTAAATACAAAAATATTTGTAACTTTCAATGGTTTAACAAAAAAAAAAAAAAAAAAAAAAAAACCGGCAAATTTGTTCACTACTTTTGTCATTAAAATAAATTCTTATTAATAATTGGCGAAATGATGGAAAAGTGGAAAATTAATGAACTTTCAATGTTGCTTTCTTTTAATTAATTGAAAATATACTTATAAATATTTACTCCGTTTACAATGAATTTCATCTATGACGAATTAAATTTACCATAACCAATTAATTCGTTGTAATGGAATTCCACTGCACTCGACTCTGAAAAAAGAAATATTTTCAAAATAAAAATCCAAATAAATTTTATAAGCCCATGTTAAAGGAAAATATGAAAAAATTTTCTAATATATCCTTATTGGATGCTAAAATTTTGTTTCGGTCCAAATTCATATATTATGAAAATTTTCTAAATCGTAGTTGTCATCACATTGTGCTGTAAAATAGATTCTTTCAAATAAAGCAATTTTCAAATCGAAAGTTCGAATAAAAAATCTTTTACTGTATAAACATAAAAATGTCTGGTTTTTGGTAATTTATTTTTTATAATTAAAACCAATGTTACATTTATTCTGCTTCAAAAATTTAAATATCGTGTTGCGTCTATAATTTTATTGGATTCGGTGGTTATAAAATAAGTGATTGTTTTACTGGCGGTCAGTGGCGCGCAACTTATTCTCAACAGCTTCGCGAGAAGCTTCAGATAATTCAGTAGCTTGTATGTATCTCTGTACACCATCAAAAGATTTTTTTAATGCATCAAAGGAGCTGGCGTACAATATCTTCTCTTTAACCGTGGCAGTATCGGGGCACCATGACATAAGGAAAAGTTTTTCTTTTTTAGATTTCTCTGAGGTTCCTTGGCATTGGTGCACATATTCAAAATCAAAAACACCATAGCGACACTCCTCGGGGCCACATTTCTGAATGTCTTCTAAGAACTGTTCGTACTCGGCGTCACGTTCGCCCACTGTCTCTACATCGATTTGTTCCTCATCACGAATATAGAAAATGATATATCTATGCTTTTTATTCCTCCTAATTTCTTCGTATGTAGTTTTGCACAGATCTGATACGGTAACTCCAGAAACAATTTCCTAAAGATGTGTAAATATTCCATGTAAATTAAAAAATAAATCCCAAGTTTTGAAATTTTATTTTATTTATTTCAAAATCACTTAATTTGCAGCACTACTCTTCTATTAATTTTTGACTATTTATGTCGTGTGATTTCTAAAAGAAGGGCCCAATGCATTTTTTTCCCAGCGGGATCATACATTCGCAAGCTTTACATCAAATTTGTTTGCGTATGCTCGATCGTGTATTTTCCCCATCATTTTCCAACTACTCAAAACGGAAATATTTCTAATTTTACATTCAATTGAATTCGCCTTGGCCAGTATAATGGATAAAAAATGTATATCATAATTCTACATTGAATATTTAAACTTAGTCAAGGTACATCCTCAAGAGGATGAATTGACAGTGCAGATAACTTTTTTCTAAATTTTCAAAATACATATGTTCATTTGTTTTTCATTACTTTGGAATATTTTCTTGTGTTGAGTTGTATTTGTTATATGGAGGAGTGAACATGTTATAAATTCCCCTTGAACCGAGTAATATTTATTTTTAGAAATCACACGATTTTCAATTTTCGAAAAACTGAGTATTGAATTATTTTGATGTCATTAATAAATATTTGAAATAGAGCAAAGCAAAATATAACAATTTTTTACGGTTGCAAGCAAATCTAATATACTTACCATATTAATATCGAACTTTAGTTAAAATTTCTTTTTATAACTAGAAGTGGATTTGAAGCTGCCAATCCCTTTTAATAATTTAGTGTAACTTTTCGCGAGCAAAATACTAAGCCAATGGATCAAAAAGAGGCAAAATATTAGATGGCACTCGCCGGACTTTTGTCAACTATAATTTTTATTCAAGTTTGCGTATTTATATTAAAGAAAATATGGAAAAAATATGCAACTATTTGAATTCGTGATCAAAATTTATTGAAATTTTGTTATTTCAAGAGAAAAAATGATTACTTTTAAATAATTAGAATTAGAGCTACTACTAGAAAATGGCAGTTGTTTTTTTTTAATGCAAATATGTATGTACATACACACATAGTAGTTATTTCGTAAGTAAACCTCTCGGTTGTAAAAGTAATCCAAAACATAATATAAATTATTTAAAAGCAATCATTTTTCTCTTGAAATAACAATGCGATCTATATATTTTAAACGTGAAAAATACTACAGCTGTATATAGAATTAACTTAATGTATGTATCAAAAAGGATTACATCCAATCCAGAATATTTTTTAAAGAAATGGAAAGACAAAGCTGTGTTCTATTTATATAAAAGTTATTAAATCGCTAATTGTTTTTAAACATAGATATAAAACCAGACTTTATAATAAAAAATTGAGATATTAAATTAAAATTAAATTTGTATTAAATTATGATGATACTTTAATGCGACTGAGATGAATAAAATGAGGTACAACCTCGGCTATCCATTCCGGCGAAATTTCTGTTATTTGGCGTAAGAAATTACGTTCGGTTAGCACAATTTCAGTGAAAATTATATACTCAGGCCGAAATTTGCCATGAAATATACTAGACGGATGAATTTTGGCACGTTGGCGACCGCTAATGGTCAAATAGAAATTATCACGCTGCAATTCTGCAATATTATCGAATAAGCCCACTAGTAAACATTTACGCACTTGATCAAAGTTATTGCCACAACTATTGACTTGCAAGGCTAAACGTTCCACAATTTCTAAAAGTTGGCTGCGAACTTCTCGGGCATACATCAGATTGCGGGTGTTGAGGAAATTGTCGTGGCACCATAACTAAGTAGAAAAAAATTATTTATATGTATATGCACATAAATTATTTTCAATATATAGCAAGAGTAGTAAACCTACCTTAATTTTTTCAGTCTTTTGAAAGGAACTGAAAACGTTGAGGAGCGTCAAGTGATCGCCGTATTTGGATTGAAATTTGGCATGAGCCAAGGTGGCTTGTTCACGTTTGTCAGCGCTAGATATGAATACATTTTCACCTGATAGCACAGCCACTAAACTTAACATCTCCTCCATACAACCGAATTGTGGAGCGGCCAGCAATAACTTACTATACTGTGGATCTAAGGGAAACTGAGCCATTTGTCGACCCAATGGTGTAAGTTCGGGGACAGTAGAAACATTTCGTACCGCACCTAGGGCCTCAAGTTTTCGATATGCGGCCTCCATTGCTTCGGGTGAAGGTCTATCGAGAAAATCAAAGGTTTTGCAATCAATTCCTAAAGCTAATAAATTCAGAACAGTGGAACAAATATTGCTGCGCAATATTTCGGGCTTTGGCATTTTTTCAAATCCATTCATTTCGTGTTGTGTGTAAGTGCGATAACAAGTACCGGGTGCATCACGGCCAGCGCGACCGCAACGCTGCCACGCTTGAGCCTGAGATATACGTACAACTCTAAGCACATCCAATCCGGTACTAGGACTGTAAATACGTCGTTTCACAAATCCTGCATCGATAACACAACGAATACCAGGTATTGTAACTGACGTCTCTGCAATATTGGTTGCTAAAACAATTTTTCGGGCATTGGCAGGAGCTGGCAAAAAACATTCTAGTTGTTTATTCTGTGGCAGTTGGGAATATAAAGGAAAAACTCGAACACCTGGAATATTACTGAGATTTGTCTGTAAATGTAAAAGTTACAAAAATACGTTGTTAAATATTTTACAAGTGCTATGCAGATGTTTAGATAGATTGGTTTTGTAAACTTTTTGCTTCAAAATTTTTACACCAAGAATATTCTAGTTCCTTTTTAATAAATTACCTTTGCAATTTGACGTATTTGTTGCGCCATTGCTTCAATTTCTTCTTGGCCAGTTAGGAAAATCAGTACATCATGGCTGAAAAAAAGATAGTCACGGTGGTATTCATTATATTAAACATACAATATCATACTTGGCAGGAGTATTTCGATGAATATCAAATAGTGTTACTAGTGTAGCATGCAAATAGTCAGACTGTGCTTCTTTGGCATGCATAACTTTGACTGGATGCGTACGTCCCTCCAAATACATGCCCTTTACACCAAAGTAACGACCAAAATGATCAATATCCATGGTGGCCGATGTGACAATTATTTTTAGCGGGATTAAACTGCGTAATCTCCGTTGTCTTTGAGCCTCCTTGACTACCCCAAACAGAACATCAGTACTTACAGTACGTTCGTGAGCCTCGTCCAACATTATCACTGCGTAATTACGTAGTAAGCGATCTGCTAAGGCTTCACGCATTAAGAAGCCATCGGTCATGAACCGTATGCGAGTTTTTGGAGATGTGCAATCTTCGAAACGCACAGTGTAACCGACTAGTTCACCAAGTTGACAGTGCTGCTCTTGAGCTACACGCTTTGCGACTGTAATAGCAGCAACACGACGTGGCTGTGTTATAGCAATTAGACCTTTGTTGCCAAATCCAGCATGTAGTAAAAACTGTGGCAATTGCGTTGTTTTACCAGAACCTGTCTCACCCATTATCAACAGAATATCAGATTTATGAACTTCTTGCACAAAACGTTTTCGACAACCGGTGACCGGCAGTGCTTGGCGTTGTTGCTCTAATTGCATTTTGGTGGGCGTTAACTTTGTGGATGTTTGCTGTGCTGCGACATTTGTTTTGTTGCTAGACGGAGATTGCCCATTTGTATTGGCTGGCTTAAATAGTTTTCCCGCACCATTTTCGATAATTGGGCTCTGCAATTTTCTTTTAAGAGGTATTATTCCATTTCGATCGTTAGATCCGAATGTTTTCAACGGCGATTTGTTGGGTAAAGAGTATTTTGACTCCATTTTTAGAGGCTGGAGTTCCCTGTTTCAGATTTATATGTTAAAAATTAATTTTAATTAGACGTAAACAAACACGTGAACAAGCTAAAGAAAATTTTTAATTATTCTGACGTTTCACATGTGTGTGCGTGCACCCAATAATAGCAACAGCTGAGAACAATGCTGGCAAGTCAATACATTTTTTCTTTCACTTTGGCGATTTTGAAAAGAGTATGATCTGATATAAAACGCAAATGAAAAGTTCCAATAATATTTCACATTTATTGGAACTTTCCATTTACACATCTTATCTTTGAAAGCAGTTTACATTATTATTACCCTTTAGAACTCAATTTATGATCAATTTTCTATAATGAATTATGCGCTTAACAGGGTGGGTGCCATGATATTGAATACTTTAACCGAACAAATGTTAGTAGGCTCTACTGGCTGGTACTTTGCACAGGGTGTTTCAATATAATAATTTATCTTAGTGATGGGAGTTTTGTAACAATTAGTGCGTTACGGTTCGTTGTATATCAAATTTATATTCTTGAATTAACGTTCTTCTACAGTAGGCCGAATGATTTCGTTTAGATGTCACCAGATTTTATAAATTTATCGATTAAGTTTCGATAGTTCATTGTCTTCATAATATTTTTATTCCACTATTTTTCTCATATAATTTTATTAATTTGTATTTTGTTCATTGTAGTGTTTTTTATCGCAACTAATTTGTTTCTTTTTGTTAAGTTTTAAATAAAAAATAGAAAATGAATGAATTCCGTTTAAGTTGAATTGTCAAGTATTGAATACAAGATTTGCTAAATTGTCCTTTGGGGGATCTTTTGTGGTAAAGATTGCACGATTTTGTGATTTTTTGCCACTCGAACAATGTCTTTTGGATTAAATTTATGGAATATTTTTCTAAATTTAATATGACTACATGTGTAAAGTTAAGGTTGTCCATTTCATATGTCTAAAGAACTTTTTCCGATTTTGCTTGAAGTAGGAAATGCAGTCTCGCGGTGAAGCGCAAACTTTACATCTTAACTTCTATATTCTAGTTTTTATCCTAGTTGTTGTAATGCTAATAATTGGTGGCACATATGCTTTACCTCATGCCTGTTGCTTAAACTCCTACATAGATTTTTATCTGGGGAACTAGTTCTATTCTGTTGCCTCCTGAATATTTATATTTACATACATGCAAATATATATACAGTATGTTTTTTAATTATTATAATTTGAATAAAATATTAAAAAAATACTACACATATTTTGTGTTTTGACTAAAATTGACAAGGCTTTTCTTTTTTAATTTAGTGCTGGATATAACGAATAATTCACTTTAACGAACCAGCCTGACAACAATTAGGTTCGTTAAAGTGAATTGTTCGTTATATCCAGTACTAAATTAAAAAAGAAAAGCCTTGTCAATTTTAGTCAAAACACAAAATATGTGTAGTATTTTTTTTAATATTTTATTCAAATTATAATAATTAAAATACATATTTCATTAAAAATATAAGGTAAGAAAAATAAAACAACTAATACAAAAATAATTTATTCAAGAGAACAATCAAGATGGCACATAGCCGAAACCGGTCTGTTTTTCAACAAAATTTGACGTGGGATCACGGTAATTCATTCCAAATTATTTAAAAAATTGGTTAAGCACAGTTTGTTTTTTTTTTTTTTGGAATAGCTATCACTTTCTTAATGGCATATTGTTGAAGCTCTCTCAAAAGCGTTAAATTTGTGCAACTAATATTATGTTGAGCCCACTTGATACAAATTTCGAAATGATTAATAGCATCTTTGTGTTTTTTTCGTATTCGTATTCGCAAATATCTAAAAACTAGCATTCGTAACATCAGTAATATGTATCTAAGAGCATCCGAGGCGAATTTACTCTTATCAGGTGATGTTTACAGCACAGCTGACTATATCTTTTTGGCAGCTACGCCAAAGAAAATTCATAAATATTTTATAAATATGCCAATAGTCATTAATGCCTTTTTTATTTTCAGCCAGAACAAATTATATATGAAATCGAATTTAGTTCGCCTATGACAGCACCTTGTACATTATAAATATAACAAAATGCTCAATTGAAGATCTCGAATTATATAGGGTAACGCTAAGAGTGCAATTATTATGAGTATAATTTCTGTTATTTTGTTTAAATACCTGCAATACCAGTTGCTAATTTTTTTGCCACTTCTGTCTTCTCTAATTTTATAAAAGTTGTTCGTCCGTTCCAACTTGAATATGTTGACAAGTGATGTGGTTGCTGTTTTTTGGAAATACTTATATAAATTTCCTCTTTATTGTCATTTAATAATCATATCAATCCAGTTTCTACGTCGAATATTCTTATTACTGATTTGCATTATAATTTTATTTTTATATCATTCGAGGTAATTGAACGAAGTATTGTGGGGGTAGAATTTGAATAATTTCGAAATAAGTTTGACATTTCATGTTTTATTTTTAAAATACAAATAACAATTGCCGGCGAACAATAAAATTGTTGTTTTGAGACTAAATTAGCTTATGCCGCAAACTGAAATTATTTTCCATTAAAAACTTGCCTAAAGTAGATGCGATTCTTTGAAATTGAAATCTACTTTTTAAATAATCAATTTTATCGCGAATGAGGTTTTAAAAAGTACTAAAAAAGGACACATTTACGGTATAAATTCAGACACTTACACATACATTTCACATACACTCTTTTTCTGCAGTTGTGTACTACGTTTGGATTAGAGAATGGCAAATCGAAAATGGATTTGTGAATATGAGAACCATTCCCTAGGTTGGATGCAGGGGGCTTCTTACAAATTCCGGTTTCGATTTTGTAGTAATTATTTTGGCGCTAAGAGCATTTTTAAGGATCTTTCGAGCACATTTGACCGATTATGGATCATATTTTTTAATTTGCATATAGTGTGAACATAATGTGTTTAGAGACAACAGCAAAAACATCAATGGTTAATTATCTACTTGGTCAATATTGCGAGAGATTCCACTAAAAGTTGGAAGCAAAAAACTATTCGGTACAAACTTTTTTATTTACTTTTCTTTTTAATGTTTGTAGACCCACAATTTAACCGTTTGTGAACCGATTTTAAATTTATGATTTTTTTCGAAGAATTGACTGTCGCATAACTTAATCTGTTCAATTTGCTTTTTGCATTGAAGTCTGTTTTTCCTCAATAATTATTTCATGAACTGGTGTCCTGCTACTCTGTACGTTTTTGGAATTTTCGTAAGCTTTTCTTTCTCAGCATTTTCATCGGTTTTTGATATGACGGAGCATCCAGGACGAGCGTCGTCATTTACATATTTTCAACCTTCTTTAAAAAGCTTATACCACTTGCTGACTCCGATTACAATCACCATATGCCAACCTCAACATTTCAAGTGCTTTTGAGCCCTTAGTTTGATGCAAATTCTTTGATCCAATTTTTTTCCACAGCATAAAATTGCCGAACAAGCAAAACACCCCAAACGTTACGCTTCTCACAAAAATTAGAGAATCACCTTTTCTATTAAACAGACCTCGTATAGTAATTAATGTAAGATCAATATTTTGCATTGAAAAATTACCTTTTATAGTGTTTAAAGTGCTTGCCTATAAAACCAAGTATCCCAGGTTCGTTCTCTGACAGAGGACAAAAATTTTTCACCATGGTTTTTCGAGTTTTAAAATGAAGTAGCTTCAACCCCTCTTCAAAAAAAATAATGCAAGAAGCTCCTCAACTTCCTTCTCCCTGGAAAAGAGGATAACATCATGACAAAGGTCAGGTAGCTAACACCCCCGGGAATAATTGTAGGAATCAAAGATTAGCAAGGTTCCCCATCACTACACCAAATACACCGATGGCGTTGTTTCTAGGCAATGACAGATGGCAGACCCAGTATCCTAGACCTGCTACAGCAGAACAATCATCTACTTAGCTGGAACAACCACCGATTAACGAAACTGATAAAAGGCAAAAATAATAATGCGAGATGCAGATGCTAGGTAGAAGCCAATACTCCCAAGAGTGGTAATGGAGGGAAAAAATCCCATTTCACCTTTTTATCAGCCTTTATATTGTATATAGGTAAATATGTCAGTCCATAAATTATCTGAGGTCGATGGAATATTTCAACTGCGTTTGGATGCAAAAATTACAACAAAAAAATAAATAAATAAAATAATAAATTTGTATTTCGCAAATTTTTCACTGTTGTGGGCTTCTTTGTCCAACTCATCAGTAGACTTTAACCAGCGTACTGGTTTAAAGCATTCAAACTTGTATACTTTTAAAAAAAGCTATCAAATGCAATATGTGGGCTTAATTATATATGAAAATATATTATAATCATATTAGGTTTAGAAAGTTTTAGTACAGTCGAACTTCTCTATAGCGAACTTCTCTATAACGAAATCTTCTCTATAACAAATGAAATTCGTGAACACAACATTTTTGTGAGTATTTTCATACATTTTGATCTCCCTATAACGAACTTCCCTATAGCGAAGTTCTCTCTGTAACGTACAATTTTTTAAGACCTAAATAGAATTGTTCACACTAAATAATCTCTCTATTGCGAAGTTTTTAGCAATTGATTTTTTGCATGAATTTAGTCACAGAAAATTAATTGTAAAAGACGTTACATTTTCAACGCTTGCTACGACTGTCACATAAAAAAAGAAAACAAATGCCATAAGTTTACATACATACTACGTACGTACACAACATCTCAGTTTCAAGTGATTTTTGTATTGATCGGACGTAAATTGAAAGATGGCAAAACGTAAATGTCTATCGTTAGAACAAAAGTGTCTTATAATATCTGAAGTTGAGAAGGGCATAAAAAAAGAAGGACATTGCTTTGGAGTTTGAAATTTCCCCCACCACTATCTCAACTATTTTAAAAAATAAAAACAAGATTGAAGAAGCTAGAAGCTCATCTATTTCACATGGCAAATTTCGAAAAGCAAGATTCTGTGAGTATGCCGATGTTGACAAAGCTATGATTAAGTGGATAACAGCTGCGAGGCATAAAAACATTCCTCTTTTCGGACCAATAATTCGAGAAAAGGCAATTGAATTTGCAGAGTAATTGGGCCATTCTGATTTCATTGGGAGTGTTGGATGGCTTGATAAATTTAAAAGAAGACACAATATTGCTGGAAGAGTTGTCTGTGGAGAGAGCGGTGACATAAATATCCAAACTCGCAATGACTGGATTAATAACGTTTTGCCGAACATAATCGAACAATACGATCATAATGATATATTTAATGCTGACGAAACAGGCCTGTTTTATAAATGCTTACCATCCCGAACACTTGCATTTAAAAACGAAAAATGTGTTGGAGGAAAAAAGAGCAAGGATAGAATTACCGTAATGGTGGGTTCCAACATGACTGGGACAGAAAAACTTAAGCTGCTTGTTATTGGAAAGGCCAAAAATCCGCGCTGCTTTAAGGGTCTACAAAATCTTGGAGTGGACTATGAGAGCAACCAAAAATCATGAATGACTACCGATTTATACGACAAATGGCTCGTAAGCCTAGACAAAAAATTTTCTGCTCAAAAGAGGAAAATTCTGCTTTTTGTTGACAACTATCCAGCACACTCCATATCAGTCCAAAATAGGCTAAAAAATATCAATCTTGTCTTCTTCCCTCCTAACATGACATCATCTTTACAACCAATGGATCAAGGAATTATTCAGAATTTAAAACATCATTACAGAAAACGGATTCTACAGAAAATTTTAAATTACAACGCGAATGAAGATCCAGTAGCTATTAATTTACTTGATGCAGTTCGAAATTTAACCAGAGCGTGGAATTCAGATGTCAAAAGTGTTTTAAGAAAGCTGGATTTCCGATAAATTCTATAGAAACTGCAGATATAGTAGATGAAAATAATTCCCATCTGTCAGAGTTATGGTTGGAGTATACAAACAGCAATAATATTGAAGGTGTAGCGGTTGAAGATTATGTAAATGTTGATTGCGAAACAATCACCATGGATTGTCCTTCCGATGAAGATATTCTACAAAGCATTTTATCCAGTTACTATGAAGTTAATTTTCTTTCAGAATCAGACGATGAAGAATCTGACATAGAACAAAATGTTTCAGAATTGCCTTCATTTTTCCAAGTACACTCGTCTTTTAACACTATACGAACTTTTTTGGAATCTCGAAACAATGTACCTGGTGTTCATGTAAAAAAAAATATTCTAATATAATTTTTTCCTACATATGTATGTATTATTAAAAAAAGAATTTGTAATGTCTTCATGTAAAAACAATTTTTTTTATCTTAATAAACATATTTTATATATAAAAAAATGTAAAGTCAAAATTTTCCGCCGTTTCTCTATAACGAACTTTCTCTATAACGTAGAAATTTGACGGTCCCCAACTGCTACGTTATAGAGAAGTTCGACTGTATATGAAAGCATAGATATGAATATATTTCGATATGAAGAAAATCCTAAATAATTTTTAATAAACAATGCCAGTTTTACTTCAGCCTGACGTAAGGAATGAAATAATTTGAACGAAAATAAATCTGTGCATAAATGGGTTACTGCAACCAATTCTGGTAATTTGACCCGAATAAGGACATTAAAAACTTCTTAACAATACCATGAAAACCCCAAAAGGATCTACTTCAGCAGGCGACGAAATATTATATATCATTGCGAAAAATTACCCTGAAATTTTATAAAATCGTCTTTGCGATTTATACAACAATATCCTGTCCAAAGATATATTTACTCATGTTTGGAGAATCGTAATCTGGTGGCCTATTACAAATCCAGGTATAGACCACTTCTAGATAAATGAGATATGTGGATAACGTCTTATTTCGCATACACTTTGTAAGATTTGCAACAAAAAAAAAAAAAAAAACAATCCCCCTTATTCTATTTGTCGTTGTCGACGTCACACGAAGTCAACACCAATATTTCGGCAACGGTAGGATCGATGTCGACAACAATTATATATTATTTATAAGCTGTTACTATAAGTGGTCATCATTAACACTCAATTGTTGCTCACATCGAGCACAGAACTTGCATTTTTTTAATGTCGACTTAATGTGACTACGATGACGACAATTGGAATAAGCGAGATTAGGCAAACGCTTTTGGAATTATTGCAGTCAGAGAATCTCTGATATTCAACACGCTCTTATACCGAAGCATGGTGTTCACACCATCAACTAGAAGAGACATTGCGATCTAATCTTACAAAAGGCAAATGTTGCTTTGTCTTCTCGGAGGAATGAGAAAAAGCCTTTGACCGTGTGATTTTAACAATCGTGGAGTTACAGTGAAGGTTGATGGTCGTCTGATGAAACGGTTCATCTGGACTCTAATTGACTGTCTGCGTCTACTAGTTTATTAACTAGAATGGAAAAAATTTAATTTCGTGCTGATCAACATTTTTTTAGGTACACAGAAGCATCATCGAAACCAAAGAAATGGACTCTGTATCATCTATTTCAATTTCTGGTCGCTGATAGCTGAGGCTGTAGGCACTTTAACTGAGCGAGTAGAGCACATTTTCCATGAATATTTAGATATTAAAAAGCTATCCGCATGTTGGGTGCCGCGATTTCGCACCCTCGACCAGAAGCGCAACTGTGTGCCCACTTCAAAGTTGTGTTTGCTGATGATCAAGAGCAATTCGAACGAGTTTTTATGCCGTTTTATAACTGTGGATCCATCCAGAGAAGACGGAGCTGGGTCCGTCACCAACAAGGAAATTTTTTGTGATGCACGCGTTGTCATTCAGTATCTGGCATAGTAAAAAAATGCAGATACCAATTCGAGTGAAAAGTTGCAGTGCAAGCAGCACCTTTATACTAAAGTTTTTGCTACCCATTCGAGGTAGCAACAGCTCTTAATAATTCGTTAAAATAGTTCTTCAATTCAAACCCTTTTAAAGGATGACCGAATATTCACTAACACAGTGCTGGCTGAAACATTTGCAAGCAGTTCACGCTTGCCGAAGAGCAGTCAACCAATGGCCGATCTCGAATCAGTAGTGTAGCTATTTCAAAAGTATTCTTTGGAGCGGGTGCAGTTAAAAGAGTTTTAGAGAAAGTCAACATAAATAAGTCTACTGGACCGGTTAGCATTCAAGCACTGTTCTTGAAGCAGTACTCCTCCTAAAATGATCGTTGGCGTCTTAGCGAAAAATTGCTGGCGGAGGTTAAAGTAGTCTGCACCCAATATCCCTGATATGCTAATGAATAAAACTTTTTTGTACATTCTACCAAGATAATGATTGGAGATAGTAAACAGTTTTTTTCTATTTTGCTAAAAGAAGTTAATTAAAACAACACCAGACTTCCTTTAAAAAATTGTATTTGTAGTATTTTTTATGTAAACATTTTCATCACTCATGCATTAAAAGTGTATTAATCACTTCTATGTATCAAACGGCCCTATGCTCCCTAGAGGAGTAAAAGGAACATATAATTATATGTATCTATTAAACACGATTTTGCAGCAGATATTACACCTTTAAAATTTCGCCTGAAAAATATAAAGTTTTTATCTTGAATCACGGCAGGATGAATTATTTTATGAGTTGACAAGACATACAAAAACAAGGACATTTTCTATACAATAACGAAGTATGAGAAATAATTATTATGAAAAAAAAAATTATCTACTTATTGAGTCAGTGAACGTATGCCAATAAATGTGCGAGTTGTATTTTCAAGAAACACCTTTAATGAGGCAATAATATGACCTTTAGCTATAAATATACGGTGGGGCAAAAATAATGTTGCAATTTGAACTGTATTGATTTAATTAAAAACAAAGTGCATACAAGTGAAATCACGATGAAAAAAATCCATGAATTGGACTATAAACTGCCACACAAGGCCTATTTTAATGGTACTGAAAAATCTTATTATTTGGAGGGAATAAAAAAAAAAACTAGAAAGACGCTGTACCAAATTTCTCTAGATTAAAAGTGAAAAGTCACGTAGTTATTAGACTGCCTTCTGTTATCATACGGTTTCTGGATTATCTCGTTCAATTCCCACATGACTCTTGGGAGCTGAAACATTTCTTCAATATTTTTTAATTTGTTGCTCGAAAATATATAGTTCTGTCTCAATTTCTTAGATTGTTCTTATTGATTGCACAAAATATTTTGGAAACAATTGAAAATATCTTCAATTGGTAAATTTGTTTCTTTGGTTAGGAAACTTAATATCACCTTTTCTAATAATCCTGGGATTCATGACAAGTCGTAAGAATTCGTCGTAATCGATGATAGTGCGAGAGTTCGTGACAAAAAAATATATATTTTAAAACAATGATTATTCACCTGAACTTATTCTATTCACCGACGGCTTATTTTCAAGATAGAGCAGCAACCGAACTTTTATTTATCATTCAAGGACCTTTGCTGATTTCACTGGAGTATTTACGGCTGAAATGGTAGTGATACTCCATCTATCCTAGAGTAAAAATATTCGTATCGATAGTTAAAATGGTTGTGCAACCTTTATAACAAATAGCAATGGTTCCCAAGACGATATAATACTTTAACTTGGACTGAATCATAAAATTTTTGTGATTTAAATTTCATTTCCACACTGGCATTTCGATTTATTAAACATGAAAAATGTAACGGAAACGGCGCGCTCAGCCAAGGCCAATAGAACGAATGCACAAATTTAAGGCAAATCTAACAAGTCGATGTAATATGATGGCCCTTTAAAGAGTAGAAAAGTCATTTTCCCTATCAATATATTATTTTGACCGAGCTGATGCAGTTATTTGTTTCAACTCCTTTTGGAATGTTCAACATGTCCTTACAGAATGCACCCTCTCCAGACCGAATGATTATTTTATGCTATTATTAATTGGCCTAGAATAAGGGATTGTTTGATGAAATACAATATTCCCGAAATTTGACACTCAGTCAATTTGAATTTCCAAATTCTTTTTCTAACAAATTTTACACGTATGTTTGTGTGTTTATCATTCTTGTATTATATTCATTATTTACTATTTGTTATTTACATACACTGTGTGTAATTTTTTAAGTCGTGGCAAAATAACCATATACGGACACCACTACGTGATAAAAGACTAAAGAAAAAGGCCCGTGTCTCCCAATTTTTCCCAAAGTCATGCACTTTTTTTATGGGCCGCCAAAGATTTGGGGCCTCGGTATCATTTTCGCAAAAAAAGTGATCATTTTCTCGGGCTCATATCTTGCAAACCGTTCCGAATTTCGATTTACTCTCTGAGTCAAACTTGTAGCTCTTGTCATAAAGAACAAAAATTGCGAACATATAAAATCAAAAAAACCTCACCTTCCAGATAAAAATCGCAAAAAAACTTAAAAAAATTCGATTTTTTAACATTAGCATGTTAACAACATTTTTGACAGCTTTGTTAATGTTAACATGCTAATGTTAAAAAATCGAATTTTTTTTAAGTTTTTTGCGATTTTTATCTGGAAGGAGAAGTTTTTTGATTTTATATGTTCGCAATTTTTGTTCTTTATGACAAAAGCTACAAGTTTGCCTCAGAGAGTAAATCGAAATTCGGAACGGTTTGCAAGATATGAGCCCGAGAAAATGATCACTTTTTTGCGAAAATGATACCGAGGCCCCAAATCTTTGGCGGCCCATAAAAAAAGAAGTGCCTGACTTTGAGAAAAATTGGGAGACACGGGTCTTTTTTTTAATCTTTTATCACGTAGTGGTGTCCGTATATGGTTATTTTTTTCGTGTTGCACTGTGATATCTAATTAACTTTTCACCTGATTAATTCATAGAAAACATCATATACTTTATTGGAAACAATATCGTGTTCAACAACCATTTTGTAGCTCATGATTTAGAAAAAGCGATTGAAATTTCAGTCAAGTGGTCGTATATTAAAAATCATTTATTATTTTGAAGACAAATAAATTACTTCTAAGAATCATGAATTTCATTTACATGGTATTTAAGTTATCTAGCTTAAGGTCTTTTTTCATTAAAAAAACAAATTTATTGTATCCAGTGTCTTAATGTCCCTTTGGAGGTCTTTTTCAGGAACAATTTTTTTATATGAAAAAATGTTGAAATTGTTTTTACGTACATACAGACATATGCACATATGAGCACATTCGTTCATGTATAAGTTGAAAAAATTAACAAATCACATGAAAGTAAAAAAAATAGAAACAAAAAAATTTTATTGTTGTTTTATTTAATCAATATTATTTTTCTACCTTTTTGTTTTAATAAATATCTTATTTAATAAACGAGCTTTAGTTTTTTTTTTTATAAAAATCTAACATATTTTTTGTATTCAATATTTCCAAGCCTCTTTGGGCGTCTTCTCCAGGAATTTTTTTTTGAAAATATATATGTACGACATTAATAATAGAAAAAATTTGCATACAAAATTATATTAAAAAAATTTTAACAAATCAAATGAAAGTATGAGTTTTTTTAACGATAGAAAGGCCCCTTTCAGATTAGGCAACTTTACTTGCGCAAGTCTTGTGTTTGTTGGTGTGAGAGGAAAGGTCGGGTTGAAGGGGAAATAATTGCCGAGATTTGAGTACAGACTTGCTTGTACTTGGCAATTCTGTTTCTGCTGTCATTCCTGTCTTGGGATATTTATTTGTTTTTGATATTGTCTTTTATTTCTTCTTCGGTGCGGAACAACTAATCAATTTAGTTGAACAAAATGAATGTATTTTTAATGTTCGTTCATTTTCATTTTCATATTTATATTATATTATATTATTTTTTATTTATATTATTATATTATATATTATTTTTTTCTTCAACTTCCATTGTATACACCAAATTTCAAATCACTTTTACAATTACAATGAATACAGAAATGAAACAGAACGTCAACAAATTAAGAAAATTCTGGCATAAGAAAATTAAACTTGCCTAACCGAGTTGCTGAATGTGAACATAAAAGCAAGTTCAAAAGAAAATAAGTGAAAATGATAATTATACTTGCGCAATTAAAGTTGCCCAATCTGAAAGGGGCCAAAAAATGTTTTGTTTTGAAGAAATTAAATTATTTTATTAAATTTTAAAATAATATTAATTAGTTGAATTATAAATTTTCTATCATGATAGTAAAAATAAAAATTTGTATATGAAGTAAGACAGCATTTATCAAGAAGAATGAATGAAACGAAAATTGGAGTGTTGAGCTTTTTCCTATTCCTATTGATTGTGTGCACATCACTAGCATGTATTTACAATTTCCATGTGAATTTCAGGATGCGTTTTGATTCAATCATGTAATTTAGTGATATTTTCATCATATAAAATCAATAATAAGCTTCTACTAAAAAATAAGACTTCAGGCTTTACGAGTATTTTAAGGTGTAACAAGAGTCCTAATATGTTGATATTAACAACGTTATTTGAGGTAAAACGCAATGCATTCAAAGTAGATTTGTTGTGAGAGTTAAAAATTTATAAAATAATTTTTTTAACACAATTTCAGTCAACAATGATTTATGAAGTTCTTCTAAATTTTTATTAATCATACGGTTATACTTTTGTTACTTTTTCGGGCGCTTATACCGTCTACTTTTTTACAATTTATAAATTGGTTTTGTAAAGTATGTATATCCATTAAAAATATGTAGTTTTTACAGTAGAGTTCGGTTATAACAAATTATCGGTATTAACAATCACCAAGTTTTATACGTCATATTATATATTGGTCTTTGGTAACACATTATTTTTTAATTTTTACTTTGATGGTGGCGGTATTGTCTTTTTTGTTTTGTTTAACTGGTGCGCACACGTCTTTGCAAGCCAGTTTTGAATATTAGCCGACAGCCGAGAAAACCCAAGCTGCACAACTACTTGTTTTATTGCGGGTATACGAAGGCAATTAAAATTTTGTCATATACAACCTTCGCCTATAACGAACAATTTCTCTGGTCCCAACATTTTTTTATAACCACACTCCACTGTATTCTCAAAGTTTTGAAAGCACACTTTTGGAGTTTTCAATACGAATGAGAAAGTTTTTGTTAAAGCATATTTTGATTTCGCTGGTCATAATGTTGCACAGAAACCAACATGGGATTCTAAAGATCAAACTAGGAAATTATAATTTAAATTTTGCTTGCCACATATGAACGAGTATATTCTTACATCAATTTTCAAGCAATTTCTTTATAAATGTTACATGTGCATCTCTTTCTCAAGTTGAAGTTTAGCACAATTTTCAAAACTTTACTTCCCATGCCTGTATTACGCGTGCATGCTCATGTGCGTTTGTATGTGTTTGTGGGTGTGTTCTTTTGTTTGGGTGAGCGTTATTTAAGTGTGTGAAGGAGAATGGATCCCTTGTTTTATTAAATTTTTGTTATTGTTGTTGAAATTTCTCTGCTTACATTTGTTTACCACAAATTCATTCGTAATATAAACAATTGTGCAGATTATACACAAACACTCACGAAAATTGCATTTCGCTTGGCAACTTAACAGTTCTGCAAAACTCTCAAGGCACTCACTCAGTTAACAAAGAGAGCTCGGCCGGTGCGGATGTTAAAAAATCGGATGGGAAGTGATTAACACGGTTTTTTTTTCAAATTTAAACGAAAACCTAAATAATTTCTTTACATGAGTGTGCGTATGTGTGTTTGTTAAGATTGTTTGTTTATAATTTTGGAGTAACAAAAAATGTTTGAAATTATTGGTCTCATTATCCGCAAAAGTTTTTAATTTGTTTATTTTAAATTAAATAGTTGGAAATATGAATTTCTTGTGTAACAAACAAATATTTATCAGCGTACTTCGCGATCAATATGATTCGATTGAAATATTTGTACTTGTTGTGAAACTCGTGTCGATTTTATAAGTGATTTTCTTACGATCGCCATCATTTCCGTAACTGCTTAAATCATTTTTAAAAATATTGGCGATAGATAGTTCGTTATCTTAAGACAACAAATAATGTTCTTTGGATTTGTTGTTGTATTGATTTTTATTATTGTAGCAGAAAACACTGTTAAGGGACTTGATTGATTATTTAAAATTTACACGTGAATAAAAAAACGATTGGAGTAGATGTGTATACACGTAATAAGAATATAAATATTATTTCTAATAAAAAGCAAATACAATAACAAATAAAGTGACTGCAAAAGTTGGGTACTTAATAATATTAAATTAAAAAAAAAGTGTGACAATCATTTGAAGAAGAGAAGAATATAAAAACATTAAAACTATTAGAATATTAAGTAAAATTTTAATAATTTCATATTATTTTCCAAATAATTGACAAGGAACTTCTTAATTTTGTAAATTGATTACAATACCGCAATGGGGTACTAAGCATAATATTTTAGAACTTTTTGCAAAGGAGGCGATCCAATTTAATAAATTTTTTAATAGAGAGAAACAAATATTTATAAAATCTAATGCTTTCAATACATAGTAGACTCGTGACAACATGAACTAGGTTTCGTCAGCCGTATTCTTGTGCTTAAATTTGTTCATGTTTTCGAAATAGCGAAAATCTTACAATAAACGATTACGGTTTACTGTCATAAATTAAATACTAACAATTATATCAAACCAGTAAGATTCTTCAAAGGACGGATTTTTTTTTAAATTCGGCTTTTTTATGTATTTTGTTTGATCATTTAATTTAGCCTTTCATTCAAGATTTCTCAAACCTCTTATTTCAATCGGGCAATCTTTTTATTCCTAGACCATAGCAAAATCTTATTAAATGCTTCCACTACCTTCTTTGGTTTTATTTTAATTTCTGGCTCATCTAGAATATAGTCATCTCGTCGGTTTCATTCTTAATATCGTCTTTTTTTTTGGTTTTGTTTTTGTTTGTTTAACAAACAACTATAATAATTCACTTAAGGTTTGTAAGCTCAGAGTGCTAATGTCATGGAACAACCAAGAAATCAATAGAGCTCTATATTTATTTATTGATAATAGTCCAACAACGTTAAAATAAAATATAAATTCATATTCGAAGACTCCCCAAATTATAAAAAGCATGAAATAAATCGAAAAATGTCATACAATTTTATTCACGTCTTAGAGTAGTCTATTAAAAAAGTAGTCGAGTCTTCATAAGTCTGTTGTATTTTAAATATGCATGTCAATACTTGTACAATACAAAACGATATATATTTTTTTCTCTAATGTATTAAAAAAATCATTTTCCAAAAATGTGGAAAATATTTTCCTTTAGTTTACACTGGTTATTTGTAAAAAAAAAATAATTTAAAACCAACAAATTTTTAAATTCAAAACCTCTATTAAATGTAAGAGGAAACAGAAAAGTAGTGTTCAGAATTTATGCATTTTATAAAACCAAAAGTGATAAGAATCTGGGCTTATTTATTATTATTTATTAAAAATTCTTTTATTAAATAAGAATATATGTAGTTTAAAAATCTTACATGTACTATAAGAACTACGTACGCAATAATTTCAGTTGCGTATGTTTTATTTCTTATTGTTGTTCTTGTTTTCTAAGCAATAACTGATCGATATTGTTTCATAAAAAGGTAGAGTTTCGAATGGTTTTTACAATCAAAGTATCAGTTGGTTCAACAGGATAATACAAAATTTAATAGTGTTATGCGGATGCATTTCGTATTGTATATAATATGAATTTTAAATGGAAAAATTTTAAATTGAAAGTGATCAAGATGACATTATTTTGGTAAAAGCAAAGTTTACAAGTGTAATATCCTTACAGTAGTCTGACAACTGCCATATGACAAAGTTAAAAAGGCACATCTTCGTTAATGTTAGTATGTATTGGGCTCAGTCTCTCTATGAGACATTCTGCAAAAAAATATACAAAAATCCTTTGAACTGTCAGTATTAGGTAAAAAAGTCGACGTATTCAAGATCATATTAAAATTTTTGATGTTAGAGGAAACTACAGTACTTGTGGAATATTGTGCACAATCCTTTTCATATGTTTATATTAAATTTGAAGTCATAAGACTTCTTGATAGAGCGTTTAATTTTGGAAAAAATTTAATATATTAATTAAAGCTTTTTTAACAATTGCAATTTGTATATTATTTAAACACAATGTCTTCTTATTACATTTCGATACATTTTGAATAGGAATTTGTTTTTAAATCAAAAACAAATTCCTGAACTGGTTCTAATAATTTTATAAATTTTAGATATTAAGTTTACTAACGATCATTTTAGGAACTGTTGTTATTTTTTGTATTAAAATACTTAAATTGCAACAAAAAGATAGTATTTAAAAAAATTGTGTTTTTTAGCAATTAAAAAAACTTTTAGTTACCGCATGGTATTTAAATAATTTGTTTGCATTAGACAACATTTTGTTCTCAATGTTTTTTTGCACTCTTAGGAATTTTCAACGAAATCATCATCTTGAAATTAGTCAAGTTTAAACACAACTGGAGGGCCTTTTGACCCGACCTTTTCTTAACAACAATTTCTAATAAGTTTTCTTTTAACAACATCGAAAAAATAATAACACTATATAACACTATGTAAATTATAGGGTTGCGGAATAATAGTGTCATAATTTGAATTGAATGCCAATTTTATATTTGGTAGTTATGATGTATATATCTAGAGAATTAGTTGTCAACAACCCATGGAGCAATACACACCTCAAGAATATTTTTTTTTTTGTGAAAACAGAGGTCATTTTTCATTTTAAATTCTTTGATTATTTTTGCGTCATGATATTACTTTTGCGTCACCTTATATGTATATAAAACTTGTCAATTTATTTCATTATTATTTTATATATGTATTTAATATTGAAAATTTATTCTTTTGAATATTCTCCCCAACTAATTGTTGAAACAGTTAGAGTTTAAAAAAAATGTTTTGTATGTTGTGGCTTTACCTGTTCATATAACAAAATCAAACTGCTTGAAGTTCACTGACGATTTGGTTTAGCGACCAATGAAATGTCGGCATATGAACAGTAAAGGCCACAACAACCAAAACATTATAATTTTATTTTATAATTTTACCGAGTGAACAAAGTGGAAGTCATTCTTAAACAACAATACAATCATCGCTTCCGAAGATCTGTTAATGCATTTTTTCAATTTTCTAAGAAGTCAGCTTGACAAATTTTTGATACAAAATTTGAACTACTTCTTGAAATCTGTTAAACTATGTTCTAGTTTTTTATGCGTTTTAGGAAATACTTATATCATTAAGTCTGATACATTTACTTTCGTTACTTTTGGCAAATTTTTACCCTTCTCCGATAAAAAGACTCTTTTATGTTTACTTTTCCTTATATTAGTACCATATAACGAGCTTCCGAGTCAAAAAAGGAATTTGTTCTTATGAAATGACATTAGAAAGTATCCCTTATTTTTCGACTTCCTAGGAAGTTGTGTTGAGAAAATCTCTATAAAATTAATTTAAAAAACTTACTCCATATATTTACATGAAAACAGTACTTTCTAAGATTTTAAACGAAATCTCCTTCGTATGTTGCAAATTGTTGAAAATTCTATAAGAGACATTGAATAAGGAATTTTGTAATAACAAAATCAATGAGTTAAATTGAACACCATTCTTTTACATCGAAATATCGACAATTTCATGACTTCTTAGGAAGTCTTTTAACTGTATCTCTCACAAATACTCTCTGCATACATTAACTTAGTGCTCTTGTGGTTGAGGCGGTGAATGCGTTGACTGATTAATATGTCATGATGAAATAATATTTCCAAGTTCGAGTCCAAATCTAGACGGTAAAAATATACACAAGTACTTATGTGAAAAAAATTAAGAAAAGTCCCTAGTAAAAATCTAAATAAGGATGGAGAACTTCTTGCTAATTTAGCTCTGTTTTATTTTTCCAAATATAAAGAAATAGGTCGGCGAAAGAGAGACTTGGCTTCAACTAGGAGAATGTTGATAAATGGAAATTTTCAAGACTTTAAGAAATTCTAAACAGTTCGAAGTTATTTATTAAATCCTCAATTTATTGATACGCCCTCGTATTAATTCCCAGATAAACAATCATTCAAATACCATGTACTCATTTCAAAGCCTCTTTCAGTAATATTTCAACATCAGAAATTTATTTGTGAATGTGTAGCGCTTCTTCACTGAATACCAATCAATGCTTTTTACTGTATATTGCGTTTTGTTTACATACGGTGGCATACAAAGTATAACAGCTGGAACAGCTGGAGCATCTGAATATCCGACAGTACCACTATGTTGCCCTGCAACCGATTGGAAGTTAGCCAGACTATCACGAGGTTTGTTTCGCTCCGATGACTATATATGCATTCCACCAAGAGATGGATTGTCAAAATCACTCGAAGCTGCATTACAGCCCTTTGAAAAAAGCACTCCCGTATTTGGCTACGGGGTTTTGGCTGCAAAAGATCATGAACTAAATTCCTCTATACCAATATGTGACAGTAAAAACTTTGTGCAATTTACTATGGAAAAAGATGCTGAAATTCCACCAATATCTTGTCTAATGCAAATTGATGATGAACATGTTGCTTCAATTTCCTGCCCTCCAACGTACGATGTGAAGTTACTGCCAGTTCGTTTCATACACAAATGTTGCCCCCACAACTACATCTATGATGGCAGCCAGCGCAAATGTGTAGGGGGCCCTACGAATTATCATCTGTACAGAAAACTTTTCAAAACGTATGCCGTATTTAATGCACAAACTCTCAGCTGCCCTCGTGATAAAGTTCTCGTAGAATATCAACTAAATGATTACAAGTTTAATATTGACGATGGCCAATTATTTGTAGGACCTCTAAGGAAAAAATTCGACTTTACGGAATACTGCATTGAGGCAGTGGTGCAAGATGCGATGGGAGGTGAAATTTCAGGAGCGGCGGATATCTTGAAACGAGAACAGCAGTTTCTTATACGAGCCTGTGACAATATTTTACCAACGTGCCGTCGTATACCGTGCATTAGGAGATGTTGCAATGACGGTGAAATGTTTACAAAGGGAAGCGCCACCTCGTATTGCAAACGTGATGAGTCTGACACCAGCTACCACAGTTTCGAAAGTCTGCAGATTAGTGCGAATTTCACTAGACCGCCAGGTATGTATGTATGTATGTATGCCAATTTTTGTATTTCTTATTGTAGTTACAATTCTTAAGAAATGATTTAACAGTTTATTTAAATATATATGAATGTACGTATTTATGTATGTATGTGAAGAAAACATATGCTTGTTTTATATACAAATAAAATTGTTTACCTTTGCTTAAAGCAAATATTTTGCTCTATCAATATTTGTGTTCATAATAAGTGATTCCCAAATTATTTAATTGGCTTATAGAACTGGCAGAAGTAAAATAGAAGCATAATATGTAATACTTCTAAAGCATGGTACGCACTATCGATCATGAATGATAGTCAAAAATTCATCAGCTTTGATTGACCAAACTATCATTCATGTTGGATGATAATACCGCCATTTATAAATGAAATTAAACGATCAAACATGAAAAAAAGAAAATTAATTGCGCCTTATTGTTAATTGTCTTGGCTGAAAAATGCCGCCAATTATTGAATTTTTAAAAATTATTTATTGACTGATGCCTTTTGGTAGATATACAAAAACCAATATGGCCACTACCTGCCATTCAATCGCACAATTTTTTTTTTTTTGGTTGATTGCTGACTGACGAGATTAGTGGCTACACTATCAAGCAAGCGAAAATTTGAGCAAAACTGTCACTAATGTTCGATAGTGTATACTCCACATGAGGCTGTTGAGTTTGTAACCCCATTGTAGGATGTGTAATGATGCCAAACGGTATTAGTTGTTGCAGGTTTCATTCTATACAATAATAAATCAGAGATATTTTTATGGAAGTAAAAAAAACTGCTAGTTCATTTAATTAAAATATAAGATAAATTAAAATTCATTCTTACGATTAATAAGAATATATTCAGTACAGTATATAAAATATAAAATATAAAATAAAATAATATTTCGAGAATTATAACTATTTCACATGCGATATTGGGCCTGTTCTCTTACTTTCCCAATAAAAATTTTTAAAGAGCGAGTAAAGCAGAAACTTATAAAATTACCCTCCCAAGATCTCAAAAATATAAAAAATAAATGAACGCTTTACTAGTAACAATTCGTAATTGCAATGCTTGATTCTGCTGTTTGAAACATTTTTTTTTTGGTATTGTTGTTTCGAAATTTTAGAAAAATATTATCTTTCATGGCAAGTAATCCTTTCGTCTTTAAAAATTCAAAAAGAGGTATGTATCATAAAAGATTCTTTCATTTAATGATGCATCCACTGTCCGGAAGGTACAATATTCTTCACAACAATATATTCTTCGAATATATTGACACACACTAAACATATTTAAAAACAGATTTCTCTGATATATTTCGGGAAAAATGTATTGAAATTTTTCGAAATTTTTATTTCCTAAACATAAAACAGATAGATGTTCAAAAAATTCTTGCAGACAAACCCAAACAAGAACGGCAAGCGTTTTTAGTTGTCAAAAATTGTCATGCCCATAAAATTTGTATGAAACAAAATGCAATAATACGGTGTCAACGTTAAGCGATTGGAAAATCTGATTTTGATAGCGCGCTAAGAAGTGAAGTTAGCTGCAGTAAAGAGCAAAAAATAAATACATAAAATTGACAAACTAATAAAATTATCATTATTAATTATTATTATTATTATTATTATTATTATTATTATTATTATTATTAATGTTTATTTTGTTGTTAATTTTTTCACTGAAAAGAATTAAATTTTTAAATTATTTTAAAAAGTGTCCAGAATTTGTGTGTTTTCCTTATTGACATATCTCTGTGTTAGCGCAAGGCAGCACGAAGCGCAATATTTGCCGCTCTTTTGTAGGTTTATCTGTTGCAGTTAAGAATTTTACTAGTAAATTTTTTTCTCTCGATTTCTTACGCGTTTTTTTTTCAATTTGCTGTGACGAATTTTTTTTTGAGTACGTGAACACTTTCCAGTAACAACTAATAACAATTAATAAAAACTTATACTAAATGCAAAGACCTATTAAGAAAGTTCTAATTAACTACAAAATTGTCGGTTGTGGAATAGAAAAATATAACGGCGACGAGCTAAAAGTCTCCTAATTGGCCTACAAATAAAAATTTTATGTAAAGTTCCTCAAACAAATGGTCGAATATAAATAAGGTGAAGGTGTCGATATAGCCTATAAATTAATCTACATATTCCTATAAGCAACATAGCCATATCTCAAAAATTTAACATTTTTAAATTTTAAAAGAAAATTCTGTCCTCAGTATACTTTTTGCGGAAGCTAAAACTTTAATCGCATTATGACAAGGTCCTTATTTTTTGAGATATTGCATTAAAGGAGCGCGGTGTGTACTACTCTCCAAAATTTTTGAAAATTGGAGTAGCACGAAAAGTTATAAATCGTTGTCAATGCGAAAAAACAAAATGCTCACTTCAACCAGCGCTAAGGACTGGTGCTGTTGTTGCCAAACAATTAATTACATTCAGCTTAAAGCGTCACCAATGAGTTGTATTCACAAATTTATGAACAGCCGTCTACATTTGAACTTATTCGTACCACATCAACAGTAATAAAACGTTCGGTCATGTAGTAACCACAATGAGGTTACTCCTTGAAAAGAATTTAGTATAATAATGAGTCCTATTCACTACTCGCCTGCAGTTCATGAGCAGTATTGCTCCTTTAATACAAAATAGTAACATCTTGAAAAAAGTCGAACTTGGCCAAATGTGACATGCTTAGATTCAGATATAATTCGGACTTGTTGTCTACATACTCGTATAAAAAGGATATTGAAGAATAATTTTTCAAAATTTTAATTTGTTGAAACTTGGCTTACCTTGTTTCATTTAGAAATGGCCATATCGCTTTAGCTTCACTTTTTTCTCAATAACTCAAAAATTGCACTAAAGCAGCAGTTGGGTCACTGTTACCAATTAAATTAGCAAAATTACTAGGGAAATCAAACAGGACTGGTTTTTGTAAATCATGTGATTATACACCTTAAGATCCCGAATCCTGGGAAATCGGGATTGTTCGCAGATTTGAGACTTCTTTTTACTTTTTTTATAAAGTAAAAAATTATATAAAATATATATATTCTGCACAGTCTTCGATTTTCTATGAATTATAATTATATATGTACTCTTAGATAAATAAAAACATTAATTCCAGCACCGAAAGGTTTCGGTATTTTCAGTATCGGCATTCCGTGTGCTTTTTTATTTCAACATGCAGCCCATATATAATTGGTTGTATAGGCGATTAAAAACTTAAATTTTCACTCGGAATATTTTTAACGCATTTTCATTTTATATTATTTTTTCCAGCACCTGGCAACACTGAACATTAAAAGCATGTTCTCTCTGTTTGAACTTTTATCGAGTTTCACTCGAATCGTATTTCACTCGAACTCATGTTGGAACTCAATTAATTCTATCGCTATTGCGTTCAGCATTTGATTACGCTTATTATGTAAAGTTTACCCAATAAGTCCAGAGTTCATAATTGTTCACTGGTACTGCCGGAAATCTTTTATAAATAATGGCTAAATATAAAAAATTAGGTAAAAGCCAACCGAAGAAGTGGCTAAACGATATTTATTGGGGCAAATCATATGTTAAGATAAAAAATAAGACATTTTATTGGTTGCCAAACCAAATCGTTAAACTGCTTAAAGTTCACTGATGATTTGGTTAAACTGCAAATGAAATATTAGCATATGAATGGCTAAAACCACAATATATGAAACTAATTGTTTAAGTTGGGGAGAATATGCCAAAATAATGAATTTCATTTTTTGAATTTCATATTTATTAAAATATACTAATATTGAATTTATGATACTTGTATGAATATTTTATAAGAAGATGTCATAGAAATGAAATGTTGTTGTAAATGTTTCACTTGCAAAATCGATCAACTCCACCTCGAGATTTTTTCGTAGTGCTAATTTCTTAATTATTATCATTTAATATAAATTTCTAAGAAAACGATTATAGCAATATCTTAGAATCATTATCGCAGAGATTTATTTTAAATGACAACATCACTGCCTTTCTTGAGCTCAATATTTAAATAAATTCCTTAGAATTCAAATTAGAATTATCGGTTGGTTTGACTTACTAAATTTTATATTCAATTTAACTAAAATGTCGTTGTTTATACAGCAAATTAAAGTTGTATTCAAATTGAATAAATTTCTACTATTTAAGTAATTTATAAAGTTATTTCTTTTGACAAAAATTACAAAGATTAGCAATAATTGAATAATGAACCTGTTTGCTGCATAGTAACAAATTTTTCTTTAATTTTACATCTCATTTTTTGTTCAGTGTAGTTGTATTTTCTACTATGATAAATACACTCAAATAAATTACGTGTACACTAGTAAAGAAGAAACAAAAAAGAATAACGAAAATCATAAGTATTCCAATGTAAAAAATGGAATGTCCATATAGTAGTTGTACAACGCCAAACACTCCTGAATAGTTGTCATGCGATTGCGTTTTTGATCGTTTTTGAGGAAATGCGGCACCCATCTTGCGGAAAGCTTTCTCATACCCAAGTAATCATTAAAAATTTAAGCCAAAGAGTTATGAGTTATGTCACGATCTTTCAACCTCCGATTGGCCGACACCATATCGTGATTTTTGGAATTGTTTTGGGTGCATAGACCTCAACTGGGGGTCCAGAACGTTCAGCAACTTTCATGCTTGTACGGCCACAACGGAATCAAATTTTACCTCCTTTCCTCCATAAATAGCGTTCGCACTCATTTTATATATGGGGTTACCAGAACTTTCAAGGAATGATTCACAGTTGAATCTTAAAAAATACATTCAAAACAAAAGGAATGGAGCTAAAAAAATACTTACATTTATAATGAAGTAAAATTCCTTGAATGAATACATTTTGTGAAAAAAGTGTATTGAATTAAAATTTTTTATTTTATGACAAATTGTGGTGAATTGAAATTTTAATGAATTCATGATGAATTGAATTTTTTTTAATAATTCACTTTGCAAGAAAAAATAATTTTGAATTAAATCCTAGTTCTTCCTGAATTTCACCTTCTCATAAGAAATATGTATCAAAAGATAGTTACAAAAAAATTTGTTCATTGGGAACCCTGTACCAGTCTTAAACTATGAATTAATTAATTATATACATATAAAAAAATTTTGATGCACAAACCAAATAATTTTTTTTTTTAATTTCTTATTGTTATTCATACAAATTCAAAGAACTGTGATATAAAAAATAAGCCATGAGCTTCTTCTAATATTAAAATAAGTGAGAAATGAATACAAACTTGAATTTTTTTGGTTTATAATGAACTCATTAAAATTTGAATTCAGTTCATAATTTTGTGAAATAGTGATTCTAAAAATTTTAGTTCATCATGAAATTATTCAAATTTAACTCAAATCATTTCCTTCACAAAATGATGCATTTCAGGAAAGTTTATTTATTGTGAATGCTTTCAGATATTAATTCAATTCCTTTTTTGGGAATGAGGAATGCATTCAAAATATTGCAAGTCATTGCTTGAATGACTTGCATTCAAAAAAGAATCAATCACTTACAGCTCTGACTACTCGTTACATTATTGAATTAAAAACAAAAAATTACGAGATAGAACCAACCAGTTGCTCCTCAATTACTACTGCTGATTGGGAAACACTGATTTAATTTAAAAAAAATATTTTTTCTAACAAATCACTTATTTAGAAATTTGTATATATCTATTTGATCATTTTATATATAATAATAGAAAAAATGGAAATATAAAAATAGCTTTGCATGAGCACTAACAAAAACAATTATAGCGAAACATATAAACAAACACTTTTGTTGTTTAAAATCTCAAGAATAGTGTTGTTTGAAATATTTCATTGCAACTTTAAACTAATTACAGATTAGGAAAAGTATTCAGCGATTTCTAGAGGCAGAGAACTTAAAGTGGAGACAAAGTAAAGAAAACTTTTTTAATTTCTGCCATACTGTTTGATTAATACAGAGGGTGGTTGGTTGTCATAAACTTAAATAATATATTTTCTCATTATTATTTGCGGTATCTTAAATATTTAAATTAAAATTATTAATTATTTAACCCTTATCCTGTATTAATGGGTCAAAATTGCCCAAACGGTTTTTATTGCTCATTTATTGGTTAAACCCTCGGCGGATTTTTTTTAAACTTCTGTACAATTATTTTTTTAGCGAATACTATTAAAATTTAAAATATAATTCTTGTAGATCGTTTCACAAAGCGTGTGTAAAAAAACTTACGCAGATGGTACATTTGGGTCAAAATTGCCCAATGCAACAAAATCAATTTGCGCATGTGATACGAGCTTAGTAACAACATTTCTTGCGTTTGCAACATCATGGCTAGCATCCAGAGAAGATAAGAACTTTTCTTATGCAATCAGACTCAGATGGCGATAATCCTCAGCACATCAAGTGAAGATGAAACCGGATTTGTTTCTGAAGCTGCATCTGATTATGACCCCAACTCCTCGTCGGGCTCCATCGCGGATATTTGCGAAATTCTCGATCAAACTACAAATGAAGTATCAATGTATCCATCAAGAAAATATTTATGGTCACAAACATCTACAATAAGAGATATTTGGAAGAATCTCTAAGCAGGACATAATAATTCTGACTCCTGGCCTAACGCATTATGCTATTTCAAGTGCTGATAGCATAAAATCATCTTTTCTGTTATTTATGCCTAGTGATCTTATAATGTATTTATAGAGTAATCTTTATTCAATCAATTCGGATAGGTCAATCAGTATTTGAAAATAATCGGATAACTGTAGACAATATAACTATTGAAGGATATTTTGGACTTCCTTTGTTGACTGGTATATGCAAATCTCATGGTGGAGCTTTAGAATATCTATGGGACGACCGCAATGGCAGACCGCTATTTGAATCCACCATTTCAAAATATATCACGATTAATTCGGTTTGATAAAAAGTCGGACAGAAGCGAAAGACGATTCCGTGATAAACTTGTTCCCATAAGAGATTTTGGGAGCCATTGGGAAACGAATCTAAGAAAAATCTTTAATCCTTGTAAATATGTGACAGTGGATGAGCAGATCGTAACACACGGTGGACGATGCCCATTGAATCAATACATACCCTCAAAACCAGGAAAAATGGTATAAAAATTTGGGCGTTGTGCGATGTAGAAACAAACTATGCATGGTCCTTACAGGTGTATACTGGAAAAGGCAGGAACTGTAAGCCAGAGAAAGATCAAGGATGCCGCGTTGTCTTGGAGCTAATCAAAGATTTGAACGGGCATAATGTAACTTGTGACAATTTTTTCACCTCACATAAACTGGATATTGAGTTGTTGAAACAAAGTATCATAATGGTTAGTACTGTCCGAAAAAATAAAACTTTTTTGCCAGAAAAATTTTGCAATTAAAAAACAAACCAAAGAACTATGCAAACTTCTTCTTCGACAATGATAACAAAACAACTTTTGTGGGATATGTAACTAAAAAAAAAACAATTAGTGTTTTTGGAGAAATTTGAGCAAGCTCCAAAAAGCCAGAAATAATTCACTTTTATAATCAAACGAAATCGGGGTCCAAACATTATATCAACTTATAAGAACTTATACATGCAAAAGGAGAACTAACCGATGGCCTCTAGCGGTATTTTACAATATGCTGGATTTATCCGCTGATATTGCTTACGTAGTTTTTCTAAAGATTAATCCAAACTGTAATGAAAAAAAAAGTATAAGCGCCGCATTTTCTTGGAAGACAAGTATGGATCTAATAAGCGGTGAAATATCTCGTAGTTCAAACAAAAAAAACTTAAAAACTTTTATCCAAGTCGCTCCAACAGCACCAAATACGCAAATAAATGTTGTGAATGCAAAAATTTATTTGAAAAACGCATTCTGAGACCAAAATTATATGTACTGAATGTGCAGAAAACAAAAAGACTGAATAAATATTTGATTATTTTGTATTGGGCAAAATTGACCCACTAATACCACATGCGTTTTATTTTTGAAGTACAGGATAAGGGTTAAGTCCAGCCAGTTCCTTCTCTGTGTTCAGTTAACGAGAGTGTCACTCTTTCTTAACCGAATGTGATCTCTTTGATTTCTAATTTTGCAAAATAATGGGTTTCGGTGGTAGACAAGCTTCCTTATACCATATATCGCTCCTGTAATACGTGAAAAAGTCTAACTTAGCAAAAAGCGATGTTAGAATCGTTTCCTCGTCTCACTTTCACATATAATTGTTGAATTGTTTCCAAATTATTTTTTGCAATACAAATACTTTACGTTTGTTGTATAAGAAATTTTGGTCACAATAGTTTTTTAGCTTTTTATTTAATATAAAAGAAAAATATTTTGTCACTCGCTCAAAACTAATTATTTTAATAAATACCTTTATATAGAAAATATGTATAATCTCTTGTATTTTTATTTGCTTTTATTGTAAAACAATTAAGTCATAGGAAACTACTATAAATTACATTAAAGCGTTCGTATATCATTCGAAAGGTATTTAATGCCAGAACACCATGATTAGCAGAATGATTGCAAATAAGGCCAGAAAAGTCTGTACACATCGCTTTTAAAGCCCGTTCTTGGAGTATGAATGTGTTATTTGGCATCCATCACCAGACAGCAATAATTATGATAATCTATGCCATGTTCCAATATCAAACCCATTTAGTTTTCATTGTGTTGACCAGCTGGACGTTCTTGCTTGCCTAACTACAGTAAAATCGAATGCCACGAAGTCTACATTCCCAGAAAAATGGAAATTATCAAAAATCATACCAATCCCAAAGACGAACAATGAATTTCGACCAATCGCCATCTTACCATTCTTATCCAAAGTTATTGAAAAAAATTATGGGTAAACAGATAAGTAATTATTTAGCTAGAAACAATTTAATATCCGATAGGCAATCGGGTTTCATAAAAACCAGAAGCTGCATGACGGCATTAGTGGACGTTGTAGAAGATATCCGATCAAAACTTGACGATAACATGGTAGCATTATTAGTCCTTTTAGACCACAGCAAGGCGTTTGATACTGTGGATCATCAAATTCTTATAATGAAACTTAGAAAATTGTTTAATTTTTCTCACACAGCCTGCAATTTGGTCTCATCCTACTTAAGCTCCAGATTTCAAGGGTAAATTATAATGGTGCGTACTCTAAAGCGCTTAATGTCACCAGGAGAGTACCACAGGGCTCAATTCTTGGTCCTTTTTTGTTCTGCTTATTTATAAATGATTTACCTGACACTCTGGTCTGTAGTAAAATCCAAATGTATGCAGATGATGTTCAAATGTACAATAGCTCCACTATAGCTGATCTTGTAACATGTGTAAGCAAGATAAATCAAGACCTCAACAAAATTAAGACTGGGGCTGGGGCCAATGGTTTATGCATAAATCCATCAAAATCGAAATGTTTATTTATGTCAAGGTCTGCAAATATCACTCACAACTTTGAAATAAAAATAAATGGTGACAGCTTAGTTTCTCTTGACTCGGCGACTAATCTAGGAGTTACATTTAATGATAAACTTAACTAGTCCAACCATATCAAAGTCGTCGTGGGAAGAGTATACGGTATGCTACGCAATCTATGGGCTGTTAAAGATTCCACTCCTTTTGCCATTCGAATGTTACTGGCAAAAACGTTTCTTATCCCAGCGCTTTTGTATGATTGCGAGCTATTTGCGAATTGTGATAGCGATGATCTACGTAGATTAAACGTTGCATATAATGACATAGCAAGATTTGTTTTCCAGAAAAGTCGCCGTGACCACATTTCATATTATTCACACCAAATCTTCAAGATGCAATTTGTTAATCTTCTCAAACTCAAATGTCTTATTTTACTGCACAAAATCATTACATCGCAACAACCGACTTATCTTTACAATAGAATAATTTTTGCCAGGTCCAGCCGCGGAAAGAAAATAATTCAACAAAAACATAGAAGTCTCCTATCGCAACGCTAATTTTTTATTTATACCGTCAATCTTTGGAATGCTTTACCCAATTTTATACAAAGAAGAAGCAACGCAGTTATTTTTAAAAGGGAGTTGTGTAAATTATTTGCATTAAGTAATGTAACTATGTAATTTTTCTCTTTTTAATTATTCTTAATCGTCCTATTTTTTATAACTCTATTAAGATCCTTTTTTTGACTCATATTTACTGATAATTTATTACCAAGTTATTATGTCATATTAAAGTTAATGTTAATTTTTGTAATCCATGTATTCTATTATCTGCTCAATCACTAGCACTCTCATTTATAAGATTACTAGCGGACCAGGCGAACTTCGCCTCGCCCCAATTTTAAGCCTTCAGACAAACTTTCTATTTTTTAATTTGAAAAGCCATTAAGGAATAATTTCAAACAAAATTTCATAAAAAAACTCGATTTTCGATTTTTCCAATTTTCCGACTTTTCCGGAGGGATTTTCCAAAATTTTCTTCCATAAAAACCTACTCCTCGAAAATACGAACAACTGACAAAAGGTTTTACAAAAATCGTCCAAGCCGTTCTCATTTTATGGATTTTGCCACGCCCCTCCGCCAACAGACCGAAAATAAAAAATCGGACTTCACAGTGTCACCCGCCCGAGTATTCTAAAGGTTCCCTGAAAATTTCGTCAAAATCGGCCCAGCCGTTTTGGAGCCATTACGTTACATACATACATACACACATCCTATTTTATATATATAGAAGATAGATAGATAGAAGATAGAAGATATACATATCTTGTTGTGCTAGATACCTCAAAATTTAAATAAATAAATAAATAAACTTTCGAGCTTCATCTAATTAAAAATTTATAAACCTAAAATATCACATATAAATTTGCTTTATTTTTATTTAAAAAATTTAACACCGTCTCTCGCCGCACAAATTTAAAACACATTATCGTCATAATGAATAATTAAAATATACTCGTTACTCGTATTCACAAAACTATTTAATAACATAAAAGGCATTTTAAAATTTAATCGTAAATATAATGTATTTAAATAATATTCAAACTAAATTATTACATAATTTATTATTATTATTTCGAGATATTCTCTTCAACTAATGGTTAAAACAATTAGAGTTTTTGCAAATTGTATTGTTTGTTGTGCCTTTAGCTGTTCATATGCCGACATTTCATTGGTCGGTAAACCAAATCGTCAGTAAACTTCAACCTCGTATGTTGATGCCATGCGAATCAAATACAATATGAGAATTCAATATTGTATATGAATCATAACAAAATGCATAATCATAGTAGGCTTAGAATGCTTTTATACAAACAACACAACAAACAATTATACTCAAGATGAGTCTATTTCATTTTTCTTGCAACATGTTTCCAATTAAACGCCCCGTGGTCGTTAGTTATTGTATTGTATTATTATTAAATACCTAATATTGAAATTTATTATTTTGGGGTATTCTCCTGTTACGACAGGATTATGTTTCCTTTTAATAAATTTAGTTTATGTTTAATTTTAATTTTAATTTTTTTTGTTATAGTCTAGTCTTAACAAATTTAATAAACATGTTTGAAAAGCCATTAAAAAAATTTTTTTCTTGTCATAGAAACTCAGTGTGTGTGCAAGAAACCATTACAATCAATTTAGTAAAAATAATTGAAAAAGAATATTTACTTTGAATGGGCGTGGCAGTGTCCACTTTTCTAATCATAATATTGCATTTTCATCGGAGCTCAATATTTGGTCAAAGTTTCATAAAATTCGATTAAATGCTAGTAATTGAGAAACAACATTTACTTTGTATGGGCGTGACACTGCCCAATTTTTCAGTCATAATATTATGTTGTCATAGGAAGTGAAAGTTTACAGTTTTATAAGAATCGACAAAAAAATCTTCTTCAAAATAATTTTGGCCGACAAAAACTAGTCATTTGATCCATACGGAAATGGTAAATTGTTTTGCGATCATTGTTGGTTTCAACAGAACAGAGCAATAGCTCACACAGCTCGGGCAATGATGGAAATTTCGAGACAACAATTTTCAGGTCAAGTGATCTCCCATTTTGGAAATTTAAGCTGCTAGTCTTGAAAGGTGACATTGAAGAAGAAATCGCCAAGAATGCAGTAAAACGAGCGCAATTGTGAATCAAATCCGGAGCGATTTAACATTTTTTTTTTCAATTAATGTCATCAATTTTACACTATTAAATAAACTTTTTATGAAAACTGAGCTCTTTGTTTTTATTTATAACAAAATGGCCGCCAGTTAAAATTATAACATTACTTTTGCCCCACCTTGTACATACCCAGTAAAAAGAGTTATGAAATTACTGAGATTAGGATTTGGAAGCAGCGCGAATTCGTAACTGTTGTTGCAGGAGGTTCTCTGTTTTGATTCCTATTTAACGTCTTAGAGGCGCCCTCTAACATGTTTGGAAAATTTAATTTTTTATATGAAATTTTATATGAAGTTGGAAGTGGTTAATTACCAGCTGACCAGGAGGTATAATGATAAGGCAAATCTTGTAACTGGTTCTACTTGGTGAATCCAGGATGATCCTTATCAATTACACTTCACCACATGGTGTTACCTAGGCGATGTTCTTGACACCCGACAAACATCGACGAATTTTCAGAGGCGTTTGCAGCGTCTGTTCTCCTAGTTGGTGCGGCTGCAAGCGGACGTCTGTTCTTATACTAAGCGGTTCGCTATGTAAATGTGTTTTACACTCAGCCAGTCTGTTTGCTTAGATGGCAGCCTCATCATCATACTAGGATGCAGTAGACTAATCATTTGCTCATCCGAGATAGAATGATTAACGAAACTTTAAACAATATAAATGGAGGCCTATGCTCCTTTACTACCTACATTCATATTACATTCTTATATCGTATTCAAACATCTTTTGATGGTTAAAAACCTTCAGTGGAAAAGAAATAAAAAAGTGTAATTAATGGGATCATAATGTCTGCAAATACTTTATGCAAAATGACTTCCAATATGATTTGAATGTATGTATGTATGTCTTACATATGTACAGATGTGTGTACATACATTATTTTTTAATATATATTTTTTAACCCTTTCGACCCGGGTGGTACACATATGTACCACTCACACCTTAAACATCTCTAAAAGCTTTAAATTAAATGTTATTTGGTTATGCATTGTACCAAGTCGTCTCCAAACTTCGCTTAATAGATTCTAAAAAGTCCCGTTATTTTATTTTGTTATTTATGTTTGATATTTAAATTTTTGTGAGTCGCGACGTAGCCAAAGTGAAGTGCGTTGATAGTTTTTGTGCGATATTGGCGCGTGGAGCTTCGAACATAATCAAAATAAGGAAGAATTTAAGTTTTTGCAAGTATTTGCAATTGAAGCATGTAAGTATTTTTAAAAATATATGTGTTTTGTGCTTATTTTAGATTATGGTATATATATGTACCATTCGGCCGGTATGGTGGTACATATTTGTACCAGTAGTCCGGTGAGCACGGAATATTGTAGTTTCATATTTTGGGAAAAATTTGTTGTTTTCGTAGAAATTGATCCTGAAGATGAAGCTGATAGCGCTCAGGAGACTTTTCCGGAGGATGCTCTGATGAGTTTGTACCAAGTTGTAGGTCTAGTTCCAGCGGAGGCGAAGATGAAGACGAAGTACAAAGTGGTGTCTTTACCTTCAGCGATAAGGAAGACATAGGAGTGGATGAAGTGAATGAGGTTACCGAGGAAGTCCTTGTCCATAATGGGAAAGCTGGCACTGGTTTGGTTTCTCAACCTGGTGCATTCGATATCAACTTTATATGGAGTACTCCTGACGAAAACTTCGTACCTAAAATGGATATTTTTAATTCTGGTAGCTGCAAGATAGCAGAGCACATACCTCGCCATGCTCCTATAATTGATATTTTCAACAAATTATTGCCTAAATCAACTTATATGTACATAGCCCAATGTACAGAGTTGCAAAAGATTCACGTCAGTACCTGCCCGAAGGCCTAACCTGACGGTGCACTATTGCACAAGGGTGAATAAAGCACGTTCACCACCGCCCCAGTAGCCCCCGCCAAGGGCACACGACGGAGCGCCAACTAACATGTGCCCCTGACAGGGACAACATGGTAGCAAGTTCCGTACAGGCTGCTGGACCATGTACAGACACCTTGCTAAGATGCTTGGAGCTATCTAACCTCCTACTACCCAAATGGCACGGTAGTGGAACTTTTACCCCAATCTGACTTGAAGCTTCACCTACCGTAACCATTAGAGCAGCTCTGTCGAATAGCAACAGCACCTAGAGATATATGGCCTGAAGAGAACATCCACATCATGCCACTAGCCCATGATTGAAGACACACTCATCCAGCCCATACCTCTCCCCGCGTATCTTTGGGTTTTAACCACAGCCACCACGTGATCCCCGAAGGGGCCTCACCAATAACCAGTCTAGGACACGTCCTAGGGGCTACTGGTTCCCGTGGCACCAGATAGGACTCTGGTCAGCCGCGTGTTAAAGCACCTCCGATTTTAGGTTCCTTGCACACCTGAGGCATCGGTAACACCTCTACCCAGACTAGCGTAGCAAGCTACTTCCTTAATTACTTATATGCACGCCCGTTACCCTGGTATTCAGGGATTGGGTAGTAACATATTAAGTTTTAGGGCAATTGGCCAAAGGTCAAGGTCTGGAAAGACCAACTACCCCTCCGGACGAGCGAGCGAACCTGCTTTTACCTTTAGTTTACTTGCATGCGCGCCCGTTGCCCTGTTGTTTCAGGGATTGGGTAGCAACATACAAGTTTTTAGGGGTTATCAGCAAAAAGGCCTAGGTCCGGAAACCTGATAACCCTATACCCCAGGAGGTTCAACACCAAGCCACCAAGACAGGATGCATTGACCGCGCCCCCTGGGGGAGCCCAATGTACAAATGAGAGAATAAAAATTTACCAATCGTAACTCAATGCATCTTCCTATTGAAGGGACTACTCAACGCCGTTGCACCAACTGCAGCGCTAAAAAAAAACAGACGCGCACTAAGACAATGTGCAAGGAGTGCTTAGTGCCACTTTGCAAAATGTGCTTTGCATCATATCACATGTGAAGTTTATGTGATAATACATTTTTATTATAACCTTCCTTTTCTTTTTCAATAAAATTTAAAAAATCAATAAAATATGATTTATTATTGGCATAATTCTTTTTAATATAGTTTGTTTCACAGGACGGTTGGTACTTATTTGTACCACTTAACATCCCGAGTGGTACAATGGTTTACCACCACCCCCTCAGCCACCCAGTTATTGATCCTCTGATTTTCGTTCGCGGATAGCTTATTTATTGCTTACTTAACCCATTGCCGCCAACAATTTTATTGTAGCATTGCTATTCGAAAGTCGGGTTGAAAGGGTTAATTTCGTTTTGTTTTCATAATTGTATTTAAAATGCAAAGCTTTTTTAAATGACGTAATTCAGTTTTGTTTCACACAAAATGAAAATAACTGACATTAACGACTGCACGGAAAATCATTAATAAATGGATGTTTGTGTTATTTTTTTGAAATGAATTTTTTTATTAAAATAACTTTATTTTCATTTACTTTTAAATTAACAGAAATTTTTCAATGAACTACAATCATTTAATGTAAAAGTTTTGTGTATAAAAAAGTTTAATTTACATTGAAAATAAAAACCAGGAAATTAATTTTTTTCTTGTTTTAAACACAATTTTTTTAACGAAATTTTCTTTCGAATAAGGTGGGGCAGGGCTTAAGTTTTTAATTTTTTTTGTTGCAAATAATTGCAATTCGATTTCCTTATTTGACAATTTAAACTGGAAAATTTTTGATGATACCAACCAGAGTATGACCCCTACGTATACGAATTGTTCGGCTAATGACAAATTCTCTCCACAAAAGGATGCGCTCTTAATGAAGAATGAGTAGTTCGTACAAAAAGACCGGATCTCTGTTATTAGTTCGCTGACTTCATTAGAGCCCATTCCACTGCAGTAAAGATAAAACAGCGAAACAAACTCCACACTGCTCGAATGAGTCAATAGAGTTGGCTACACTGATGCGCTTCTTAGTCTTCTCCTCTACGAGGTCGTGTAACTTCAAAATAGACTTTGAAGCACGTGAAGTCTCTCATGTACCGGGAAAAGTCATCCATAATTCCAGCCCTGGAAGACAACGGGGGATCTCACGGTGGACCACCTACGGATTAGCCATGTCCAACATTTACATGAATTAATCTTTAAAAATTAAATGGCAGGCATTCAGTTATCACCCAAAATAAATATTTCATTCACTTTTGCAAATTTTCTGTTTTTTCTTTAAATTTTCAAAATCCAAGCGGTTAAAAATTATAAACATACATATTTGTATTATATCCCTTAAACATTTAATGAACATGTAGATGTAGGAAAATTACATGAGGAGTTAAGAAAATAAGTCTTTTGTCTAATACTTGTGTATCAAAACTATTTCAAAAACTTTCTGATTTCTGGTGTTAAATAGACGTATTTAGTCTATTATGCTGTATGTGTAGAGCCATTTAATTGGCTTATTGGAAGAAACTCTGTATTACGCCTAGAGATGCTATGGAACTCAGTTGTAAGGGCACATACTCGGCATCTTATATAAAAAAATCAGTACTGAGTACCATCTAAACCCAATAGCACGTAATATTTCAGACTTTAGAGGCCACACTCGACTGAGAAGGAGGAATACTCTCGATCTTATTCAAGTACGAGATGATCACTACAGATCATCGAAAATTCGATTCAAAATCATTTTCATCATTAACTTCATTGGTTCCAATCTGCGAAATCATATCGAAAGCAGTAATTCATACCTGAAATTAATAATAGTTTTTTTTTTAATAACAAATTTAATTAATTAATGGGCAAACTCAAGTTCGATGTATGTAATCGATTGTGATAGAGAAAGCAGTTTTAAAACGATACTCGATATTTTTTCAAGACGATAATTTCTACCACCGCCCTTGTGGGTAGTCTTTATTTCTCCATTTAATTGATTGTATATTCAAATAATTAGTCTTAAAAAATAACTCCGTTTTGAAATTTAAAAATATTGTGCACTCAGAAAAATTTATAATATCTCTATATTTTTTGGAATTTTTATAAAAATTTTAATTAAAATATTATTTAAGCTCAAGGTCCTATTCAATGGTAAAAAAATATGGTTAAAAAATAATATTTCGAAAATCACCATGAAATTCAAATTGTTTTATCAAAATGGGTTTTCGGTTCGGGCAACGTTCTGCGCTCTTCGTCCGTTTTTTGGTCGGCATAATCATCCTACCGAGAGTACTCACTATTCGCAGTGTTGTGGACAAATTTTAATCCACTGGTTCAGTAAGCATGAGATCCAAGAGCGTCCAATGCATACCCAAAGAGCCACTGTTTGGTGTGCATTTTGGTCTTGCGGCGTCATTGGTCCATATTTCATTGAGAACGACGTTGGCAAGGCCATTACCATCAACGGTATGAGCTACAGGTCAATGATTACTAACTTCTTTTGGTCGAAATTTAATAATATAGACAACAACGCCAGGAAATTACAACAGAACGGCGCTACGTTGCACACAGCTCATGCCACACTGGACATTCTGCAAATCGAGCTATTTGGCCTAGTAAGACTTTATCTTATGGGGTTTTCTTAAGGTACGACGTCGCCTAAAGCCAACATAACCCATGGCATGCCAATTCTGCTTGATTAATGCTCCATATTTATGGATAATTGGAAATTTTGGATGCACGCCACCCAGCGAAATCGCGCCATAAAAAGGCATTTCAAATTAATAAATGATTTATTGATCGGAAGAGGCATGTGCATTATCTAATGACTTATGTGGATTATATATTTACTCGTATAACGTGTAACTTTGGCTGTGTTTGCATTTTTGCAATGAAATTTGCCGCATTAAACTGTATCTACTTGCCAATATAAGTGAGTGAAACAATTGCAATAAAAAATGTTGTAAGAAATTGTATGAAGTTTCATATCTTGCAAGTTTTGTTATTTTCCTGTTTGCGTCAATATCCTTCCTATCAGGGAATAAAAGAAGTTCCATGCAACAAAATTCATGAAAGAAATGCGTGGTCTAAATCCAGTTCTTATGCACATATTTGTATCATTATAAAATCACATACTATAATTAAAATATAATTGTTGCATGCGATATAACAAATAAATAAATGAAATGAATAAAATGTATTATAATCTTTATTAATAAAGTTACTTCTCTTGAAAGATGTTGCAAGCCTTAATTAAAAAATTACGTTTCGTATGGAATAGGTTTTAAGAGTATTAAGTGAAAGTGAACCGTTTCGTCTTTTTGCATTCACATAAAAGCTTGGCTTTGTAACATTTTTAATTTTTGTTAGCCATTTCGAAATGTCACTTGATGAGATCATCCCATTTTAATGAGATTCTCGATACTGTAGTTTTTACAAACAACCATCTTGTGTCGGATATTCTGGTATGTTTCTTCAAAAAATATATGACATTAAAAAATAGACAATTCAATTGAATTTTTATGTTTTGTTTTACAAACATTTCCATTGAAACTTTCGAGTCTTATAATTATATTTTCAAGTAGAGCTTTTTCCAATTCAGTTGTAAAAGTGCAAAATATTGCAAAAAGCTAAAAAAAGAAATACGTAGGAAAAATATGCTAAATAGTTTTGAGAAAATGATGGAAAAATTATTAACTGTTCGACCAATTTTTTAGGTGCTGAATGAGTCCAAAATGTGCTAAATCTATAACTAAATATTTTAAATTGGCAACAGTGGTTACTAGAGATCAGAGTTGCCAGAATCAGGCGTTGCCGTGCACAAAGAAAATATTTCCCATTTTCATATTTTTCTTCTGTGTTACTCGCAATGACCATTTTTAGGTATGCATACCAAATTTCAATACCAATAGTGGAAGTGTCCCATAATATTGATGAGGAAGTGAGTCAGTGAGTATTGCGATATGCACTTTTTGCGCCTTCATACCTCAGAAACCTTTCGTTGTAAAACCTTCAAACTTCAACTATAAAATTACCCATTTGTTTAAGTTTCATTATTTTATGATTAAGTAAAGCAAAGTTATGAGGGGCTAAAAGCACAGCGAATGTGGGTTTATGCCGGAACTTGGGATTATTTATTTGTTCTGTATATAAAATTTTTTGGCAAACATTTCATAGATTTATTTAATTAGAAAAAAATAAAACAAATTTCATCATTTGTGCTCTTTTCTTGCAGTTTTTGGTATATTACGAGGCCTAGATTGCCTCAAATATCGCTTAGATCCCGACTCGTATGTTGATGAAGCCCACACGATAAACGAACGAGATGGATCACTTTACGTTGCCGCTACGAAGAAACGCTACACAAATAGTCAATATTGCATCGAAAAAATACGAAACTCTTCGTGGCCTGATCAAAAGGTAATTTGAAACTGAGATTTTACAACAACAAAAAAAAAACATCCAAAGTTTGACGAAAAAACTTTTAAATTAGTTGTACACATTTCTTTGCTTCGACTCAAAAGTGGTTGGAAACGATCGAATACGTTTTAAAGTCTATACTATTGGCCTTTTGATATCGTGCTCATTCTATGCGATCACCCTTTTAGTCTATTTGTGCATACCGAAATTACGAAATTTACCAGGGAAAATTTTGATTTGTCTGGTGAGCAGCTTGTTTACAGCATATTTGGGTATCGCGCTGGGACAATTGATGCCAACGCCGAACGACTCAATATGTTTTAGTTCAGGTAAATGGTGAAGAATTAGAAGATCTATGTTTGTAATTTAAAAAAAACATATTTAAATTTAATAATCCCCTTTTTAGGAAAATGTTTTAAATCACTTTTATTTTTCAATTTAATAGGTTTCTTTATATATTTCTGCCTAATGGCGGCATTTGCCTGGATGAACGTTATGTGTTTCGATATCTGGCAGACATTTGGGTAAGTCACAATGTATTTGTTGCTTTGTTTGGATCAAATTTTTCATAATATCGGTTTGAATATCAAAGTCATGCTGCATTAATTAATACAATGACTATTGCAACAAAAATGTTGTGATATGATTTAAATTTTTTTCGCAAGTGAAATTTTTTCGAAAGCAATAACTAAAACTTTGATTATTTTAAAAATCTATCATCGATTTTGAATACTTTTAAAATTCTGTTTTTTATCCTTTTCAAAAAGATATTTTGAAAGTGTATTTTCAAAAAAGCACTTTTTCCCATTGGCGTAGATGAGCTCCTCTGGAAGTATAATCTACCCCAGCAGAAACCCTTTTCCCTTTTTTCCTCCTTGTATAATTTCTAATAAATGAACTAATTTCCCTCTACGTGAAATGATTTGTACCTCGTTACGCCAGAAAAATTGCCAGAAGCTGTATACAACCCCCTTTGCCCATGCTTTTCCCGAAAAATAGAATTTTCACAAAAGTAGCTTTCCTATTCAAAAAATGTACTAATTAAAAAAAAACTACATTTTCAAACAGTACGACCTTAAAATATAGTTTTTAAAAAATTACATTTTTAAAATGGCATCGTCTTTGTGAAACTACAGCCAAGTCCAGATCTTCTATTTTGGGTAAAATTCACGCTGCGTTAAAACAACAGGCAGAAAATTTGTCAAATAAGCAGTAACAATAAGTCCACGTTCTGGAGGTATTTATCGCTCCATGACTTGTTGATAAATAATTCTCTGTATATGTACATAATAAATGTGACAGTTGGTGCCAATTTAAATTATGACAGTATTTAGCGCCACCGTTGAATGCTTTTCAAACATGATGGTTAAAGTCTACTGATAGGTGGAGGAAGACTGAGCAACGGACAGCTCTATCGAGACTGTGCAGGTTACAAAGACTTGCATGCCTATGCGTCACAGGGTCCATGAAATCAACCCCAACGTTGGGTATGGAAGCTCTTCAGGACCTTGCACCGCTCATTTGGCTATACAAGAGGAGGCAGCTATAAGGGCAATCTCTATCTACGGGAAAGAGAACCTTAGGGCGGGCAACCTTACTGATCATCTGGCTATCCTCAGGGGAGTCGGGGATATACTTGATATGTCTCAGGCAGGCGACCATATGGACCCGGTATACTGTTTCGACAGGAAATACAGGGTCCTCTGCCCCACAAGGGAAGAATGGTGCGAAAACCCAGGATAGCTAAGAGATGGATCGCAAATGTGGTACACGGACGGCTCAAAAACGCTCCAAGGGGTTGGGGCGGGAATAGTGAGGCCTAGAGCACACAGGTCTATAACATTGAGCTGGGATACGACAATTTTTCAGGCGGAACTTTACGCGATACTGGAAACTGTGGGGATCCTACCCGAGAGAGGACACAGGGGAATACAGGTTAAGATATTCTCGGACAGCCAATCGGTTCTTAAGGCCCTGAGAGGTTGTACGTATATGTCCAGATTATTACTGGAATGCCACAACAAGATCAATGACCTGGCTACTCATAATCAGATTAGTCTGATATGGGTTCCAGGGCATCAAGGGCATGCCGGGAATGAGATGGCGGACCCATCCCCTCTTTTGGTTGGGAGATTTCGAAATGGACATCGTCCAGGATTGCACAACATTGGAATGACATCAATGGATTATGTCACTCCAAGGAATTTCTACGCTTTGACGCTGGGAGGGCGGATCTGCCTCTAAGACTGGACAGGAAAAGCCTACGGACGCTGGTAGGGGCGCTCACAGGCCATTACACCCGTAAAGCCGACCTATACTGAATGGGCTTATCTGACACGGATATCTGCAGATTTTGCGGTGAAGATGAGGAGTCGATAGAACACTTGATAGCAAATGGGGCATTGTGCCACAGAAGACACAGGACTGTACATGCATATACGCTGAGTGAAGAGGATCTGCTAATGCTCCCACTGAAGGAGCTGATCCTATTTGCGAATGTATTGGACTGCTAGAAACAGGGGAAGCACAATAGATCAACAATCGTCGCAGGGCAAAGGCTATGCTAGGCCAAACCCCCATTACATTACATTACATTACATTACATTACCAAGTCTAAGTGGAAACTAACTCCAACGATTGTTAAGCCTGCAAAAAATATCTAAACTTTTTTTATATACATATCGAGCCTTTGGTGCAATACCGTAGTAACTCAAAATTTGAATTTTTTAAGGTTATATTACGAAATTATTCGCCTTGTCGTTTTTTATATTCTGTAAAATTTTCATAAAAATATCTTGTGTACTCAGCTCTTGAGAAAAGAACCGAATTTTCTTTTACCATTAAGTTGTGTGTAAATTCAAAACTTTAAACTCAATTTCTGCAAAACAAGCTTTTTTGAATTACTACGTTATTGCACCAAAGGCTCGATATATTTTTTTATATTAAAATGTGAGGGATACGATTTTTTATTGTTATTTTTAGAATCAGCAAACAGAATATGAAACGAATTAGGTACAATTTTTGAAAAAAGTTTCTTCACCGGTTGCCTGTATTACAGCACAATGGTTTTGTGTTTACTTACTCCGATACGTTCTAACAAAAAGTAAAAAAAAAGTTAATCACTTCTTAAATACATTTAGATAAATTATAAAAAAAATTTTGGTGAAAATGGAAATAGTTGCAAATGTGTTGTTAAATATGGGATGTAGAAAGTGCGTAATCCACATTTAACGTTCAAATAACAAAAATAATGCGGTACTAAATATTGGCTTCCATGGAAATTTGCCACACAAAATATTATTAATTTGTCTGAAGTGGAAATTTATTCCTGCTGAAAGTACGAGTAAATAAATTTAATTTTATTGGTGACATCCATCATCACTAAATACCAATAATTATCGTCATAAATGCGAAAAGCGTTTGCAAATAATTATTTAATCGTAGAAAATTATGTTCGAGTAGTTGTGTGTATTTAATTTGCTGCTAAAAGGGAATTAAATACGAAATAAAAATTTTACGACTCTTTGTAAGTGCAAAATATTAAAACACAATCGCTGTTAGGAAATGCAATACATGTGAATATTTTTTGTTTTTAATAAAAGTTTTCAAACACAGACCGCGGGGGACTTTTTCTTTCTCTTTATTTATTTGTACATGTACTAAATTAGATACAGTGGCTCACATCGAAAGTCGGGCAACTTATTACAGTAAAGTTCAACAGCTTTAAAGTAAATAATACTTAAAGTTTTGCAAAATATTTTGTCAGAATATTTGTTCTGCATATTAGTAAATATAACAAAACAAAAACTAGGTACTTTAGCTCTATAATAATATAAATAATAAACAAAAACTCAAAAAAACCTTAAAACTATGATCACACTGAAAGTCGGGCAGTCTTTAAATTCGATTGTTTATGCATTAATTAATGTTTGGTTGCATATAATTTTTGATTTTCTACAGTTGTTAATCTTTTTAAAATAGATTCCACTAATTTTTTACACATATCAGGCGTTATTTGACCCCATTTATCCTGTAATGCGGCTTAAAGCTGGTTTTTATTACTGCACAATCGGTTTTTCATACGACGTTCAAGTTCGTCTCATAAGTGCTCGATAACATTTGTGTCTAGCCTTTGGGCAAGTACTTCGATGACTTTAGAACAGTTGCAAAGCAATCAGTTTCTTACTATCAGTGATGCGTGCTTAGAGTCGTTGTCTTAATAAAACTTAACATTATCAACAATGCCCAACTCCTTAACATTAGTAGTTAAAATGTCAAGATAAACGTTCTTGACCATCATATCTTTTATAAAGTGAAGATTTCCAACACCTGAAACTGCCGTGCTGCCCCACACCATCACTGATAAGCTTCTATGCTTCACTGTTTTCTTAGTGTTTTTGTGCAAAAAATCTGCATTGTGTTTACGCCACACTTAGAGCTCGGCCAAGCAAATTAAATTTGCTTTCATCCGTAAAAAGTACCTGTTAGATGTTAAATGTTGATAGGAAGGGCCAACATAACGTGCCATATAAATTTTACCGTGCTCCAAAACGAGAAATAATTTGCTATGTGCTCCAGTGCAAATTCCAAGTTGTCCTTTCCATTCTTGACACTGACTCATGGGTTTTTCGAGCCACTCAGCCATTCAATTTGCGTTTTCTTTAAACTCGTGTTATTTTTTCTGCATGTACTTCCTATCCAAAATTGGTTTTTACCATTGTTGCTAGTTTTGGAGCGGAGATGAATGGTTCATTTTGTATTTTGAGAACTATAAACTTCTCATCTCTCGGGAAAAGTTTTCTTTTTACAGACAAGCGTTGTTTATTTGTTATTCTGTTGTCTTTTTTGTATCACGTAGTGATATCGTGTACAGTTGATTTGCTTTTATTAACGATACTTGCGATTTCTCGCTGAGTTTTACCTTCTAATAGTTATTAATAACTATTTTTCGCTCTACCAAGGTAGACTGTGTGTTGTACGCGGCATTACAAAAAAATTTTTTTAATATTGCAACACTACAAAAGCAAATGTCCAACTGACCGCCTATAATATAAAAATAATAAGAATGAACAAATATAGCGATAATTGGAATGCATTTTATGCCCCTTTATTGCTTTGCCCGACTTTCAATGTGACTATAATTTTAGAATTTTTTTGAGAAAAGCTTTAAAGTAATGTGTTGGAAAATTCTTGGGACTATTTTTACTATAAATTTTTATTGTGTATTAAATAATTAATTAAATGTGTTCAAAAGTTTCTCAAAAAAAATAAGCTATGACATCTAAAATATTTGCTAAAAGTCTACCAATGATTTGCCCGACTTTCAATGTGAGCCACTGTAAATAAACTAAATAAAATATGAACCATGTATGATAGTACAAATAGCAGCGATATTAATTTCATTCCTTTTATTTTTGTTTAATTGTGTGTTTCTTTAGCCACTCAACTATTGTCGTTGAAATAGTGGAACAAAATTAACTATTTAAATTTAATTAATTTCTATCATGGAGACAATGCCAAATGCAAGAGTACAGTGGTCTCATGAAAACGTTAACATTCATTTGATTAATTTTTTTTTAATTTTCATATACACATAATAATTTTGGAAAAAGGAAAGCGGCCTACATACAAAGAGCCAAGCGAACAGATTATAAGATAAAAGGAACTATGGTAAGATTGAAATATCTTCTTAATTTTTTTAAATCGGTCCATAAATGGTGGAATTACCGATAATCAATATTTCGGGCGACGTACAAACACGGAAGATGCCAAAAATTCTGGACGGCCAGCTAAAGTCTCTACACACGAAACCAATTAAAAAATTAACGATATCGTGTTGGCCGAGCGGAGATTGAAAATGCGAAATATTGAAACAACTATAACCGACTTGCATCTTTTTATTTTTCTTACAACTTTATATAATTAATCACCCTTCGGGGAGGGTCTATTGGTGCAAAATTGTAACCCAATCCCAATATTTTTTTTTTTTTTTTTTTTTTTACGCTAATATATGTTTATTGTATCTTCAAATAACTGAACTAACAATAAGTGTTCAAATCTTAAATATATAAATAATTATTAGGCCCAACCAGTGTCGGACATAAACTTAGTGATAATAATTAATAATACATAAAATTCATGTTACGCACAAAAAATATTTTCAAAGAATTTCATCTGGAGAGTTGCGTATTAATGCCGTAGTGTCCCTCTTTTTTAAGCGGATGTGTCCAGGAAAGTTCAAGATGTTACGAGCAAGGGGATTAGGATGGAACTCGAGTTTTGTTAAATATTTTCCAGCATATTTTGCAATTTCAGCGGTCACAAGTGGCATATGTAAATCACGATGTAAAATAGAATTTTTCAAGTACCATGGAGCCGTAGTTATTAACCTTAATATTTTGTTTTGCATTCGTTGGATTCTCTCTACATTGGAAGCTGAAGCAGTGCCCCATAGCTGAATTCCGTAACACCATATCGGCTTCAAAAGCGACTTGTATATTAAAAGTTTACAATCTAGACTGAGGGTAGAATTTCTACCAATCAGCCAATGTATCTGGGTTAATTTAAGCTTCATTTGTGTCAGCTTAGAGTCAATGTGGTGTTTCCATGTAAGCCGTCGGTCGAGGTGAATACCAAGGTATTTCACCTGTGAATGTTGAGGAACAACTTGATTGTTGATTCGAATGGGGGAACAAGTGTCTCTTCGTAGAGTAAATGTGACATGAACACACTTTTGTTCATTTACTTTTATTCTCCATAAGTTCAACCACAGTTCCAACAGCTTAATATGTTCCTGAAGATAACGGGATGCCTCGTGAGGGTTTTCATGCATACTAAGGCAGGCTGTATCATCGGCAAATGTAGAAGTGAAGATATTACTGCTCAGAGGCATATCACAGGTATAAATCAAATATAAAACTGGTCCCAGTATACTACCCTGTGGCACACCGGATGAGATAGTTTCGGGCACACTCATGAAGTCTCCTTCCACGACAGTGAATTTCCGGGCAAGAATGTAACTTTCCAATAGATTCACAATGTTCATTGGTAGATATGTCCTCAATTTCAAAATCAGGCCCTCATGCCACACTTTATCAAATGCCTGAGAAACATCAATAAAGAGGGAAGAACAGTACTTCTTTTCTTCAAATGCTCTTCTTATAAAATGTACCAATCTATGAGTTTGTTCAATGGTGCTATGCTGACTTCTAAACCCAAATTGATGGTCCGGTATGCACCCATTATCAGCTAGAATTGGAGACAATTTTGTCATGAGCAGTTTTTCGAAGAGCTTTGAAATTGTTGACAGCAAACTTATTGGCCTATATGACTCAGCCTTAGTAAGATCTTTGCCCGCCTTTGGAATCATTTTGACCATGGCAAGTTTCCAGCTGTGTGGATAATACTGCAATCGTAAAATGCCATTAAAAATAAATAACAGGATTCTAATAGCAATACGAGGCAAATTCATCAGCATCTTGTTACTAATTCCATCAATACCCGGGGCCTTCTTTGGGTTGGTTTCAGCAATTAGTTTTTGCACATCACGCATCTTAAACTTTATGGGTCGAGGGGGTAGAGCAACTACACTCGGCAAATCAACAGCACCAGTACATGAGTTTGGGGTAAATACGTGTTTTAAATGCTCAGCAAATATGTTACCTTTTTCAGTATTGGTTCTTGCCCAACCTCCAATCCCAATATGTCACATTGGTTCTATAGAAGTGTAATTAGACCAATACTATCCCGCATTATATATTAGCAGTATATAGAGGTCAATGGAGAGGAAGCATAATACTAAAATATTGGATAGGGTTCAGCGCATTTGCTGCCTCAGCATAACCGGTGCTATGGGAACCATGGCACTGGAGACTATTCTATATGTCCAACCTATAGATATGAAGCGTCTCTCATGCCGAAACGTCTACAAGCGATGGGTGAATGTATCGAACGCGACTACATATCAGGCCATCGGGACATATTGGAAACTATGAATGGGTATGCGCCATCATCGGGTATGTCTAAACCAAATAATTGAACACCTGAATGTTCCAACTATCTGTGCGACACTGATACCGGTACCTGTGGGGACATACATGGGTCTAGGCCCTTTCTAGTGGAAAGGGCCGGTTTGGGATTCTTCATAGAATAACCAGAGAATGAAATTTACTTCCGCCTACCTGACCAAAACATGATTTTCTAACAGCCAATGAGTAACTAGGACAATTGGGTATGATTAGGTTAATTCAAGGACTATCTTGAATTGCAAAAATGTGATTAGCGATCATGCGGTACGCGGCAGGATTCGTCTAGTATACGTGCTGATCCACCATGGTGTAGTCGGACTGACGGCCAAGCGATCACGACTGCGAAGATCGAGTTGCAAGCTTGAGCGACACTGTGGAATATCGTAACCAATTTACTATGAGGAGAATCAGAAGAGGATAAGACGAAAGACTTGTTGAGACTAAGGAGACGGGACACTCCGATGTTTTGCGGATGACACCTTACCAGATATCGTTCACGTCAGTGGTATTGACTGGAGGGTGGAGAACTACATTCATACCACGGAGTTCCTATAGAGCTTTAATTTTTCGTTTAATAGCGCACAACAGGTCTTTTCACTGACTTATGTGTATCTCTTTTCTTTGACATGAGATGAATCTTCTCCTATCTTCAACCTAACCTAAAATTAAGCTAAGAGACGAAGCCTTTCATAAAATATATTCTTCATAATTCTTGTTGTGTTAAAGATTGTATGAAACTAATACCAACCGAAGTAACGCTTTTTTCTTTTCTGAATTAAATTGAAACTTAGACAATTCAATATGACTTTTTCTGTGATTTCCAGTTCCGCTAAGAATAAGCATGGGTTCAACAAGGACCAAACAAAGCGATTCCTGTTATACTCTTTATATGGATGGGGACTTCCCATACTCATAACAGCCACAACAGTGACCTTAATTAAGACCGAAGCTCTAAGCGAAAATTTTCGACCGAATTTCGGACATGGCAGATGTTGGTTTACATGTGAGTCAATATATTCTTTTGAGAATATTTTTATTGATTTCCATTTTCTTTCAGATAATTCTCCGGGATCGGCAAATCTATTATTCTTCTCCGGCCCCATTGGCCTCTTATTTCTCATCAATTTCATTCTATTCATTTTGACGCTGCGCTATTGCAATCATGTTAAGCGCGAAATTTTCCGCATGCAAAGTTCGAATAATGAAAAACCCATTCTGAAAAGACGATTTTTTATGGACAGAGCCAGATTTGTCATGAATACGAAGTTATTCATCGTAATGGGTATAACATGGTTCCTAGAGCTTTTAAGTATTTTATTTTACGATCACAAAAAGGTTTTCTTTTGGGCCATCAGTGATTCGTTTAATGTCCTGCTGGGAGTTTTTGTATTTTTCATATTCGTATTTAAGAAACGTGTTTGGTATACGATTTTGGAAAATTTGGGTAAGCACTGTATTCGAATTCGGGTAAACGGAAACTGAAAGTTTCAGCGGTTGTTTTTCAAGTTCGAGAAAGACCGTTTCGCTTAAGCGAGCTCAACACTTAAAAATTTTTTTGTTTAGTGGAAAATAGAAAATATGATACATATTGAAAAAACTCGTATTCTGATTTTGAATTAAAGTTCATTTCGTAAACTGACGTATTATCGGTTGCATGTAATACGATTAAAATAAGCTATATTTGCTACATATAATCTTAAAGCTTTAAAAACAGCATATGTTTCGCTTAAATGGTTTTTCGGATTTGGTTTAAACGGATTTGCTTTTAAACAAAGTAAAGCGCTTCGAAATAGTTGAGAAATGTTGTTTTCAATTAAACGTTTTTCGAGTTCGTTTATCCGAATTAAACTATATTTTATATACAATGTTAGATTATATTTGAATATATTTTATTTTGAATTAGGCTTAAAGGCTACCGAATCAATGAAGAATAGCCCAGCCGGAACTGGTGCTACTCATTCCAGTTATTCTCAAAATAATATATCGATGACACGCGTGAACGTTCTAGATGGGAACACTTCGCTTTTGACTTCGAATGCTGCACGTCGTACGCCAACCATGTAGATTTAAGAGTTTTATAATGCTTTTGTAAATATTTTCTGAAAATATTTTGTATTTGTTGCAATTTTATGCTTTTTAAAGATAAAGAAAAATAAGTTCAGCGAACTTTATTGTTGGCACAAAGATATAGTTAAATTATACATTTGATCATGAGTAACTTTTCACTACGATCATACACGTATTCACTACCTGCTTTTTTCATTGCTAATGATCTTGTTGAACCTTCGTAGTGAACAGACGTGTTAGCGGAGTTTTCTTTTACATACTAAACAAACAACAATACAAAAAAAAAAAAAAAATATTCGTAATAAGTACTGATTCGTAATAAGTACAGTTTTTGTGAAATTTGCTTTATTTGCATTAATAATTTTGCATATAATCTGAAACAACAAAAACAGAAAACAAAAAAAAAACACAAACAAAGTGACTGAGGAATACTCTGCATGAGTACCTCAAAAACAAAAAATTGTGAAGTGAGTTCTAACGGCAGAAATGCCTATTTTACTGTGAGTTCTGAAGCTCTTAATGCAAACAATAAAAACAAAAAATTGGATGACAGTCTTTTTCTAACGGCAAAGCCAATTATACGTGAGCGATCAACTTCGCTTACTCCAATGCCAAGTAGTGATTCGTTAACATTACCGTTACCTAGTTCTTCTCTATTTAAGTCTGCGCCATTATCCGCTCCGGGTTCTTGTTCATCACTTAACCCAGTTATCACAATGGACGATAATATTCAAAAACCTAAAGTGCCTGTCGGAATGGACAGATATGTAACGGTAGTAAAGCGCGGGCGAAGCCCAAACTCATCCAAAATCTCATCTGTTCCGAAAATATCCAGAGACAACGACGCCGCCTCAGCTAATCGTCAAAACCGGTTTAAAATATTACAAGATGACAGCGATAAACCCGAAGAATCTTCGAAAAAAACTTCAAAACCACCACCAATCTATCTGAGACAAAAAAACTCGAACACACTTATTAAAAAACTAATCTCGGCCATTGGTGAAAAGTCATTTCACATTGTTCCAATAAAACGTGGTAACATTGATGAAACAAAGGTTCAAATATATGATGAAAAAGACTTCCGCAAAATGGTTACAGAATTTGAGAAAAATAAAACAAGTTTCTACACTTTCCAGCTTAAGAGTGCTAAAGGCCTACAGATCGTATTGAAGGGCATAGATTCTTATGTTGTTCCTGAGGAAATAAAAGATGCTCTCACCCTCCAAGGCTTTAAGGTAAAAAATGTCTCTAACATTATAAACAGGGAGAAGATCCCCCAACCTTTATTTCGTGTTGAACTGGAGCCAAATGATATAAAATTGAAGAAAAATGAGACCCATCCAATTTATAATTTAAAATATCTGTTATACCGGAAAATTACAGTCGAAGAACCACACAAGCGCTCAGGACCCGTACAGTGCCATAATTGTCAAGAATATGGCCATACGAAAACTTATTGCAAATTACCTACTGTTTGTGTTGTGTGCGGTGAATTACACAATACTGCTATTTGCAATAAGTCGAAGGACCAGAAGGAAAAGAAGTGCAGTAATTGTGGAGGTAATCACACTGCTAACTACAGAGGATGTCCTGTATTCTCTTTTGTTAAACAAGCTATGAGCCAAAAGCCTAAAGTAACTCCAGCTCAAGCAGGAAATACGTTCACCGCTACTCCTACCCTAATGGCCCAACCAATCACTTCACATGTATCGTATGCTGACGCTGTGAAGATCAACTCTATTCCCGTTCAAAAAGTGTCTCCACCAACTAATGCAACAAATGCAAACCCAGGCTTTAATTTCATGGTGCAAACTATAAACAACTTTACAACAAATATGACTAGCATGATGCAAGAAATGCTGCGAATGCAGAATACACTGCTTCTAGCATTAGTTAACAAGCCATGAACACGTTAAAACTATGTTTCTGGAACGCAAACGGCATTCGCCAACACAAATATGAACTTGAGCACTTCCTCTCGGTAAAAAATATTGATATAATGTTGGTATCTGAGACTCATTTGACTTCGAGAAGCCTTTTTAAAATGAGTGGCTACACTTTATATGATACAAAGGACCCGAGAGGAAGAGCATGCGGAGGATCAGCAGTTCTAATAAAGTCAAGACTCAAGCACTATATTCTTGAGAACACTTGTGAAGACCATCTACAAGCAACGAATATTTGTATCGAAAATTTTTGTTCAAATCTCGTGATATCATCAGTTTACTCCCCTCCCAGATTTTCAATCACTGAGGATCAATACGAGGATTTTTACAAAACTCTTGGACCTTGTTTCGAGCAGCTGGGGACTACAATGCAAAACATACGTTCTGGGGATCGCGTCTTATTACACCTAGAGGTCGAGCATTGTTCAACACAATTTCAAAAATGGGTTTGGATGTCATTTCTAGCGGGGAGCCCACTTACTGGCCTACTGACATACAAAAAATTCCGGATGTTATAGATTTTGGGGTCATGAAAAATATCCCTAGGGATTTAATTCATGTTGAAGCTTCACATGATCTCTCATCCGATCACTCTCCCACGATCGTTACAATTTGTAGCCCACTAAGAAGTGACTTACCTCACCCATATATGAAGATGATGAATCGTGTTAACTGGCTGGGGTTCAAAAAATATCTCAGTACTCATTGTACGGAAAATATCAGGCTTAGAACTCCCGATGATATTGAATTTAACATTGCCAATCTTACCGATAATATTAAACAGGCTGCTAAACATGCCACTACCTACCATCCGCAGACTGGGTTTAATAGAATTTATTCTGCGGATATTGAACGTCTCGTATGTGAAAAAAGAAGAGCTAGAAGGGAATGGCAACAGCACAGATCACCACAACATAAAATCAGACTTAGAGAATGCACTAAACGACTCCAAGAGTTGCTTTCAGCTGAAAAATCTGCTTCTCTTAAGAACTACCTGGAAGGTCTCGATGTCACAGCAGCATCTAATTACTCCTTGTGGCGCGCTGCTAAAAAACTTAAAACACCCGTTGAGTCTAAAGCACCCCTGCGCACTTCTACCGGAGGTTGGGCAAGAAGTAATACTGAAAAAGGTAACATATTTGCTGGGCATTTAAAGTACGTATTTACCCCAAACACATGTACTGGTGCTGTTGATTTACCGAGTGTAGTAGCTCTACCCCCTCGACCCATGAAATTTAAGATGCGTGATGTACAAAAACTAATTGCTGAAACCAACCCAAAAAAGGCCCCGGGTATTGATGGAATTAGTAACAAGATGCTGATGAAGTTGCCTCGTATTGCTATTAGAATCCTGTTATTTATTTTTAATGGCATTTTACGACTGGAGTATTATCCACACAGCTGGAAACTTGCCATGGTCAAAATGATTCCAAAGGCGGGCAAAGATCTTACCAAGGCTGAGTCTTATAGGCCAATAAGTTTACTGTCAACAATTTCAAAGCTGTTCGAAAAGCTGCTCATGACAAAATTGTCCCCAATTCTAACTGATAATGGGTGCATACCGGACCATCAATTTGGTTTTAGAAGTCAGCATAGCACCATTGAACAAACTCATAGATTGGTCCATTTCATAAGAAGAGCATTTGAAGAAAAAAAGTATTGTTCTTCCCTCTTTATTGATGTCTCTCAGGCATTTGATAAAGTGTGGCATGAAGGCCTAATTGTAAAATTGAAGACATATCTGCCAATAAACATTGTAAATCTATTGGAAAGTTATATTCTTGCCCGGAAATTCACTGTTGTGGAAGGAGACTTCATGAGTGAGCCCGAAACTATCTCATCCGGTGTGCCACAGGGGAGTATACTGGGTCCAGTTTTGTATTTGATCTATACCTGTGATATGCCTTTAAGCAGTAATATCCTCACCTCTACATTTGCGGATGATACAGCCTGCCTTAGTATGCATGAAAACCCTCACGAGGCATCCCGTTATCTTCAGCAACATATTAACCTGTTGGAATTGTGGTTGAACTTATGGAGAATAAAAGTAAATGAACAAAAGTGTGTTCATGTCACATTTACCCTACGAAGAGACACTTGTTCCCCCATTCGAATCAACAACCAAGTTGTTCCTCAACATTCACAGGTGAAATACCTTGGTATACACCTTGACCGACGGCTTACATGGAAACACCACATTGACTCTAAGCTGACACAAATAAAACTTAAATTGACTCAGATACATTGGCTGATTGGTAGAAATTCTACCCTCAGTCTAGATTGTAAACTTTTAATATACAAGTCGCTTTTGAAACCCATATGGTGTTACGGAATTCAGCTATGGGGCACTGCTTCAGCTTCCAATGTAGAGAGAATCCAACGAATGCAAAACAAAATTTTAAGGTTAATAACATCAGCTCCTTGGTACATGAAAAATTCAATTTTACATCGTGATTTAAATATGCTACTTGTGACAGCTGAAATTGCAAAATATGCTGGAAAATATTTAACAAAACTCGAGTTCCATCCTAATCCCCTTGCTCGTAACATCTTGAACTTTCCTGGACACATCCGCTTAAAAAAGAGGGATACTACGGCCTTAATACGCCACACTTCAGATTGAATTTTTTGAATATTTTTGTGCTTAACATATTTATGTATTATTAATTACTATCACTAAGTTTATGTCCGACACTGGTTGGGCCTAATTATTATATTTATACTTAAGATTTGAACACTTATTGTTAGTTCTATTTGAAGATACAATAAATAAATAGCAGTGGAAAAAAAAATGATCATTCATACTTATTCATGGTCAATATCATTGCACCAAAAATGTTCAACTTCATTTCAGAAAATTTCAATTACAAAACAATTGTGTCATGGACTGTGGGTACATCGGTGTCGTAAGTAGTTTGTTTTTACCTAATATGTGCCGTACATTTCTGGGAATGTGGCCAATAAATTCAAATATTCTTAACTGCAACAGCGAAGCAGAAGGTGTCCAAAAATAACTACGGATCATAAACAATCAGTTGTGTACTGAAAACTGATCGATTTAAAAAGTAAACTGTTTTTCGGAATCGACAAGGCTGTAATTAAAGTCGATCGATTTCATCTGCCACACATTTGTTTGGTGAAATTTTGATGAAATTCAAAATATGAGAGTCTTATGGCCAGGTTTTGACTTACCTGTCGTGCGAAATTTCGATTTGAGAAATACTAATGCTTATTCATTAGCACTATTTATGTATGTTTTGTCAGTAAATAATATTTATTGTCCCACTGTGCAAAAGTACATTCTAATACCTCAAAATAAAAACACTAATATCTTCAGCTTAACTAAGGCAGCAACAACAACAATAAGGAAAGCCATGCGATTCACGCATTATCTTAAACCTCCGAAACCAAAAAGGGGACGAAGTACTAAGAAATAACAGCAACAGTATGGAAGTGGTACACATACTTACAAACCTACATGCACCATAATAATAAAAAAAATCGCTTATAAAATGAACATTGGTTTCGACAGCACAGGGGTCGTTAGTGGTTAAATAAATAAGTGAACCTAATGGTCATTTTTTACACATTCCAGAACTTTCGTGAAACACAGTTGATTACCTTAAAAGCTCTACTTCTGAGGCAGCAACAGTTCTGTTGCATGAAATGGGAGATAGATAATATCATTATGACTTCAGCTGTCGTCGCGCGGAGTCTGGTATTGTGTTGCCAGAATTTCTAGGGACACAGTGTGCAAGTCTACATCTAAATCTACATTTTATTTAAAAAATATGTATCTTATTTGAAAAAAAATATAAGAATTAAAAATAAAAGTAAAATCAAACTTAAATAGAATTGGAAAAACGTAAGCAGAACAGGTACGTTTTATTTCAGATATTTAGAAGTTCATTAAAAAATTTTTTTATTAAAAAACTTTAATTCTCTAATTCTTCCTTTTCATTTTATTTTAAAAAAAAATTTGAAAATATTTCGCAATATCGAGAAATCGGACTGATAATACTTAAAGAATTCATTTAATATCCGAAATCAAATCTGCTCAATATATTTTTTGTACATCAATTTGGGACAGAAAGGCATTTAAGGAGTGTCATTAATTTGTTATTTCAGACGTAGTTGCTATATCTTCTATTGAGTTTCAAATGACCATTCGTTCATATATTTTTCTGTACGTTGAAAAGACAAACCACTAGAGGATCAAATAGCGAAAATGAATTTCGAGTTGCCATACATTTAGTCACAAGAAATCTGAATTTTTCGGTAAAAAAAAATTTTAAAATCTGCATTTTGATATCTTGAGAAGCCAAAATCTGCACAATACAGATGCATCTGCACTTATGGCAGCAGTGGGCGTATTACAGACGCTTAATTAATAAAATTATTTGTATGTTCTATTGTATCAGGCTGAAATAAATTCAAACAGAATACATATATGTATGTATGTGTTATTTATTTCAAATATATGTATTATTCATTTTATTTTTCAAAGCAATTAAAGGGACCTGCATAAACGATTAAAAAGGATAAACGTGTGAGTAATTCGTATTAAAAGCGCACTTAAGAGCGATTAAAAGTAATCATTGTTTATAAAAACCCGTTGTTCAGTTTATTCAATATTTTAGGGATATTGTTTTTGGGATGTGTAGTTTAAGCACAAAAGCAATAATGAACTTTTAAATCCAAATTTAGAAAAAAGCACTATAAATAATCAATAAAAAACCTGCGTCGAACATATTATTAAAAAGCTCTAAAAAACGGTGGTATAAGTACCGAGTTGTCCACACTGAAATTAAAAGAAATTTCTAATATACATAAATGTGGATTTAACTTCAGGCATATAAAATTACAAACTAGACAACATGGAAGTCTGTATTCCCTTGTACTCTCCTCACCTCTCTCCCCAAAAACACATTCGTTGTGGAAGTTTAATTGATCAATGGGAAGGGGCTGTTCAATCCTCAAAGGTTTCGAACTCTTTGATGTTATTTTCTTTACTCTAAGTGTACATTCTAATACGAGTATAACGCAGTTTACTTTTTATTTGGTATTTTTTATATTATTTTCAAACGTCACAATTCTGCGTGAGTGCGACCTACATAATACGGTTAAATAAACAAAATTTTGAAATTTCCAAAAAAACGAAGGCAGTTTTTAAAATACGTTTATACTCATATGTACCCTTGCTGGGATAACTACCTTGTCGTGGTGTGAAGGCTTAAGTGTGGGCTGAATTGCACACCTCTTCTGAAGGCGAACGAGGGTCCTCTAAAGGATCCATAGTTTAACTGAAGAAGGCGGTGGGCATAAAAGCCTGCATACTAAAAGTTATCCACCCCCAAACAGAGGTGTTACGCGACCCGTGCCTATCTGTTCTCTTTGCAGTCGGGGGCATGAGACTGTATTCAAACGGAGCTTTGCTGATACCTGGGCACCTCAGAAAATAGACTACGCCCCCTCCACGTTATCGGGGGCTATGACGTGGAGGAGATCCCTTTCCCCTACACTCGTGGGACCAAGTATGAAAAAAATTATTCCAAATAACACAGAAACGAAAGATACAACGAAGACGACAATGGACACACAAACGGACAACGGAACGGAAAATCGGACAAGGACAGCGACAGCAAAACGAGAGGAAGAGGTGGTAATACCCGGGGGGGACTTAAAGTCAACCCAGCCTTCAGTGGCAGGTGGGAACACCTACTCTGACTCTCATGACATAAGCCAGTCAGGTAGAGATTCTTCGCAGAATCTAGACAGACTGGTGGATGAGGTGAGCGACAAAATCGCGAGCCTAAATACTGGAAAAAAGCGGCTCTCTGGGGCTCAAAGGCGAAAACTTGCCAAGAAGAACCAGGCAGCAGCTAAAAATGCGCAAGATGCCCTAAAGGAAGCATCGGAGACTCCCTCCACCTCGGTAGAGACTGGTAAGAGGATCCGATCTCCAGAAGAGCAGAACATTGCGGAGCCGAAGCATAAGAAAAGGTGCTCCTCGTCGACCAGCAAGTCGCCAAAACCGGGCGTCTCCCTTCTTAAAGGAGTCTCTATGAAGAATTCTTCTAGTAAGGGGGTCAAAGGAGCAGCACTTACTGAGAAGGCGGGCACGTCGGTGAAATCTTCCGCGGAAGCAGAGAACGCCAAAAAGCGGAATCTCTTCACGCGTAAGAGGAAGCTAGACGTAACTAAGGAAAAAGAGCCGCCATCTTACGCTAAAGTAGCCAGGAGGCAATACAGGGACAATCTCCGCTACGCGGTCATTGACACCTCACGTCCGACTGGCAAAATACCAGAAAATCAACAGCAAGTGGTTGAGGATCTGGTAAATAACGCGATATTGGAATACGTTATGGCAACCGATAACGGATCTCCAATAAAAATAAATAGCTGCGAGTTTCAAAGGGGCGTGCTGTTGCTAAGATTAGCATCGCAGACCTGCGCAGCTACCCTAAAGAAGCTGGTAGAAGGAATCCCTCCGCCATGGGAAGGCTGTAAGCTGGAACTGGTGGAAGGGAGAAATATACCAACTCTTACCAAGGCAACCTTCTACGTCAAAGGATGGGGATGCAAATTCACATCCGAACGTGTTTTGGAGGTTATTGGTAAACAAAACAAAGAACTGGCGGTAGAGAAATGGGAGGTGTTCCACAGAGAGGAGGACCAAAATGGAACTCTTTTTGTGGTGGGCATCGACCAAGGATCTATTTCCAGCCTTTCCAAATCTGAAGGGAAGGTGTTCTTTGTGTCGAAAGCTGTATATGTCAAAATAGGCAAGTCCTGTATCGGCAGCCAGGGGAAAACCACCCCCAGCAACGACAGGACAAGCACAGTACAGGCTGCAGCTAGCCAAAATCAGGCGGGTGTCTCGGAGGTCCAGACGGCCAAGGAGGAGTTGGAGCAAAATATCACCAACTCCCAAGAGGACCGCCTATTAGAAGGATGATGTGGGAGGTCATCCAAATTAACCTCCACCGGAGCGAGACGGCAACTCACGCTTTGATGGAGAAAATTAACAAAGGTAAGATTCATGTGGCATTAATACAAGAACCCTGGACGACAAAAAACAGGGTTAATGGATTAAGCCATGTAAACTACCAATTATTTTATGCTAAAACAGGGAATCGTCCGAGGACCTGTATTCTTAGTCACAAAAATTTATGCTTTCTTTTATCCACAGAGTTGTCAACAGCAGACGCAACAGTACTGAAGCAGGGAAATGGAAACATATGCCTAGCATCAGTATACTTGCCGTATGATGCACCGACACTACCACCAACGTCGGAATTACAACACTTGGTAGAAGATTGCAGAATAATGGGTAGGAAAGTACTAATCGGATGCGATACTAATTCGCATCATATTGCATGGGGTAGTACTAACATTAATAAAAGGGGACAGGCTCTTTTAGAATTTCTAAATACTAACGATCTATTAACTGTTAATACTGGTAATACGCCTACCTTTATTAATAGAATTAGAGCGGAGGTATTGGATGTAACCATATGTTCTGAAAACGTAATCGATGAAATTGCTGAATGGAGGGTTCTGAACGAGCACTCATTCTCAGATCATCGTTATATTATGTTTAAAATTGCAAGGCAACCGCCAGAACCTATAACCTTTCGAAACAGGGCTAAAACTGATTGGGCAAAATTCGAAAGGTCACTTGATTCTCATTTAGGGCAGGTTTCTTTCAATTGCCTAGAAAGAGAGGACATAGACGGTAAAGTCAAAATCATTACGGACGCTTTAGTTGAGTCGTTTGAAGAGAGTTGCCCACTTCGGGAAAGAAAATCCCCATACGAAAAACCCTGGATGACAGGGGAGATTCGGGCAATGGGGAGGGAAGTCCGCCGACTCTATAATAGAGCGAAACGTAAAAGATTACCAGTATATTGGGAGGATTATCGTGATAAACTCCGAAATTACAACAAGAGAATAAGAACTGCTAAACGTACATCCTGGAGGCTTTTCTGCGAACAGGTGGACAGTGTAAGCGATGTTTCTAAAATTAAAAAATTTTTGTCAAAAGCCCACATCCAGGCTGAATCATTAGTGGATGAATCGGGCAGGGCAATTGAAAATGTGGAGGAAACCATTAAACTCCTCATGGATACACATTTTCCATGCAGCCCGGCCGAACTTTCGGCTAGGCTGGACGATGGGAGAAGTGGTGAACATGAGGTGCCTATTATCAGCGATAGGATGGTTATGGAAGCGATAAAAAGCTTTTCTCCATTTAAGGCTGCGGGTCCGGATGGTATCTTTCCGGCGCTCCTGCAGAAAGGGATGAATTTAGTTTCGTCACATCTTGCAGGAATTTATAATGCATGCCTAACACATGCATATATTCCAGTAGGCTGGCAGGAAGCGAGGGTAGTGTTTATCCCCAAACCTGGCAAGCCAAATTATTCTTCACCAAAGGCTTATAGGCCAATAAGCCTAACTTCCTTCTTGCTGAAAACCATGGAGAGGATAATTGACGACATGGTTAAGGGCAGGATCGCAGGCCATATGCTGAGGTTCAGGCAACACGCATATGTCAAAGGTAGATCAGTGGACACTGCATTGCATAATGTGGTGTACTTTATAGAAAGGTCACTTAGTGAGAAGATGTACACACTCGCGGTTTGCATTGACATTGAGGGGGCTTTCAACAACGTGCATACCGACACACTTATCCATTCTCTGGACCAATTTAATGTCAACCGGGCGATACGCGACTGGATTGGCAATATGCTAAGGAACAAATGGATTAATTGTGAGGCGCACAATGTAAGTATAAGAAAAAGGGTACAATGTGGAACTCCACAAGGGGGGATTTTATCACCCCTTCTCTGGACCACAACAATACATACCCTTATTAGGACTCTGACCGATGAGGGATTCGAGACAGTCTGCTACGCAGATGACGTCATGATACTTCTGAAGGGAAGGGATCCAAATCATTTGTGCAGGAAGGCCGAGGAGGCATTAACCCTGGCACACAACTGGGCTCAACCAAGAGGGTTGAACGTTAACCCAGAAAAAACTGAAATTGGCCTATTTACAAGAAAGACGAAGATAGCTCCATATGATGAGCCGCGCTTTCTTGAAAGGACAATAAATATTTCCGACAGGGTGAAATATCTAGGAGTCATTCTCGATCGGAAATTAAAATGGAAAGACCACATAAACGAAAGAGTCAAAAAGGCTCATATATGTTGGTCAATCTGTAAACGGGCCATAGGCACGAGATGGGGGCTGAATCCAGAGATGACACACTGGCTTTATAGTAGCGTTATCAGGCCGATTATGACCTATGCCTCTATAGTGTGGTGGACATCGATGGAATATAAATGCAACATCAAAACAATACAGAAAGTTCAGAGAACCTGCTGTCTTGGTATAAGTGGGGCCTTCCGAACGACATCAACAGGTGCGATGGAAACAATATTATCTATCCAGCCAATCGATATTCGTATAAAATACGAAGCGGCTCTAGCAGCAAAACGACTAAAGGTGATGGGTGAGTGGATCGATCAGGAACACGAAGCGTATCATCAACGAATCTTTACGGCCATAGGAGAGTCCATACCGGAAAGTGTCGCAAATGACCGCATACCGGATACTAGACTAGAGGCCAACTGCGGAACATTGATTCCCGACATCCATTCCTGGTTGACCGACCCTTGGAACCAGATCCCCATGGGGCTTCATTGCTACACGGATGGATCAAGGTCGAGAGGGAAAACGGGACTTGGTGTTTATATAGAAAACACCACGGAACTGTTTTTCCGCCTGCCGGACTATTGCACAGTTTTGCAGGCGGAAGTTCGGGCGATAACGGAGTGTATCAGGGAACTCAATGTAATGAGGAGGTCAGGACTTGTGAATATATTCACAGATAGTCAGATGGCCATCAGAGCAATCTCAGAGGAACGCACTAAATCACGTACAGTTTGGGATTGCAAAAACGCCATTAACAGTTACTCGACACATGGTGAACTGCGCATCATATGGGTGCCGGGGCACGCGGGGATAACTGGAAATGAGAGGGCAAACTCACTTGCTTCTAGGGCAATAGAGTTAGGTAATATAAGCTTGGAATGCGCGAAACCTTTCGATGCAGTTAAATCAGAGCTAAAGACTTGGGCACAAAGGGCCCATTCAACTCTCTGGAATAACGGAACCATGGGAATCAATACAAAAATTCTATGGGGAGATCCAGACGAGAGAAGAACGAGGGAGCTGCTAAGACTCAGCAAGCTCGAACTAAGTAGAATAATGGGAGTGGTCACAGGGCACTCTCAACTACTGGCACATCTTAAACGCTTGGGAATAGCGGGAGGAGATGAATGTAGAGCATGTGGGGAGGAGAGCGAAACATTGGAACACTATTTGTGCCAATGCCCCGCCTTCTCACAAATAAGGTCCCGATATCTTGGGAGTGACATCTTACCGGACATAAGCCGATTACGGGGAATATGCTGGAGGAAATTAAGGAACTTTGTGAGTGACACGGAGTTTCTCTAGACCTTTGGTTCAATATCTTATGGTTAACTCAAGGTTAACTCAAGGGAGCGCACAACAAGCCTTCACTGGCTTAGGTGTATGTCGTAATGACATGGGCTGTCATACCCCTCCAATCAACCTAACCTAACCTAACCTATACTCATATGTACCATATAGTAAGTTATATGTTCCTTCCACTCCTGGAGGGAGCATAGGGCTTCTTTCTACAAAGCATATCCATCTTTGTTTTCGCATTGTTATTACTTGTTTTTTTTGCCTTGTATCAGTTTCGGTAATGGGTTCTTGTTCCAGCTAAGTGGACGATTGGTCTCTTGTAGCAGGTCTAGTATAATGGGGCTGCCATCTGTCGTTGCCTAGAAACAACGCCCTCAATGTATTTTGGAGTAGTGGTGAGGAGGAACCTCGCTAATCTTTGATTCCTATCTTTTTTCCCAGAAGGTGGTGGGCTCTGCCTGACCTTTGTTTGTCATGATGTTATCCTCTTTCCCAGGGAGAGGGGGTGATGAAGGGCTCATTGGATGGATTTTTAGGAGAGGGTTGAAGCCACTTCATTTTTAAAATTTGAAAAACCATAATGAAAAATTTTTGTCCTCTGCCAGAGACCGAACGAACCTGGGGCACCCGGTTTTGAAGGCAAGCACTTTAACCACTGCACCACGCCACCACCACCATATAGTTGCTCTTCTGTAATCTTTATGGAAAGTGGTATTTCTCTGCGAGCTCTGTTGATTGTGCCACCGATTCTATTATTTTTAAACTTCAAATATGTCGCTAGTGTCAGTGAAGTACAAAATTTGTCACTACTAACGTTTCTGGTCTTAAGCTCATCATTTAGTTGATTATCATCTTTAAAATTTTGTTTTCTAAACTATTTTAAATTTTGTATTTATTTGAATTTACGGAAACAAAACAATAATAAAGAAGTAAGCGACGATTACATTCACAAGGAAGACAAACATAGATCAGCGGCATTTTTAGGTAAATTATCATTAACTGTCCTTATTACAAAATATAAAACATCTTAAATTAAAATACATGAAACTATTAACGGTCATAAGCTTTCACGCACCGAAATAAATAAGTTAGAGGCGATTAAACTTACAACCGAGAAAAAATAGGACGCCGGCGCATGTGCATCTGGGATTCTGCTGACATACATATTAAATTTACTTGCAAACAGGAATATGCTTAAGAACAACAGGGAGAATATTTCTGGTAAAAAATCACTTTAATAAAATAAAGATCAAAAAACATTAATAAATTAAATGTGTTTTAGGAAAAATCTAAAATCAAATTATAATTTCGTAACCGCCTTTATTGTACATCATGGAAAGACCGAGCGATAAAATGGAACCGAATAGAGGGAAAAGTGCAATTGCTGATGTCGCCACACCCACCGTGGTAAGATCCGAGTTGAGTAAATCGTGCAACTTGTAATAACAGCCCTGCAATGAAAATAATTGAAAATTATTTAAATAAATAAAGTTTAAAAAATTAAAAAAAATTACAGTTTCATAAACATTGTTGGCATCAGTTGTCGTTGATTTTTTAACAGTCGATCTTTGCGTTCGGAAGCACGATAATGGTACGGAGTTTTCAGGCCAGTCCAGGAAACTTTCGTTGCCACAACATTGTAACTAAAACAACAAAAATATAATAAACACATTTCAAAATTAATATCCTGTTCCGCGATATCGAACGATATCGTTCGCTTCCATTCGAAAAGCAATAAAAATTTTGTGTACCTTTAATAGTCCTCTTTATGAATTCATTTATTTATTAAATCGGTAAATGGTGAATAAATTTTATAAAAGAATTTATTGGAGGGACAAACATCTCTTGTTCTCTGTTACGAGTTCAAGCGAACGATAACGTTCAATATCGTGGGACAGGCTGTAAATATTTAAAATACTCTAGCAATTTCTTACATATTTGTTATTGTTTTAGATTTAAACGTAGTCCCTGAATCAGGTTCTAAAAAGTTAGAAAACTGAAAAAATAACTAAATGGGATTTTTAACACCACAGGAAGGATACATTAACAAACTCCTGTTTAAATGATTTGGTTCGATCGAAGTCCAGGCTATCTTAGTCTACATAAACTATAATAGTAGACTAATATCCATTATGTATTTTTATTTAAGAATGAACTTATCATGAGCCAATATTTCAAGGTCAACAAGGACAAAGATCAACTCTTAATTCCAACCTACAAAGCAAAATATACGAGTAGCAACACTATTTACTGAGGCCGCTACACCCCCTCTTCATTGCTGTGTTGGTTAGAATTAGAATTTGAATGTTTCCTTGAATTTAAAACTTTCCTCTAATTAATTCTTTCTTAACTAAAAAGACGTTACGAATATTATGGACTAATTAAAAAATTTTTAATATTTAATTTTTAATCTTCACCTTAATTTTGTTTAGTGTGCCAAAAAAAAACATACATGTGTATGTCCCCGTCCAGACTTGCCATTTTGTTGCATGCAATTTTTTAAAATTCTGCTTTGAAATTGCTTTAGTGTTAGAAAAAATCTAGTATTGCAGTTTTTGTATTTCTTATGCCTTCTTTTCTCATTTCTTCATTTTTCTTTTGTTTAAAACGCCAACAATGAAAATGAATAAAATAAAACGTCAAATACAACAACACCAAATATCAACTTGAATAGTGAGAATTGCGAAGCAAAAGAAAATTGCAGAGAACATGAAACTCTGTACCCCTCCCCAAGCTACTTACTTCTCTCACCTAAAACAACCAGGAATTGCTGAAACAAAATTGCAAATGTGGACAGTATGTTAGAGATATGACAGTGCTGTGTTAAATTGGAAACACATATGTTAGAGAGATCCTTGCGTAGGATAAATAAAATAAAAAGAAAGTGGAAGTGATTCTCAAGGAACAGCATTTTTATTGCTTCCGAAAATCTAATAGCGCATTTTGTCAACTTCTTAGGATGTCAAGTTGAAAAAAAAGGGTATAAAATTCTTTCTCCCATAAGGAAAAAGAAATAATGACAACTAGTGCATTTATACATTTTCCAGATACGAAGTTTATTACAAGTGGTAAATTGCAACAAAAAAACACATAAAAATATAATTTTATTCATCATAATGAAGTTAGGTTCCGAATCAGTGAATAGGAAAAAAATACCCTCCTGCAATGGCAAGCCTACTTTAATTTCCTTGAAAATGACCCGAGTGTGCATTGGTTTTCAACCCAGTGTCATATTAATGATTCTTTTGGAAGCACTGGGACGCAATAAAAACAATTGGAACAATATTTACATTGCTTCCAAAAGTTCGGTGGTGCACTTTTACAACTTTGAAAATATTATGAATAATAATATGAATTACTTATGGAAAGTCGAAGACATGAAAATACTCTTCCAGAAGAAAAAATATGTATTTCATTGAATTTCCATAAAACATTTGGCGGATTCACAAAGTATGCTATCAGTCGTATTGTCAATCAAATATTTTGCAAAAAAAAGAACATTATGACAATATGATAGAACACCTTGTGAATCGCCCAATTATTTTTCTTCAACGGAAAGGGTAAAAGAAATCGTGACTATTGGCAAGTTTGTAACTCCTCCAGATGTAAAGTCCGCTCCCAGTGGTAAGTATCCAATACTATTTAGCAAAAAAAAAAACAAAAAATGCTTTTTTACATAATGAAGATAGATTCCAAGTCGATGTTTAGGAATCAAAAAAGAGAACATCCTCCAAAGACAAGTCTGTGTTGCAATCATTAGAAATTATCCAAATTTTTACTACTTCTGGCTCCTAATCTCAGCCTATTAATGGCTTCCTGATAGCTTTTTTTCCTGGGATAATAAATAGTACTTCGAATGAAGCAGGTTTGCACTATGAAAATTAAAAACAAAATCTTTCCTGCAATAGACTGATATAGTCGAGCTGCCACCAAATGCCGATGAAGCCGCAATTACATTACGATTTGATATTCTAGAAATCGAAAATTCTATTGCCGAAATTAATTCAAAGAAAGCTCCAGGTGCTGATGAAATTATTAATGAAATACTCGCAATTGCCTGGTATATCAAAAAAAAAAAAAAAGAATTATCTTCTAATTTTTAACGCTATAAGAAAAAAGAAATCATGACAACTATCCGGCGGAATTGAAGGTTGCGATGATCACTATGATCCTTAAGCTCTTATGGAATTCTACAGGCCTATAAGTCTGTTATTTAACATGTCAAATCTGTTTGAGAAACTACATGCGAACAGGCCGACCCCATCACTAAACAGCACGGATTGTACTCCGGATCACCAATTTGATATCAGAATGTAGTAAAAATTGCGTTTGAAGAAAAAATATTGTTCAGTTCTATTTATTGACGTTTTATTGTTAGAGAAGGAAACTTTTTAAACACGCCGCAGCCAATAGAAGCAGAAGTTCCTCAAGGCGGTATATAAGGTCGAATCTTGTATTTGCATTTTAAGCAGTAATGTTCACATATCAACATTTGCTGATAATATAGCTTTTCTAAGCATCCATGCAAATGCACAAGAAGCTTCCCTCAAGTTGCAGGAATACATTTAAATATTAGAAAAATTGTTAAAAACATTGACAACGATATTGAACGAGCAAAAATGTGTTCACATAACTTTTACATTGCGAAGGGAAACATGTCCCCCTTCCAAATTAATGACCATACAATACAGTCAAATTCCCCGGCATTTAGATTGATCGTCGCTTAACAAGGAAATCGCACTTAGACGCCACGTTCATCTATATAAAATTAAAGGCTGCTCAAACTAATTGGGTTATGGGTAGAAATTCAACATTAAGCCTAGATTACAAACTTCTTCTATTCAACGCGATCCTAAAACCAATATGGTGCTACGGAATTCAGTTGTGGTGCACCGCTTCAGCGTTCAATATAGAAAAAATTCAAAGGTGCCAAAATAAAATTCTACGAATCAATACAGCCGGTCCCTGGTATGTTGAAAATTTGCGCATTCATAAAGACCTGGACGATTCATTGGTTAAAACAATGGTTTCATAAAACGTGCGACAATATACATAAAGAAACTAGAGTATCATCCAAACCCACTAGCCCGCAGCATTTTACATGACAGAGGCCACACTTGGCGGGGAAGGAAGGACACTCTTGCTCAAACCCGAACACGAGAGATGTAAAGACAACACAGCAGAAAGCGTAGAAACAAATCTCTTTTGTCTGGCATTGGCTGGACTTACATAAATACATAATTTAGATTTTAGATTTGGGTACTTATTTTTAGTTCAGTAAAATTTAAGATTCAGGAAATAAAAAAAAACTAGTAAAAAAAGTAGGCATGAGCTCTTGATTTGAAGCACTAAATTTGTTTTTGCACTTCAAATTGGAATTTTTCCGTATCCATTTCCTCCATTGCAGTAACATCTTATTCATATGCACTTCAATATACATTTAAGTATATTGCATCCAAATTAGAACTTCTTTCAATGATAAGCCCATTTTAAAATTATTGAAAATGATAAGAATCATTTTCGCTTCCGAATATCAATCTCAGGAGTTTATTGACTTCTTTGGAAGTTGTTATTGTTACTGGGAATTTATTACAATGCAAAAGTCGGTCCATTTTTATATCAAGTTTAAGTTTTAATATAAATTGCACAATAAACAATTTATATTCGACCCATTAAAATAGAATCTATTTTAATGGGTCTTCGAATAGAAACTTCTGAATTTTGACAGTTGATAACGGCCACATTGTGAGAAGCTACATCGCTCAGTTGGCTGCTAATTATTCAGTTTATTTGCCAAATCACCATGGATGAAAATTTTTCGGAAAAGTGGCTGTTTTGTTCGGGTAACATTCCGCTCGCTGCTTCAATTTCATGTCTCCATAAATGTAGTCCATTTCTGGATGAATGGGTACGTCAATAAACAAAATTTTACAATTTGGGACGATACCAATCAACATGAGATCTAAGAGCATCAAATTCAGCATCACTGTTTGGTGTGGATATTGGTATGGCGACGTCATCGGCCCTTGAATTGGATGATATGGACACCAACCACATGTGGTTTCAAGAGTACAGCGCTACATTCCACACAGCTCATGCGACATTCGACATTCTGCACGAGCGATTTGAGGGCATGGTCATCTTACGTATAGGTGATGTGAACTGGCCATCTTGATCATGCGATTGGACTTCGTTAGACTTTTTCTTGCGGCAGTTTTCTTAAATCGCAGGGCTATGCGATTAACCCGCAAACCGTAACGGTCTTCAAAGGCAACATTAACCATGCCATCGATCAAATTCAGCCTAATTTATGCACCAGAGTTATGCAAAACTGGATATTTCAGATGATAGGAATCTTTTAATGAAAACCCCTATATTTTTCTCCCAGCCCTTTGGACGCCAATGATTATATTCTTATTAAGAAATATTATTGACATTTATGGGGATAATGTTGGAAAAAGTAATCAGTGGAAAAGTTTGTATTTCAAATATTTATTGTTTGTTGTGTGATATTTCTAATTGTATACAGGCTGGCAGAAAAGTTAAACAGATTCATATCAATTATAAATTGTTTGCTGTGCAGTTTGTATTAAGACATTCTTATGTGATTAAACTCGTATACCTTGAAATTTTCTTATATGATCAAATTCCCATATTGTACATGTTTAAACAAAAATATCAACAAGCGATGTGGAATGGAATGCTTACAAACTGGTTGGAGTTTACTGATTTTTTTGCTAAGTACCAATAAAAAATTTAAATACGAACAGCTAAATCCACAACGATTTTTCAAATGACTGTTTTTGGGAACATTATCCAGCTAAATTTCAATAATATTATTAAAAATATTTTAACTGACAAATAAAATACAAGGGCTAAATCCAATCTGGATTTATGAACCAACCTTCATCTATTTTAGTTAAAGAAATTCTTGCCAAATATAATCAAACTGAATTTTGTATTTTGATTATTTGATATGTTTCAGCTTTAACTTAACAAATCATTATTTCGAATAAAATCTTAAATGTATTCCATTATTTCTTGGTACTTACATTTCTCTGAACGAAATCCATTATATTAGCAGAGTTCGTTGGATGTTGATGATCATAATTTTCAATTTGATTGCGAATGCCACTTGATATGCCATCCAATAATTCATCTTTGTATGTGTAGACGTAGATAGATAACGTAATTAGTGAAAAAAGCATTGTTATCAAAAATCCACCGTACTAAGGTTGAAAAGGAAAACGAAAAAATTAAGAGATACAGCGTATAAAATTTAATTAATAGCCCAATTAAAAGTGTAACCAATTTGATAATTGATTTCAATTGGTGCCATTGTGCGTATTAGTGGTCCCCAGGAGGTAACTAACATATACGAGCTATCAGTCTCAGATAATATTTCTATTTACTTACAACAACCAACATAGATGATTGTACTTTGACAATGCAAGAGCAAGCCAAAGAGCTCACGAACACAATTATAGCGCCCATTATCAATAAAACAAAGGGGGCTTGATCCGAATAGGCCGTATTGATTTTTAAATAGTTTTGAAAATCCGTTTGCATCCATATGCCAATCCATATTAGAGATAGACCAGATATCTAAGTGCAAATGGAATAGAAATCTGAATTCCATAGAAAATTTAGAAAATACTCGTAGATCACTGCTTACCCAGAAAGCAATATTAAAGAGCATAAGTAGAGCTCTTACACAGGGATATGTAACATAACGATCGTTATTGTTATAATAATTCATTTTTTTCTATTCGTTGGAAAAGAAATACTTCTGAATCTAAGAATAATAAGTTTTATTTACAAATACAATGATGCAACACCGAACTCTTGACGAGTCTCTTCTGTTTCAGACTCGCTTCACTTGAAGACTATTTTCAATATCTGCATTTTTAAAAATACATTTGCTGGAGCTGTCCGCTGCCTGCCGGCATTCAGTTTTTTTCTTTTCTCTTTTTCAAATGATCAATGATCTACCCAAGAGTATTAGTGATAAGAAATGTAATTTTATACAAATATTTATTTATGTTTGTATTCGAATATAGATTGATATGCACCAGGGATGCGCGTGAGTTATGTGTGATCGATCTCTTTTAATCGTAAGTAAGCACTTGTCTCTTTGGTTGGATCGTGAGCAGGAAGACGCAGCCATCATTTCTACTAAGGACCATTAGCAGAAATTTCGCGCGGTTTCTTTCTAACCCATCCAGTAAATAAATATTTTTCAAATTTAATCTCGGACTGACCTTCGTAGACTAGTAGGTAGTGTACTAGACTCGTAGTGTGAAGATCTCAGGTTCGAATCCTGCCACAGAACTCTGGCAGTTGTGTTTGATAATTAAAGGGAGCGCACAACAAGCCTTCACTGGCTTAAGTGTATGTCGTATGATATGGGCTATCACACCCCTCCAATCAACCTAACCTAACCTAATCTCGTTCATTAGTCTAGGTTACATATAAACCTGTGATCAACCCCATATTACTTCAACGGATTTGTGTCTAACTTGAACTAATGAACGAGTTCGATCCAAGTCTAGTATATGATATTATAATAAATTATTTTTATACAGACAAAGTAAACATATATTTTGGGTTTTTGCATGCTATGATTGCCAAAGTGTAGTAATTTGGTTAGTGCCAATGAAATGCAGGTATATATGCCACTAGCCCAACAAGAAATAATAAATTTTTTTACCAACTGGTCCGAAATGGATAGTTAGTTGTTGTAAATTCATTATGTGTTATTCCTACACGGCTGGTCTGACTTTGATGTTTACAAAATAACGCTGATATAGTCGAGCTGTCACCCATAGGCATTATTGCTTAAGATTTATTTTAAAAAGTAAAAAGGTATTGAAAAGGCAAAAAATATCGTCTAATTGCAACTGTGATTGTTGCGCTCTGCATTGTTCGATTGTTGAAAAAATTAATTAAATCATATAATAATATAAATTTTTAATTCAGTTACAGTCGAATCAGAATTCTCGCTGAGAATGCACGTATTCAAAGGTGGCAGATTTTCCCCTTATACTTAACAAAGGGTAATTTTTTAAGCAACTTTCTCTTTGGCAACACTGTTTTTGACAGCTCAGCTGTTTTCGTGTAACATGTTACTGTTAGACATGTTCAGTCTGGTCTATAATTGAACCATCAATCGAATTGCAAACGAACAACGGTTGCAGATTATGAATTTTATTTTTTATCGGAAAATTGTGTGAAGCTCATTTCTGCTTGAATGGATACGTGAACAAACAAAAGTGCCGTATTTGGTGCGAGCCAGAATCATTGCATCCCGAAAAAGTCACGGTTTGGTGTATACTATGGGACTGTGACATCATTGCAACGTACTTTTTCAAAGATGTCGAAGACAGGAACGTTAGTGTGTGCGATGATTACAAATTGTTTTGCCCAAAATAGAAGAAGTGGACTTGGCTGACATGTGGCCCAATTCAGAGACAAATTCGGTGAATAGTTTATTTCACGCTTGGGCCGGTTAATTGGCCGCCTAGATCTAACGCCTTCAGACTATTTTTTGCGGGACTATGTTAAGGTACATGTCTATAGAGACAAACTCACAACGGTTGACGCACTGGAAACCAACATTGAAGAATTTATTCGTGAGATACCGGCCGATATGTTGCCGAGAGTATGCCAAAATTTAACCCAGCGTATGAACCATTTGAGGCGTAACCTTGGTCAATATTTTCATAAAATCATCTTTAAACATTGACTCAAAACATTGAAATTTCTCTAAATTGTATGTATTTAAAAAAAATCAAATTCGAAAGCTGTTGGAAAATCACCCTTTACTTCTTGGTTTCTAACTATTAATTAATGCACTCATGTGACCGTAAATTAGCGTGAGCAAAAAATTATCAAAATTTAATCCCTGCAAAATTATATTTTATTACACACGATTGAGTATGATTTCAACACGATCTCATCTCTAATAGAAGCACATTTATTCACACACACAAACACATACACACACATGTCTGTATAAAAAGTGCATCACTCATACACACGACCACTGTCACTCGTAGCAAACAAACATAAATCGTTAATCACAAGTAAATTCTGCCTCATTTCGATATGAATCAGGTAATGGACACTTGCAGGGTTACAATTTGATTAGACATTCAATTGAAGCTTAAAGCGATTGTAACCGAAAATTCGCCAAGAAAATACCCAACAAACACACGAAGCTTTCATTTATGGCGATATTAAGATTTTCTATTTAATATTTTATTATTTGTTGTTGGCTTAGCCAAATCATAATTGAAAAGCATTCAAGCTCGTATACCTATGCCACAGACTACAAATACTATATGAGAATTCCAACAGAACTCAATCATATTTTTCTATTTGTAATCAACAAAAACACATAAGTATAATAGCTTTAGAAAGCTTTTGTACTTTGGAGAATATCTCGAATAACAAATTTGGTAAATATTGTTATTAAGATTTTCGTTTATTAAATATAGATTGTTTAAACAGTTTTAATTTTTTGCAAAATTATGAATATTGTGAGAAATTTTTTCTTGTAAAACTTACTTTTGTTGGCGAAAATGCAATACGATTCCATTATTAATAAAATTTTAATTTTCATTTTCGATTTTGGACTAACTTTTTTTGCTGCAGAATTTAGATTTTATAATTTCTCTAGTTTGGTAAAGTTGAGTTACCTTTTCGGAAGATCGTTTCTGCAAAATAATTTCATTATATGGAGAAATTAAGTTATGAAACTTGTCACCACAAAATTATATCTGAAATTACCCAGCAAGCACAAGAGTTTGATCCCTCCCATATTGCCAATGAAATGCAATTAATTTTAATTCCTAACTGTCTATAGTTTGAAAATTATTTGAAATGATTTCTAAGACAAGATTCGGAATTTTCGTAAATATCTCCATAATCGACTTTTCTGAATATTGTTGCCAAACATGAAATACTATAAACACTGATGAGGAGATATAGCGGCCTCCGCAAATAATTTTGTTGTTAAATTTGTCCCTTATTCCTATTGAACACTATCCAATATTAAACTCTTCCAAATCGTACAAATTAGACCATTGAATTATTTAACAACTACTCGTAGCTTATCAGGTAAATAAATTGATAAATTAGAAGAAATTGTAAAATTTTTAACTATAGTGTATTGAGACCAGCACAAGTAAGAAACCTGCAACTTTCCAAAGTAAATGTGACCTTCAGCTAACAAACAGTTTGGTGAGGAATTTTTAATTACCCAAAATAACTTTTATTCAGCATCAAATGCAATTGGGTTTCCACAAGTAAAATTTTGCTTTGGTGCGGAATTGTAAATTAGCTAAGATGGTTTCTGTACGTTATTTTTGATAAAGAACTTTGAATTTCCTAAGCTAGTCTCTGTTGCTACTTATTTTCCATTCCTTGGGCAGGTGTTTCTTTGGGAGTTACATTGGCGATGAGCTTTGAATTATCCAGTGTTTCATTATACTGGTAGAGTGGTAGAGTAATAGAAGAACCTATAGCCTATAGTATCAAAATAATTCTATTTATTTACTTGTCGACCCTAGACTTGAATGGACTTACCTCAGTTACCAAGGGAAGTACGTGAAGTTACATTTATTCCTGTACATTTTGTATCGCAAATTATTTTAGGACTACAGGATCCATTATTACAACGTGCTTCTAGGGATTCCGCTAGTAAAAGGTAACTTTAATCAATGTATTATAAGGACACATATATAGCAAAATCTAGATATTATAACATTCCCGGCAAATAAAATTTTTTTCCTAAAATGTCGTAATGAGGGTGCAATTGGTTCATTTCTTCATTAAAAATCATAACCCATTTATAAGGTCTATGCAAAGCAGAGGATGCAGTTGTCAAACGGAAAATTTTTTGTATATTTTTATGTATAGAGTTTGACAATCATCTTACCTATCAGCTGGGCTGTTGGATAGACTTTATTAATGGGCCTTGCTGAGTAATAAAAAAATTCGAATTGAAAAAAATTATATTGGCAATTGGCGAAGACATTCTAAATATGACAACTTCCAATTCATAAACCTTTCGGTAAAACTTAAGGGTAAGATGAGGTTCTCTATGGCTTTTCTGACTTTTTCAATTTTAAGTTTTTATAATAACACAAAACTGGTTATCTGTAAACTTTAGCTATCGGAGTGTTATAATAAGAGTCATTTATCATGACAATTTAAGCATGTTTATATTCGTCTTTTATTTTAAAACGTCTGATATAATAAAAATCATTGAATGTTTCAAGATCCTAAGTATTTTTCACACACGCGCTTGACATCTCTGAGAGCCACCGTGTGTTATAACAGTCGTAATGCTTTGCAAGTGTCCAAGTGTTAGTTGTTGCTTATATTTTCCCTAAGTAAAAAAAATTCGATTTACATTTTTTATATACAGTGGAGTTCAGTTATGATGAGTTCTGCGAGACAACACTATTTTGTTCATTATAACCAAAATAAATATTCTTTTCCTGTAAAGAATAAAGACAAAACCCTCATGACACTTAATTTTTATTACATTGTATTCCTGTAGGATTGAAAGAATGATATAGCAAATGCCAGAATGAACAAAATATATAAAATGTTAATAAAACAACAATGTTTTCTTTATTCCAAAGAAAACGCCAATAGAAAAGGAAGCGCTAGATCGGAGAACTTGTGCATAAGTCGCTGAGTTGACAGCAGTTTTAAGGTTTCAAGCTTGAAATGTCAATTTGAAGCTAAAAATTTTAATTATTTTTACAGATCCCAATATTTTTTATCGATAACGTTAGTAAAAAGCTTCTAAGGATTAGTATTTATATTAATATATCTAAACTCTTTGCGCCTTGGAAGTTTTTTTTACTACATTATATTGCAATGTTATAAAAAACTTAAAAAATGCTGGAAAACTAAGTGTCAGAAGGGCTTAAGCAACATTAAAACAAATTGCATTTTAATTTAATTTTTTTGATGTTTTGATGCAATTCACAAATTTTATTTATTTTCTACTATATTTGATCACTTTGCAAAATAATGGTAATTAATAATTTTAATGGCTTAAAAATTATCAGAAAAATTATGTTTTGTTCACTATGAACGTAAAAATTTAAAGGATTTTTGTGTTGTGGATTTCGAAAATAGTTCGTTATAACCGTAATAGTCTGTATGAAATATTTGTACAAAATTGTTAGGACCAGAGAAATTGTTTGTTGTAGGCAATAGCTCGCTATAATTGGTGTATTTTGTAACCAAACTCTACTTTATTTGCATCTTAAACAGGGTTTTGTTTTATGGACAAAAGTCAATGAATAATATTTCACCAGATGATTGAAAAAATTAATGCATTGGACTCGACTTCTTGTGGGAAGAATGTTATTTTTTGTCTGAGATTAAATTAATGTTGAAAAGTAATTTTTTTAAAGGAATATAATAAATTCTCGACATATCAGACATAATTTCATGTTATAATCTTAAGTAGACTTTTAAGGCTCGCAGCTCGTACAAAGTACAATAATTTTCTTATTAGATTATCCTTCTATTTTTGACTAATTTTGTTCGACGTCAAATCACCGTCTATGCGTTGTGTTTTGATTTAATTTTCTTAATGCAGTCGCTTTACAATAAATGTTATAAATTTTATTGTTACAAAATGGAAACCAAAAGCTAGTCACGGATGGCATTACTAGCTTTCCAAATATGCCAACCTGCTTCTTCTCAAAACTTTTAAATATGCACAAGGGCGTAGCCAGGATATGAAATAGGATGGTGATACGAAAATTATGATTTTTTATGATTATGATTTTTTATGATTATTACAATTTCGATCTATTTGAGGAGTAATCTGCGTGGATCTTCTGAAAATTTTGCTAGAATTTTTTCCAAAAATTCGTCCTTCTTCTCGGTTACCAATCTTCGGTGGACGGTTAGCATACATAGTCCTGCAATATACAATATACTTATTTTTGATAATAAGTAAAATTGCATATTATTTTACCGTTTAAACGAGCGTTAGTCATTGTGGACCGCAACCATGTTTTTACTCGCCTTAAAGTGCTAAATGACCGTTAAACAGTTGCAGTATTGCACCACTGTGACAATGAAATTAATAACGTCTTATTTATATTTGTATAAAATAATCCAGCGTCTTTCAAAATACTCGCCAGCTCAAAGTCGGCTAATTCGTCTTTACCCATTTTTTTGTTGCTAAGAATTATACCAAAGCTTAATTTCTCCTTCCAAATCATCCAACTCATAAAAATGCTCAAACGTTTTTGTGGTATCTTTAAGCTCATCCAGCTTCAAAGAAAGCATGTTTGACGGGTGCAAACAGTGAATTGCAAACGCTGGCCTATTCTCTTCATTAAATCTTCTGTCCAGTGATGAAATTAAAGAATCTATATAAGGAATGTATATAGATCGCTTCCAGTATTCAGCAGGTGATGAAAACGGGGGATTTGAACGGTGCGTTTGACGAGAGACTATCTTTGGAACAGACATCTCTGTTTTCTTGAAAAGAAAAAAGCAATCCGTCCACAATACCCTGTGCATTTTTTAATAATTTTATATTGTATGCATGTAAAAAAAATTATTATAGAATTAGGTGGGTGCCACGGCCCTCTAGGCCCATACCTAGCTACGCCCATGAATATGCATAAGTTAGAAATATTCATAAATTAGTTCTTCCAGCAACTTTAATCTAAAATTTAATTTTTGAAAAAAAATAGATTTAAATCGTGATTACGTTTTTAATGCTTTAATTATTAAATCATATAATGACAACGAGTCACTGAAGCTCCAAACAAACTACACAAATGGCCTTTTTCATTTGGGCTTAGATTATACAAAAGCAACGCTTACAAACATATCCTATCTTAACCGCTAAAAAGTCTAAAGGGACTAAGACAAGTTTGTTTTGGAGAAGTGTTTTATTGACTGCCTTTGCACCAAGTTGTATGGCAATTGAACAATTTGTGATGCTCTAAGTTTGTGATGCCCCTTCTAACGATTACAAAATTCTATGACTTAATTTCAGAGATCGTAAACTATCGATTGCGATGAAGAATTGAAATTCAAACATTATGTTGCTTAAGCATTTTTGCGATAATTTGTCAGTTACGATATATTTGTCAGTTTCTTTTTGCTTGTGATGAGTTCATACAATGAATATAGCGCTCGCTGGATTCTTTCCTATTCATTTTTCAATTTATTCCTATTTATTATAATTATATGTCTGTGTTCTTCCATACCATGCAATGCAATTAAAAATGTCTTTCTTCTCCTTTGCAAAATTTTCTTTTATGAAACAATTTAACAACACACTATACAAATGGATTGACAAACATGCAATATGGTGGACAAAATATCAAACAGTCTTGATTATCGAACATACAAGCGGCCGTTAAAGCACAACTGGGTTGTGGAAACATACAATTTTGCTGTATGTTATTTGGCCCTTAATTAGTGAACGCAATTTAACATATTTGAACGCGTTCCAACTAAAGTTTAACAGCCTTATTAAAAAAAAAAAAAAACTTAATTGAGGCTTGAAGTTCACATTAGTTACCAAAGACTTTAAGGCTAACAAACCTATGTTAAAAATTCGTATTCAAAAACAGTACTTTAGCTAGTGTATGCTTTAATAAATTTTACATGTTGATACTGGCAACACCATCTTTCTCTCTTGGATAGTTAACGATGCAAAACAAACGAATATTATTCATCCGGATAGTCGGATATATTGATAACGTTTTGCACAATTTTAATATAAAATGTCATTTTTCGGTACTTAAGATGTAAATTGATATTTATAGTACATGAAAAACATAAACTAAATAGATTTATCGCAATGTAAAATAAATACGCCTATTTTTTTAAAGGTTTTAAACCGATTACTTGAAGAACGAGCTTTGTTTACTCGTTTTGATTGTATGTACATCACTACAAAGTTTTGTATATTTACATTATTTTGCTAAGAAATCTACTTACATACATACGAGTATGTTAATTATAGAAACACCCTTAAAAAGCATTGAAAGTAAATTTCGTTCTACAGATAAGCAATGAGAATAATACCAGTGAAAAAAGGAAAAAAGGAATTACTTTTAAGTTATTTAAAACTTTTTAATATTAATATTATGTTTTTTGTTTTGGTAACCTAGTCTGCATTAGTACAAACGTTAAGTAAATTAAAATAAAACCAATTCCTTATTTGATTTACATTGCAATATTTGAACTAGTACTTGTTTTATTAATTTTATTTGTTATTTTTTGATATTACAAGAACTTAAAAGGATGTACATATGTATTTAAATAAATATTTCTAAATGAAAAACAAAATAAAATCAAGATATATATATGTATGTCAATATATGTATGTTTTCCAATTATGTATTTTAATTTAATTGATTTTAAAAATATTTTTCAATAAATGCTCTAAGTATAGCATTTTCTTGTAATATTGCACGGCATCATCACCAGTTTTCTAAATTTTTATGTGGCGGACGTTAATTGCGGCACGTTCTAAATAACAAATTACATTGGAAAATAATTTTCACATAAAATAAAAATTAATTTTACCAATTCTGTTCATTAAATTTAATATATCCATTTTTTTATTTAACAAATCCACACAATTTCAAATATTATCAATAATTTTGTTCACAAAACTTTGTTTGTCAAAACAATAAAATATTTTAACATCGCTTTAAAGTAGGTGAGTAGCTGCTTTAAATTATTTAATGTTAACGTTGGTTTAAAGTACGTGTGTTAAGCTAATAATCGTTTTTGAATGAAACTTTAAGGAATTTTGCTTAAAGGTTTACCAACCTGTGTTAAGTTTTTTTGAATAAGGCTGTAAATCATTACTTATTCGCAAAATTTTCATTCGAATTTCTCGTACACAAATGCTTAATTTATGTGTAAAAAGATGCTCTATTTTGTGGGAGGGATGTCCAGATGATCACTCAGTGTCATCAAAGGCTGACGAAAGTTCAAATAACTATTGAAGGAAAGTTTGCCAATAACTATTGAAGGAGCATTTTTATGGTTTAATAAATTTTTTTGGACGAAGAAAAGTTTTTGGGAAACGCAATTAACTTGGTTTCGAAAAGTTTCAGAATTTTTAAGGCAACGCATCTCCTGGTGCTACTGATGCACATTGACGTTATTGCTGCGCCTGAGTATAGAGTTTGTGCAGTCCTATCGGCAACATAGAACCTCGGGGAGCTTATTTCTCGGCAGACCATCTGTTACCAATGGACACACCACATCCTTGGAGCCATTATGGACCGTTTGTTCGAGGGGTCTTTCGACTACAGTGGTGGCTCTGTTTAAAACTCAAATCGAGCGATAATAATTATTGGTATTGATGTTCAAATCAGTTCTAGAGTACGATTATCGATATTTCAAGATCCTGCTGCTAAACAACAGAAATTGCTGCAATTATTAATTGGCTTCAGTTATTGAGGATAATGATTGCGGGGTAGATGTTCTTGGTATGATTGAAATACGTTCGCTGATCCGCTAAAGTCAACGGGCCATCCACTGAAAGGCGCCTACAATTCAGCCAAAGTATTCGAGATAAAAAATTTTGTTATTTAAACTTCCAGAAAATTACATATAATTTTACTAGCATGCGGCAGATGAAAAATAAACAATTTATGCAACAACAGAGATAATTTAAATTGCAATGAATAAAATAAATTTGTTGTTAGTTGTTTTTTTTAAATTCATTTGCTAGTTCATTTTCCAACCTTTCTTAATAAATGCGTACGTAAACTGTGAACAAATGATTATAATGCGTTTAACTCTTCTTTCCACAGGGGCCGGTGGTGCCGATTGCTGCAATCTGCAGCACTTGTTTGTGGTATAATTAATTAAATAATATTTTTTTATATGTGAAAATATTGTACGAACTGTAAACGCCATTCCATTCTGTTGATAATATTTTCATTGACTCCTCATGGCCGGCACTTAAGACTGTCCGTATCAGTGAAATACTTCCATGGGTGTCAAAATAACCACAGCACAGTGGGACTTTTTATAAATTAAATTACAATAATTATTAGCAAGATTTGTTTTTACATTTGATAAAATAATCGAGCCCCGGATCAAATTTTAAATCATCCGTACTTAATCAAGACAAGGAGATGTTGAGTCAGGCGTTACGCCAGGATTTTCTTAAGTCAAGCACGGAACGCTTTACTCAGGAACGGCTGCGAGGTTGATTTTAAGCTTAAGCAAAATCTAAGTTCAAGAGAAAACGACTTTATTTGAAGCGGAAGTGATATCGGATTTAATTTTTAATTTACTTACATTTTTAATAAAGAAGAAAATATTTAAATTCGTTACTTTTTCTGTATTTTTTTATATTCTACATTTCTTTAAATGTTGTCTCCAGGAAATTTTAAATTAATTATTTGTTTATATTATTTTTAATTGATAAAAGAACACGATAAGATTTACAATTTGACATGGAGCTTGTTTATTTACTTTTTTAAAGAATTAATTTATAATTTCTTAAGCAGCAATCGGCGATTAGGCAATACTGCATAAAATATTTTCGTGTATTTTTAATCTTCAATATAAATTGAACTAAGAATAAGTATTCATATCTTAAATACAAAATTATTATTATCCAGAAAGAGCCAAAAGAAAAAAATAGTTTTTATAGCTTTTTCCGTGATTGACTTCACATTTCTCGTGTTCGACTTACAGCAAGTATGCCTCCTTCTCAGCCGAACATGGCCTCCATAATATAGAATATTTCAGGCTAATGTGTGTTACCCGAGTTTCCTTATATATGCTGTCACAAGTTTTTAAAACACATTTGTGGCCACGGGAAACGTCTTTAAAATCTTTAAAAATGTTGCTAATGCGCTTAAATCTTTAAGAATGTGATAATTTTTTACATACTAGGACGCAGTTGCTAACGCACAGAGGATTTGTTTAAGGCGTCCTTGAAAGTCTTTTCTCTCCTCTATGCTGAAATATATGTGTTTTGAGATCTCAAATCATGCTTTTAAGTTACTAAATAAACTTCGCTTCATTCTGTTCAAGGACGACATTTTCATCTCCCACACTTTTGCTACACTTGTAATCAACAATCAGTAAAAAGGTACTTTAAATTGTGGTCACTTTAGCTAAACTTCTTGTCAGAATATAACAAAAAAAGGCTCTGTGTAAAATTTAATTTCATTTAGTACAAGGACATGACCACTTATTATGTATCCTCGATTTCAAAAATTAAATTTTTTCCACATTCATGATCAGAATGAAGCAAAATGTAGCAAGTACTATACAAAATTATACTCTTAAGTACTTGTTATAATTCATTTCATATCCTGCAAGGATAATATCCCTCCATACTCGTACGTTTATTATTAAACCTCAACAATAAGGCTTGACATCTTATTAAAAATGCATTACCAATGACTATTTAATGCATTTATTATGTATATACAACAGAGCCGTAAAAGAATGTTGCATATTTACTTTTCAAATTTACTACGAATGGAAAAATTTTGAATGCAGTAATTTTTTCCCGAAGAAAGAAATTTAATCAAAATATTAATTATTAATTTATTCATAGTGAATAATCTATCCTTAAATGCATTTATTATATGAAGCAAATTAATTGAATTAAAATTTTAATGAATTAAACATTTTTGTGTCATTCGTCTTACAAAGAAATATAAGTTGAATTAAAATTTGAATTAATTATTTATACAGCAAAAATTATTGAAGGCAAAAACAAAATGTAAATTATAAAAACTTTGATAGACTAAACAACGTATGAGTTTCTATGCGTTTGTTCAGTGAAAAAAATTATTTGAGAAATAAAAACAAATTTTTTTAATTGTTTTTTTACATCCAAAAATTTGTGGTGTGCAATAAACAAATTAAATTTTTAGTTCAATTCATATATTTTGTAAAATGAATGATTCAATAATTTTCAATTCATCATGAATTCATTAAAAGTTTCAATTCAATTAATTATTGCCTTCACAATATGAATGCACTCTAGGATTAATAGTTCATTATGAATGTATTTATATTTAAATTAAATCCTTTTTTTGGAAAAAAATCAATCAATGCATTACAGTTCATTACTTGAATGATTCGCTGATTCATTAAAAAAAAGAATAACTCGCTTACAGCTCTGATAACAGGTGGCGAAAAAGTAATCACATAATTTAAACTGGCTGCCATTTTGTTATAAAGGAAAAAAAGAGCTCCGTTCTCATAAAAAATTATTATTCTTAGGGCACTGCTACAATTTCAATATATATTATACGCGATCCAATATCTCGATATTTATTGAACGTGTAGCATGCAGTATTGATGGATCGCGATCCATGTCGCAGAATGACCTAAATTATGGAATCCAGATTGCGGATCGCGTGATAAATTTTGAACGTGTAGCATTTTCATGATACTAGATTGGGATACGTTAATAAGAAGTGAAATAAATCATAAAATAAAAGACGCAGTGCAAAAAATTTAACAAATAAAAAGTAAAAAATTTTATTACATTTGTGTAAAGTTTGTTTTAATAAATAGTGAAGATAGTGAAAGCGAGTCGGTTCTGCCGGTGGAATCGGAATTAACAACCGAAAAAATTATTTTGAAAAACTTTATTTTTAATTTGGAGGCATAGCCGGAGCAAGCAAAATAGCTAATCAGGATTTTTTTTTTTTGGTTTTCTCGCGACATTTTTTTAATAACCGATCTGCACTGCACAAAAATAACGTAAATACTGACGCGATAAATATTGACCATGTAGCATACGCTCGTGATCCATCAATCAACTAAAACGGATTGCGATCCAAATATCACAATATTTATTGAACGTGTCTTAAGGTCTGTATCGCTCCAAGGCTTGTTGTCAAAATGGCACCCAATTTAAATTTTGCGCCAGCCTGTATATGTACATATGTACAGATATTATACATATGTGGTATTTTTATATATATGACGTTTGCGCGGTTAATATATTTGCTTTGTCTCTAGGGCTTTCATTATAGTAACGTTGCTCTTTGCCCCTGCAAACTGTTGCAGGATTTAAATTTTCGCTAGTTGGACTTAAATGATTGTCAAATATAGAGATCAGATATGAACTCTTTTGTACTCTGTTCAACATGTTATTTTTTCCATGTACGTAATAAGAAAGCAAGGGACGGAGGAAATTGGTTGAAGGATCTAATACTTACCTTCCAACAGGACAACAAAAGGACAATTGCAATTTTGTATTTTGTTAATTTGAAATTCAACTCGTTTTAAATTTTATTTAAGAGAGATGCACTTTAGAACACTCTATTAATTTGTTGTTGTCCTTTTTTTAAATAGTAGTGAAGGGGTATAATTCATAATTATCATAAATATATATTTATATATATTTTAATATAAGTATTCATGCTATGCTTTATATTAAATATTAAATATGTATGCAAGTATGTTTTCAACTGCGTTTTGGTATGTATATATGTATGTATGTATATGTTTAAGTAAGTACACGCTTATGCGTTTGGGTGTGTGTGTGTGTGTGCAACTTGCTTCTTTTATTTTGAGTGTTGCATGCAAGTATAATTCATTAATTTTTCAAATGCTTTTCATTCTTTTTTAATATTTAATTTTGATGTATATTCCGATAGTTAATAGTAATTGATAATGATACTCGTAATATTGTAAATAAATTCCAAATTAAGAAACATTGCAATTTTGTATTTGGTTTAAATTTTTCCATCATTGTGTTATTATTTCAAAGATTTTTTTTATATCAATAATATTCTACTTTGAACGTTGGTTTCCGGATGATATCCGCTCTTGCTGGGCGATATGTTCCTTTGCTCCTCTGGAAAGTAAAAAAGAAAAGTTGAAGAAATATAAGCCAAAGATCTTCTTGTATGAAAGGAAGTCCTGAATAAATACAGAGGTGGACACATACATGGTCCACACACTTAAGATATTAACTATGTTTGTCGAAATATAATTATCATGTTTGTTAATTATTATTTTGACTTCTGTTGTTTCCCGGTTCTTATCAAGATGTCCCTATACTTCTTTATATCATTACTTATTAATTTTTCAATCCATTTTTGTTGAATTTAAAAAGGAAGGTTACCTGGACTGAACACAATTCGGACGTTTAAGATAAAAACTTAAATTTTTGGCATACATGTTAATTAATTGACGACAACTTAAAATAATTCATAAAATCAAAGATTAAAAGAAGTGACCCGGATAAAGGACTAGGGACTAGTGTCAAATTATGCACCAAATGAATTTAGGCTAAGTACCACAAAACAGATTGTAAATATCTTAAGTTGCACATATTCAAACCAACTCTACTTATAAATGCCACATAGAAAACAGCCCTTACAAATGACTCAAAAGCACATCCAATTAAAAGCATCACCGGTATACAAGGAGACCCTCCAACAAAATTTTGCAATGAACCCCACTACTAAATAATAAAAAAACTTACATGAATGTACGAGTAGTTTCAAAAGAAAACCCCACGGTATGATGTTAATGGTTTTTAGTGTGAAAGCCCCTCAAACTATCGCCATGTTAAGATGGCTAGTCGATGTGAAGCGTTAAGTTACGAACTATTTGCTTACACTTGGGTGTGTGACATTTGTCACGTGGCAGGACCATTTACAGGATCGCACACTTGCAGGACTTAAAATACGGTGATAATAGAAATAAGGTCGATGCAACGATGGTTATGGAAATTAACAACCAAAAACATCTCTCATCCAGTCGAAATAACGATCGGATTTGATGATGCAGGCAGTGCCCGAAAGATAACAGCACATATTGTATACGAACATCCAGCACTTGCCGGCAAAGGTGTAAGGTAAAGTCCTGTAGCAATTACAAACGACTCACTAATGAGACAATTAACAGTCCGGAAGACGAAAGTAAATGCGTGTGCTGTGTAGGACCCAGTGAACGTAATGAGTTCGTCACTAACACTTGCAAGCCAGTAATCAGTGAACACTGAAAATTAGTCACACAGAGAGAGAGAAAACTTTGGCGTATTTTAAGGAATTTTTCCGAATTTCATTCATTTCAGCACCAAAGGATTATTTTTGGCTTTTGTGGTCTTCAACGAAATTTGTATATGGGCTTCCAATTGAAGGAGATTTTTTAAGATTTCGAAAGTGTTTACCCTCGAGAGTAATTTTTGTCTAAAAATTATTCCTTATTTACAGTTGATTGATTTTAACTATTTTTTTTGGAGTTTGAATTTCTCAATAATTTTTATCATAATGATATACATCCTGGGAGAAGGGTATGATGATTGCAGCTTTAGAGAACTCCATGAGAGAAAAGTGAAGCGAAGTCAAATCTATTCCTCTTGACGGCTGATTTACGTCCACGGTATGGCAAGCACCTTCGCGCTGTGGGTTGCGTAGTAGTCAAAAATCAAATTAAGAGTATTTTGAAAGAGTATTTAGAAAGCTACAAATTATTTTTTCTTCGAGCTCTTCAAATTTGTTTGTAGCACTCGTAGATTTAACTGTCTATATGCCGATATTTTTCTATTTTTGTATCCCGATAAATTTCAATATTAAAATTTTTATTTTCTTATAGTTTTCTTTACGGCACGAGAGGGCATTGAACTCGCGCTATTCACGGCAAAATGAATTTATCTGGCAAGAAAATGACTTTTAGGAGTTTCAAAAAAATAGATCTTAAAATTTTGTTTTCATTTATGAACTGGGGTGACATTTAATTATTTTTTTTTTGTTACTTTACAATACTCTAAGTAAAATTAAAAATTTTTGTGATTAATTATCAAGGCAAATTCACTTAACAGGCTCTTTTTCAAAAACAAATGATGTTACTTGAATTGCTCGTATGCCATTTTTTTATTCAAATCAATTTTATTTTTATTTTTTAATTAATAATTAAATTACTTAATTCGCCCAAAATCTTTCCTAGTTTAATTTCAAACAAGTATTACATTGTGTTTTTTAATTTCCTCACAGTTTTTTTCACTATTAAAATTTTTTGACACACGATCATCACGCTTATGCAAAAAAATTAGCTCATCTGTCTTATCAGTAAGTGAATTCGCCTCAATAGTTAATTTGCATTACTTTAAAAATTAATTTCTTAAATTGAAAGTTCACATCGAGTTTCGTTGGTGTAAAAAAAGTTAAAAATTAAATTTTTTGTTGTTTAAAAAATTAAAATCAACTTTTTGCCACAAGTAAAAAATTTTTTTGGTTTTAAAAGTTTCTAATTTGGCAACATAAAACAGTTTAACTCATATTGTATAGTAAAATTAAAAGCAAAAGAAAAGTTGTATTAATATAAAATAACTTGAATTAATATTTAAAACTAGTGCTTTCTTTTAAAAATTTTTATCGAAAATAAAGAAATCAAAAAAAATGATCTGCTTTGCTGGCCCTTAATATTCATAAATGATACAAAGAAATTATTATTTTGTAATCAAATAAAAACATGGGTTTTCACGGTTTATACCACAAACATTCAACGAGTGCCCTTGCGACTTATTAATTGCCGTTGCAAAAGCACATGGGAGGTGCCCGTACCATTAATTTAGGTTAGGTTAGGTTAGCCCATCTTGTACCACTACCCGAAGTCGTTGACATATCTTCATGAATTTTTGTATATAACCTATTGGCGACTCAAAACTGAAAAAAAAAAATTTTTAATTTTTTCATCTACAAATATGGGCGTGGTAGACTGTTGCGATAACGCAACGTTGGCTAATAACATGCAAATCACATTTCGTATATAATTCAGTTAAGTATTTTTATTAATTTGTACTTTTTGCTTAAAATTTAAAAATTATATATATTATATTGTCATAAAAAAATAAAATATACTTTTAGGCACATAAAAATTTCAATTTAAATTGCTATGATATTTTTCAAAGCACTTTGGATGCAATGTGACGTTGCAATTTTTGCACTGATAAATAGTCTGCGAATGGAATTCACTGCATCTTTTCCGTTTTCCGTCTTCCGTCGGGGGTTTTCCAAACAATGCGTTCACGAATATTGCCCCTAGGTAAGATTTTTGGGTGCTCAAAATCCTTCATCGGATCCATATCAGGGGTTTCTTGAAATAACAGCAATTTAGTAGCTATTCAGCTTTAAAATCTATTTGTGATAGAGGCTTGGTTCCTTCGGCTCTAGCAATAAAGCAGTGCATTTTCTAAGCATTTACTGTGGTGAAATTAACTGAATTCGTCCATAAGGGCCACCACCACCATGTTTGCTGAGAGAACGGTCAGTAGCAAGGATGTCATTTGCTCCTCTAAGACGGTTAGATCTTACTGTTCCTATTGCTTGAAACTTTCTTTCGTTTAGTAGGCAGAACAAGTAATACGAAGAAAAAAATATATCGAAATATACCGCATGATTTTCTGGATGTGAAACTGATTCTAATAATTTTTAAACAACAGAAGCTCCTAAACCAATGCTCTTGTCGTATGGTGACGCTGAGCCAGCATATGGATTAGCTTTAAACAAATACCCAGAATCGGAACAAAGACACCAGTACTTAATACCAAATCGTATTGGTTTACCGCGAATAAACATTTTGCAATTATGTCGACCGAAATATGGGATCATTTGCTCGTCTATTGATGAATATGTTGCAAATATGCCAAACTGTTTGTACTTTCGATTTAAAGCACCAATCGGTGGACGTACTTTAGCGAATCTATCGGAAACATACATTTCGTTGTTGTCCATCGTGTGAAATATACCTTTTATTTTTTGAAATATTTGACGCGATAGGGATTGCTTTATGATAGGCACGCCAAAACTAGAGAAAAAAACAAAACTAGAGAAAAAAATCATAAAGTACAGCACCGATTTCATTGCAGTCAGTAAAAAACACAGTAAAATCAAAGTTTTATTCAAGAATTAAAAACAAAAATATATGTATAATGTGAAGACGTCTCTTGCGTAAGAAGAGAAAATATTAGAAAAAGAGAAAAAAGTGATTTGCATGAAATCAGCCAACGTTGCGTTTTCGCAACAGTGATTTTTGGAAGACTATACCGAATAACTGGGACTATATTTACTTTTATTGTTTTTCGATAGACGTTTTTCAATGTCTTCTCAAACTTAACTGAAGAGAAAAAAATTTCCTTTTTTTTCTAAATGTATATTTTGCCATTTTTAAAAAAAGCATTTTTTTGGAATGTTCGTAAAACTTCTTAATTTTAATAAATAAGAGCAGGAGTATTATTTTTGAAATGAGGGCTAGATAGAAAAGCCCTTGAAGTAATGATAAAAATACTAAATCATACCAATCAAAAAGTTTAAACCAGTTTTATATACATCTAAATATGGTGTTGCGAAAACGCAACGGTGGTACAAAATGGGTTAGGTTGATTGGAGGGGTGTGATAGCCCATGTCATACGACATACACTTAAGCCAGTGAAGGCTTGTTGTGCGCTCTCTTAATTATCAGACACAACCTGATAGAGTTCTGCGACAGGATTCGAACCTGGGACCTTCGCACTACGAGTCTAGTACACTACCTACTAGTCTACGAAGGCCAGTTACCATTAATTTAATCTTGTAAATTTTTCAATGGTCTAAGCCACTTTGTATTAAATAACCCTTTACCAAGTTTGCAAACCTTTGGATACCATTGTTTTTTATATACCGAATACATTCTAACTAATGTTTATATTGTATGGAAGCCCTTTGGCCCTACTACTACAGAATGCAGCATTCATATTTCTCTAAATAAATAATAATAATAAAATTTTTCTTTTCATATGGGCGCTGCCACCCCTACGCAATTATTCCAGATATTCTATTCATAACAACCATCCTCGGATCATGCGGACATTTGATAAGAACAATCATTTAAGTCATATCATTGCCATAATTTTCATTTGTATTTATATCGATTATTATTGCTTAAATTTGATGTAGGACAACGAATGTTCACCAGATGGCGCTAATTTGGAGCATTTTTTGCCAACTATTTATGATTTATTTCGGAGATGGTTGCGTAACAAATAAGTTTTAGAATATATTTCAACGTGTATTAAATTGTTTATCTTAAAAAATTATATAAAAGCAGCAGTAAACTTTGATTCTTTGTTTTCAATTTATGTAAATTTAAGTGGTGAGCATTTGGGAACGCTTGATAAAAACATGAAGCCATAGATTAGAGTAAAAATTTTATTGTAATAGATCATATTTGAAAATTTTTTGATTAGCATCTGAAATTACAGGCTTATTGATAATTTTTCAATTATATTGAGAGCGTTAAAAATACATTTCTTTATTTATTGCCTTCTTCAGATAAAAATATTATCGTCTATAAGGAATATAACATTTGAACAAAAAGCAATTGTTTCAAATATTGAAAAAGATATCGTTAGATTGAGAAAATCATGGAGTTCTATTAAATATATTGACTTTATTATTGCCTTAACCCCGCCGTGACGTACAAGTGCAACTTCGAATTATCGATCACTTTACCGATTTTGTGCATATATGTACATTCATATATAGAAAGGATGATGATAAAGTATACAAGTCGGAATTTGTAGGTAAGTTTAAACATCAACTTAATGTTTTTATAAAAATAAGAAAAAATATTGCAAGATATATTTCCCCAGACATGGGAGAATGTTTAATATTTGCTAATACTGTGTTAACATTTCAAATCATCTATAACAGCAATTTTTGCTACATTTTAAAAATCAACTTGCAGTGTTCAATTTGCCAACTAAAATGATTCAGCTGTTTTCGAAAATATTAGTGTTTTTCAATGACAATATATATTCTATAAGTAGTTATTACACAGCGAACATGTTGTCGAACATTTTGGCCGTTTGTGAGTTATCATAACATCAGAATAAATAAATTTTTAAAGAAGACACTTCGAAATGAAGCATGAGTTTGTAGCTCCATTGGTTATATAATCGAGTTCTTGGCAGATGAGCGTAAACGAGAAAACCCCAAAAAATGGACAGATGAATGGTTTGTTTTTAAAATTTTTATTGAAATGCAAATTTGTATGTGTGTTGAACTAACAAGCAATTACAATATTTGGAGGGTTCGATGGGGAACCAAAATGTAAAAAATTTTTGAAAACCCGCAAGCATGCTCAACGATGCGTATTTTTGCCTTATTACACGTCTGAATCTGTTGGTCCAGCATAAATGTGCGCCAACATGTTCGATGTGTAAAAATTAACTTACATTTGGGACTATGATCAATTGGGAAAATATTTCCAATAGAATTTCATAAAATATTCTAAAGTGGTACTTAGTTAATTTTATCTACAAAATCAACTTTAAAAATCTGTTTGATATCATTACAAATTCATAATTTCGTTATGGTCACGAAAGGGTTAATTTGATACAAAAAAGTCGAATTTCGCTTCAACTTTAATGATGACATTATGTGTATATATTTAACATAGAAAGGATCAAAGGTCAGATCCATTTAGTGTATTAATCGTAAACTTACATGTAACGAGTGAGTTCCTCAATATCAACTAGCATAGTGTCTTGGCCGTCATGTAGGTCATCACGTTCCATCAAATAATTAACAAGTGACTCATTTAACTCTTCGATGCGTGTGTGCAAATTATTGACTAAAATCTGTAGTTGTGCTATATTCATATCGGTTAATAGTTGCCGCGATAAGCGACGCTTATCGGGCTTTATTCGTACACCGACTTTGTCCAGGGAGTCACGTATTATGGCTGTAATGGGCGAGACTCGTTGATTTTGACGTTCAATCTGTGTAAGACAAATACAAATTATTATGAACTTCATCGTACGCTGAACATATTTAAATCCATACAAACCTCCATTTGCATGTGGGCCATTTCCTTGGCCTGTGACAAAGCCATGCGGGCCTCAATTTGCAACTTCGCTTGTTTCGTAAAGAAGTCGCACTCCCTGTCTTCATTGCTAAATGTTTCATTTAGTTGTTGTTGCAATTGTTGCTGTTGTACGGTTAATGTTGCAGTTGTATTACCATTGTTATTGTTGTTGTTATTAATATTAGAATTATTTGAACAGCTGACCGAAAGCGGTCGTCCGTGATATGGATGCAATTGCTGACTATCGACCGTTGATATCTGGCCACCATTGACTGGAAATACTGTGATCTGTGATTTTGATTTGGATAATTTCGGACAAGTTTCGGAATCGGAACTATGACTTTCGGTATCGGATGATAGTTCTGTAATGCGCGTAAAATCTGAAAAAATGTTTGTAAGATCAATTTTATGATTTTTTAACGCGCTTTAGAAAAATTAAATAGTATAAATTACCATTTTGTAAACGCGATTGTATATTGGGCTTCCACAAGTTTCGTTCCGCCTGTGTCTGATGCTGTTGTTCATTGCAATTCTCTTCAGCACCCATGGCCAAACGTCGTCGAATTTCTTCCCGATCACTGCGTCGCTATAAAGGAAAAAACAAAAAAATGTGTAATGAATTTAATTGCAAATTTGATGTGATAAAATCACAAAAAACACTAGAAATGCGTTTTTGAAAAAAAATTAATTCTTTGGTATGTCATCTTCGATAATAGGATCATGTACATTACAATTTCCAAATCAGAGCCAATTCTGGCCGAACACGAGTTATTTGCTTATTCGGTGTTTAACTTTTCCAATTGGAGACGGAAGTCTTGAAATCTTTATTTACGAACTCAAATCTATAAAAAAAATCTTCTTTTATTATAATTATGCCAGTGTCCTTTTCAAACCCTTTTGCTGTACCAGCAAGTACACGTATTCAGGACGAGACTTTTATGAAACAATTTGCTTTATTTAAAAAATTTAGAAATTGGTATAAAATCTCTATTAGAAAAACACGATTAGATTTCTTCCGAACTTCTTGAAATTTCCTCTGTGTTACTATATCTCCGTGGCATACGCCTAGAGTAACTACATTACTAAACATAATAGTGTAACAAGAAACATATTTGAAAAGTAGGCGGGACATTTACCACACAAAATAAAAACGGTTATATGGTTTTTGTATTTTGTGGCGTGGTACCCTCATTGAAAGTATAAATTAAGCACTGCATTCCTTATCCCAATTTCCCTTGGTTAACTTTTTTGCTACGATGTATTAAATATCAAGACAATTTTTAAGTGTAAAACAAGAGTGATGGTAAATACAGTGGTGGCTCTTCCCAAACAAAGTAACTACTAATTGATAATAAGCTTTATCATCTAGAAATTGTGATCGAGATCACAATCAGGTTCAACGCAACAGGAAAATTCAAATCATGGTTTCACGCTAATATTTAAGAGACTATAGACAAGATCTCTGATCACATTGACTATAAATGTGTCAGAGATCTATGTCTATGTCTTAACTATCAGTATGATCACAGATCTTGTATGTAGGAAGAGCCAACCGCATTCACGATGTCTACATAGAAGTACCAGACAGGCACTTAAATATTTTCTTGATTTTTAATACATCGCAGCAACAAAGTTAACCGAGGCAAGTTAGGATGGCTAATTTGTATTGTAAATCATGTTTAATTGTATTTTGGATGACGGTACCACGCCACAAAATATAAAAGACTTTTTAGTATACTCTAGGTCCATTCTTACACCGAGTACTCCGCAATCACTAAGGTTCTTTTTGTTTATACAAGTGGTTCTAAAGGTGAGGGAGAAGTTAGCGAAGGTATCTGCATTGAGTATTTCGCGATCAAAATGCCCTTTAGACGTCAGAATGAGTGTTGTATCCTGTAGGCAGAAATAGAAAACCCCTTTCGCCTATTACGCGGATGGTTTCGACACTGACTTCTTTTTGGCGTAAAATGCTTGCGAGACACAACAGCTAATAGCCTCTATCCTACTACCTTCTCACTGCAGCCTCTTCGCTTTTCATCTGATTAATACTCTATCACTCACTCTATCAACTTTCTTTCTTCTCCTCCAAAGTTTCTTTACAAAGGGATCAAAGAAATCTTACGACCAAAGCGAGCCAATATCAGATTTTTCGTATACTTTAATAGAAGAAACAAAGATTTCTTGGAAGTACTTGCAATGTTACTCATTCAAAGTATATTATACACTGTAATTTATATGAAAAGAATTGTTATTTGTGCCGACCTGCACTTGATGGGGTCGAGCTAGGAAACATGTTTCATGACATATATAAGGTCAGAACACTTTCCACATCGGCCACTACATCATTTTAAAACAGCAACGGCACGACATCCATGTAAGACTATCAGTTCACTAGGGTAAAGTTTTCAAAGAAGTCATAAAAATGCATACACTCTGATCCAGAAATGCATACACTCTGATCCAGATCATTGCATGTTCTCTTTTTGATGCCTATTCAACGAATTGGAAACAAATACGTGTTCTACTAAAAACTTCCAAACTTTGGCCATATTGTTGAAGCAATACCTGTGAAACTGACTGTCTTTTAACCAGTTTATTTTGCCCAATCACCATGGACTAATATATGAGAAGCGTTCAACAACATGTGCAAATGAAAAAATTGTTTTATTAAAACAAGCAACGTTCCGTGTACTTCGCACATCTTACGGAGGCCATAATCGTCCCACCGAGAAGAATGAAGTTGAGTCCAATAATAAAGTAATATCCGTATGACAACAAAACGCAAGATCTGCCGAAATCACCGCTATTGTTCGGGAGAGTGTGCAGGAGAGACCGAGGCGGTCGATTTGGGTCTGCATTTCGGAGACCACAACTTGATGAATTTTACGTCATGATTTGGGCCTGCATCCGTTTGCTGATGCAAACAACCACAGACTACAACATGCGTTATCTGAATGGCCCTTGGAGCAGTTGGAAACTGACGCTAATTTTCATTAAAAAATCATCTTCAGTGGTGAGGCTCATTTCTGGATGATACTAATCTACGCCAATCCCGATAAAGTCATTGTTTGGTGTGGACTTCAAGCTGGCGAGGTTACTGATCCATATTTCTTTGAGAACGACGTTGGGCAGGCCATCATCGACAACGGCGAGTGATATAGGTCAATGATTAGCAATATCTTTTGGCCTGAATTAAATGATATGGACTCCAACGACATGTGGTTTCAACAGGACGGTGCTATGTGGCACACAGCTGATGTCATATTCGACATTCTGCATGAGCGATTTTACGGCATGTTATTCTTACGTGGAGGTAATGTGAAGTGGCTACCGAGATCGTGCGACCGTATAACAAAATAATTCCAGTTGAACTTTGGAGAAATGTAACCGTTTTCTTTGTGTCTCGTGTGCAACATTAGAAATCTTTGCGTAAATTTATGTAAACGAGTTTTATATTGCCAAATTTAATGGCAAAAGTAATGTTTATCAAGTGGGTTGACGGAATTGAAATAGGAAAAAATCATCGAGCAATGGTATCGGTTGATGGTACCGGTTGAATTATAGCCCAAAAATATAGTTCAGGGCCATTTCTGCCTTAACTGCGGTCTATTTTTCTTAAATTTAGTTTTGGTTGTTGCTTAAAATTAATCCCGAATCCGTTCTTGACTCAAACTTTTCGTACTTGGCTTATGAAAATTCGTACTTACCGTACTTTTTAACACCGTTTTGGATTCATTCAAGTACGGACAATTTGATTTATCTTTTAAATGCATATAAACAATACTTGGAACGAAATAAGATATTTATTTATTCTGTTTTTTTAAGCAAAACCTAGTTAACGATCCTTAGACATGAGATGACAACATTTGTTATATGCCTTTTGTTTTAAAAGTTGCAGTACATAAATTTAAATTAATTGAAATACATCCAAATTCAACGGTCCATTTTAAAACTCTTAAAGAACAATCTTTTTACAAAAATCTTACACCATATCTTTTTTTATCCTCCACTGTAGGATCTGTGACGCGTGTAAATTTATCAACAATATTGATAAGAAATTCAGGTTCAATGCACGACTCCTCTTTCGTAAACAAAGTCAGTTCAATATTTGTGAAATTCGTTTGGCGATACACACGCGGAAACATGACGTCGACACAGTCAAAATCATCTTGAGCGCACGATCGGCGTTTGAAGAGTTTACGATTTAAATTTGACCAAAACTTTGTTTTGACCTCAAATATGACTTTATCAAGCATTTTTGTTCTTACGAATATAAACATAAAACTTGAACCAAGAACCGAAACAAGCCGAGTTGTTTCAGATCACATCAACTGATCACTACTGATTGCATTCCCAAGTAGACAGCAAAGCATCACTAAGATTTTCATAAATTTATAAGCCGTCCTTTTCGTAGATCATTAAAAGGGACAACAACAAAATGAAAACAATAACCACGCATACTTATTCCACATCGTATCGTTGTATTTGCTTACAACGATCATATACATACACAAAACAACAGCAACTACACATTTTCTTTTCAACCCTGATTAGTTTCATGGGACTTTAGATCTGCATGAGCGATTGTGTAAATGTTTTTTATTAATAAATATTCCCGCATAGTGATGGCCGTTTGACTACGTTGGGGTGTTAGTTTTGGTACATTTACAAGCAAAGAGAAAAGTACTATAGAGAAAAGTACTATAAGCTTTAAATTTTAAAAGTGATACAAATGTAAACTCTAATGTGATATCAATTGTAAAACCGATTAATTTGTGAAATGTAAAATTTATATTCGGGTATACGACCCAAAATTCGTGCAAAAGTGATAATGAAAACTTTTTCATCTTCTCTGGAAAATAAACAAGTTTAGCAAAAAAATATTCTTTTCCAAAACTTAAAAATTAAACTGATATATTGGAAATATCTAAATTAGGGGTAAAAGAGAAATTTTCTCTGCATACTTCTAGGGGAGGCAAAGATCTATTTTTGTCATATTGTGAGTGCGTTAAAAGGTACTTAAGACAGCGCCTAAATTTGTGCAAATTGTATGTGGCAGAACTCTTTAATAAAAAAATGTGAAAGCTAAAGAAGCAAAACAAAAACGTTACGAATAAAAAAATTGTAAATTTTCACTTTCGTACAACTTCTTTTAAAAAATTCAAAAATACTCAACTGTTAAATACTGGGAAAGTTTTGTATTTTTAAACTTAAGTTGCAAAAAATTATAAAATACATATACATACACAGCCATGCCACAAAACTTGTTCGAAAGTGATAATTTACACATTTGTCATATCGTTACGTTTTCGTTTTGCCTTTTTAGCTTTCGCATTTTTTCGTAAAACAGATCTGCTGCAAGAACTTTACATACCTTAGGGCGCTGCCTTAAGCTTTTTTTAAGACACACTAAAAATGGCAAAAATATTTATTAGGCTCTCCTAAAAGTATGTGGAAAATATTTTTAGTCGTTGCACTTATTAACATATTTCCCCTATAACAATTTAATTTTTCAATTTCGGAGTGGAGTTGCACCGAATATCTGTAAAATTCGTTTTTATTTTTAAAGAAACCAAACTGTTCTCTCTTTCACTTTTATTCAAATTTGAATTCTGTGAATGATAAATTATTCCATGGTTTTTTATGAGTTTATCTTTAATTCGAACTAACTTGACAATTTAAGTCTTCATTCTAAGTCCGAATTGTGGCAGCTTTTTTGTAGACTTCAACTATCAGTATTTTTCATTAAAAAATAATTTATTGTAAAATGAGAAACTCTCTTCAAAAAATTTTCAGCTTTGCTTCCCAGGAAATCGATTTGATATATGGAACGATTAATTATTGGAAATTATTGTGATATTGTTTCAGTTTCATTAAAAAATTTATTTTAATGCATTCTTCATGATCGTTTTGAAATGATGTGATGATTTGCGATCGAATTTGAAAATAATATTTCATCTAATTTCAATTATTCTATTTCAAAATATAAAGCAGACGATTTAATTAAAAACACTGGTCTAATTTTAGCAGATGATATTTATTTTGGAAGATATTAATTAGAAGAAATTAATCAAAAGTTTGTTCTCAAAAAAACAATTGAAATTCATCACAACACTTCAAACCGATCAATTTAAAATTTATCGATTCTCAACACATGCTCCATTAAATCTAATTTCTGCGGAATTTTCACATTTTCAATTAATGTTAAGACCGCAATTTAAAAAAGCATGCAATATTTTGTTGTATTAGGTTCGACAATTCGAGTTCAATTTCAAAATTTGTTAGGTAATTAATTATATGGCGCAAAGTATTCGGCTAGTTTCGATAAATGCCTCTATTGTTCGAATAAAATTTAAGTTTTAATTCGAAAATGCAAAAATTTTGGTTAGACTCAAACCCATAACTAAATTTATATGATGTGTTTGGTATTTGAATAATTATATGGCACAAATTATTCTCCTCTTTCTTGCGAGTGTATATTTTATGTTAAAAAAATTTATAAAAAGGCTCAATTAATTTTACGAAAAGGCCTAAATAATTTTCAATTGGAAATAAACTTAAAAGTCGTGGCAATTAGTCGGAATCATAAAGTCTATAGTATCAACGTTAGAGTGTTCGAATTCTGTAAATGGTTAGAATTTTGTAATAAAATTTCGCATTTTCATACATTTTGTTCTCTAAAAAATAGACTTTCAAATTATATTCTGTACAAAATGGACTTCATTGGTACCATTACAATCATAAATTTCTCCCGTCTCCACTGATTCATAAATGAATAGAATTAAACATAGAACAGATGTTATTAATTCCATTATACTAGTGGGTTTGTGTTAATAGTTAAACATTTCTTAAGATGCAGAGCACAAATACAAAACAGTGTGTGTGTGTGTGTGTGTGTGTGTGTGTGAGCCACTAGATACAATATTTGTATTTACAAATACATCAGGACACTTTTGTTCAACGTCAACTCCCGCAATTTTAATACGTTCTAGGAACTCTTTAAGGTTTGCAGGTTTGTGGGCAAGTCCTTTCACTGTGGATGTGTGCGTGCCTGAGTAGTGGCATGTGTTGAGCTATATTTATATTTGAGGGTTGAAGTTTTTCCCAATAAAACAAAGGCAGGATGTGAGGCTTTATTGAATATCTGCAGTCAGTAGGTAGAAATTCATGTAGGTAAGAGTATCACATACGGATATGTTTGTAGGAGTATGTAGTTAATCCTTAAGTGGTTGTTCGAGTCTTTAAAAAATTTTTTTTTATCATTGGGATCTATTGTAAAATTAAGATAATTTAAATTGCTGGAAGTGCACATTAAATCGTTATAGAAGAATCATTTTTATGTTAACACAGTATAGATGTTTATCGAAGTGGTTCCATTACAGTGAAAACTTGCAACAATTATTTCCCATTGTTTCATTTTGGGTTGTATTTTATATGAAAAAATTTATAACTTTTTACTAAATTTTTTTTAGTTTACAACTACATGTCTTCCTTTTTATCTCGTTTTTATTTTGAAAACCGGCATGCGTTTTTTAAGTTGTGTTACGATGGAAAACATTTTTTGTATTTGCGATCATTGTATTCCTACAGAAAAAGACCATCTTCTTTTCTCATTACTCCTTCGATTTTCATTAAAATAATTATAACACAAAAAGTTGTATCCATAGGCATAGATGGGGCTGTTTGAGGGTGCCTTAAGGCCCTCTGAAATAGTTTAACTCACCAGAACTTTTTCGCTCTAATTTTTCTCTTCGTTAAAGGGTTATAGACGCCAGATCCCTAAATAATTGTTTTTTGGCTGTAACAGTGGTTATATCGATCTTATCTTTCATCGATCAATCTTATGTATAAGTATTATTCAAGACCTATTTATAAAAACTCTATATATGAAAGTTTTCGTTTATATTCTGAAAAAAGACACCAAAAGAGGCTCGAAACATTGAATAAAATTTATTAATTACAAAAATAGGCCTCGCGCTTGAAAAGAAATATATAATGATACATTTTTTTATAAAAAGGTCTCTGAAATAATATTAAAGATTTTAAATTTTTTTGAAAAAGTCATTCTTTTTCAAAAGCTTCACAGCATCTATCTGAAAGATGGGTCAAAAGATAATTGAAAGGTAAACGATATCAGATGTGAAAGGATTAGCTATTTTTATTAAAAAAAAAACTATTGATATAGTGACATTTTCAGTTTTAAGTAAAAAAATATTCATGCCGTATACGAAGTTTTTTTTTTAAATCAGAAAAATATCAGATGAAGACAAAAAAACTATATATAGAAATCCGAGTCAACAGGGCAACAGGTCGTCTCTTCAATTTTTCTAGATAATTTCAAAATTTGTCAATCATTGAAATCGCTCAAGATGGAATGATTTTCTAGCTTCCAAAGTGATTAAATTTATACCATTCATGCCCGCAATTATAGCGGCTTAAATTAAACATCTACACAGGTAATATTTTGATAGGCTAATGGGAAAGTTGTAGGCAAATTAAAATATTTATTTGGAAACTGCATACATGATGCCACTTTTTGTGGCACGTGTAATGAGTATAAATAAGTGTATGTGCTTAACAGTGGCTGACTACGATAGTCAAACTTCTGAATGAGAAATAGTTATTTTGTAAGATTACGACCAGACGCATATCAAACTTGAAATTTTATGGATTAATTTTGTTAATTCTTTAAGCTTTTGGCCTTTATTTTTCAATATTTTAATAGCCAACGAATATCGCTTTCAAGTACAACCTCCTCGAAAAATAATCTCTTCAAAAAAATGACCAAAAACTATTATTAAAGTTTGTTTGGAGATAGACCAAATATTCTGATACCGATTGGATTCTAATATTCTTAAATCCAATATTAGGTTTATATATGTGTGTATGTGAGTTTGTTTGTGAGTGTGTAACCATGTAACCATGTCCCGCCCATTCCATCAAAGATTATACTCGGTATGATTTTTTTTACAAAATATTTGCTATTCCCTTTTAAGGTTCAATTAAACATGACATAACTGTATAAAGCAGTTGTTCGAACCAACATTACGGGAAACACTGTACAATTTCCTCCTTGGCGCAACTGTCAGTGTCGGTTGTCCAAGTTGGCACGGTGGGCTAAGAGTACTGTAACAATATTTAATGGAAGTGAACTGCCAGAACATTTACTATCATCAACTTAAACAGCTGATTGCTGAGTTTACCTGCCGCAGGTGTTCTTCTTTTGATTTTTATTTCCCGCGTTCGTTAGTTTGTGTTAGAAAGTTTTAATTCAATTTTTGGTTTTTTGGACTGTTTTCTATTGTTTTTTATTGTTTCCATATTTTTTAGACAATAATCAAATTGAAGAGAGCGTTACAGCTTTTGCAATAGTGGGCGCTATTAGTGCCAACATCACATAACAAAGGAGAGTGCTGAAGTTATTTGTTTATATTATTAAATACATGATCTGTTATCCATCTACCAGGCTTTTGAATTTGAATTTGCTTTAGGTTTCCCTGGCTTATCATTACTCGACCATTTTCGACAATCTCACACCCAATGTCCCTTTTTCTTACATCTGCCTTTTAGTTTGATGCAGTCTGATCTCAAAACCAAGGCTTCACCATTGTACTTTTCTTCTAAATTTCCAAATTTTTACTAAAACATAAAAAGTTGTAGTGACATTTCATCGAAAGTTTTCTCCTCATTCTTTGAATTAGATTTAAATGTTTCAAATTGATTCGGGAACATTTACAAAGTTTTGCAAACAAGTAATAACTCTGGTAAAATATTTTCGTTTCTCCCTCTGAGAGTGATCTCATTTTTTAAAAACCTGATCTCTAAAAGATGCTTCGAATTGGGACTTCCAGGCATTATTAGAAGGTCTCCAATAGCTGATTTCCTATTATTCCTCGCTATATATAAAATATAAAATCTATACATTAATACGTGAAGGAAAAGCTGTTGCTTCCTATTTCGTTCAAACTACGATGCTGACTTGGTTTGAAATGCTCCTCTTTACAGCGTTGGACAATATTTGATTTATTAAAATTGGTTCAGCATCTTAATTACAGTTATAAGCATTTCAAAGTGCTTCCAACACAAACATAAAACACGTACACAACAAATACTCGTATACCCAGCAAACATGCGAGTTAGATTTTGAAAATGTTTTATAGTCCATTCAATCTGACACGGAATGAAGTAATTTCGAGCCGAAATTATGCACGAAATCTAAAGCGTTCAAACAGTACTAAATGGCACTGCGGTTGTTGTTTTGTCTTTACGTTTTTAATTGAATCGAATTTTGTGAAGGAAGGGAAAGTAAAAAAAACAATTAGTTGTGCAAATAATAAACAAATTACTACTGAATAATATTTGTGAAACTTATTATTTCAATCAACTTTAATACTATATTTTTCCTTTTGTTTACTTCACAGGGTTGTAAATGTATGAACACATTGAAAAAATGCCGTTCCTTTCATAAAACAGCGTTGCCGAAAATAAGTGAAATAAATTGATTTGCAAATGTCAAAATGTATGGGAAACAACTCAATTTTAACTTGATTTCGTCCGAAGTCACGAAACTGCTGAATGGGCTATTTTGTTAGTAATTTAAAATATGTAGATGAATATAAGAAATAATTTTCAACTGGAGAACTATTCATTACATGTGCATACATATTTATATGGGAAATTCGCAAAAAATTGCGAAAATTGGAAAGAATTCCCAGGATTTATCAAATTTTGCTTATATTGTAAGGAATGCTAAAATAATATTAATTAAATGTAGCTTTATCTAAAAAGAATACTAAAAGCAGGGAAGAGATTGGGAAAATATCAAACTATAATTTCGATTGACAATTCTGAAACTGCAATATATGGTTGAATTATGGCCACTAGACCAAGAACTAATTATAATTGATACATAGAATTGTCTGCTATGATTTAATTTCTATTTCTTAGCACATAATAAATATTATATTTATTAAGAAATAATTCTCAATTTCTTTGGCACGTAAATATCAGCTGTTTACGGTTGTGGCACCACTACTTACTGACTACAGCAAATACCATGGTTACGGTTGTGGCGTTAAGGTATGCCACGTCTAATTTCAACTTTAGTTGGTTATCTCTTTAATAGCTTTTTATTTTGTGTTTTTTATTATTGTTGAAGAAGTATTCACAAAATTAATGAATAAATTATTATAAGCAAGCTTTTTCTTGTATTTAAAATGAGATTGGTGTTATACATTAATGATAAAATATCACACTATATAAAATGCAATATTTTGTGCAGGAAATTACTTAGTAATAAATAAAATTTCATTAAAATGTAAACATTTTAACATCAAACAATCATACGTAATGCCATTTCTGCCGACTCTAAACTCATTGCCGCGAAATTTTCAAAATAAATTCACCACTCTTAGCAAACTTTCAGATCTCTCTCCTTTCTCTCTATCTCTCTCTCTATAAGTACGCTACGCAATAGTGAATAACAAGTCGTCAATCATGAGTCATTCTTTGTCAAATACGTGTATGTATGAATGCGTATGAGTTAAGCCTGAAGTCATACTAAAGGCTGGGATCCGTCGTCCGTCATCCGTCGACTTTTTCAACTGACGTTAACGCAATGACGGATGAGGTTGGCACAAAGGGTACTTTGTTGACGGATATTTAATCAGCTGTTTTTTCACATGTTTGCAACATTTCTTTTTATTAAGAAGTAAAAATTTTCGAAGGATTTTGAAGATATTACTATTCTTTTAATTATAATTTTGCTTTATAAAACTCAAGCTTTGCACCACTTCAATTAATTTGTTCTCCATTCTTCTTTTATTTAACGTAATTGAATTTTTATTTAATTTAATTAATTTTTAATTTAATTTTTGCAATCGCCAATTTTCGCCGCCACACAATAAAAATAATTATGTATATGAAAATATACAAAAAATCAACTGTTAATTAAAACAAAACATACCAAAAAATCAACTGATAGTTTGACAACTATTTTAGGCAACTTTTAACTTTTGACGTACGTTCGTACGAATAATTTTCCAAAAATTGTTGTAAGAAAATTAGGCTATCGGTGACATATATTTTTAATCGTCTTCAAAAAAGGAGAACGTTATACTTATTTGAATTGCCTGCCATTTTTGCAGATGGCGCCAAATGTCACTGTGCTTTAAAATTTAGAGAATTAGTTGTCAAAAAACCTGGAGCGATACACATCTCGATATTTGACGAATTTTCAGTCTATTGTTTTAACATAATATAAATATTACACCACTTTTGCACCATCCTGCACGAATATATTGTAGGCTTAGCTGTCCTTATATAGTATATTAATTGTTGATGCTAACGAATAAAATTTAAAGAGATACATATCGAATACAAGTTGTTTGCTGTGTAATTTTTTTTAAAGTTCTCTAATTTTATAATGTTTATATGTATGTTTTTCTGATTTTCATATACTAGTATGTACATACGTATGACAAAATTTTATGAAACTGCCATATTGTATTTGAAAGTTTTTATATTAACATACGAGTGATTTTTTTTTTCAAAATTTGATAGGTTATGTCTACTGCTGAGTTGGGTAGACCAAAAAAAATTTCAAACACATAGTCAGCTAAGGGCACAATAAATAAATCTTTTTAATAATTAATTGTGAGAATAAGTATATCGAATAATTATAATAAATATTATTAGGTTTTAATATTTTAAAGTTTATTGTATTATTTAAATTTTAGTTGCTTCTTTTTTAATTTACTATATTAAGTAATACATTTTTGGGACGCACAAAGTGTGTCATATTAATATGACTGATAACACAACCTGTGAATTCCCCAAATGTTGTAATTAAATTTTATATTGGGTCTTTAATTGTTCACCGGTCGCAAAATTTTACCAATCAGTCAACCTTAAGGAGTTTGGAAATAATCAACCTGATGTGCTTATGCCAAAATATTCCAATACAATATGAGAATTCTCTATCGTATATGAATAGTTCAAGATACATAATCATAGTAGGCTTAGAATGCGTTCAGACATATAAACATCAACACGTAATTACCACGTAAAATAATATGGAGAAATTAATACTTAACCGGATAATAGATAATAACCGGGGTTTTGAATAATTTTAAGAACATTTCTGATAACTCTATTGGCCCCTTAAAGAAAAATTTATTGTTTGCGAAAAAGAGCGAAACACACCCCACATTGCGTCAGTGGAGTAATTAAACTTACCAACCCTACATTCACAGATGAGCTTCTTCGTCGAGCAACTTCAGCTTAGACTTTGAAATACCTGTCCATACATGGGCGCTGTAGTTTATTTTATATATCGGTTGTATGCAAGTGGCATAATTGATGAGTACAGCCGAAAGCCGATTAAAACACCAAAAAATATTTTAATTGAAAATCAATTAAATTCGCTTAAAAGAGAATCCACTTAAGGGAAAAATTAAGCATATTTTGTGTGTAAGAGCGATGATTATATGAAACAAACATCGCTTAAAAGAAAAAAATATTATTTATTTACCGCTGACGAAATACCATGTAGTGTTGGCTCTATTTAATTTATATCACCCATAATTGCGGATGGAACACCACTTTCAGCTAGATGTTGCGTGTTTGCATACAATTAAGGATTCTATCTCGACAATGAATAAAAAAATCCCATTATTATTTAAAAAAGTACACGTATGTTAAAAAATTTTGGCTAAAATATCATTAAATTTTGGGATGAGACTCGACATAAATTGGGAGAATTGTTTCATACGAAAATTGATTCGTTTTCGATGCCTATTTCTTTTTTACGAGGGCGGGTCAATAAGTCCGTGACTTTTAAATAAAATACAGATTTTTTGATAAAATATCATTTTATTTTTCAACATAGTCTCCTTGAAGCTCTATACTCTTTTTCCAACGTTTATACAATTTTTTACGCCTTCAAAAAAATAAGATTTGTCGGGGTCAACAAAACAGGTGTTTATTTGGGAGCTGATCTCATCGTTGGAGTCTAACTTCATTCCATCGAGTCATTTCATCAGGTTTGGAAACAAGAAATAATCAATCGGAGCAAAGTGCGGAGAATAGAGAACATGAGGGAGTATTTCGTATCTTAACTTATGGAATTTCGCTATGGAAACTGGATATGTGTGCACCCTTGCATTTTTCTGCAGGAAAAGAACTTTTTTCTTGGCCAAATGCTGTAGTTTTTTTTCAAATCTTCATTAAATCGACCCAATAAGTTGGCGTGATATTCGCCATTGATTGTTTTTGAAGGTAGTAAATGTGAATTATACCACTTACATCTAAAAAAAACACTCGCCATGTTTTATTCGCAGACAAGCCCACCTTTGCTTTTTTGCCGCGGATTCACCTATTATCTACTGTTGTGATTGCTTTTTGTTCTCTTCTGGGTTTTTGGTGGATCCAAATTAACGAAATGGCTTAAAGTCTCATACATATTGCAGTTGAACAATGCCAAACACTGCTGCGAAGTTGCCACACAATCACATTTGTGATCGATAGTGAGTAAACGCGCCGTACATCTTGCCATGTGATATTCCTATGGCTTCTACAATCTTTCGCACTTTCAATATCCGTTTGGCCAACACCATATCGTGAATTTTAGCCATTGTTTTGGGTGTATAGACCTCAACTGGGCATCCAGAACGTTCGGCATCCACCGTGCTTGTACGGCCACGTAGGTACGTGTGGACTACTTTTTTGACCATTGAAATTGATGGTGCAAAATTACCATAGGATTTATCAAGCTTAAGATGCAATTAAACGTGAAATAACCATAACCATACAAAACAGCTGTTTGAACCAAACTTATGGGCAACACTGTAATTGATTATAGCCATAACCATAAACAGCTGCATATTTGTTGTTGTGGTTTTGTGCTTACAAATGAGGAAACAAATAAAATGAAAACATTATTAACAGTTTATGGCTATGGCAGCACTAATAGCTGAAGAATATACATATATTTATGGTTACGACAATGGTTATGGCTATGGCATTATAGTGTGGCACGTCTGATTGAACCTTTAGCCTTGGCTTTTTCCGCAAAACATAATGCTTAACGTGCACAAGAAATTCACTTTTTTCTATTTTTCTCCCCATCTGCCATCAACCACAAATTGACAGCAAACTGACAGTTACTTGTTGCCAGGAGCAATGGTCCTTTACAGTATAGAGCCGCCCTCATATTACAGCTCATGGAGGCATTGGAAAATGTTGGGAAGTTTTGGTTAAAATATCTTTCGATTTGGGATGAGACTCGAAATAAATTGGGAGGGAGCCTTGTTTCATACGAAAACTGAAGGTTTGTGTGCCTATATTTTAGATTTTAATTTATGTTATTAGAAAAAACAATTATTTCAGAAACTGTAAGAATCTGTGGAGCATACGAGCAGTTTTAGTTATGACAGAACATTAGAGCAATAACCCTTTTGTAAGAAGTTACAATATTATCAAGGTCAAATGGTAGTGGCGAGTACTGGTATATACAACAAAACAAACAAAACACTTTAATAAGTCATACTATCAAAATAAATTATTCGTGCGGAAACAGGTTTTTCATCGCAGCTGATCTCTGTTTTAATTTATTTGCTTTTGTTCAATTAAATCGCCCTAAACTGCAAAATAAAACTTTACAAACCTTTTAATGGAGCTTAAAAAATTAAATTTTAAATCGCTCTCGACAACAAACACATTGCTTGGATTTGCTTGTTGTTATTTATGTACGAGTATGTATGTACGTAAGTATGTATGTATGTATGGGTATAATTAGTATGTACCTCTTCTTTCCAATTACCAGCCGTGTTATTGACAATCGAGGTAAATAATTCCACTGTGTCAACACTTTCATTTTCATCGTAGCAGAGTGTGTACAAATCGAACACGAAACGAGAATCCTTCTTATAATGGCGGCGAGTGTGGGGATGGCATTTCAAAGACTCGCCACAATCATTGAAAGCATCTTCGGCAGCCATGGCCAATTGCGACTGCAGAAAGTTTATTTATATTGGCCGCTCTATTTGGCATAAAAACGTTTTTATTAGTGTTTTGAAAACAAAAAGTAAAGTACGTGTAATTTTACATTTAACATGAAGATACCAAACACACTTTAACCACGAACGTGTATGTAGTACGAGTAGAATAGACTCTGCGTGTGTGTGTGTGTAAACGTATTTTAAATTGTTAGAAATAAGTTATTTGATGATATTTATTTGTTGGTTACTTGTTGGCCTGATTACCGGAGTATGGTTATAAATTACGCTTTTTTTTATTCCGTATATTGATGATATTCATTTATAAATATTTTTATTTTTTATTTGTCTTTTTAATATTTTATTGAGTTTTATTTTTGTATGATTCAGCCTTTCAGTATTCATTGGAACTAAGATTTAATTATGAAAGCACAAACACAAAGAGATAAAGTTTTAAGCTTTTATTTATTCTTGTTACTTTTCCTCTTCTTCACTAGTTCAAATTAAAAAATTAAAAAAAAACCAAGTGCTCGTTTTTTCCGTTACTCACTACGAAGTTAATGGGCTGAACTTGGAGTTACAACTAAAATCTAGCAACTAGTTAACTGATAGACATACTGGCTGGTTGGCTGGTTCACTGGCTGGCTGGTTGTCTGCCTCCCGGACAAAATGTTTAGTGAATGTTGTACGAGCGTAGAGATTGCAGCAAAACAATATTTTGTATTTTATTACTTTAAGTAAAAATAATAATGCAAAAACAAGTAACGACTTGCGAGTAAAAAAAGCTTTTATGGTATGAACTCCGTCACAAAGTGAGTGATGTGCGATCCACTTGGCTGGTTCTGTTTAGTGTTGTCGAGTTTTTCTTCAAATGATTATGATCAAGGGGAAACCAATTGTAGTTTCACACATAAACATTAATTAAAATATTTCACACATAAATAAATCCTTGTTATGGGTGATTCCATTTTATGTGTAAATAATTATTTAGTTTAGTTAATGAAAGTCTGTGGACCCTATTATATATTTTTTTAAATTCCCATTATGAAATAATGGATATTTCGAAAATCGAGTTTTCATTAGGTCTCAACACTTTGAGGTTCTAGAATAGTATGGACTTTCGTTGAATTCCTTTTATATAATAAAAACTTCGCTCCTTTTATGCAATATAGTCGTATGTAAAACAGCGATTTTGGCAAAAAATTTATTGACGATCTTGAAAATAATCTTTAGAACAAACTCAAACCAAAAGCTACTTCAGCCGGTCATAAAGTTAAGGACTTTAAATGTACCTCATTGATCGGGTATGGCAAAAGTTTATTTATTCGGCAGTATTTGATTTATTATGTTGGTGTGTGTGTTATTTTATCTTATTGTGTTTTCAAATACCAGATCCTATTTTGTATTTGTATTTTAATTATCTCTTATGAATTTAATTAAATGCTTTATGGCTTAAAAAATACATTTTCACGAAATATCGGGTCTTCCACTAAAGACTTTTAAGCTTCGACAGTTAATAGCGGCCATATTGCGGAAGCTACATCTATCAAATTGGCCGTAATTTATTCAATCTGTTTTGCCAAATTACCATGGACGAATATACGAGTAGCGTTCAATAACACGTGCAAATGGTAAAATAGTTTTATCAGAATGAGTGTTTTGTTTGGGCACTTATTAACTTATTTAACGGTCACTATAATCGCCCTAACGAGAGGATATATTTTAATTCCACTGGTTCAGTAAACAATGAACGATTACCCATACCAAACAATGAACCATCAGCCAGACGAAACTCAAGATCTTCCAAAAACATCGTCGCTGTCCGTGAGAGTGTTCAAGAGAATTCGATGCAATTCATTTAACGTCGCTCACAAGAACTCGGCATTTCGCATATCACAACTAGGCGAATTTTGCAAAAACTTTCCCGGCTTATATTTCTGATTTTGTTGATTTTTTATGTACATATAAATATCGTTTCAAAATATAGTTGAAGGCCTACTAATATGCTGACTCTACTGTAAACGAAGTAAGAGGTACATAGACTACATTTTAAGACCCAGGACAAACATAGAGGAATTGACCTACTAAATGCGAAAGAAAATTCCGGAAATTTTTTGTTTTCAATACAAATTTGGGTTTTTCCTTTTATTGTTTTCAATAAAAATTTTCAATCGAAATTTTATTGAAACGGGCCCAAATTCCTTCCAAGTTTTTTCTCTTATGAATTTTCTCTTACCTTCCTTTCTATTTCCTTGGCCATTTTCAAATGCTGCTGCAACTGCTCCATATCTATTTCCGTTCCAATTTTATAAGCGTCAAATAAGTCTATTTAAAAGAAAATATTCATATGCCACCACATCCGTCATAAGATAAAACCATAAACTTACCCAATGCACTTGGTGAAATCAGATCTGTGCTACCGCGGGATCCCCGTTCATTAACAGAACTTTTCAGATACTGAGCCCATGACGACAGTTTTGCATATTTGCTATTGCTAAGAATCTGTTCCTTGTCACTAATCAATTGTTGGTACTGATTCAATTCGGCTTCCTCTCGTTTGCGAGATAAATTGCTATCGTTTTTGTTGCTATTTCGCTTAGAATGAAACAAACGACTGGCAATACTCGGCTTCGAATGTGCAGGTTTGACGACTTTGGCCGATTTGTCATTATGATTTGACTGTGATTTCTTAGTGGAGCGAGAAGTTTGCTGACATCGTTTATACTCAATTGCAACGGGGGGTAGTTGTCGATCGTCATAGGAAGATTTTTGATATCTAGGTCTCAAACGGGCATCGTTCTTGGGAGATTGTTGGGGAGTTGCACTGGAATCTATTAGTATGTTTTGAGAGAGAGAGGCTTGAGATCGATCTTGTGAAGATAAATGTATATCAACAGCATTATCATCTGCAAACTCAGGTGTTATTTTATTGTCAGTGTCCTTCTCGGTTTGTTTGTTCAAGGCCTCCAAATATTTATTGGTATCGATTTGATCTTTGGCTACTGACAAAACAGCATCAGAAATCTGTTGTTAAAAAAGATAAAAAGATTAGGCTAATGGGGGCTTAAATATTATTTTATTGGCAAACCTTTTCTCCGTCCCCCATTGGCAATGCCATTAAGTCCTGAGTATCAACCAAACGCCTATAGCCACTAACCAAAAGACCGAATTCTCTTTCTACTTCCTGGCCAAAGTCACCGATTATATCAACAGGCGTTAAGCCAAAACACATTTCGTCCCTAGTGTCAGTGGAGCGTATTCCAGGATAGTTAGCACTATGTGGCTTATCCAATTTCACATTTGTAATTTTTGGCTCGTGGTATTTTCTATCCGGAACAAGATGGGGACTAACACCTCTTAGCAGATCTGGTCGATTTTCCTTTTTGTGTAACGGTTGCACATGCAAGTTACAGTTCTTAATTAAAATGTCTGGGGTTATCGAAACTGGTGGCATGTTGTTGTGATTTTGCAGAGCACACTCCTGCTTCTCCAGCAAGGTGAGTGTGGTTTTTAGATGATTTTGTAAGTCTGTCACGTTGAATGGCTGATGGTTAGTGTGGCTATTGAGATTGCCATCGCCATCCAGAGAAGCTCTATGTGCCTTGTCGCACTCCATTTGGCGATAGTCATCATCTGTTTCCGCACGTTGTGGATACCCAAAATTATTGGGCTGCTCGATAGGACTAATCAGCTTCTCGGGAGTGTTGTTGTTGTATGTGTTTAATTGCGTTTGATATTTCTGCTCGTTTAGGCTTTCGAAGCTGTCGGCGCTTAGTTCCATTTCATACTCGGACATATCGCTCTCGTAGGAATCGGAGGGTGAACTAGTAATAAAATGTTCTGAGAGGGTGTGAGCTAAATGTTGAAAACCCGGATAGTTAGGATTAATTATACCTCTGGGAAAGAATGAATGCTTCGGTGTATGCAAAGAGCCGCTGGATGATGAGGCTGATGTCAAAAAGTCATCCTCTGAAAAGAGTAGTTAAAAAAAGTATGTCACTTAAATGTTCTCAAAGCTTTGAGGATATAAGGGTGAACGAAGGACTCAATTGCATTTTTTTCGGATTTTTAAAATTAAATATCACACATCAGTTACCTTTTTCATCACTGTCGTAAATGGACTTGGTATCACTGCACAAGTCGATCATAGACTGATCGTCATAATCATTGTCGTCTGGTTCAAAACCACTTTCAACTTTATCCCCTTCAATGGCATCCCCTGATTTTTCGTCAATATATTGATCTACATTTTCCTCCGCAACCTTTCTCAGATTCCTGGAATTATATTGACTGAAAGCCTCATCAAAAGGATTCGTGCAAATGTGCTTTCCACTGCAATCACTATTGGTGTTGGGAGTTTGTTGTGAGTTTATCAGTTGAATGGGATCCAAGTCCGTATCACTTACATGATCCTCTAAACCATTTTTCAATAACTAAAAAAAGACAGAGAAATAAATTAATCGGTAATTGTGTCCTTTGACAAGGCTAAGCATAAATATATCTTTTGAACTAACATTAATATTTTCAAAGTCTCTTACACAATCCTCGTAAAAGCTTTTGTTGGTGTTAAATATTTCCTTAAAGCTTTTGTAAGTGTTTCCCGTATTGTTGGTGTCTTTGTCGTAACAATCCTCAAAGGAATTTGCAAGTGATTGTGGTAATGCTCCACAACAATAATGTGGCACACCAATGTTATCGTTTAGCTGATTCAAAATTGGTGGACAGTATTCTGTGGGTGTGGAGTGCAAGGCTTTTTGTATAAACTCATCTGCAGAGGACACATAATTTGTAATCGTTGATGCTGCAGTCGTTGAGGCAGCTGTGTTGCCAGTTGCCCTCTCCCTGTAAAAATTTGGTGTTCCCGCTAACGGTGTATTGTCGAATTTATTGTGCCCTGATCCTAGTGCTGATAACAGAAGCGCATTTGTGTTGTGATTTTCCCGTTGGTTAATTGAACTGAAGACAGATGCAGCATAACCAGCTGAGGCAGAAATATCGGGAACTCGCATAACGCTCAAACTCTGAAGTGGAAAATACATACATACATATATTAGAAAAATATATTTTTAAGCAAAAGTATTTAATTAAAAATTTCCTGTATTTTCTGTCTTGTGCAACAATGAAACATTTTGCTTCCTTAAACATATTTTGTTTTAATTGCAATTATTCTTAATTAATTTATGGTATCTAGGCCAGCACCAGATTGCACTCAAAACTAACCCATTAGCTTTGTCAAAAACACATCAAAGCTGTATCCGTTTGGTGGCTGAAATCATACCCTACAGTGCAAATGGTGGCACTATTAATTCATGCTGCGCTTAGCCTCACATAATATTTGTTTAATGTTAGAATTCAATTATAAAATAATTTGTAGGATTTAAATATGGAATTAAAACTCCAACTTCGAGATTTATGGACCAGCTTTCATCCATCAATACATTCAAGTTTAAAACTATCCTTGAAGGACCTCAAAATATAACTAAAAATTTAACCTCTAAACGTTGCCAATTTAACCCATCCAAATACTCGAAAAATATTTACTTCTTATTTTTTCGATAAATATATTATATAAACATATATAAATTAATATATTTTCTAAAAATGTTTTAATACAATAGTATGATCCACGACACCACTATCAGGAACTCTCGATCACTTCACATTGCTTAACAAATGGCCCTGCAAAAGCAACATTTTATTTGCAGTATGTCCAATGACCACACACGAATGTTAAAGTTGGATCTAAAAATAAATTTACGACTCCATTGCATAAATAAACGACATAGTAAATTCAATTCAATGTAATATTCAAATATCAGTACATTCTAGATTTAAAAAAAGTTAAAGTTTCACCAAAATGCAATTAAATTTATGTAAAAAAAATCGAAACTGTAAATACTCGATAATTCTTAAGAGAACATTTAACAAAAAATTTTAAAATCGAAATTTCACCAATTAAATTGAAGTTAAAAAATCTAAATTTCACCCAATAGTATCCGAATTTCACAAGAAATGAAAAGCTCCCCAGCAAAAGTCACTAAAATCTCTATCAATAACCTCAAAATGGAGCAATAAATCGTAATATTATAAAAAATCGAAACCTTAATCAAAAGGTGTAAATCTTTACCAGAAAATCGAAATATTAAGGTGAATTCACCTTAATATTTGAAATCTCTATTTTTTGAGAGAGAGAAAGAGAATAAATTCAATGCCCAACAATTTTTGCTTGAATTGGTTTTTACACTCTTTCTCTCTCTCAAAAATAACGACTAAAATACATATAAAAGAAAGCGTTCGGATCGTTCAAAACGAATGGGTGAATTCATTTTTACAAAAAAAAAAAAAAAAAAAAAAAATAATAATAAAAATAAAAAATTATGCGATTATTTAACATTTCGTCAAATAAACAGAAATTACATGTGAAAATTACACCCAAAAATTCATTTCTAAGAAAAGAAACAAAAATAAATCGGTAAATGTCAAAATATTTACTCTTCACTAAAAAAACAGAGTCGACAATCAAACATAATCGAAAGTTTTAACAAAATTTGAAACAATTGGGATTTATTTACTGCCCGTCCATTTAACTTTAAGGGAAATTCATGACAGGTGGAATGGACAGAACAGCTGATAACATTTTATTATAAATTTTTTACTTAACTCAATGTCAAAATATTATTGAAAATTATATATGAAAATTTTAGAAAATGTTACAAAATCACTTAAAACTAAGTGAACCCTAAAAAATATGAAACACAGAAAAACCGAAATATTACAAAAAAAAAATCAAATCAAATCAAAAGTCGTGGGTGGGAATGTAAAATTGTTGAGAACTTTAAAAAGAACATTTTGTAACTACATGAAGACTTTAATCGCATAAAAATATTCAGTTTTCTTACAATAATTTATTTCCATAACATTTAAATTTCAGAATACCCAGATTTTGTTCGAATTCGGGTCGTAATATATGATTTCCATAACAAAAGTTTCTTGATTTTGATAACTTTTTAAGAAACAAGATGATGAGTAAATTGATGATATTATTCGACCTTTCTTAATTAATTTAATTAATTTATCGAGTTTGAGGTCTTCTTTTTTTATAAAAAACAATATATTAATTTTTTATTTTTAAATTTTTTTTCCAAATTGTATAAAAAATTTTTCCTGAAGAAGACACCCACAGGGTGTTGAAATATTGAAAAAAAAATAAATATATTGTTTTTTATAAAAAAAGAAGACCTCAAACTCGATAAATTAATTCAATCAAGATGAAGAGTGTTAAAAATGTAATTAGAAACGATATTAAATATTAATTTTTCATTGAAATACTCTCAGATATTTGCCTCTGCAGGTGAACTTACGTATTTGCAACATTTCTATCTTTTAATTGAACATGGAAAATATATGGTGCAAACAATTTTGATATTTTAATGAGATTTAAGAAAAAAAAACCTAAATTTAATTAAACAGTTAATTTAATGCAAATATAACGACATTTAATAGTCTTTGCAACTGAAGTGATTGTGAAATTCGATACCACCGTAATTTGTGTAAATAATATGTGGCTTTTAGATTTGCTTTGCAGCGGAATTCATTTTGTAATTACATTCTTGTGGTTTTTAAAACTTGAAATACTTCCACCCCAATTCCATTATTGTGTGAGTACAAGAGCTTTTTTACAACCAACAACCTTTGTGCTGCAGGCGGGTACTGTGTAGTTACTGTTGACAGAACTTTGAACTATTTGAACTATGTACTCGTATGTGATAGAGTTTCATGTAGTTGCTTTTTTGCGGCTTTCCAAAATGTGTACGATAACAGGCTGGGATTTTTGGCCAATTAAAAATTGATTTTAGACGCCTAAAAATTTCTAACTTTTATTTTGTAATTCTTTTTTGTCTTTGTTTAGTGTTATTGTACTTTAAGCAATTCATTGTAGAACGTTCATACTTTTAACGTATATATTCTATTATATCATTCTTAAACCTTCTCAATACCGCCATATCTTGACCATTTTCTAGGAGAGTCTTGCGATTTTTTATTGCCGACTTATATACACCAAATGTTGTTATGCCGATTTTAATTTATTTTTAACTTAAAAATTTTTAGCGAATTTCTATTAAATCCTCTAAAATCTTCCTAGGGGGCTATAAACTTTTAACTAAGGGGAAAATTATGTCTTTTATTAGAAATTCCATAAGAAGTTTACAATCCTAGGCAGGATATAAGTTTCTTCTAGAGATGGCAGAACCTCCTAGATTGAACTATCTATACCTATACGAATTATCTTAATTTTGTAAGTGATGACTTTGTTAATTTGTGCGAATTTTCGCAGGGACTTTAACCGATTTCGAAAATTAATATCTATTCGTATAATTATTCGTATGGCGGAAAATTTTCAAGTATCAAATTTTACCTCCCACAATGTTTCTTTTTTTTTTAATGACAGTAAAATTTTTTGCAAATATAATTCTTTGTTTAGCAGGATAAATTCATTTAAAGTCTACAGTTACCAATGCAGTTGAAATTATGCAGTAGAAAGGAGCGCACCTAATAAAGAGTTTTCATCAACTAGTCTCATCCGATCTCCTTAAAAATATGGACATTTATAAATTCTATTACCTGATGGCAGCAAAAAGCGAAAAAAGTATTTATCCCTTAAATGCATACTGTATCTTTAAAGATACAACCAGAAAAAACAGTGCAATTTTTTTAATTTCTTAAAAAAATTAAGAAAGATAATAAGCAATTATTCAGAACAATATTTTCTATCATACTGTATCAAATTTCTTGCAATAGGTTTCAAGTTAATAGTTTTACATAACGTTAAACTCAAAATTTCAAAATTCTTATATTTTTAGAAAAAGCCAATTTTATAGTCGCATTTTAACAATAATAGTATTTTTAATTTAGCCAAAACATAAATATGTTCTTATGTGTAATGTATTTTAATAACAAATACAATTTTAAACGAATACGACCCCAACTTTAGTTGCAAAATGACTTTTAGTGGTTGTATCTTAAAAGATACGCTATGCACTCCGCATTAATTCCAAATACTCTTTTGTCTTTTTTATACATTGTGTTTGTATTTGAAACGACAAACTTTGTATGGAAAAAATAAATGTTTTTGAACAGGTTGCTTTTTTCTTGTGTGAAATTACTATTATTTTCTTCCAAATCCTCAGAATTTAAGAAAATAATATGAAAACAATGCAATTTCATAGTAAAGAAGTAGATTTTAGTTGAGATAGCTCTCTCAGTGAATATATTCAGACATTAGTAACTCCTTATCAAGTTTAGAAGCTTAGAAAACCTTATCTTAGAAAACCTTATAGTTAAAGAACTCTACGGTATGCTTGATTAGACGGAAAGTTCTCCTTTAGTATTTCGGAGTTGCGAAAGTTCATTGGTTTTATCTATTACATGACGTATTTCAATTTACGAAATACTAGAGATTATTGGACAAGCAACAATGACGGTAAACCAATTTTAATGATAAACAATAAAACCTACCACGTGAAGATCCAAAACGAGATGGAATCTACCTTATTAGGCCGAATATTGACTCCCTAAATCGTACATTTGGTTCTGATTCCAAACAAGCGAGCAGCTATATGAAACAATATCTCCCAAATAAGCCTAAAGAGTGGGGATTTAAATTTTTTGTATTATGTGACACTAAATGGTATGCGTATAAGATCGAAATTTATACCGGCGCAGATGAAATTATGCGCCCAGAAGAGCCAAATCTGCAAGCATCTGCAAACATTGTGGTAAGATTAGTTCGTGAAGTACCTAAGTTTAAAAACTACATAATATGCTTTGATAATTACTACACCACAATTCCTTTACTTATATACTTCATAACACAGGGAATTCTTTCCGTTGGTACAATCCGACGGAATAAGATAAAAAATTGCAAGCTAAGTATCTATGGAATAGATGTGTCAATTTAGTTTCATTGGTTTTACGACCTATTAGGTATGACCTGCATCAATGCATGGATTCTTTACAAAAGAGTTAACCAAGATCAAGCAAAAAGAAAAAAATTACGAGTGATAGATTTCAAATTGAAAGTGTCAGATTCACTTTTCAATTATAAAAATGCATAAAAACATACTCTACTTCATCGACGATCGAACGTAAAAACTGAAATCCAGAAACAAAGACATAAGCCGAATTCGCAAGTACCGCCTCCCGAAGATGTGAGACTAGACGGAATACAACATTGGAAGTTGATAAGTAAGAAAGGAAGATGCAAGATGCCGGATTGCACAGGTGAAACGAATATGTTTTGCAGTAAGTGTGAAATAGGTCTATGACTCACGGCTGATAAAAACTGCTTTCTTAATTACCACAACCAATAAAAATAAATAACTCATTTATTTCTATATATATATATATATATATATATATATATATATATATATATATATATATATATATATATATATATATATATATATATATATATGTATAAAACTTATGAAAAATAAGCTTTTGTTATTCAAATCGTAAACAGTATTTGTTTTTCTAATGTGTTGTTATTTTAGCGGGGAGTGCATATTGTATCTTAAAAGATACAACCAATTTTTTCTTCATAAAATGAACAAAATAACTTTTTTTTTCAAAAATTTAAACGCAGTTATTATTTTTTAATCAGATTTCATTATATATACAATTTTCGCACAAATCTGAGACTATATGCATTTAAGGGTTATTTTAAGGCCGACAAAATTATTATATACGAGTACAAAATGGGAATTTTTTCAAATTCGGCTTATTTTAAAAAATAGTCTTCAAGAATAAGAATATGCGTAGGAGAGACAAGAAAAATCCTAAGATCACATTTATAGTAAAACTTAAAAATTCCTTTATAAATAATTTAAAAATCTTTGAATGCCATCAGAATAAAAGAAAAGAAATCTGCAATATTTTACTCGGCTGCTACGAAAATTTCGATTACAGCTGTCCCTCGCTTTGCACGAAAGAAAGGAAAAATCTGTAATTTTATATGGAAAAACCGTGTGAAACCAAAATTACCATTAACAAGCTTTTTTAATACGAAATTATGATTAATAAAAAATTTTAAAATATGTATGTATATGAAAAATGATGAATTTCGTTCGGTTGCTTAAAATCGGCACATAAAACTTTCCATTGAACATTAAGAGGGGAATTTCGATTTTTTTATATTTTTTTATCAAAGTACTTGTACGTATTTATAAATTTTGTACAGTATATTATATACTTATGTATACATCTTAAGTGTTATCAGAATTATAATTGGGCAGAAATAAATTGAAAGTTAGTAACTATTTAAACAAAATTTTATTACTTAATATTGAATCTTATTATTTGGGATATTCTCCCCAACTAATCGTTAGAAACAATTAGAGTTTTTGCAAAGTGCATAGAAAAAATCAAAAATGTTTGTTATTATGTTTGTATAGAAACATTCGAAGCCTACTATGATTATGTATTTGTTGTAATTCATGTGCAATATTGAAATTCTCATATGGTATTTAATTTATGTGGCATAAAGATTCGAGGTTGAATGTTTTCAAACTGCTTAAACTTCACTGACGATTTGGTTTTAGCAACCAATGAAATGACGGCATATGAAGAGCTAAAGCCACAGCAAACATTTTTGATTTTTTCTATACAAAATTTTATTTTTGATTTTAGAGACCGTGAAGAATCGAAAACGTTTAAAACGAGCAACGTGTTAAACGGGTGTTAGGTGTACTCGTAAAATGTTGAATAAAAAAATAAAAAACCACAAGAGTATACTTTTTCAGCGAATACACTTGTGAATAATTAAATAAAAATTAATATGTTCAGCAAAAACTTGTAACGAGAGAGTAAAGCAAGAAGTTTCAAAATTTGCCTCCTAAATTCTCAGAAATGGAAATAAATAAATGAACGTTTTACTAGTAACAATTCCCAACTAAAGTCCAATTCAATGTTGTGCAATGTTGTATTTCTTGTACGAAATCGAGTTTTCTGTTTTGTTTTGAAATTAATTCACTAGCGATGCGAGAACTCAATGCATCTAAAGAGCATAAGGTGGCGTGGTGAAGTGGTTAAAGTGTTTGCTTACAAAAACAAGTACCACACCAATACGGCGCTACGTGACACGCACAGCTCATGCCACATTGGACATCCTGCACGAGCGATTGGAGGCATGGTCATTTCACGTGGTGGTGATGTGAACAGCCCGGTTTGACCCGGTTAGAATTTTTCTTGTAGAGTTTTCTTAAGTCGCTGATCTTATTTACGCGAACACTTTTTATTTACATTTAAAAATAGAAAGCTCTTAATTAAATACCCTTTACATATACCCATTTATATATGTACTTGCAAAATCTCCGCAAAATATATAAAGCGCTGAATCTATTAACGATAAAAGTTCAAACAATATTTGTCGTTAACAAAATAATATAAAAACAGAAATCTAACAATTAATTCCTTTAAGACTCTGTTTGCTATTACAAACATACGTAGTATATAATGAGGCAACTGTTAAATTTTGTTTTTCAACGGCGTATTTCACCTCTGGCAGTTGAACTGCATTCTAAGGAGTATAAGGCTGAGGAGATCCTTTATAATTATTCCTGTAAAACGTTTGTAAACGTATTTGTACCGTGTTAGAAGCTCATAAACAACTTTGTTGTTTAGTTATATTATTTATATGTATTTAAGTACGAGTATATAAGCAATTGCTTTGGCTCGTTGTGTTCTTGTTACCTGTTGTTGTTGTTGTTTTTTTTTTCTCTAATTACAAAATGAGTCAATTCTGTTTCTCTGGGGGTTTTAAAAAGAAACTACAAAAGGAAACAAGAACGAGTACATTAAACTCCCCGGCTGGGCTGTGTTGAAATTTAAATTATCATATTGCAAAATTTCGCAGTCTTAAAAATATTTCACGAAATATTACATACAGACATTTGAAATATGCCTAGGACTGTATGTAAGTATGTATGTACTATTTATGTACATACATATGTGCCTGTATATATTTACTTCCATAAAAAAGTTCTACACACTCCCGAATTTATAAAAATAAAAATAGGAATATTGTGTATCTGCTCTACTTATAAAAAAAAAATATGTAATATTTTGCTTATTTATTAAGGGTGTGTTTTTCAGTTGGTCTGATTGTTATTTGGGAAATTGATACAATGTCATGCATGATGCAATTATTCCCAGTAGAAGGAAACCGCAAAAGGTGCCCAGTGCCTTTCACCACCCTCGAAATCAAATAAGAGTACATATTCGCACGCTATGACGAAATTTACATGGAAGCATACATATATTGTATACTTATATGCATGTAGTATATGTATATGTAGTATGTAGTACTTATATACTTATGTACATATGTACTCATTTATTATAGCATGATTAAATTCAATATCTGAAATCTTATGAAAAGTAAATAGACACATTAAGGGTTTTTTGTCAAAACTTTACATGGCATACGCATTGATGCCAAATGGAGGGAGTTTTCCTTTATATAAAGGATTTTCTTCAACAACAACAAAATCCAGTGCAGGAAAAAGGACAAATTTAAGCGAAATTTAGGAAATTTGTAGAATTTTTTTTAACTAAATGTATATGAAATACATACATATCGCACCTTTTATGCACAATAGTTATATCTCAAGAATGAAAGTAAAATAAGTTTTCCTCAATATCCTTCCAAGTTCTAAGCCGAACTTATACCAAAAAGTTTTGATATGAAAGCTAAAGATGTAAAAGCTTAGCAACCATTTTGCCAAGTTCGGCATTTTTTTTTTTTAGATATTACTATGTTGCAATAAACGACGAATGTTTAGTATTAAAAATAAATTTTTTTTCTTATACGATACTCCTAGCCATGATATCAGTTTAACAGTAGCCAAAGGTAACCATTTTGGTAAAATAACAGAATACAAACGTGTAAATAAACGCAGGGTACAGCCAAACGGTCTTTAACCAGCGTTTCCAAATTGTCAAATTCCATATAAAGTACTTTAATAAAACAATTTATATATATTTAACAATTATATTTAACAATTACAAAACGTAAACTTTTAGTTGTACAATTGGGGCGTTCCTGTTCAATTTGCGTAAGATTGGTTTATGAAATATATACCCTTATGCCTACAGTGTATTTGAAAATTAAATACACAGCTATTGAAATCATACATGTGCTCGTACATAAAATTGCTTTACCAAACCCTTTCAATTTAATTGCCCTTATTATGGTTGTCAACGTCGACGTCACATCAAGTCGACATCAATATATTGGCAATTGTGGAATCGTTATCGAGAACTATTAAATATTATTGATAGGATATTACTACTACTATTGCTTATAAAATTACAATTGGCCATCAATATTAGTTAACTATTGCCTACAACGAGTTTACAACTTTTGTCTTTTTTTATTGTCGACTTGATGTGACGTCGACGCGACAATCATAATAAGAGGGAATATATTTAAATAATATATGCTTTTGTTTTCTCGCAAGTCAACAAACGGAATGTTAAACACTTATCAAATCACATACTACGCCATCACCGTCACAAAATAAACGTATGATAGATTTTGCACCATATTACACCGCATGAAATTGTATTATAGTGTAGTATTGATTAATATGTAACTTGGTATTTATATGTATTTATGTCAAACTTGGAATTAATCAATTAATCAAGGGACCATTTTACTTCAATTCTTCTTGAAATGCCTTTTTTAAGTTGATCATTATGTTTTTGTAACTTCTAGATCTTCTGGAATGAACATATACAGGCCTGTCACAGAAATCAATTTCGATCGAAAGTGGAATTGATTCCGTATTTTTCTTCTCCAGAAAACAAAAAACGAAATTGTTTTTCGGAATGAAACCACTTTTAATTTCAAGATCGAATTTGCATTTTTTGTATCTGATAGTACAAAAACAAATTTAAAACTTTCTTGATTGAATAAATAAAATAATAAAATACAGAATCAATTCCACTTTCGATCGAAATTGATTTCTGATAGACCTTCTTTTCACTCTCTGTACCTCAATTACATATTCTCAGTTACATTGATAGTTATCAGTTGGTGCAATACTTTTTAAAACACAATTCTATCTTACTACTAAATAATTTGCAACTCTGTTGAATATAAAACGAAGCATATAGATGAATAATGCGGATTTCAACTTAACAGTTGCTGAACGAAACTCGCAGAATAAACAAGCCACGTCGGGTCAGCTCGACTTTGTTAAAATGCAAAGCGCCATTTGTTGAATAAATAATAATCAAGAGCATTTTAACTATATAAATATATTTACGTTTTTGCTTGCCTCTTAATATTATTTATCAAAATAAATATTTATTTTTGTGGCTGAACTGCATTTAATTTTAATTAATTGAACATAATTTTTCCTAACGGCGTTCAAATCTCGTTAGACTAGTGATTAAACATTTTTTAATTCATTATGAACTTAAAAAGCAAATATGAATCATTCCTTTACAGCTCTGGTAGAATAAATGATTTTTGTTTATAAGGTTGAAGGTAGTGAATGAGGCACACCAAGTACTGGTAGTTATTTTATAAATGATACAATTCGGAATCGCGAAGGCTTCCGATTCCTCCCGGGATTTCGCGTTTATAAAATCAAAATTGAGAGTTCTGGGTTTTAAAAAACACTATTTCTTAATATAAATAAAGGAATTGCATGAGTAAAAAAATTTTCTATAACTTGATCGATTTTTTATTGATTATTTCAGAAACTGAAGATTTATTTACTTTTCACAATTTTGTTAGTTTTAGATGTTTTTTTTATTAAAATAAGTACTTATTTGTTCAAATTGACACGAAAACATTCTATTAAAAAAATATTCACAGTTCTTCAAAAACGTTGGCTGAAGTAGTATGAAATAGTTCAAATTTCAGGGAGCGTTACTATTTTCAATAGCGATGTGGCTGAGGTGTCAACTGGTACTCACTTTTAAAGATGTCATGATGACAGCCTCCCAAATATATAAATGTGTTTTATATGCTTATTTAAAATCAACGATTAACGAAATCTCAAATAATATGAATGAGAGAACCTATGCTCCTGAAAGGAACGACGGGATCATCTTTTGCTCCACTTCGACCTTTTAAAACCATAAGCAAATACATGCAAATGTTAGCTTTTCATTAAAAACAAATATTGTTTGTTGTTGACTTAGCTGAGTCTATGTCTACATTTCATTGGCGCTAGCCAAATCATCAACATTCCTCAGCCGAATCATGTTTGAACAATATTCCATTTCAATTTCATTTACTTAATGCAAAAATTCAAATTATATTATTTTCTTAGAAACTACAATTCCTATTATATTTTTCTTAACGTATCCATTAAATAATTATCTAACACTATTTAAACATTAATGTTTATAGTTTACAACTGACTTCGAATCCTGCCGCAGAACTCTGGCAGTTTGTGTCTGATAATTATAAAGGGAGCGCAGAACAAGCCTTCACTGGCTTAAGTGTATGTCGTATGACATGAGCTATCACACCCCTCCAATCAACCTAACCTAACCTAACCTATAGTTTACAGCATGCAGCAAGGCTGTAAGCGTTTAACAATATTTCGAACCTTTTACTAATCGAAAATTTCGGAAAAAAGGATCAAAAATCTAAAACCATCTATTGTAAAATAATTACTAACACTAGTCTTACCCACTTAAACAAAAATACTTAAAAGCCAAGATACTGAACACAAACAAAACACAACAAAAACAAAATTAAAATGAACTATCAGATCTCACTGATCCGTAGTATAGATCAGGTTGTTCCGCTTCACAGTGTTCAACTTCATGTGGTAGAGGAAGCCACCATTCTCTGGTGTTAAGAGACCCCTAGGTGTAAAATATCTACAGCCGTTAAAGAACCCTATATCAGCGGACACCCGGAAACGATGTATGATCATACCATTATCCAGAGAGGATGCATGTTCAAGAAACTTAAAGATGGAACCCACCAGGAAAACTTCTATTCTCCCGAAATCTATGGAACAACAGATTGTCCTACCTGACGGTCTCTAGAAGTCCATCGGGGCTCAATATGCGTCTAAGTGCGAAGCAAGATGTTAGTATCACCATCTCTCATGTCATCAACCTCTAAATTTGATGGGAAGAGATTCCAAACCAAACTGGAAAGGCGTAGGGTATAAGAGTTCTGAGGATCTGTTGATATAAAAGTAGCCTAGCTTTAGAGCTGAGCCCCGTCCGTCGTCGAAAGTCCTGATCTTTTTATACTTTTAAAATGGAAAGAAAAATTACGATCGATTTAAATATTTTTAATGCTGTTTCTTTTTTCAACTTCTGCTTTTTAATATATTTATTTATAAGAACTAAACTTTTTCTTTTACTTGCAAATTTTCTGATAATCTATCAGTTTCATATGTAAATAAAAAACAGCTGATTGTTAAATTCTTGTCCGAACTTACCCAAAGAAAAAGTTCGTGCAAATTTGTACAGGAAATTAAAAAAATTACTCTCTCAATTTCTCTCTTTTTTGCACAAAAATTGTTATGTGGAACGGTTTTGGGTAACTTTGGGCTAGTTGGGACTGTTTCGTTATGCATGTGGAACAGAACTATTGTTTCATCGAATATTCGATGATTGTTTAAAAAAAAGCAGTGAAAGATGTACGGTATTTTTAAAACTAATATTAATAATAATAATAATAATAATAATAATAATAATAAAATGAAAATTTGTTTCATGTTAAAATTCTTAGAACTATTAATAAGTCAAAGACTGGAAAAACACTTAAAATAGAATGAAATTTATCATGAAAGAAAAAACTCAAATAAGCCGGTAGAAACTAAATTAATCAATATAAGAAAATAATTTAAATATTTATGAACATTGCAGAAAACGTAGAAGAAACAATAATCAATGGATGAGAAGAAAAACTGCGATATATACAAAATTATCGAAGTTTAATATTCAAAATTTTTTTAAAAGTTTTTAAAAAGCTAAACTCAAAGAAGACTTTGAAACCAAATCATTCGATCGGCAGAAAAAGTCAAAAGGGAATACTTATAAATTATAAGATATAAAAATAAAAGTTATTCGTTTCGGGAATAACTTCAGCAAATGATAATAATTTTGGTTTCCAATAAAAACTTTCTTAAAAAGACAGCATATAAATTATCTACTTCATTATTATTTATGTACATACATACATACTTTATATATGCACATATGTAGGTAAAAACGGTAAATAAGTGACGTCTTAACTGTGTAGTCAGAGTTTTACGATCAATAAATATATTGTATAATTTGCATTTTTTGCGGCATTTTTGAAAAATCTGGTCACAAAATTTTTTTTGGACCCGGCAGCAGCGGATTTACTTATTGTTGCAAAATTTTGAATAAATACGTATGTAAGTATTTGTGGTCTAAATATATACAGTGAAACAAGTGCTTCGTTTCTGTAAATTGTAAGTGCTCACATCGAAAAAAATTAAAAAATTATATATCACCATGTTTTCTCTAAAACTAATCATAAAATAATTAGATCATGAAATGTACCAGAAAAATTGTGTTTTTCTCACTTCGCCTGTTTATCACAGGAATGATAATAATTTTTTTTTCAATTCGAAAAGTTTTCACACTTTTTACAGAAACGAGGTACAGATAGTCCATATAATAATTAATAACAGATAATTAATACTAGAACTTCCCCGAGAACAGCTGAAAGTTCTTGTAAAAGGATTAACGGGGCACTGTATTGTAAAATTGTATACAGTTGAATCTTCATTTTGACAAAGTCTGCCTGAATTGACAAATCAATTATATTCATATCAATTCATTTATTCGGAAATATACAGGTGCAATATGGCTTAAAGTTGGATAAAAGTGAATTACTTGTAGCAGCCTATCCAACCAACCATTAGATAGTATAGTAGTTAAATTTTTTTAATTCTGTAATAGAAAAATTGAGTTCTAGTAAATTTATTTTTCATTAACGGAAAAAAAAAATATAATTTTAATTTGATCTAGCAGCTGAGGTGTCCTTTGAGATATTGAGGATCAGTTCCCTTTAACAAGAAGACTTAAGATGAGTGTAAAAATCCTACTTGTTATTTAGCAACTGTGCATTTATTTAATTTTTTTATTTTATTTTACCCATGTGTCGCCAACTATATGACACATCTTATAAATTCATTATTGTCGAAAGTGTGGGATGATAATAAAATTATTAGTCATTTTACAGAGAAGTCTAAAGTTCAAAGGCCGTCTTTATTAGACACAGTCTGCTGCGCAGCAAAATTAAAAAAAAAATTTCTTTAATATAAGATTTTCTTATTTAATCTCTAACATTTTTCAATACCTTAAAATGATGTGACAGTTATTTTTGCAATGCATATTATACTAACAGTTTAAAATTTTTAATTTGCAATTCAACTAAATAGTCTCATATGAGTCACTAAATTGTTTTCAAATTTCACTATTTCACTCAAATCTATATTTTTGTTGCATTTTATTGCATTGTTGCAGTTTTTAATCAAAAACCCTCTTTGGCCTCAATCAAAAAGTTTCATTTCTTTTTATCTACTCGTATTGTTTGCTTTCCCTTCATTTAATAGAATCTTTTTGTTTTTTATATTTTTGCTTTTAATAAAATTTTATAGTTCTATTATCCTTGAACGATATAGCAGTTTTGCAAGGATTCGTAAATTGATTTTTAGTTTCTTGACTAACAAATTAACGAAGATTTACCAAAAAAGAATTCCTTTATTTTATGCGCCTGCGCATTTTAATGTAAAACAAATAAACAACATAAAAATTATTTAATACACGTATTAACTTTAATTGAACCAATTAAGCGAATTTTCATACTATATAAGTTTACGTCAAATGCGAAATTCACATTTGACATACATACATATGTACATACATACATATTTCGAATAATTATAAACAAATTGTTACCTGATTTTTGCACTTTCAATGGTAGTTTATTAAAAATTCTAATTACATTCTCAACATTTTACTAAAACTCAGATATTCACACACCCTGTATATTGTAATTATTAAAAATTCACTTTCAATAGCATTTGTTTTTTATCCGTTTTAGAAAAAAAAGGAAGGCGTTTGAGATTCTTGGGAATCAATTGTTGTTGTGAAAAAATCGATAGATTTTTATTTGAATTATGCTTCATCACACACTTTATGAAAGTCTGCCACCCATAAGCCACCCCTTTTTTATTTAAATATCATTTTCTCTTTTATTGCAAACAAAATGTTATAATTTTATGTTAAATAGCACTTTACCTAAATCTAACTAATTTGTTTTTATAAAAATTGTATTGCAAACAATTTGAAAAGGAATTGTTTTTCTACACAAGTATTTTTTGTGAAATTGTTCCTCTTTATGCACATCCGTGATAATTTACCATCGACCGAAATTTTAACTACCACCGACTATTCCATTAAGACTGATTGACCGACCAATGGAATCTATTTAAAAAGTCAGTAGTTCTAATTTCTTATTTTAAGGTGGTGGTTGCTGTTTGTGGCACTTGTGCAGTGCGCAGGACTTTTGGGAATGTTTTGGAGACACCACGTGAACACGACCACTTCAGTTGCCAACAAATAAGCCGGTTTTGTTTATATTTATTTCGAAATTTCAAAAAGTGTTACAAAAAGGGGATTTCACATAAAAACGGGTATTTCAGATGGAAAATAGGGTAACGTTTTTTAAATGCAAGATATTATATATATATATATATATATATATATATATATATATATATATATATATATATATATATATATATATATATATATATTCACTTGGATTCCAAACTTTCAGCTTTGCTTTTAACATATTAAGCAAGTTTCTTCATTAAGTCTATTTGAAAGTTTATTTTTCGGCACAGTAGTGTGATGAAAAAAATAGCACTTCTGCAGAAGCGCTGCTATGAGGCAAAGTTATTATACACGTCGAAAATGTACACAAATTTGAGTATAAATTCAAAAAACGCAATAGTATGTGCAATTTTTCGAAAAGGGGCAAAAAATACCACGAAGTTGTTAAAAATGATACAAAAGTGTAATTTTAGAAGAGATTATGTCCCTTCTAAAATTACTCTTTTGGGTGAATGGCTTAATAAAAAAGTAAAAATTTACACTTTAAGGCCACAACAGTAGCGCTATATTCGAATGTGCTGAATATTATATACCCTTAAATATAGCATTGAGCACTTCACAATAGCTCTTGATCCTCCCCGGCACCTTGCCCTTAGAATTTTGGAGAATATCATAGATATTTTATTTTCTATAAGTTAAGCTAAAAAACCTGGCTCAATCTACATTTCTTTTTAGTCCCGCCAACGCACTATAGCACTGAAGTCGGAATTATCAAATGTCGGACCTGACACATTTGTGTGTTTTGTTTTGCCCTTTTTAACACATTACAAGTTTTTATATATTTCACTGAAGGGCATAGTTGGCAACCGATTCCATAACATTGTAAAACACTCAAAAATAAGAAGGTTTTAAAAATGCACACTTACGTGTATGGGCATGTTTAGACCTGGCCTTCATTTTGGAGAGAGCTTAGCCTCCCTTTTTTCAAATTCTTGTAGTCAACCATGTCACAAAACTTAGAAATTCTCACATTTTTATATTGTTAACGTTTTCTGTTTTTCTTCTTTGGCTTTCACATTCTTTCATAAAACAGTTCTGCCACAAAACCTTTACATACGAGTACCTTAAGGGGCCGCTTTAATTTTCTCTTAACATTCACATATTAAGGGTAAAACATTTATTTGCTTCTCCTGCAGAATATTTTTCTATCATACTATTGATATTTCAAATATATCATTTTCATATTTCTATTTCGGATTTAGTTGAAAAGTTTGTTTATTTTTTAGAGGACTTGAATACATTTCTATTTTCACTTTTGTATGAAATCGGTATACAAAATATTGCAACCCTTACATGTTAGGTATAAGGTATATCCAATAGTTTAATGTAAAATACTATTAGGAGCATTTTATGGAACACTTAAAATCTCTGATTCTTCGCATTATGGGTCTCTTCTGTCTCCTTTCTTGAAGAGGGTCTGCAACCTCACCTTGAACAGCAATGAACTGTGTGGAAATGTTCCACAAGAATATTTGTTATGCGATTCTATTGCTCGGAATAAACTAAAGCTAAAAATTCGACTATGAACGCCAGAAGTAAGTAAAAAGGTAAAACGTTCTAACTTTTGATGTTTAAATGTTCCACAATTACAAAAAAATGCAGTTACAAAATTTATTTACCAATGAAGAGCTGTAAAATTAATACAACTTATCCCGCATTATATGTACATGCTTGGAAGCTTTGATGCCATAGTCGAGCACACAAATTATACATTCTTTTTGTGTGGGGAATAGAGAAATTACTTTGAAAGAATCAAAGGATTCAGAGGAGTACCACGGTAATTTTTAATACCAAGTAGTGCCAAAAAAGTACTGCCAAAAAAACTTTACCGATTCAAAAAAAAAAAAAATAAAAATTGTCATAAATATTTACATAGACTACAAAATATTATTAAGTATTTTATTGCCCATATTATTAGCATTTTATTCCACACTGCCCAATAAGTTGCTCAGTATTTTTAAGCAAATTTTGCGCAATTTTATTTACAATATATACAAAAGTAAACAAATCCTATACATACATACATATGTATATACGTACATATGTATATTATCGAGCCTTTGGTGCAATACCGTAGTAACTCAAAATTTGAATTTTTTAAGTTTATATTACGAAATTATTCGCCTTGTCGTTTTTTATATTCTGTAAAATTTTCATAAAAATATTTTGTGTACTCAGCTCTTGAGAAAAGAACCAAATTTTCTTTTACCATTAAGTTGTGTGTAAATTCAAAACTTTAAACTCAATTTCTGCAAAACAAGCTTTTTTGAATTACTACGTTATTGCAGCAAAGGCTCGTTATGCTCAACCAAATTGTAATATAGATTTTTCGTGTAATAAAGGAGGTTAAATAAAATAAACAATTTGTAATGTAAGTAATCTAAAGAAATGTACCAAAGAGGTACAACATTGTCAACAAATTACAAAATATTCATTTATGCCAAAAACTATTGGTTCTACTCAATATATTCGTATTGTGCCACCTGGTAATATAATATACACACAGCTAATTTTGTTGTATGTACAACATTAATTATTAAACAATAATATTGCGGATATCTGGGCAACTTAAGAGGAGCAAACAATTGCTTGTTAAAATAAATGGCAATTCGAGTATAGGAGTGATAATGGTTTTCTATCTGGCTAATTTTCATTCAGGTTTTAAAATCAAAGTATAGGTACATATTCATACATACATATACATATATGTATGTATATACGGTGACTGGCGATATCAAAAACGTTTGCATGTTCCTTCCAGCTATTGCTTTTAAAGTGTAGATGGGCTTTGAGCTCTATCTAGCCCAGCAAAAATATCTAGATGATATTGGTTACTTTTACCCCATTTTGTTAAATTTGTGAAAAATTTTGGCTTCAAAAGATTTTTGGTCGTGGCAACACTATTATTCACATATGGATCGATTCTGCGCTCAGGTCACTTTATTCTCTTTACATTATCTCTTAATAACAGCATAAACCTAAAAGAGACTTTGGAATGCTTCCAAGTACACTCGAAAGCTAAATCAAGGACTTAAATCGAGCCAAAGCGGTGCCAAAAGTACAGTAAGTATGGATTTTCTGAAATTAAGTACGTAGCGCTTGATTTTGAGCCTAATTAAAAAATAAGATAAAATTACAAAAATAAGATCAAGTCAAGAACTTAACCACCCTTAGACATTAACATGCTCGACTTACAAATTTTTAACACTTAAATTTGTATATCCCTTCTTTTATTTGTTTACATTTTTATTTAAAAATGTTATCGGTTTCAAACCAAGTGGCAGAAGAGCTCATAAGCTGTCTTCTTCTAAATTATTTAAAATCTATTAGAAAACTTGTCGATAGCCTTTATTTTTTATTGTCAAAGGATTTCATACATCATAATCTTTAAAAGTGTGACTATGGCCAATTCACGACATGTATATATTTGATTAGCCTGTCTGTGGTACATACATATGTACATATTGTACAAAGTTTTCAAATCTAAAGCAATAAAAAGGAAATGTATTCCTTTTCCAGAAGATCCACTCATCCCAAAAATATTTAGATATATTGAGACCTCGAAGCATTCAAAGCTACTTTAATATAAACATCTATACATAAATACATACATACATAAGTACATATGTATGTACATACATACATATATATTTTTCATTCAATGACATTCTTCTCTCCGTCAGGTCTTTAAATCCAATGTATAATTCTAATAACCTAAACCGATTCGTCAGTGAACTTTAAGCTCAACTATTTTATGGGCTTAATCGCGATAAATTTCAATATTAATCATTTCTACGAAATTTCAAATAAATTATTAGAGTTCACTAAATCAATATATTTCGCTATCCTATGGATAGTGAATAATTTACTTGAAGAAGGAGGTCGAAGAAACTATAATAATGATTTTAACGAAATTTTAATAGCTTCCAACAAGTCTACTATATGAGGGCTCATTACAAATTTTACTCACGGACATCCTAGGTGCGTCATATATGTATGAATACAGACCACAAAGGATCTAATGTGGATTAGTATCGTCTCAAACTCGGCAATTTTGTTAATTTTAATTTAATTTAATTTAGGTCTTTATGTGTAAATCCTTACAGACTAAAAATATAATATAACGCAATTAAATTAAGTATTTAAATGTAAAATAATTTTTCTTTTCATAACCTCACTAGCGGACCAGGCGAACTTCGCCTCGCCCCAATTTTAAGCCTTCAGACAAACTTTCTATTTTTTCATTTAAAAAGCCATTAAGGAATAATTTCAAACAAAATTTCATACAAAAACTCGATTTTCGATTTTTCCAATTTTCCAACTTTTCCGGAGGGATTTTCCAAAATTTTCTTTCATAAAAACATTCTCCTCGAAAATACAAACAACTGACAAAAAGTTTTACAGAAATCGGCCAAGCCGTTCTCATTTTATGAATTATTGAATTTTGCCACGCCCCTCCGCCCACAGACCGAAAATAAAAAATCGGACTTCACAGTGTCACCCGCCCGAGTATTCTGAAGGTTCCCTAAAAATTTCGTCATAATCGGCCCAGCCGTTTTGGAGCCATTACGTTACATACATACATACATACATACATACACACATTCTATTTTATATATAGACTAGCTGACCCGGGCAAACCTTGTTTTGCCTTCAAATTTGCACTAAATCGACATAGCAATTATTGTTCAAATAAAGGTATCGGGCTAATTAACCCCACTACACGCTGATTAAGGACCCAACGCCTTCAGCAAAAAGGCAGCATAGGCTTATCGCGCTAATCTCTATTGGGCAAAACACAAAAAACAAAATATTGGGCCATCTGTCGGACGAACTTTAAACTACACAGAAACACTCCTCACGTCCCATAGAACATGTATATAAAGTTTGGTCAAAATCGGTGCAGTAGCTCTTGAGTTACGGTGCAAAAACACACACACAAAACTAAGTATTGCGCCATCTGTTGGACGAACTTCAAACTACACAGAAACACTCCTCACGTCCCATAGAACATGTATATAAAGTTCGGTCAAAATCGGTGCAGTAGTTCTTGAGTTACGGTGTAAAAACACACACACAAAACTAAGTATTGCGCCATCTGTCGGACGAACTTCAAACTACACAGAAACACTCCTCACGTCCCATAGAACATGTATATAAAGTTTGGTCAAAATCGGTGCAGTAGTTCTTGAGTTACGGTGCAAAAACACACACACAAAACTAAGTATTGCGCCATCTGTTGGACGAACTTCAAACTACACAGAAACACTCCTCACGGCCCATAGAGCATGCATATCAAATTTGGTCAAAATCGGTCCAGTAGTTTTTGAGTTTAGCGATCACGAACATACACGTAATTTTTATGTACATATAGCTGACACCGTCAGCTCAAAATATCTTCGGAACTACATAACCGATTTAAGAGTTTGATATCTCGTTTAGCAGAACATAATAATGGCTTTCCAAAAAAAGTAAAATAAAATAAAAAAAAGCACAAAAAATAAATATATGTATATGTCATTGGTGGTGCAATATGAAAATTGCATTTTGCCACGCCCCTCCGCCCACAGACCGAAAATAAAAAATCGGACTTAACAGTGTCACCCGCCCGAGTATTCTGAAGGTTCCCTGAAAATTTCGTCAAAATCGGCCCAACCGTTTTGGAGCCATTAAAATTTATTGAAGATTTCACATGTACGGCGAAAGCAATCATTGTTGGCATAAACAGATCTATAGTATTTTAGACTTATCAGCTGGAAGTTACGAGTTGGTCTAGTTGGAACGCAAAAGTTAATTTTACCAAGCAGGAACTCAGAATTGACATTCCCACGTATTAATCCAAGTAGAAATGAAATACTCAGCATTACCCGACGACTTTTCAATGTTGGTAACTTAATAAGACCAAGCCTATTGAAATATGGTGGTAGCACGTAGGAACGCTCCATCCAAGACCTCTTAAACAATACATCCAAAATTGCTTTTGGACTGATTTAATACAGTTTATATGATTGATCCATATTCAAGAATAGGGCGAACTAAAGAAATACTTATATAGCTGTTTCCTGATATATGGATAGGAAAACTCTTTGCACCACCGTTTCATAAATCCAAGAACGCCATTAGCTTTGTTTACAGTTAACGCAATGTGTTCACGAAAATTAAGTATGTGATCTAGCAGAATACCAAGATCATTAATACTCTGAAATTTTTCCAGTGCAGCATCATTAAGGTATCCATTCATTCAGAAATGGAGAACGTTTATGGCGATCGTAAAATGGGCGAAACGCGCAGAACATTGCAATTAATGGTAATTTGGAAAAAGAGACTGAATAAACAACAGCAATATGGTCACTATCAACTGTCAAAGTTTGGAAATCACTATTGGAAGAGCCTATATGTTGCTGGTCTACTATGATTATTTATATCCTTGTAATTCTAATTGGTTCAGAATTTTTTTTCTAAGCATACGATGTTAACCGCTGTCCTAGCTAAAATATGATAGTTCAAAGACCATCTTCAGCACTACCGAAATGAGAATGTCAAAAAATTATTTAATATCTAAATATTACAGTATACCCCGTTTAATTACTCCATACTTACTTACCTTTCACATTTATTTGCCTCGTTTTTTTTTAGTAAATTACGCCAGAAATCAAACATTACAAATATTGGAACCACCCGAGAAACAAAGTGGTTCAAATATCTGAAACTACTGTAAGCCTGTCTTAATTGTTTATTTTCAGCAAATAGTTTTTTGATATCAATACTTACATACATATGTAGATATATTCGCAAAATTCCTTCCTTGGGAGTACTTAAGCATATTCCTATAAATGCTTTTACCTAATTATTACTTAAATATCTTCGCGTTAGTTATTAACCGTGGTTCGCATAAAAATAAGATGGAGTGCTGTTATTTGACACGTCGAATAATGTGACATCTTTGTGGAAGATATGGGTAGGTTTCGACAGAGACTAAGTACTGAAAGAATTACTTTTTCTCTAAACTTGTTTAAGAATACTTTCACCGGCAAAACGAAATCAAATAGGAAGGTTATTCTCGAGGAACTTCAAAATAGGAATTTTGGAATTATTTTTACTGATGAATCCGTTATCTAGACAAGTGCCAGGAACAAGCTCTATTTTTTTATTTTTATTATTATTATTAAGTAGTATTTGAAATACTTTACAAATTTACATTTTACAGTTTGTTATGATAATTTATGAAAAATGAACAAAATTCTGTTTAATAATATTAACATTTTTTATAAACAATTTTACATTTTCTTCATTTTTAATTTCATTTGGCATCATGTTGTACATTCGCAATCCCTTGTAAAATAATGTTCTTTGCATCGCATTGGTCTGTGCTTGTTGTAATCTGAAGTCTGCTGCATTTCTGAGTTTGTATGGTTTAACTTCTCCCACATATCTCGTGTGCTCAATTAAATTGTCCGGTACGGCTATATATACGGCTATATAATAACTTATGTTATAATTTTGCTAAGCAAGTTGCATGATGTAATATTAATGTTATCATAATAATGCTTAATAGTGTCAATTCATCTTTTCAAAAATGTGTTTTGGAAACTCTTGTATTTTGAAAAAGTATAAGCCTCAATAAAAAACTAACCATGTATACGTTATTAATGATTCTACGGGTTTTACCTTATATTATATCAGGACTAAGCATGCTCAAGCTTTTTGCAAGATCAAATCACTATCAGCATCAGCACAACCTTTGGTTATTGAGAAGTCCTGTTGTTTCCGGCCATAATGAAAGTATCATGGTTCACTGAATTATTCCGGGAGCGAGATTCGATAGATCCCGCCGTATAGGATGGCTAATAGGAATCTGTCGGGATATACGTTTCGTAAGGCTTCACTCGATAAGATTGGTGTGAACCAATCAGATTTCTGTACGAATTGTAACGCCGCGGAGGGCACATCACACGTTATTTTCAGTTGTAGACACTATACTAAGCAAAGACCAAACTTTCCTTCGATATTAACTATGAATACCTGACTAATTTTCTAACTAAGGAAGGTTTCTAGGATACTGTGATACTCACGGTGTTTGCCGAGGATATTGACGTACGATCTTTTTTTGAATCCAGCAGGACACATCATACGTTATTTTCAGTGGTAGACACTATACTAAGCAAAGAGCAAACTTTCCTCTGATACTAAGTATGAATACCTGACAAATTTTCTAACACAGAAGGGTTTCGCGGCGTTTGTCGAGGATATTGAAGTACGATGTTTTTCCATCCAGCATTTTACAACTTATTCAGTGTTTTCATTAATCAACTAACATTTTTTACTACATTTTTCCTTTTAGAAATCATTTGGATATTTGAGATGGCGTTATGTAAAATTTCCAAGATAAATAATCCTTCACCGGTGATTTTCATTTCAAAACGTTGTTGTAACTTAAATAACAAATATAAAATATTTAATTTTTTCTCATTTGTGCAACATATATTTAAGCACATAAAATATGTAAGTATATACTTATGCATCATCCACAGCGTTTAGTCAACAATTCGGTATAACCACTTAAAAGAACAAACATTCAGAATAAAATTTTAACTAAAGTATTCTTCTTCAAATTTGCGAAAATCTTCCTCTGTGAATATGGACTCCTGCTCAACTTTTGGTACAATTTTCTCCACATAACGTCCTTTGTGGGCACGTTTGACAATCTGTGAAATAGTTAACTATAGAAACAATATTTTTTCAAATGGTGATAATGAAGGTTCTTACTTTTTCTGCATCCTTCACTTTAATGGAGTTCATTGTCAAAGCCAAGAGACGTTTGATGTTTTCCTCCGCTTTTTGATTAGAAGACTTGAGTTCGTTCTTCACGTCTTGAACACTTCTCTTGTTCTTCTTGGACAAATGTTCCACAACAATCGTATTGTTTAACGTTTTATGCTTTTTGTTCTTGGCATTTGATGTTTGTTTACCTGCAATAATATAAACACGTTGCTCACATTGTAGATTTAAATTCAAATGGATTTTGATCCCACCTTTAGATTTTGACTGCTTAAGATCTTCTTCAACTATATCAACACTTTGCTTTAATAATTTTAAGGACATTTTTAACCAATTAACTATATAAGAACTCCAATCTGTATTTTTTACATTATTTAACAAATAACATTGAGGAAGGTAATTTGACATCAAAGTGTGGTCAATATTTATGATTTAAGCGTTTTTAGAATTCAAAAATCGTTAAAAAGATATGCTGTCATATATGAATAATAGGATAGGATTTTGATGCACATTATTCCAAATTAAACAAATATTTTATGATTTCATAGCCGTTTGAGACGAAAATAACTATATGATTTAACCTTTACTGTCTCTTAATTCAGGTCAGTTTGCACAGTCCATCGGTTTCATGAAAAAACCACACAATCGGTTTAAATTTGGTTCTTTTTTATATACGAGATGCTCATTTTTTCGTTTTGTTATTCAAAACTGAATCAATACGATCACCGAATAAATATATTTATTCTATTATTTTTCATTGAATGATTAGCTTGGAGAATTTTTGAAATATTTTTAATATCTGTTTCATTTATAAGTAATGTGGGACTAGGGACTAGCTCTACAGCTTACTATTTCGTTATATAATGAGCAAACAATAATATAAGGAAGATATTCTTTTGCTACAATAGTCTAAAGCAAATATTTCAAATATCAAGAAATATGTATAAGTTGACTACGGTTGTAACGAATCTCGGTTGTAGTGGACTAATTTCGAAGTCCCAATCTTGTGATTGTCATTTCCATATAGAAAACCTTCATTGTAACGTTCTCATTTATAAGGAAATATCGCGAAACGTATTTTTCGCGGTCTTACGAACTGAATACTATAACTTTTGTCTTTATAACGAACTCCCAGATATACATTTTAATGACAATATGATATATTATGTTAACGTTATTAACAAATTGTGGATACTATAGCACAGCGATAAAATAATTAAGGAAATGTTTGAAAATATTTTGCAAATAATGCATATATCAGAATAGAAATATATGCAAAATCTTTTTGATTTATACCACAGCGGTACGAAATACTCGAACAAAGAAATATATCTAAAGGATGGCTTTTCATATTATTCGATGTTCCATATATTTAACTCTCTTAATAATTTCTTAAATATTTTTTGTTTTCGTTACCTACTAGTAAGTGTGCGTAGTGGACGCACATATAATAATAATAATAATAATAATAATAATAATAATAATAATAATAACACTACTCTACAAACAAAGACACGACTTAATTGGCGAAATAGTTTACATAGAAATTATAAAACAACTACAAATAAAAGAACCTACAACAAATTATTACAAATACCAACCCAAACCAATAATTCAAAATAACCAATACACAATATATTGGGGCAGGTCAATTATAATCCATAACCCACCAGATACTAATATACCCAATAGACCGGACATGATAATAATAGATAAACAACATAAAATAGCACGTATAATCGATTTTGCAGTACCCCACGACAACAACATACAAGAAACAATAGCTACAAAGAAATCTAAATATCTGCAATTAGCTCAATATATTAAGAACACACAGAACCTAGTCCATGTAGAAACAATTGCAATAGTAATGAGTTCATTGGGAACCATACCGAAAGAACCATAAGTGCAATAAAAACGCTAAATTTGAATGAAAAAGTAATAACCAATATGCAGAAGGCAATACTTATCAAGGCAACAACAATAATGAGGGAAACATTAGAATGACGGATATAAAACCTGGATTATATCCCCACAGAGCGTAACCTTTGGTCAAAGGCCCGGTACGTGAATTCCAGCAAATGATGAGAATGTAAAATATTCTATAATAATAATAATAATAATAATAATAACAATAATAAAAATAGTAATAATAAAAATAATAATATGAATAAAGTAATAAATATAACAATATTAATAACAGTTATATAGATAAAAATTATTATATTAATAATAACAAAAGTAATAATAGTAGTAATCATAATAATGAAAGCAGTAGTAATAAGAGTAATGTTAATAATAGCAACAAAATTAATATTAATAATTAATAATTACAGCATTAATAATTAACATTATTATGCATATATGAAAATTAAAACACCATTTAAGCGATTTTTTTGGAAATGAATGCCATCTTATTGCCAACTTACTTTTAAGTTTTGCCACTTATGTTTTGCGTCTGTTGGCAACAAATTTTGACGAAGACAACTCGAAATACAACGAAGAATTTCACACAATGAACTCGAATAAACTGAACGATAACATGTACGCCGCCATTTTCTCTTGTGCATTTTATGTCAATAGTTTACAATACTACGAAAGAAGAGAATTTTTATTGCAACAATTTTATTTGAATCTATATAATAAATGATATGCTCTGTAATAAATTTGTGAAGAAAGTAAAGAAAAACTTGTGAATAATGTTTGTACATAGTGTGCATTACGTAATAATGCAGTTAAAAGTATTTTAAAATCAAAAGAAAATTCTTTTCCCAAAACATAATTGTATGTAGTGAGTGATTTCGTTCGTTGGCTGGTTGTATTTTTTTTGTGGTATATTTTGTTGAGTGAGTGTAAAGCAAGAAGCAGCAGAGCTGGGTTGACTGGTTGGCCAAACCACCTCAAGAAGGAAAAATTAAGCAGAAAAGGTGAAAAATAGCAGAAGCTGACAATTTTAAAATATTAATTGTGGTCAGCCAAGAAAAATACAAGCTTAGCTTGTTGGAAAATTGTATCATAGGGAGACAAAAAGTCTCTTCAAGCAACAAATACTAAAGAAAAAGAAAATAAGACAGTGTAAAAAAACTACCTACTATTTGGTCGTGCGTGATCGTCATCGCTTGAAAAGAAAGAAAAAAGAAAAATCAAGAAATATAAAGAAAATCTATGAGAAAAATTGTTGTGTCTAACAAGAAAAACTACTTATGTTTTAACAATAATTATTTTAACAACAATAATTAAATTAAAATAAATATAACAATTTGTTAATAATTTAAACTTTAAAGTTGACTGCGCTATCTGTCCGGCTTAATGAAGATTGTATATTGAGTATCAAAAAAGCAGGCTTACAGCTCCTTGTTCTTTACTGAACTTCGCCCTCAAAACCTCAAGTGTTTTGGGTGAGGGAGGCGAAGTGCACTTCATATACGAGCAGTTGAATAAACGAGGGCGCTGCTGCACCTCTTTCCCTCTTCAATGTAAGTTTTCATTTTATTTCATTTTTTCAATTCCTTGTACGTTTGTTATTGGTATGTTTGATTGTATCGTTTAGAGTTTATGTGTGATTGGACGTGTGCATGCATCGAATGTGCAAGCAGTGTGTATGTGTACCTGAGTGTATTTGTAGTTGTTACTTTTATTGTTGTTATATTTCGTATCTCTTAATCTGCATTAAAAATCAGAATATGCAAGTATACGTGCTTTAAGTGTACATATTTCTTTATTTATTTATATTTGTAATTAATCGGTTCGTAATGTTTTTTGCCTTTTATAATTTAGTTTTCTTTTCAGTTTTCTTGCGTGTGCATATTTTTTTTCTGATTTGCAATATTTTTATTAGCAACAAGTTTTTTATTGTTGCTCCTGCTCTTTTTCTTTACCTGTCTTCTATTTCTGGTTCTACTAGTTTTTCTTTTGTTAGCAACATTTTCATTTTGCTACAAAATTATTTTTCCACCATTAGATTTGTTCATAGTTATTCAATGAAATGCTTTGTTGTTGTTTAATTGCATTCCTTGTTGGCCCTACTTTTATTGTTGTCGCAATTGATGCTACATTGCTATTGTTGTTGTCGTCATCAAATAACGAAAAAGTATGAAAAAAATCGAAACGTTCGCCAATTGTTTAATTATTTTTTAACATTTGACCCTTTCGTTGTCAATCACATTGAACAACCACTAAGGCGAATAAGAACGAAAAGACGAATTAACTTATAACTTTCACATTCATAAGATTACATTTGAATTTGTAATAATTGCTTGCAAGTTTATTTAAAGAGTTTTTATATGAAATACATATATTCTTTCATTCCACTCCTGGAGGGAGCATAGGTCTTCTACAAAGCATATCCATCTTTATACGGGTTGTTATTGCAGTTGTTTTCGCATTGTTATTTGTTTTTTTTTTTGCCTTGTATCAGTTTCGGTAAACGGTTCTTACTCCAGCTAAGTAGATGATTGCTCTGCTGTAGCAGGTCTAGTATAATGAGGCTGTCATCTGTCGTTAGCTAGAAACAACGCCCCGTCTGTATTTTGGTGTATTTGATTCCTAACCTTTTTCCCCAGAAGGTGGTGGCTCTGCCTAACATTTGTTTGTCATGCTGATACCCTCATTTCCTGGGAGAGGGGGTGGTCAGGGGGCTCATTGGTTGGATTTTTAGGAGGGGGTTGAAGCCACTTCATTTCTAATACTTGAAAAACCATGGTTAAAATTTTCTGTCCTCCGCCAGGGAGCGTACCTGGGGTACTCGGTTTTGAAGGTAAGCACTACACCACGCCACCACCATCTGAAATAATCTTGGAAGGTTAATAATTCAGGTTTGAACATTTTCTTTTAATTTCTGAAGAAAATTGGTGGTCATATCGGAAAAAAGAAGAGGGGCTTGTACTACACACTATATAGAGATGGTGGTCCAGGGAGTGCTTAAATGAAATGTAACCGGATATCTGAAATACTCTTGGAAGTTTAATAATTGAATTTTTTTTTAATTTCTAAAGTTCAGTTTTCATATTGGAAAAATGGAGAGGGGCTTGTACTAGACCCTCATATTCCATTAAAGAACTCCCAGGACCACAAACTCTATATAGTGTGTAGTACAAGCCCCTCTCCATTTATCCAATATGAAAATGGGCATTGCTAATGAACTTTCAGAGGGTGTGGATTATCTTAGAAAATTGTTGAGAATATTTCTGGGGGCTTATATCACAGAAAGCTTTCATTAAAAAATTTCAAACTTCATGTATAAGATTTCCCATATATGATATCTTCATATTTTACGTTTCATCATTTTATGATTAATTTTAATAATTTTTAATTTATATATTTCTTAGAACTTAAAATACTTTGTGTATTAAATTTAATTACAATTTCCGTTATACCATAATATACTCGTAACATGAAGTTTCCGGAATACTTTAGAATATATGGTATCACATAAGCCACATGATTAATGTTTTTCACAGTTATTCTGGACGCATTTCCTGTTTTTATTTTCCCGACAAGTCCATACTATTTATTTCTAACTTCTATTTTATATTTAGTAATTTAATGAAATTAAGAGTCGTCCCGTACATAATTTTTTGAATGAATAACAGGGTTTCAGCTCTACAATTTGTTCAACGTTTCTTCCATTTCTTAATCCTTCCAAACATAAAATTGTCAAGGTCATTAAAATAAGTATTTTCTTCTGAGATGATTTCATCGTAGGATACAACTCTCTTTCCGCCGAGTTATTTGTTCAGGATTAGACATAAGAAATAGTCGCTCGGAGCTAAATCCAGAATAGATCGGATGGGTTAGCAATTCGTAACCTAATTCATGGAATTTCCCCATGGAAAGTGTACATGTGTGCACCCTTGCATTGTCCTGATGGAACTATTTCCTTGACCAAATGGGCCTTTTTTTTGTTTTCAAATCCTCATTAAATCGACTCAATAAGTTGCCAGAATATTCGCCATTGAATGTTTTACCCTTTTGAAGGTAGTCAATGTGGATTATACCGCGTGCATCAACAAAAAATCCATTATTTTGACTGCTATTTGGTCTCTGCGGTCTCTGTTGTTGTGGTTACACATTTCCTCCACATCCACGATTACAAAACGGCGCAAAAACTCGTCCATTATGCGGTTTAACAACAACAAACACTGCAGCGAAATTGTTACACGATTTCGTTTGTGGTAGATTGTGAGCAAGCGTGGCGCCACCCATCTTGCGGAAAACTTTCATATACCCAAGTGATCACTAGATATTCACCATTTTCGACCAAATATTTTATAAATGGCAATGAACTAATAGCTCTTGACTCAATTTTAGACCTTGGAATTTACTTCGACAAAAAACTTAATTTTAACACACATGTCACATATGCTGTTAACAAGGCTAATAGTGTTTTATTTTTCGTAAAACGATGGGCAAAAGAGTTTAACGATCCTTACGTTACAAAAAATCTCTTCACATCTTTAGTAAGACCCATTCTTGAATATGGCTCTGTTATTTGGGATCCTCAGTACAATTTATATGTTAAAATGATAGAATCAGTCCAGAAACAATTCCTTTTATTTTGTCTTCGATGTCTTCAATGGAATCCAGCTGTGAATCTGCCGCCATATCGTGATCGTTTGGCACTCATAAATCTCCCTACATTAAAAAGCCGAAGAATTGCATCTAACATTGTATTCTTTTTAAAATTATTTCAAGGCAAAACGGATTGTATTTTTCTTCTCGACCAAATAAACATCAATATTCCAAATAGGCAACTTAGATCTTATGAACCCTTATATCTTAGATTTCACAGATCAAATTTCATGAATTTCGATCCATTTCGTAGAATTTGCTCGGATTTTAATAAATATTATGATCTCATTGATTTATCGGATAATGTTAATATTATTAATAGAAAGCTTTTAAATTATTTAAATTCCAATGTTTTTACTTATAATTGTTTTTAACCTAGTCACTTATGTATTATTTTTGTAATGTCAGCTGTAAATATAATGTAGCTGTAAATAAATAAATAAATAAATAAATAAATCATTAAAAATTTAAACCTTTGAACCATGTGATAGGTCTCTGGCTTCCGGGTGTAAAGACCTTAACGTTCGGCATTTCGTACGTACGTGAGTACCACTTTTTTACCATTGAAGTTGATGGTGCAGCATAGGATTTAGTCTTGATTTGAGTGATGGTTTTTTTCGCAAAAAATGTACAGGAGTTAACTGACAGACGCCTGTTTACAGGAGCAGTGTTGCCCTTTCAGACAATAATCGTAAAATTCAAAAGCTGGCCTGCAGTCGCAGATTTTGGGCTTCTTTAGTATTTTTCTCACATGTTATTCGTGCATTATCTCCCTTTTAAATTATTCTTCATAACGTTTTTCTATAGCTTCCAAAAATTTTAGTTTTCATTTTCTTTTAATATTGCCTTAAATGATGGGTTATTTCATTTTGTTGATTTGTTTCGTATTACTATGGTGTTATTGCATATGATAATGTTATTTAAAAAATTATTGATAATGATAATGTTATTCAAAAATTAAGCAAAACATTAACATTCTGATCTAATATGTCATTTGCAGCCGATTTTGTAATAGAAGTGGCGCCCCAAGGAAAAAGCTATAGGGGGACTTGGAGTAGAAACGAAGAACATTGAACGCATCGAATTAAAAACAATATAGACAATATTCAAAATGGCAACCAGTGATGATGAGCCTATGCATTTGTATGAAGTATTCCAAAACTGTTTCAATAAAATAGCTAACAAACAACCTACTGGTGGTGGGGCTACTGCAGGTGGTGCGGCTGAACGCAATGGTGGTTATCAGTCTCCATACGGGGGACTGGGTGGCATGGAAAATGGCATGTATGGGGGAGATGACTTCAATCCAATGCATGATGGCGCAACGGCAAGTGGCGTTCGTTTTCCGGGTGGTGGACCAGTAGATCAATATTTCGATACGGGAATCGGTAATGGAGGAGGAGGTCCTAGTAGCAGCGGCGGATGGTATGGCTCTCCGGTATCTGCAAGTGGTGGGTATGGGGGGCAAGCGGCTTATCAAAATAATGGTCCGATGGGTCCCCATCATTTAGGTGGACCTCAACAACATCACGATCCTGATGGACACCATTTGGGATCTAACGCCAGTATGGGCTTGCAAATGGATGCCAATCACGTCAATATGCATAGTCCGGCAACAACTTCGCTTCCTCCAATGAGTTCATTTCGTGGTAATCCCACTAACAGCATTCAACAAATTGGCGGAGTTCCTGCTGCCCACTCACCCGCACTGTACAATTCTCCACAATCGCACAACACAGTACATGGTTCGATGACTAACTCTGGTCCAGGTCACCCTGGTCACCACCCATTGGCAAGCCATCACGCTTCACAGCATAGTCCTGCTATACAGAATGATGCATTTGGCGTTGCAGGTGTAAGTGTTCCGGGAGGTGTAGCCGTAAATATTGGTTCTAAGACAACAAACACATCAGCCGTTGTCGGAATTCCTGGACCCAGTGGACCTAACAGTGCTTTGCGTCAGCATATGTACATGTCATCATCTACAGCTGATCAGTCCATCAGTAGTTTCAGTTCAAATCCTTCGACTCCTGTTAATTCTCCACCACCTCTAACGCAAAGTGGTCTGGTTGGCCCCTCCATGTTGATTGACAAGGGTGGTCCAGGGCCGTCTAGTGCCGGTTGGGGCCATACTGTTCTAAATGGTGCTGGGCCTAGTACTAACAGCAGCTCTGTAACAGGAGGTGCTAGCAGCAGCTACGCACCCGATATGGTGCCAACTGGTATACATTCAATGGCGGCGGTATTTCAGGGAGCACGAATGGAAGAGCGTCTAGACGATGCACTGAATGTGCTTCGTAACCATTGTGAACCCGAGCTGCTGGGCGGCGTAGGTGCAGCACTATCTGCCATGGACAACATTGATGGACTCTCTTCTTTTGTGCCAACCTCTCCGTCCGGACACGGTATGGTGACAACCGGTGCCGGCCCATCAGTGCTGAACACAACACACGACGTAATGTCGGTGGTCCCGTCGACCGGGCAAAATGTGGGTGGTTTGGCACCACAAATCAAAGTGGAACGCACTTCAACGGCGGTATCTGGTACAACATCCACAACTACAACGGGGTCAACGAAAGGAAAGAAAAGAAAAGATCCCAACGCAAATGTATCAACTGCAATTGGTGGCGCTGTTGGCGTAGGAAGTGCTCCTGGTAACGGACCTTCGTCTTCAACATTAAACAATTTAGTCGATGCCACCGATACAAAGCCCAGTAGTTCAATGGAAAGCACACAACTGGGTCTAGGGCAGCCATCGGGAAAAGGTGCGAAACGACCACGCCGCTATTGCTCTTCTGCGGATGACGATGATGATGCTGAACCAGCGGTTAAAGCAATGAGAGAAAAAGAAAGACGACAAGCTAATAATGCACGTGAACGGATTCGTATTCGAGATATAAATGAAGCTCTTAAAGAGCTTGGACGGATGTGCATGACACACTTAAAATCGGATAAGCCACAAACGAAACTTGGCATACTGAACATGGCTGTAGAGGTGATAATGACGCTTGAACAGCAGGTGAGAGAACGAAATTTAAATCCCAAGGCCGCCTGTCTTAAAAGAAGAGAGGAGGAGAAAGCAGAAGATGGCCCAAAACTTGCAGCGCAACACCATATGTTACCGCAACCTCCACCTGGATTGTACGGACAACCTCCACAATTACCACCGACAACTCAAAGCGGTGTTCCACCTGGCGGACAACCACCACTGCAAACCCAACAGCAAGGAGTTCAACTACCGCCACACTTACAACCCCACAATCAGGCACCTCATGCACAATAGCAGGCGCCAAGCAGCCATAACGATCCGCCCACTTCCCATCTGCCAACAGATATTGTCGGCGTCGCTCATCAGGCTAGCCAGCATCAACAGCCGCAGCAACACCTGCAACAACCACCGCAACTTCAGAGCTCCGGAACTGAGTTGGAACAGCATCTGTTAAACAATCTGAGCCTGTTTCGGCGACGTCACCCTAGTGCACAGTCTGCCTCTATGTCGACTACATTGTCGCAACAGCTCCCCCCTCCACATCATATTCATCATCAGCATCAATTGTAGGCAAACAAAGATGTTTCTTTCATTCCTTGTCCTTCCCCAGTAAAGAGAAATATTGTTGCTGCTGTTGGGTTGGATGAACATATCGTCCACTGAATGGTGTCCGCCGTCACACAATAATTGTAAATAGTAAATATCAAGTGATTTGAGTAAGATTTTAATTGTAATCTATTTTTTTAATTTAATTTTTTCGTTCTATTTTTTATATACATTTTATTTTTGTATTCTATTATACCAATAGAGAAAGAGTTCAGCCACCATATAGGTGTATTTTTTAATGAACGTTATGCCATCAGTTTGTTTTTTATAATTTTATTATTGCATTATTTCCTCTTATTTCAATTGTATTATATAGGATTTGATAGTTATATCATAGTGACTCGTAAGTTAATTTTTATAGTATCTATGCTCGTGCTCTCTTTTCTGATTAGACATATTTGAGCTGAATACACGACAGCCATATTTTTTATATCATATTTTTTCTTAAAATATTCCCTTTATTTACTTGAAAGATTCTTTATAGAACAAAGAAATGTTTGTTTTTATTTCTTTAAATTAGGCACATTTATCCTTTAACTAAATCATGTCCTTTCCGTGCACACATTCTTACAACCAAATGTAAAAATGTTTGTGTGTTGATACGTTTTTTTACTACTAGATCTTTCCTGGAATAAATAATTCTTGTGCATGGATTTTGTTCTTTTAACTTCCAGTTTGAATTTGTATATTTGTTATTAAAATATATAGTATACTTTTAGGATGAATTTAATAATTTTATGCAGAGAGACAGAGATGAAAAATCTGAAATTTTATATTTATTGTACATATTTTGATTTGATTTCTTAGTTTTATATTTTTTTTACAAATGCATGTAAAGTAAATTTAATTAAGTGCTGCAGTGGAAGATGGCTAACGGAAAGATTTTAATGTGATTTAAGATAAAGGGTCCGCCAAATAACTTTTTTTGAAAATGCTATAAAAAAACTAGTGAATATTTTCTCAAATTTCCTTTTTTATTTGAAAGTACAATCCTTCCGGTTAATAATGGAAAATAATCGATCCTTTAAAGTGTCAATTGTCTCTGGCTTGTCGGCGTAACACTTATCTTTGACGGCACCCCACAAATAATAGTCCAACGGTTTCAAATCGCAGCTCCGAGGTGGCCAAACGACATCAGCTCTGCGGCTGGGCGCAAAACATTGAGTGTATCTTCGGCTGTGTGGCACATAGCGCCTTCCTGTTGAAACCAAAATTCGTTCAACATGGCCCGATAACGATCGCCATTGACTGTAACGGCCACTCATTGCTCATTTTTGAAGAAAAATGGCCTAATTATGCCTCTGGATCAAAATCCGCACCAAACAGTGACTCGTTTTGGGTGCACCGGCTTTTCAATGTATGCGTGTGGGTTTTCTGTGCCCCAAATGCGACAATTTTGCTTGTTTACATACCCGCCAAGATCAAAATGAGCTTCATCTGAAAAGTTGGTTTTTTTTTGGCAAAATCGGCATCTTCTGTAAGCCGATCGCAGGCCCACTTAGCGAAGCAAAAACGCATTGGATGGTCAGTTGGCTTCAACCATACACAACCATATTCGTTCAGCGGAAGGATAAAACTAATTATCTGTCAAATCAGACATGAGCTAAGTGTTACCATTCACGAAATAAGCACTAGTTGAAAAAAAAACGTTAGAATGCGGACCCTGTACAAGTTTAATATTTTAGGAATATGTCCAAATTTATTATAATAATTTTTAGTAAAATATTTTTGTTTCTCTTAATGAATTATAACGTATTATATAATTAATCACCCTTATTCCAGTTGTCAACATGCCTTGTTTGCTACAAATTGTTATTGCAGTTGTCGTTATCGATGATTATCGATGACTGTCAACATAAAATTTACATTCTACAAGAAAATTTGACGGAGATGTTGTTTTGAAATGACTTGGAATTAGTCGTCGCCATTTTTGATAACGACTGGAGATTATTTGAAGTGTACATTCAGTAATTAAAACTGGAAAATCGGACAATTTTAAGATAAAAACTGCAAGTCAGTTTGAGTAATTGATGTATTTACCATCTACTCACCCAATAATGCCAGAAAAAACATTTTTTTTTTCAATTTAATTTTGCTTCATTTTGTTCACTATCTGCAATTCGGATTTAATCCATTGGGGACAAACTGTCATTTCCAAGGCATTCAGTGTTTCCGACAAAATCTTATAAAAAATTGGTGGCAATAGTCCAAAGTTGAAATACATAGTTGCCAACAAATTAGATGTTATTGCTTCTAAGACATATTTAAAAGCAGTCTTGTTTACTTGAATTTCTGTCTCAGAAGCTATTACATTTTGTTTTCTTGTATTTGCATCATCACTCAGTCTCAATTTTTCTTACAAGTAAAAAACATTTTTAATTTTTAATAAAATTGTTGTTCAAAAATAATAAACAAACCATACAGCTGTTTCAAATATTTAGAGATGTGTGTTTGATATGTTGACATAAACGATAAATAGTCAAAGACGGCGTCATCTTATATAATGCGAAATTGTTTTTGAATTAATGATGATGTTCAAACAAAGTGATTTGACACTAAAATAATGACGAAGTTTATTGCTAAAAAAAATTATGTAACAATAATGTATCAGTCAGTTTTATGATGCGCGTTTGCGCATTATGTATTTCACTGATGCATTTTAAAATTCACTGCATACGTAGTGTTGCAAAGATGGATTACCAAACGTACTTCATCAGATGCTGTTCAGTGATGCATTTTCGAACAGGCCTGTAGCACAATTCAGCACATCATACTGAACGTGCAGGATAATACCCGTATGTTTTTAAAGTCTAGTAATATTGTTCACTCACGATAATCATCGAGTTTCAATTATAGTTTTAAGCAACCTGTTTGAATGAAAGTTGTTTCTTTTAATGTGAACCCATAAGTATGCTTTTTCAACTTAATTGGATATGTTTCTCCTAAAAACAGATTAAAACCACGATATTTAAAAAAAAAAAACTAGAACCGGGGCTATTAATTAGCCTTAAGTCTTTTTAGTTACTTCTGCATTTTATTTTTTCACGTAGTACTTGAGGTAGTAAAAATAATATAAACTCGTACGCATTTTATGTGTTATGCTAGAGTTAATGTCGACGTCGTTGACGGCGTCTTAACGCCGAAATTGTGATGTTCGACGCAAAATTTCATTTTGCGGGGGGAATCCCCCTTATTCTATTTGTCGTTGTCGACGTCACACGAAGTCAACACCAATATTTCGGCAACTGTAGGATCGATGTCGATAACAATTATATATTATTTATGAGCTATTACTATTCCTAAGACTTAAAAGATGGCAAGCGGTCATCATTAACACTCAATTGTTTTTCACATCGAACACAGAACTTAAATTTTTTTAATGTCGACTTAATGTGACGACGATGACGACAATTGGAATAAGCGAGAATGTAAACGTCGTCGACGACGTTAACACATCTGTGTACTACTGCATTGAATATACAGAGAACACTCTTTTGACTTTCTCTCCCGCATATACTTATCTCTCTCTTTCACCACTCAACGCTGAAAAAGTTGAAACAGATTGAACTTTTTCGGTGTCAAATTTCTTACGTCGTTGAGATTAACTGCTCTCATACAACTTCATACGATTCAACTTTTTTTCGACATTTGACGCCGTCGACGACGTCGACATTAACTCCAGTATTAATGGAAAAAGTCAACAACAATTTTATTGCTATCGTAAAAATAGATCGTGTTTTTAAGGGCTACAATATGATCATGTCGAGGAACGTTTTTACTGTTTTCTTTCCGAATCGTAAATAGAGGAATTATTGTAACAGAAGGTCCTGATATGATGGCAAAACGCTTCAAAGCGACAGATATTCTTTCTCTCTTTTTATGTGTAAACTAGCAACAATTGCTTGGGTGTTACGGTTTCCAATTAATATTGCTTAGTTGAAAGGGTATAATTGCGGTGTATTTTTGTTGTTCAGTTTCACTGGATGTCTCCTATATAGTGACGAATAATATTAAATGATCTTAAAATCACCTACTGTCTTCTATTGCCTTTCATCATAATGTTAGAACTTAATTAATTATTACTTTATTTTTAACGTATTTTTGATTAACTTGATTTTGTGTTGAAATAAATCAATATGTTAAAACATTAAAAGATGCCAATCGTAATATAGACAATGTAAACGACGTTTCTTGTTTATACTTTGTAACGTCAATGCCAGTTTAGTAATATAAAATGAGATTAAGTGAACTATTTTTTTCGAAATTGAAAAGGGCCATATACATATTAATATATAAAGAGGAATTGTTTGTTATACATATTTATGAATGTTAGGTCCTTGAACATAAACAGAAAAAAAACCTACAAAAAAAAAATATATATATATATATATATATATATATATATATATATATATATATATATACATATATTGAAAATTATATCACGATTAACATAAAAAGATATATGCATACACAAATGAGAAGAACACAAAATAAAAATAAGCTAAATTAATAACATATAAATATATAAATAATAAAAATATATAGTTTATATATATACATACAAATTAAAACATACATAGTACTTTATAATGTATATTTAATTAAAATTATAGTTATAAATCAACACATTAAACAAAAACCACTAAAAAGAGATAGTTATTAAGACAAGATATTAGTATATAAGCCCGCCCCCTCAAAGCCACAACAATCATTCTCTGAAAAGGGATTTGATTGTACATTAGAAAATTCCAATTATTGCTAACGAAAAAAACCTTTTCCCTATATCAATTAAACCAGAATGAAGAGATTTTCGGTGGAAATTTCGTATTAAAAATTTTTACAAAAGACCACTTCTACTATTAAAACAAAAAAATTAACAGAAATTCTAATTAAGTCTTTGTTGATATTGCCAACAAAGATTTTATTACAACTTCTGTTAAACTTTCCATTTCATACACCAAAAAGAAAAGACAAATAATAGGAAACCCATAGTTCTTTAAATCGTAATACATAAAATTCTTAATCAATTCAAACGAGCCAGATAAGAAAACATAATCGCACAGCTCTACTTGGAATTTTCATTTAAATTCGTATGTAGTTTAGACCAAAAATTTTTTTAATATTATGTAACGAAATTCAAATAAAATCGGACTAGGATTTTATTTACGTATTTCTCATATACCATTGAAAGATGTATTATAGCAAAATTTCAAATTCAATGTGGCATTATAATTATTTAATATAAATTTTATTATACTTTTTTCTTTTGTTGTTGAAAAAAGTATCTTTATAAAAAATAAAAATAAAATAAAAAAGATATATATAATAAAATTAAAAAAGGATTTTTCATTAGGCATCGATCTTCGTCGTTTCTAGTATGAATTTTGTTTAGAGCTCAATTTTCTTTTATTGTAATTTTACCTAAGTATTGTTTTACAAACATTTTTGCAAAACTCATAATTTTTCATAAATGTATTATTTTTTTAAAAATAGTTTTTAATTGTAATTATTGTTTAAATGTATTTTTATCCTTATATTTTGACGTCGTCACATTTTGCTCACAATGCTTTATGAAGAAAAAACAAAAAATTTATACTTAATTATATTTTAATTATGTTTTTAGTTACTTTTTTATATTAAAAATATATTTTTTAAACAAATACAAACACTAAAAATGCATATTAATTTTGTTTATTATTATTTTGTGGTCAACAAAAGGAAAATACCACATTTAAAGGAATAGTTCGTTTCAAATAAAATACAAATCAAACGCAAAAAACAAGAAAAGGTAATAAATAAAATTTATAAAGTAATAACAGAAAGCAAGAGCATGTATTATTAACTCTTAAAAAATATATACTCATGTATATTATATGTACTTAAAATGTTATTTTTTGTGTTAATTACTTCGATTTTAATAGCACCAGAAATTCAAGTCTTTTTTGCGTTACAAATTTGAGGCTTTAACGGCACTTTAAAAAGATCACTTCTAGCCTTCTATGCGTGCCTTTTTTTACTCTTTCGTTACGAGTTGTACATATTCGAGGGCGGTTCAAAAATCACCCGACCCAAAAAAAACTACAAATTTGGGAAATTTTTTTATTTCTCAACATACAGGCCTGTCACAGAAATCAATTTCGATCGAAAGTGGAATTGATTCCGTATTTTGCTTCTCCAGAAAACAAAAAACGAAATTTTTTTTCGGAATGAAACCACTTTTAATTTCATGATCGAATTTACATTTTTTGTATCTGATAGTACAAAAAAAAAAGAAATTAAAACTTTCTTGATTGAATAAATAAAATAATAAAATACGGAATCAATTCCACTTTCGATCGAAATTGATTTCTGTGACAGGCCTGATAATCTCATTTTTGCTCCCAGCGATATTCAATAGCTTCGATATCCTTTTGTAGTAAGAACTGTCTAGCTCCTAAAATAGTCATCAATCGCAGACTCCACCTCTTCATTGTTGGCAAATATTTTACCACCTAATTTTTTTTTTTGAGAGAGAGCTAAATCTGACGTTGTTCGTCATGTGTGATGAAGCAATTCTTGAACAGGCGCGGGATCTTGATGAGACGAAACTTTCTTTCTCGCCAAATGTGGCCTTATATCCTTAATTTTATCACTTAAACGCTGCAATAAATTAGCACAATAATCGCCGTTGATTGTTTCTTCTTTTTGAAGATAATCAATAAAAATTATTCCACGTGTATCATCCCAAAAACAGACACGATTCTGCCATTCAAGTCCACTGCTTTGACTGTTCTTTAGTTTCAGGTAAGAAGTGATGGACCCATATCCCATCCATGATTGCGAATCAACGCAAAAACTTGGCTTTATTGCGGTGAAACATTGCCAAACGCTATTGAAACATCTTCACGACCCAGTTTTTGTTCTATTGTGAGCAGTACTCATTTCGCGCACAGCTTTCTCATCCTCAAATTGTTGGTCAATATACATACGATGTGTAGCACTTTTCGAAATGGCTATCATTTCAGCTAGGTTACGCAACTTTAGCCGACAATCATCCAATACCACTTTGTAGATTTTCTTAACCGTTTTTAGTGAGGACACCTCAATTCGTCGAGCATTACGGTGTTCGTTTGGGCAATTTGTATGGCCTCGTTTGAAGTCTGCCACCCAATACATATTTTATAGTCGTAAACGAAGGAGCAGACTCCCCAAGAGTAGAATCTAGCTGACCTTTAATATTGGTTGGACTGAGACCTGTCAAATCAATGTATTGAATTACATAACGATGACCAATATTTTCCATCTACAAAATTTACTAGGATCGTTCATTTTTGGTGGCTCCAAAAAATACTAAAACATAAAACGTATGCTTTATAAAGTTGCCACTTTTGGCCATAGTATTTCTTTTCAAACTACTGCTGCCATCTATACGTCAGGTCGGTCAAGTCTGGGACCGCACACGTAAGTGCCAGTTAAATTTAAACATTCCTTAAAGTTGTAAATTTAACTCTCTCTGTATAAAATTTTAATTTGACTTAATGAACAGTCCTCTATTATTAAATGGTATTTTTTATATCGCGTGCTTAGTTCAGTAATGCCAATTTAGAATTTTGTGTGTGCCTAAATTAAAGCTTTTTCCGTCCCGTTTAACCTTTGGCTAATATCCAATTTTAGTTTACTATATCCATTGGTGGCCATTTTTCCATTTTAAACATTTTTTCGAGGTAGTTTTGAAGATATAAGAGCAGTAAAACTTGAGCAAAATTTTTTATGCATAGAAATGCCTTTGGAAATAAAAATTTTTTAGAAATTTCTGATTTTGCTTTAAAGCTTTGCAGAAGTAGAGAGGATTTTTAGTCAAATTAATTAATATAAGTCTAAAATAGGACACAGACTCTATTTAATTGGATTTTATCGATAATGTGAACACTGCTTATAAATTATTATACTGCATATTTTATTAAAATATATTTATAAATATGTAGGTTCGGATTGAAAATCGGCTATGAAATTTCCTAAGCTGTTTAAAACTTGTCACCTATGACAAAAACAATATTATTTTTGATACTGACGATCTGATTTCTTAAATAATATAATTTTTTTCATATGTATACGTGCATATTTATATGTCTTTATTTAGAAAGTTTTATGTTTTGTTTTCTGTTTGTAAGTAATTAAATCCAAATTTCCCAATTTGCTGTAAAAAATGATTGATGATTTACTTCTTTAATTTTTTAATACTTCTGATTTGAATTCATAGTCGTTTAGCCATATTTTAAGCTAGTATTTAGCAATTTTTTCTTCTGCATTTAGGCATTATTGGTGAAAGAATTCTAACCTGACACTGACTCAGTTTGATATTTTGTTGAGAGAATCGGACGTAACTCATATAAATTTAAAAACATTTTTTTTGGCAATCCTCTAATATTTAAAAACAGATAACATTGTAAAACATCCTGATATTCGGCACCGTATTCTTATTTTATGTATACCATGACATATTGGAATTGCCGGAAATGAGCTAGCAGATAATGCAGCGAAAGAAACCAGCAATCGACCACTGATTTTCGAAGCTCCTTAGACAGAATACAAATAAAATCTGGAGTGGCAAAACTCCAGCTGTTTTCTTAAACAACACAATACATCTTATACTTGGCCCAAATATTACAGAAACTTTACCAGAACGCAGTGCGTAATAATTGCACGTCTTAGGGTTGGTAAAGCGTTATATTTTTATAATCACACGGGACCTCCTAAGTGCAATACTTGTCACCAAGTAATGGATGTTCGTCACGTTTTAATTGATGGTCCAATATCCAAAATGTCTAATCCACTACAGAAAATACTCGACTATTCATCACATCATATAAAAGAAATTCTGAAATCGCTTCGCAAACACAATTTTTTAAATATTTAAATCTGCTCTTTTTATTTTTATTTTATTAAAAAAAATATTTATAAAATTTGTTATTCGAGATATTCTCCAAAATAACTATTTTATTTTATTTTATATTGGAGAATGAGCTTGAAGAATTCATCCAAGTTAAAAGTAAAAAAAGGAAATGCACTGATCCAATTCAGTTGGATCTCACCACATTTGAAACTTCAAATGTTAATAACAACAACCGTTTTCAAATTTTGGGTGAAATTGAAATGGACAAAACAAATGAAATCAGGGATAACAAGAAAGAAAAGAATTTAGTGAATCCTAGAGTCGAAAGTTACTGCCCTCCTATTTTTATTTATAACATAAACATAAAAAGTCTGGTGGATCAATTGAAAGCCAAAAATGTTGATTTTAAAATCATCAATAAATCTAAATTTAAAAGCAAACTTTATGTGCGCGATCATCGTGTCCACCAGGAAATGATGGCATTGCTCAAGGAAAAAGGCATTGAATCTTACTCTTTCACTCCAAAAGCTCTCAAGAAGAGAAATATTATTTTACGTGGCCTTTATTTTCAAACGGATGTGATTGACATTAAGAGGGAACTGGATTTGATTCTACCACATACTGTGGATGCGGTTACAAAATTCCATACAAAATTTTCTAGGAAATTTAGTGTTGACACCAATTTATTTTTAATTACATTGCTTCCCGGTAAAAATGCAAATGACTTAATTCACATTAGGTATTTACTGAATCAATCTGTTTCTTGGGAATCGCCTAAGGCAAATTATAGAGAAGTTCAGTGTTGGCGTTGCCAACAATGGGGGCATTATTCTAGTAACTGCAACAGACCTCAAGCATGTGTTAAGTGTTCTGAGAAACATGGCCCGGGTGAGTGAAAGTTGGTAGTTAATGATAATTCCAAGCCCTTTTGCGTTAATTGTAAAAATGTAGGACATCCAGCGAATTGGCGAGGTTGTCCGTCCTTTTTGCAATACACTGATCGTAAAAAGGAATTGGCTAATGTTGTTAAGGAAAGAAACTTCTTGGCATCTCAAAATGTTCAAAATGCTAGTAATGATTCAGGTTTTATTTCCTCTAATAAAACATTTGCCAATTGTTTTAATATATCCCCAAAGACTGTTAAAGTTTCAAAGAAACCGTCGTTGATTGAAGAATTTTTGAAAATTGCTAAAGAGCTATGTAAGGAGGAAACAATGTCATTGGAAGACAAAATTAGAAATTTTATTGGAAATTACAAAAATTGCTCTAAACCGCAGGCAAAACCTGATTGTTTGAAGCTTCTTAAGGAAATCGAATCTATTTATGGTAATTAGAAATATGAATTTATTAACTTTCAACGTTCGTTCCCTGGTTAGTTCCAGTAGAAGAATAGATTTAGTAAGTACTTTGAAATGTAATAAGATTGATGTTGCCTTTATACAGGAAACGCATCTTAGTCCTACTCATAGTATTGTTTTGGAGAATTATTCTTTTGTAAAAGATGATAGTTCTGTAGGCGCTGCTATCGCCTTGAAAGAAAATTACTCTTTTTGTCGTATTAATTTCGATTCTATTTCATTTCCAAATATTTTCATTGAAGTGTTTTTAACAATTGATGGTTTTCCTAAGAAAATTTTATTTGGTTCCATATATTTTCCTTGTAATTTCAATTATAATTTAATCTATAATGGTTTGTCTGCTATCAAGGCAATTTCATCCAACTACGATGGTGTAATTTTAGGAGGAGATTTAAATGCAAAGCATAGTTCATGGGGTGACATTTTGAATAATTCTAATGGTATTGCTTTATTCGACTGGTTGACAGATTTTTGTTCAGAATTCGTTAGATTTTCTGACTCTATTCCTTCTTTCCCTAATGGGAGCTCTTTTCTCGATCATTTTTTAATAAGTACAAATTTAGTTGATACGTTTAATCCTAATTTTTCGGTTAAATCTCTCCCATCATTTTCGGATCATTTCCCCTTGCATTTTCAATTAAAATTCCTAAGCTTTGAATTTATTTTAAGACAACCCCGCACATTTACATCTTTTAGAAATACTAATTGGGATGTATTCAAAAATGAATTGGCATCAAAGGTAAATTTAAATTTTCCTCCTTTGGATATTAATTTATCAAATCTGGAGATAGATAACTTTGTTGACAAGTTTTCTTCTGCTGTGAACGAGATAACTGATAATCACTGCGAGAAATTTAATATCAGAAATAAACGTATTTTTATCTCAGACAAAATTAAAAATTTATATAAATTAAAGTATGTTTGGCAAAAGGAATTCAGGAGGATTTTTAGAAGAACATTAGATAGAACACAGCCGAATTATATTTTGTTATCAAAGCAGATTCATCTGATTAGAGTTATTATTAAAGAACAAGTCCAAATTGAACAAGGCGAGATTTTTAAAAATTGCCTTGCAGGTATCAAGCCAGGACCTACTGCTTACAAGAAAATTTATAATATTTTAGGAGTTTCAAAAAACTCTGCTTTTACGAAAATTATAGTAAACGGTACAGAAATAGCTGATAATAACCAAGTATTATTACACCTTCATAACCATTTTTCTGCAATTTAGTCTGGTTCTGTGCCTAATAGGGATATCTCCGATGTTGAAAACACATTAAGACTACATTTTTCGCAGATTCCAAACTCTTTGTTTTTCTTCAATAGTCGATTTCCATCATCGAATATTCAAAATGATTCATCATTAACTAATACTGATGAGCTTTTATCAATTTGTAAATCATTAAATAATAAAAAATCTTTCGACTTAGATGGTATTTCAAACTTTATTATCAGAAGACTACCAGTCATAGCTTTTGATTATTTAGGAATTATTTTTAACAATTGCATAAACAATGGGTACTTTCCAAATTCTTGGAAGTTGGCGAAAATTTGTCCGATTCCGAAAAAACCTAACAATTTTGAATTAAATAATGTTAGACCTATTTCTCTTTTGTCCAACTTGGGAAAACTCTTTGAAAAGGTAATTCGAGTTAAGATGGATTCAAGTTTTGGTACTTCATATATACCAAATTATCAGTTTGGTTTTAAAAAATTTCACTCAACTAGTCATGCTTTACTGAAATTTCAAAATGATGTTGTGAATAATCTGAGGGATAAATGCTGTACTATAGCAGTTTCGCTTGATATTGAAAAGGCCTTTGATCACGCTTATCACGATGGCATAATTTTTAAAATGATTAATATTGGATTCAAACCTCACATTATTAAGTTAGTTCACAATTTTTTAAAAAACAGAAAATTTTGCGTCCAGCTACAAAGCGAATATTCTATGTTTGGTAACGTTTGTTGTGGTGTGCCACAGGGTTCTATTTTGGCTCCACATTTGTATAACATTTTTATTTATGATTTTCCCCATCAATTTGGTTGTTCAACTGGTATTCTTTACGCCGATGATTCGTTACTTTACGCTCATGGAACTTCACCAAGTATTACCTTGAGTTATATTTCGTCATATTTAAACGAGGTAAATAATTATTATAAATTCTGGGGTATTAAAATAAATGCATCCAAAAGTAAAGCTATTTGTTTAAGGAATGCTTCTGGGAAATGCAAATATTTCGTTGTACCTGAGAGTAAACAACTCAGTTTATCGCTTGATGGACAGGAATTCCTTTTCTGGACAATCTTAAATATTTAGGTATTCACTTTAACAAGCTTTTTAAGTTTAACCGTCACGCCAGAATGTTTCTTAACAAAGCCCGTAAGATTAAATTTTCTTTTGGGAGATTGTTTAAGAGCAGGTATTTACCAGAAAAGACAAAATTGTTAATATATAAGGTAAGCATAAGACCGGTTCTTATGTATGCATTTTCGATTTGGTTTTCATTTTCCCCTTCAGCAATGAGGGAATTTGAAATTTTTGAACGTAAAATTCTTAAAAAATTTTCATAAAAAATTTTCCAATGAACATATCTATAATTTAACAGGAGTTAGACCCTTAGCCTCGTATGGTTTTGATTTAATGAAACGCTTTATTGATTCTTTGCATAATCTGGAAAATCCTATAATTCAAAATGTCTTAAATGATCAAGTCGGGCTAAATTGGCTAAATACCAACTACTATTCACCCTTAGGTTATGTGGAACATGAAGTTGCATGTATAAATAATTCACTGCCCAAATTTTATATTTCTAAAATTCCTGGCGCCCACAGAGGATAATATTTTTTGTTTATTCCTTTTTATTATTTTTTTTTTAGCTTTAAGTTTAGTTCTAAGCACATTTCTTTTACTATTCCAAATTGTTGTGCCGGGAGCAAGCACTTTAATCTTTTATGTTAGTATTTTTACACAAAATATGATAAGTTTGTTACTGTCAACCATTAATTTTCATTAATACAAAACATTATAGTTTTAAGTTTTCTTTGTAATTTGTCTTTTACTTCTCTCTTTGTATGTATGTTTTTAAAGTCTCAAATAAACTTAACTTAACTTAACTATTTTAATATTTTATTGTTTGTTGTTGAACATACATTTTTATTGTTAGTTTTTATATATAATTTAAATAAAATGCTAAAAATAAAGGGAAATGGTGTTTTTTTAAGAATTTTTTTCAAAAAAAATGCAGATTGTGAAGATTTTTTTTAAATTTGGAATTTCGCTGATTTCATCAATAGAAATTTTGGCAAAACTGCTTATGAGAACAATTATTTGATTAAATATCCTGCAGCTTTCAACTGAGTTGGAGTATAGCGGATGATTTTATGTTTCAAACTACTTTCTACAAAGTTTTTTATGCACAGAAGATTTGATCATAATCTAAATGTCATTCATATTCGATTTTCATATATGGTTATGTTGTTTCCTAACATGGCTTTTACAGACGAACTATTTAATAAATTTGTGGAATGTTTTTTTATTTTGCTTCAATACGAGTATAACTACTAAAGATGGGAGCCTTATATGTAACAGGGTAATATGATAACAAACAGCAGGTAAATATATCAATAAATTTCTGGAAGTGGAAAGCAACCAGAGAGTTTCTCATTTATTAATTTTTCTCTTTTTTCTCCGTTTTTAATTGCTCAGGCAAGTTTCACTTTCTTCCAGGAGCGATCGAATTAACGAGTGCATATTCTAGTTTTCATAGTTATAAGTATGTACTTATGTAAGTGCCTGTTTAGATTGGACGATTTTTGTCGCTGCAATTCTTAAGGTGAATTCACCGGTTCGTTCTGAACGTTCCGAACGATTTTTTTTATATGTAATTTGACGTCTCTATTTTTGAGAGAGTGAGAGAAAGAGAGTAAATTTAATGCGGAACAATTTTTGCTTGAATTGGTTTAATTTTAATTATCGTCCCGAACGAATTGAACTGTGCTGCCAGATATATAAATTTTTTATGCAAAATTGAAATGAGCTGCCACATCATATTATATGTACATATGTATGTATTATAATATACAAGTTTAATTGTAAATTTTTTATATTTATTTAACTCAATAGCTATTAGAGCATGCACTCGACTTAAATTCATTTATATATTTTTTATTTTATAAAAATTTGCTTAATTTAGAACACAGCAAATTGCAATCATCTGCTACTGTGCTGCCTGCTTGTAAAAGTAACACACAGCATTTACAGAGTTGTTGCATATGGTAGCTTTGTTTCTACAGAATATTTGTTCGACGCCGGTGAATCTTCTGTGAGCAAACTCTCAGTAAACTAAAATTATCTCTCAACGAAAATTTCCTGCAGAACGAACCGGTGAATTCACCTTTAGTTTGTAGGTAAATAGGGGGAATAGAGCTAATAGGGGAAGAGAGAAACTAAAGAGAGTACACATAGGCATGTACTCTTGCAATTCCTTTTTCCCGCAATTCGTAATACGTAAATTCCTTGTTTGTTTACCGTAAGAATATACTTAAAAAAGAAAATATCAAAAATTACATACATACGTATGTATGTATGTATGCATAAAATATCTGCGACAAAAATCGTTCAATGTAAACTGGCACTAAGTGCGCATATAAAGAGTGATTTCGCGGCAACAGTGGCAGCTCAGCTGTTTTCGTGTAACATGTTCAGTTTGGTCTATAATATAACCATGAATCGACTTATAAACGAACAACGCTTTCAGATTATTAAATTTTATTACCAAAATTCATGCTCGAATAAGAAAGTGCATCGTCTACTTTTTTTATCCGAAAAATGTGTACAGCGACGAAGCTCATTTCTGGTTGAATGGATACGTGAACAAGCGAAACTGCCGTATTTGGTGTAAAGAGCATTTTGCAAGAACTACCAGTGCATCCGGAAATATGCACTGTTTGGTTTGAATTATGGGCCAGTGGCATCATTGGACCGTACTTTTTCAAAGACAGCGAACGCTGGAACGTCACTGTTAATGGCGAGCGCTACCGTGGTATGATTACAAATGTCTGACTTGGCTAACATGTGGTTTCAACAAGACGGTGCCACATGCCACACAGCACGCGAAACAATATCCTAATTGAGAGGCGAGTTGGGTGAAATAATTATTTCACGTTTAGGGCCAGCTAATTGGCCGCCTAGATCTTACGATTTATCGCCTTTAGACAATTTTTTGAGTGGCTATGTTAAGGCTCATGTCTATAGGGACAAGCCCGCAGCGGTTTACGCACTGGAAGCCAATACTGAAGAATTTATTCGTGAAATTCCGGCCGATATGTTGGAGATAATATGCCAAAATTGGACCCAGTGTATGAACCATTTGAGGCGTAGTCGCGGTCAACATTTACATGAAATCATCTTTAAGCATTGAATTATGTATATAGATCGTTCTATCGACTCAAAGATCTCAAAATTTTGTTTTTTAAATCAAATTCGAAAGGTCTTAAAAAATCACCCTATGCATGCAGTATAATAGCCAAATAGCTTATTGTGACTAATGTAACGTTTTCGCACGCTATGCCGATCTTATACGCAGTATGAAGGGCTGACAAAAGCTTTTACGTTATCCGGAGAGAGTTCTCAAAAAATGAAAAGCATAGCCCCTGACGTTGGTAAGGGCTTTAATCTGCTTATTATAGGTGTGTTTCTTTACTCTACTTTGGGATCCCTCGGGATCCCAATTTGCACGAAAAGCGTTCCTGTACTTTAAATTTGTGCAAATGAGAGTGGTTTTGAGAGAATAAAATTCTTCTTCTTCTCGCACGAAAAAGCCCAGACTTTTTCTTTGTGTAAATTGTGTTAACTATCAAATAGCTGTTAACAAAACAGCTGCTTAAATATAAACAATCAAAAAGAAAAGCAAAAGAAGTTAATTTGTAAATTAAAGAGAAATAATTGTGAAATGATGCTTTATTAAAAAGATATTCTTTACTAAAGTACGTGGAAGAAAGAAAATATTGGAAGTATAATTTGACGTTCTATTTTGTGCTGACAATTTGGTTTTTTGTGTTCCCGTACTTTTGTGCAATTTTGCCTGTTTATGAGAGAATTTTGTTCTTACTCTCATTTACACGAACTTTACCCAAAAAGTAAAGAAACAAAGCTTATATGTATACAAGCCAATAATTTATTTAGTAACAAAGCATTGCATTGGCTCTAACCAAATCATCAGTGCCCTGTAGCCAAATCATGTTTGAAAATTATTCAAAATCATATACTTATACCAAAATTACAAATATTATATGAGAATCCAAACAGAACTCAGTCATATTTTTCTATTTATAATTTACAGAACATATATGTACATATGTAAGTATAACAACTTTAGATAGCTTTTGCACAAATACAACACAACAAACAATTATAATCGAGTTGCATCTTTTTATTTTTACGCCTTTATACAATTAATAGCCCTTTGGGTGATAATCAAAGTATTTTGAAGGCAAAATGACAAACAAAATTATAATAACAATATTTATCATATAGTATTTGTAGTTTTTGGTATAAGTATACGAGTTTGAATGCTTTTCAAATATGATTTGGCTAAAGAATACTGATGATTTGATTAGCGCCAATGAAATGCAGGCATATACTCAGCCAAGCCAACAACAAACAATAAAATCTTAAATAGTCATTTTGGAGAATACCTCGAATAACAAATTTGATAAATACAACCGAATAATAATAAAAGCACCAAAGAATAAAAAATTAAAAAAAGTGTTTATTCAGTTGTATGAAAGTTTTCAACGAATCAGGTTTTTATGTCGCATTGCCTTTTAAAATTGCAACATTGTTCTCTTCAATAGGTACACAGCAAATATTTACAACAATACAAATTTTTTTTGTTTTATTCAAGCCTATACTTTTAATAAAAATAAAGTAATCATGTGGAATCAAGAGTGAGAAAGTAATTGTTTTTCTTTGTTTGAACGCGCTAAATATTATCATATTAACGTTCAAACAAAACCAATTCAATGCATTGTTTTAACGTCAGGAATTTTGCTCAGTGCAATACCACTAACACACGCCCATAAACACTACTACTATGTATTTCAATTTTGTCAGTGGCCAGCACTGATTTATAGCCATATTAATGTTTTGATTTGAATGATAAACTATTCGAGTGTTTTTTGCGATATATTTTTTATAGTCTAGAACAGGGCTGCCAGGTTTGGGGTTTTGACCCCAAATTAGGGGTTTTTTTGTTTCTTTTCATTTGGGGTTTGGGGATATTATAAAACAAAATAGGATATTTTGGGGAATTTTAGAACAACATGCTGATTTAATATTCGTTAAATTAGTACCTTTTTTTCTTATCTATTTATTGTTTGTTTCATCAGTAATATCTTAAAACCACATACTTGTTTCCGTACCCTGAATTTTCAGCAACAGCGGAAAATTATCACATTGCAAGGATGATTTACATTGAAATGAAAGACGATAGCAATCGAATGTTCCTTATTTTCATTAATCCAATTATTAACGACATAAATCGTTTAAATCTAGGTTTTTAGTGCGACACAATTGATGCTGGAAGTTTGTATGACAAAATGTACATGACTGTTCTAGTATTATGTTCCAAAATATTTAAGCCATCGGTTTTTAACCAAATAAAAGTTTTGAAAAATATTTACAATATATTGGATATATTGAAGGACCCAGATTCTCTGCTTCCCTACCTTAAATGCAGTAGATTTCGGAACAGAGTTTGAAGCTGAATTATCAAATTGTTGCCTAGGAAGTGAAGAGATTTTAGTATTAAAAAAAATTGTTTGCAGTATTTAAAAAAACTTTTGTTTGAAATAGTAAATCGTTTATTAATATAAGTACTTCAGCAGCCAAAAATGTATTAATACAACATCGTAGCCGAAATTTTCTACAATCAAATACGTTTTGCTTAAATTCATGGACGCAACTATTTCCTTAGATGTTTACGAGGCTCAGTCCAATAAACTCCCTTTTACCGAATGGAATTATTATTTTAAAAATAATATTCCCCTTAATTTAGTGGAATTTTGGCCAAAAGTTAACAACTTCCAAGATGCTGCTGGTAAAAGACACTACAAAGAATTGGCTCAGGCTGTGCTTTATATGCTTTTGATACCAACAAGCAATGCATGTGTGGAGCGCGTATTTTCCATAAGGAAGTTCACAAAAACAAAACTTCGAAATAGTATGCAGTATGAGCTTTTGGAGGCATTACTGAGAGTATAAGTTCATTTAAATATCAACCAAATCTGTTGTAAACAGTTCAAACCAACAAAGGATATGCTAAGCAAATTTAATGCAGAGAATGTGTATAATAGAAATATTCACAAGAAGGCGATTCAGACGTTTTTGATGTAATGAATATATGAAATATGTACATACATGTTGAACATATCTAAATACATATGTGCATACATATGAATATGTATGTATATGCACTTTCTTATGACCTCTTCTAGTACAAACCTAATTAAAATAAATTTTTTTTGTTAACAATAGTGTATATTTTACAGGGGTTTCTTTTGGGGATTTTCAATTTTATCAGAGGATTTCCGGGGAAATATTTTTTCAGATTTGGGGATAATGAAAAAAAGTACCTGGCAGCCCTGGTCTAGAATTGGCGTTTCGTCATTTTGGAAATTCTACGAGCTGATCTATTTGCCGGTTTAGTTGATTTTTACCGATCTTAAAGTTATTACGACATACGGCAATATTTTTAAGCGTGATTAAAAAATCATGCTGTCAAATATGGGGTTACTGACTTCATCCCCTGATTTCAAAAATTGATTTTTTATCACATCTCGCTGGAAGCTATTCCGACTAATTTTGCGATAATTTGCCAACGGTTGAAACAATCGGAAAAAATTTTGTGGCATTCAGAAGATTTTGCCTCGCTTAGATGTCGCGTGAATATAAATCGTATAGATGTAATCGATTTTGAGATTTTCGGAAAAAATATCTTTCCAATAAATTTTAGGCTACCGCTTCTTAGCAACTTTTTTGCCCGATTCTTTGATAACTGGTTCTTTCGATATTTAAAAAGTTTTCAAATGTGTTTGAGACGCAAAACATTTTGATCTCTTATCCAAAAAATAAACGATCTTAATAAATTTTCCATTCCACTTCGAAATATAAAAACTTCGTACAGAAGTGAGTAGCCGTAAGCTACATCCGAGTAGCCATAAGCTACATCATAAATTTGGTCCAAATGAATTTATTTCAGTTCAATCTTGTGTATAGTTTGGACTTTGTGACGTCAGAAAGGGTACAACGAAGCAGAAAGGCAAGCCCCAAAACTTTCTTCCTTTTATGGAATTTCTAAGTGGCATAATTTTTCTCTGCGTTACTGGGTTGCAGCCCTCCAAACACATTCCTTTTATTAGTTTTTATGGAATTAAAAAAGTGTGAGTTTCCAATTTCTGTTACTTGGCTACTAAAAGCGGACTCTGAGAAAAGAATTGACTTTATGACCTTTACATTGGACTTTACTTTTTACTAATTTTTATAAAATCAGCATACTTTTAGGAGCGGCAAAGATGCTCATATTTGCTGCATAAGCTTTGCATGTTGAATGAAATTAATTTGGATTTGCTTCTAATACAAGTAAAAATTTAACATTTAAATTTAAAATTTCTTTTTAAAAATATCCAAAATTTATTTGATAAAAGATGCAAAAAAATATACAAAAAACAAAACTTAATCGCTCAGAACTTGTAGAAGTCGTGCAAACAAAGCTTGTTTTTCCGGGTGCTCAGTATTCAACGATTGCACAATCTCAATCAGATGATCGTTCATTTCCGTTTGCTTTTGAAATTGTGTTTGTATTGTTGTTTCGGATCGTGGCAATTTCAATGGTTTAGCTTGAGCATAAGCATTGAGGCGTCGATAAGACATGGCGCGATTTTGTTTTCGTACAATATTATCAAGATTTTGATATTTTAACAAAAGTGCTTGATCGATTTCCTTACGCAAGGCACTATCCTGACAATCCTCCTTGTCGATTTCGCAACGTATATTCTTGATTTCATCCTGTAGACGTTGGTATTCCTTGCTCGCAGTTATGATTTGCTGATCGGAGAGCATGGTGATGTCGTTTTGTACCTGCTTGAGTTTGTTACGTAAACTGTTGATCTTGTACTGGGTTGTGTTACTGGATTGCTTAATGCGGGAAGGCCTCGAGTCTACAGTTTGCTGTATCGAAGACGATACAAAAATTTGTTCGCGATGGATAACACAGTTATCCAGATCAGCGATAAGTTTTTCTTGTGCTCTTTTCAGTTGTTGATGACGTATTTGCATGCGATGGATTTCAGTTCGCATTGTGCCTAGTTCACTATCGAGAGCGTGTTCGTCTTTGCGCCAACGCAGTGTTTCCTCTATAAGTTTGTATTTGGTTTCCCACGACAAGGTTTCACGATGTTTGTCCAACACAATGTCTCTATGATGTTCAATGTCGGTTTGCAAATCATTGATCTCTGCTTCCAAACTCAAAACACGCATTTCATTATTCTGCAAATTTTACAATAATTTATTATTGTGCAACTGTATCAAATGTGAAATTACCTTGAGTCTCTCCAGTAATTCATCATGTTCTTTTTCACATTCACTTTCTTCCGATTCATGCTTTTGGCGTTTCTTTGCCATTTTGGCATTTAATAGCTCCACTTTCGATTGGTAAAGTTGTATGTCACGATTTAACTCTCTCGTACTATCTTCTGACTCTTGCAGATCATGGTCGACTTTGAGGGACTTTTGCTTAATAATGGATAATCCTGTTTTTACGTTACAAGGAAATGTATGTAAATTAATATCCTACGATTTTGTTTTTAATAAATATTACTTACGTTTTTGCGTAATTTGAATTTGATTTATTTGGACATTTCGTCTTTGGGTGAGTTTTACAAAATGGTTTTGGAGCATTACCCAAAACTGTTGGAATTCCATTATTTGCTGTTCGGTCGTTTGTATAGTTTTCTCTAATAATTGTATCTATAAATAGGAAAATATTAAAAAAAAAATTTAAAATCCATTGATTTGGCTAACTGTCCCCGGAAACGGTGCTTGTGCCGCAGACGCCTTCGTCTTAAATTGAGAACTTAACTCAATGCCGATATTTAGAAGTAAGATATCTAATATAATATTACAAATATTTGAAATTGATTTGAATGTAGTTTGGCACATATAATATGTCGTTATTATTTTTTTAAATAAAAATAGACCCTCTGAAATGCATGAAGTGTGGATTGTAATTAAGTGTGGAACATAAATTATAAATTTTTAACAAATTAAAAAATCTTTATTTCCATTTTGTTTTTGATTTAAGAAATATGGGAGAGGTTACGAGCAAAATACTGAACCAATTAGGCTTAAAATTATATAAAATATTCTTTAACCCATTTACGCCCGCGGTACTAATTTGGGAACTCTTGATTTTTGGAGCCTTCCAAAAAAGTTATAGACATTCAATATATTCTTGCATTATTGATTATCTGAAATCTCAGGAATTATATATCGAAGAATTTCATTGCAATACGTGATTTTGTGACAAAAATCTAAAATTTCACAATTATTTTTTATGGAAAGTGCATGTAAGTACATCTTCATAATTATTTATTTTTAATAATAAATTCAGCAAATGACAAAAGAATTTTTCAATGTTATTAATTCTTAGGATTTTAAAGCACCGATTTGATCGATCGGCACAACTATAATAAATAAATACTAGATTTCTACAAGCAATAACAAAACAACTTAGTGAATCGTTTTAGAAATACGTGCTAAAGACTGTTTTTCTTTGGAATACAAAAAAGTAATAAAAAATAAATAATATATTGGTCTCAAGATGAAGATATTGGAGTTGAAGTAGCATCAAGAATAATGTTCAAAAAATAGGAATCCAAGAAGTAAAACGAAATGTAGACTTTGTTGACAACAACGACCAAAAATATGCGAAATTAGAAACTTGCAGATCTTTTTATGAAAGAAACTCAGCCAATGAAACGTTTTTGATGAAGACATTTTGATCGAATAATTCATGGCGAAGTATTCCGATTATCATTAAGGAAAGCAATTCGAGACGGACCCGTACACTTTTGTCCAAAATTTTTATTGGATCAAGTTCCGCTGGATATTGTGATTGCTTTGATACTCGTACATACCGCGGAAAATTGTGCAAATTAGTGAAAATGATGCTGAGAAAATTTTACAAAAATCCTGCCAATTATAAAATATTTTTCGACAAGTTTTTCTCTAGTGACCTTCTTTGCGACTTACGTGATTTGGACTATCGTACAACGGAAACTATCCGTGCGTGTTGCACAAATAAATGCAAAGTGTACAGGGGATGGCGAAAAATCCAAGGCTAATTTTGAGTACAGGTTCGATAAAATTAATGAGGTACTGCTGGTTCGCTGAAAGGACAACTATGTGTACAGGGGCAGCAAATTACGGGTCCTATGATTGGGTAGGTACTTAGAAAAAAGCGAAAAGCTGAGATAAATTTAACGTACTTGTTTTAGAATTATAAAAAGGTATTGGCGCGGTCAATGACATAGACCAGTCTTTTTTATTGTAAAGAAATGGCACACACGGTGGACATTCGATTTGAATCTTTGCGCGCTGGCAGGGAGGCTATCTCACATACGAATTATGCGGCTATGGAACGAATTCTCTCTGCAATACGTAATGCGATTCGCTGGCACATCGACGACGAAGTGTAGTTCTTAATAAGGAGCGGATTTCGAAACATCTTCTCTAATCTCATTAAAACAAACTCCATTGAAGTAACAGTTAAACAAATAATGTATTGTACACCTCCTCAGTTTCCAGAAACACATGTATATCAGTGGAGACAGAGAAGAGAGAAGACTTAAAAGAGTGAACTCGAAAACAGCGTTTCGAATCCAAATAATTTTTTTCAAACCAGGAGTAAGTAGGAAATATGAAAATTTCGTAAAAGCCTTTTTTAGTTGGTAATATTATCTCTTAAATAAATGTTGTAAATGTTAGTTATGGGATTTTCGTCAATACTTTTTAAAAATTTTGGATTTTTTTTCTTCAAATCGTAATAACTCATTTATTATTAATTTAAGCTAAAATTTTATTAAGACCTCTTTTATAGAGCTCTTCTTGGTATAGGTTAGGTTAGGTTAGGTTGATTGGAGGGGTATGACAGCCCATGTCATTACGACATACACCTAAGCCAGTGAAGGCTTGTTGTGCGCTCCCTTGAGTTAACCTTGAGTTAACCATAAGATATTGAACCAAAGTTCTAGAGAAACTCCGTGTCACTCACAAAGTTCCTTAATTTCCTCCAGCATATTCCCCGTAATCGGCTTATGTCCGGTAAGATGTCACTCCCAAGATATCGGGACCTTATTTGTGAGAAGGCGGGGCATTGGCACAAATAGTGTTCCAATGTTTCGCTCTCCTCCCCACATGCTCTACATTCATCTCCTCCCGCTATTCCCAAGCGTTTAAGATGTGCCAGTAGTTGAGAGTGCCCTGTGACCACTCCCATTATTCTACTTAGTTCGAGCTTGCTGAGTCTTAGCAGCTCCCTCGTTCTTCTCTCGTCTGGATCTCCCCATAGAATTTTTGTATTGATTCCCATGGTTCCGTTATTCCAGAGAGTTGAATGGGCCCTTTGTGCCCAAGTCTTTAGCTCTGATTTAACTGCATCGAAAGGTTTCGCGCATTCCAAGCTTATATTACCTAACTCTATTGCCCTAGAAGCAAGTGAGTTTGCCCTCTCATTTCCAGTTATCCCCGCGTGCCCCGGCACCCATATGATGCGTAGTTCACCATGTGTCGAGTAACTGTTAATGGCGTTTTTGCAATCCCAAACTGTACGTGATTTAGTGCGTTCCTCTGAGATTGCTCTTTCTTGGTATATATCTAGGGTTTTCTTCATTCGTTAAGGTGTTTAGTTTTTTTCTTTAATTTTGTCCTGAACATAAACCATGAAAATATAAAAAAATGATCGTGATGTGACAACAAAAATATCAAAAAAATTTTCCTTACGTGAATGTATTGTGTACTCGTCACGATTCTTTGTAAATATTAATGGCGTGAGCGTGGCATTAATACAAAGAATCGTAACAAGAACAGAACAACAAAACTTTTGATTGTTTCAAGAATGCAGATTAGGGACCATGTGGTTACAGTCTGCAGACATTATGGATTTAGCTCTCATATCAAAAGATAAGGTCTTTTACATAATTAATATTGCACCAGCTGCCATTATGATGACATTATAAACTACCTACTCTTTTCTGAACTTGAAACGCTACGGTTCTTCCTACATGAATCTGCATTGTGGCTCACTCACCCTATTTTCTTCTTTATCTATCTACTCCTTTCCCGCTATCTGCAGGTATCACAGAGATCATAAAGAATCAGACAGAGAAAGATAATAGTTCATCCAGCGGCCCTTTAGCCTGCGTGTGGTTTATGGGTATCGAAATATTTTTTTGGAAAGAGTGCAATTTAGAACTCCATATTATGTCAAGTACGTACAGCATTGACCACATGTCCGATATTAAAATATTGAAACTTTATTATTTTTTGCAATTTCAATTACGTTAACAATTTCCCTCGACATAAAGTTCACGGGCCTTGTCCGTTTGTTATATTCGAGGTAGTCTGTTTGGTTTTGATTTCGTGAACATAATGCCACCAAAGAAATAATTTAAACTCTCTCCCTGTTGCTTTTGTGTAGGAAGTCGGAATCTCGGATTCAATATCAATGAAAAAAAAAACAAAAAAACAAATGCCAAGGCATTTCACTATAACACTTGATAATACCGATACATAAATCCCGGATGGCCGTCAGATAAGTACAAGTTTGATTACCTCTAAGGAACAACGACAATGCCGCGTGAGTCGTTAATGAAACAAGCGGTGCTTTATGAATGCATTAACAGCACAAAACGTTAACGTTACAAAATTAAAAAATTAAATTATGTACCTTTATTTGGGTGGGACTAGTTTCATCGCTCTGAGCATTCCGTGTTAAATCGTCCAACTGTTTCATTAGTTTGTCGAAACGATTCATTTTGATGTTACTTTGTGCTTCCAAATGCTTCATTTCAGCACTAATATTGTCTGCATTTTTTTCTAAAACGGCAAGTTCTTCCATTAATTTATCATTTTCTTGACTCATTCTGAAATTATTGGCCTGAAGACATTCCATCTCCAGCAACGTGCTGCCTAATTGATTTTGGGCATGCGATAAATTCAATTCTATGGCTCTCCTCTGTTCCTGGGCATTATTAAGCAATTTGAGGCGATATTCACTTGCTTTGTCAGTAATTAGTTGATCTTGAGCCAGTTTTAGTATATTTTCTTCAATTTCGTATTTTTTGCTATTTTGCTGATCTATCTTCCATTGGAACCGTCGAATCTCTGTTTCTAATATTGTACCTTCCTTCGTTGCTTCCTTTAGGTCTTTTTCGGTTTGTTCGAGTAGAAGTGGTATTTCAGAGAGTTTCTTCTCTAATCCAGCCAAAATGTCGGATTGATGTTTGCCTGATTATTAAGTTAATTATATAGTATATATATAAGGAATTGCAGGAAGCCAGGTCACAAAACTCCACGAAAGTGAAAATTCACATATTTTGAGCCATCAGCTTTTAGACATTTTTTTTATAAAAATATTCTGCCACAATAAATTCTTATAGTCTAAGACGACGTAACCTTAAACTTTTTATTAGCACAAAAAGATGATAGAAAACATATTTATTTGCCTTGCGTAAAATAGGCTGAAAATGTTTTTATTCATGTTTCATAGTGGCATTGAAAACAGGAATTTATTAAAGTGCAGTTTCCACAATCTGACTGCTCCAAGGAGTAAAAATTTTATGGAAATCACCAAAAAAACTGAATGCATTTCATATAAATTTTCTACCCAAGTCGATCGTCTGGATTGTGGAAATCGGACATAAGTTCGTAAATATTGTCGAGAAGCTAAAAAGGTTTTCGTCTTCACTTTCGTCTTCACATTTCAGCATTTTACTTACATTCCTTTTTCAAAGTTGTAAAGTTTTCTGCCAGTCGCCTTTTAAATGCTTCCAATTTCTCATTAACAGCAAGTTCTTTTTTAATTTGTTTCTTGACACCCTCTATTTTAGCATTATTTAGTTTAATTGATTCCTGGCCTTTGCTAAAATGACAAAAAAATTATTAATTGACACTCAGGTGTGTGTAAAAAGTCGGTAAGAGGTTAAATTTTTGAATTGAACGAATTTCTCTAAATTTATATGCTCAATTTTGTTCGATTTCACCGTTTGTGTGATACGAGTAGGTTTTGGCAACTTCATTCTCTCTCGCTCTCACTGAGAGTCAACAAATAAACCCAACGTACCAGTGTTGAAAAAGTAGGTACAATTGTATCTTTTTCCGACGTTTTTCACCTTAAAGGTACATTAGGTACAATAGGTTTATTTTAGGTACATTCCGGTTGGGGTTGCACGAATTTGCCACTGTTTAACATAATTAACGGTTTTTACACAATTTCCCTATTAACCTCTTATACGGCTGAAAATCCATAATTACTTTAACAACTAGTTATTTTAAAACTAAAAAATGGTTTTGGCAACTCTATTCTACACTATTGTGAATAGTACATATAAACAGAAGAAAAAATAAACATTAAGAGCTCTTTACTTTTGCGCGGATTTCTTTGGTGGCTTTATAAAATTACGGCGATGGATAAGTAAGTTAACCAAATTAATTCCATATAAATTAGATACTTATTACATTTTCCTGCTATAGGTGAATCAACCGCAAATCTAATGCAAATCATGATTGCGATGAAGGGTATGTATTTCTATTAACATTTGTGTTACTGCAATTTTTTGACAATTGTTCTTTTAGCAACAATGCAGATGAATACGAGCAAAATGAGGTGCCGGCTAAAAAGAAAAAATACAATATCCCTTTTAGAAAGGAATGGAAATTATCACATCCGTGGATAGAAGAAGACCAAATCATTACACAAGGTAAAAAGTGTTCAGTTTGTTGCGTCTCCATTTATGGAAACCTAAGCCACATCGTCCGACATGCGAATTCAGACTTGCACAAGAAAAAAGCAGATATTGCTAAATCAACGCTAAAAAATGTCAAATTTTGCGCTGCCAAATTGCGAAGAATAGCGTATATCTAGTTTGGCAAAAGAGCTAGAGATTCGCTTATGCTTATTTGTATCAGAACACAACCTACCTTTCGCATCATTGGATCATTTAAATCAATGCGTTAAAACAGTCAAGTATTCGAAAATAATTTCAAAAATGTGTATAAACCGGCAAAAGGGGCATAGCGCATAGCGTTAATTTTTTGTTATTATCATACAGATATGGATATTTATATTTGTTTAAATAAAAAAATTGCATAAAAACTAAACACCATAGATTAATAGTTTTAGGTACATTCAGACCCAAAAAGGTACAAATTTTTTGGTAAATTAGGTACACTTTAAAATTTCAGATTTTCATCACTGCAACGTACCATATGCTGCCGTTTGTTTTGTTCTCGCTTCTTTTTTAATAGTAAAGGATGTACTGTACACATTTAAACGTAAATAAAATTAAAATTCTGGTGCCGAATCTTTACATCCGTGAACGAACAACTCGTCACGTAAAAATAAATTTTTGAGATTTTGACATACATACGTGAACGTGCAGCAATTCACAATAACTGTGATTACAACGTTCGTTATCGTAAGACTAAACGTATGATTTTTACGGACTGGCATTCGTTCACAAAATTGTGTTCGAATAGATAAACAATTCTTGGATCTTAAGAAATAAAATTTAACATCTTTGATATTTTCTTAAATAAATAATATATTTTGTAATGTTGCATATACTTTTAGGACTGTTTACAACAAAGTTAATCCTTAATAAAAGGAATTAATTGCTGAATTCATAAACGAACAGCAAACTTGCTTCCTAATTGTGCTCAAGGGAAATCTATTGAGATGATGTTGCGAATCGTCTCAATTTAGTGGGACCACCTTTAAAAGATGTGGAAAAAGGTAAATAAATTTACATTTCATTAAAAGAACCCTTAGCGATGCTGCTGCACTTTAGGCCTGCGTTGACCAGAAATATCAGGCAAAGAAAAACTTTAATACATTTTTCTAAAAAACAAACTGGTGACCGTCCTAATGAGAAATAGATATTGACGCTCAGTGAAAAGCTTTTAATTGAGGCAGCCGAGATCGAGGCAGCTGTTAAAGGTAACAAATCGGTGCCCACATTTGGTAAAAGAGAGATTCCAAACACTGAGTACTGCAGTAATATTATCGTGGTGATAGCTCTTCAAAAACCCTAAAAGAATAGGGAACAACCTGGATGCAGACCAAAAACTGTATTTGTTTGAAAAAAATATTAGGGCAGTTACCGACTACCCAGCAAATATCGATGTTAAGCTAAACCGATTGTTACAAATCGCTTCTGTGTCTCAGCTGTCTCCGTATTATTCTTTCATCTTCTTCACTATCACTTGAATTTAAATAGAAAATAAAATCGGATCCATTTTTCTTATTTTACTCGTCGTTAACTTTAAATTTTTTAATAGTTTCAAAATTATTGTGGATCAAATAAACTATTCACAGTGAAAAAATTGTGAATTCAAAAAATAACTACGATCCATCTGCAATCATATATGTGTGAGATAATCAGCAGTTTCACAGAGCTCCGTTCAGATTGGTATTGATTCCATAGTTGCGATTCCGAACAAACTCATTTTTGGAACTTTAAATGCCGTTTAATTTGCATTTGGATATTACAGAGATAGAGCTTTCATATTTTAAACTTTGTTTACACGCAAAGCTCCCCATAAGCTTATTAACAGGCAAAACTTGTGCGCAAAAGTTTATTTGCGGCTCGTAAAGGTATGCAATTTTTTTACTTTCTAGAACAAATGAAGCTGGTAAAAAAGTCCTTGTTAAATTCACTTTGCAAATTTTAATTGCAAAATTAGTTATTTGCTTAAATCCTAGTGGTGCATTTCCGAATATTTAATTTTCGATAGTATGTTGTGTTTGATGAACAGCGAGTTTTTCGTTATATATGGACCGATTTTGAAAATTATTTTTTATATAAAATGATATGCTCCGGAGATACGAATAGTAAAAAAGGTATGAATATAAAATTTGTATTGAAAAACATACAGAACTGTAAAAAATAAAATTAAAATAGATATAAAATAATAAAATAAAAAAATATTTTTTAGCAAAATTACAAATAAATTACAAATAAAAAACAAATGGCAAAGCTGGTTGAGCTGATGAAAATTAATCCAGATATTGGTCGAGGCAGGCTGCCATTTGGATATAACAAAATGGGATAATTTTTGGCTTGGGACAGTCAATTAGAAATATTAAAAAATGGAAATATGTACCACAAATAAAATGCATTTCTGTGACATAAACAACACCTAGATGTTGTAAACCATAATAAAAAAATAAATTAGTGTTGTGTTGTAGCCGAAACAACAAATAACAACACTTCAGTTTGATATATTGAATAAATAATACGGGGTTGAATGTTTTAAAAGACTAGTGTTTTTATGGTCTTTTGGATTTTAGGTGACGATATGTATGTACTTAGAAAAATTACAATAAAATCCCGTACCCGGATTATAAGTTATGTTTTCCAACTCTTCGCAAAATTTTGTTGTTCTTGGTTGCTTAATTCGTTTCAAACCCTAAATGTTCTTAAAAGGATATATGAGAGGTACCCATATCTTTGCTGAAATTTAAAAAATCTTATACACTTGCTCCTAGATCTATGTAGATCGAAATTTTTTAGTATAATGTATTGAAAGTATTCGTATCTAAAGTATACACAAAACCATGTGATTATTTTTCAGCTTGTGTCCTCCCTCTTTATATATGTATTTTCAATTCTGCTCGGTGACAATGCATCGTGCCATGTGTAGAGGCAACCATCTTCCAACATCCAAATAATTTGTCATTAAAAATATACAAGCAACAAAAACTGTGAAAACATTTTTATATATTGAAGTCTGAGGAATAACTCAGACGGTTGTACTTTCCCAAACGGTTTGAAGCAACTAATGATGTTTTCTTTTCTAAAAAAACTGTAACACTTTTTGCCCACTCAAAGAGATTAAAAGGAAATTTTATTCTATTTAATGAGCGCTTATTTAATAGAAAGAGCACGGCATCCTTTAAGTAAGTTAAAATAAAATTGGAGTGATTTTTTTCGGAAGATATGAAAAGTGTGCTAATTTTATAACCTCAGCTCGCTGACACCAAGGATCTTCTTATGCTACTCGCACGGTTAAGAAAAATTAATGACAGCAGCTGAATAAACATAACAAAATGGCCTCTTTAGAAACACAATCTTTGTAAATCTACCCTCTCAGACGTCTTTTATAACCACTGTGAAAACAAAAATTCGGACTTACTCTATTTCGACTTTAACTTGATGCAAAATACGGTCGCGCAATGAAATTGCCACTATCACTTGAGACCAAGCTTGTGTTAAACGATGGTGTTCATTTTCAAGTATCTCCAAATCGGCATTTGCATTCGAAACACTCATATTTAAGACCTCTATTACTTCCAAAATATCTTTTATTTCGCCTTGGATCACTTCCAGCTCTTTTTCCTTTTTCTTTACTTCCACATCCAAGTGGTAGACAAAAAAATCTGACTTTTTCTTCTCTTCGGACAATTGCTGTTGCAGTTGCGCATCGCGGCTAACAACGCGCTTGGCATTTTTCACTTCCTCTTCAACTTCATCGGTCCATTTGCGTATATTCTTCTCAAGCTCTTGCATGTGCTCGAGCTCCGCCATGCGCTTGTTGTATAAAGTTTTCTGCTCTTTAGTCAATTGAGCCTTTTCCTCGTACTCGGCCTTAAGCTGGTTCACAGTCTCTTCTTCTTGTTGGCGTTGTTGCAGATTCTCTTGAATTTGCTGAGCGAATTCTTCCAGCTGTTCGTTTTGTCGTTTAATTTCCTGTTGTCTATCATACAATATGGCGCCCTGCTCCTCTCTCTGCTGTTCCTTTTGCTTGACGGAATATTGTATTTCCTCGATTTCATTAATCAGTTGATCTCGGCTGCGTATGAGAAATTCTCTCAACGATTGTTGGAATTTGGCCAATAGTGGATGATCCGGAGGCAACAACGCCAAGGACGCTTCATCGTCTTCGTTAGATGTTATTACATCACCGCCTGCCTTTTCTACATTCGTATCGTCAAAATTTTTATTCTTTAAATTGCTCTCATCCTGTTCCGCTTTTCCTGCCTCCGCACCGATTTCATTTACATCAGACATGTTTACCAGTAAGAATTTATGTATGTAAGGCTTTTTTTTAGTAATTTTTTATAAAATATGTTTATTTATTTGTTTATTGAAAAATATTTTATAAATAAATTTACAAAATATAAATTCGTATCATATAAATTAATGTCTTAATGTCTTTTTCAAACAAGCTGGTTATTAAATTTGATTTGGTTGTTTTTTTACCTAGTGCAGTGACAGTATCAAATAATCTAAGAATTTGTTGCTACTGACAAAGTCCTTTATTTATTGCAGGCCAACAAAATTTATTCGCTAGTTACTAGTTATTTCAAATAAATAACTACTGGTATCTAACAACCCTTAGTAACTCTGCAACTGGTTGCATTTCCATACAGTTTTTATACCAAATATTGTACGTAAATTTATGCCCAGTACACACGAGGCTATTGTGAATAAATCGCACACTGGTACTTTCTACACTTTTAGGTGGGGCCAGAAATGCAGATAAGCTCACTGATCTTGTTGATTTTTAATATGCGTTAGATAAGGCAAATTGATATAAAAAAGAAATAATAATGAATATAAAGTATCCAGTATCAAGAGGAACTAAACAAGAGCTTTTTTAATTCGCAATTTCAGTAAATTTATTATTTTTGTAAAAATTCTTCTATTTATATAGGGTCTTTCATTAAGCCCCATTAAGCCATTAAGCGCTAAAGTTAGCCCCAGCAAGAATTGTTTCATTCTTGTTGAACTATTAATAAATGAAATAATATTTCTCTTCGCTAAATGGCAATAGCTCCCTCCAGAAAAATTCTCAGAGATTGTAGATTCCTCTAAAAAGTTCTCTATTTGCGGCAAAAACGTAGAACATTCTCGTTGAGCATTTAATATATGAAAATCTCTAACTCTTTCCCACTTCTTATAACTTCCTTGAAAAAGGGCAAAAAGCTCCTCTTAAATTAAAATGTGTTTAAAGTGTTAATTTTTCATTTATTCACAATTGTAGCCTTTATATTTTAAGTATAAGATGTTTTCGGCAAGGAAAATATTACACTTTGACCCTCTAATTCAGCGTTTTAACCCTCTACGAGGCCTGTTCTATAGAAAAGGTGAATTCTTATTTTTCAATTTTTATTTTGTTCCCTTCATTATTATATCTAGATGAATCTAGATATAATACACTTGTCCCAGAGTTTTTTCCAATCCTCGAAGCAGTTCTGGTATTCACTTTTTGGTATGGGCTTGAGCTCTGTCAGCGATTCGGTCCTTCTTCAATTTTGGGAACAACAAAAAGTCGCAGCGGGCGAAATCTTGTGAATGCGGTGGCTGAGGCATGATTACGCTATTCTTTTCGGCCAAAAAATTATGAACAAGCAATGACGAGTGAGCAGGTCCGTTATCGATTCCCGACGTTTTTTTTTTTGTATTGGTTCTCGCAAACGGCAGTAATCTTTGAGATAATACTCCTTATTAACTGTGCGACCACATGACAAGAGCTCATTATGCACTACGCCAAGGTAATCACAGAAAACAGTGAGCAAAACCTTTACATAACTTGGCGTGCTTTTTTGGCTTTTGGCTCTTCCATTGGAACGATTGGACTTTGGTTTAGATGTCATAATCATATACCCATGATTCGTCATCAGTTATGACCCTTTTCGCAAATCTGGATTGTCATTAACATCTCTCAACATTTAATGAGCGATTCCTATGCGAGGGTTTTTTTTTGTTCAAAATTCAGAAATTTTAGAACGAGCATTCCTGTTCAACATTCACATTCGAAATTTAAAAATTCGCCTTTTTTATTTAACAGTTCTGGTATTCGTAAAACAAGTTTTAAATTATCATTACCGTTCTCAATAATATTTTCATTTCACCGCACAAACTTTGTATTGACGCAATGCCAGAGCAAAAATTCAGTTTCTGCAGGTCCTGCTATTCGATAGCCAGATTCGACGATTTTTTTATGTTGATTTTGTTACGATTTGTGGCCATCAAAATCAAGAATTTTTGCGATGTACAATTAGTGTGGCATTGTGTTAGTGTTGTTGGACTGTTTAAGTGGTGAAGGCATGGTAGCACTGGTCACTGAACAGTAAAGGCAGCCATTAATACTCTTCTATGCTATTGTACATTGTAGCGTCCTATTTAGTCGTTAATATTAACAGAATCGCAGGCAAAGTAAAGCATTTAATAAAAATGGGCAGACATGCAACTTCAGAATTGCTCTACTTAACACCAAACTCGCTCCAACTCTGCTAAAAAAATAAAAAAAATGCGGAATAGTAGAGTTGTAAAAAAGAATTTAAACGCTCTCTCTCTCTCACACTTTCTTCTCATTTAATCATCTGTACTCTATCCCTTTCACAAGGATGTAAACCTTAAGTAGTAGAAATTTTGACGATTTGACGACTTTTGCCGTAAATTTGACGTACCTTAGATATTAAAAGTAGATTTTTTTAATGTAATAGTTATTGCTAAGGTTATCAATAAAAGGAATTTCATTTTTAAAATAAGTCAGAAAACGAGCTATTTCTTCAACTGAGCTCTTGATGCTGCCTTATGTGGATTTGTCTTGGTTACCTGCACAAGGCTTGTGTACAGAAATGCACAGTCTTCGGCAATTGATGGTCTATTTTCCACGTTCGGGTTTCGATTTTGACAACTCTACTTAATATCTAATAATAATGATATTATTTATGTAGATATAAATATATATGCGATTGCTATACTTTTTGACATTCCAATATCCAAGAGTGTTTTTGCTGTTGTAACTATTGCCCCAATAAATCTGCTCTTTAAACTTAATACAACCTTAGAAATTTGTGAATTCCCTGAATATAAAAAATAAGAATTCTATTATGTGTCTAGTTTCCTTAAACAATTTGGAGGCGCTTTTATACGCACAAAATGGAAATCCCCTGAATGCCCGCCCGCATTGGTAATTTCTCTTTGTGCTAGTTTTAGTTTATGAGTGAGAGAGAGTGAAGAGCAGAGAGAGGGGGAAAGAGAGCTCAAGTGTTTACATTTTATGTATGTCAAAATGTGTTTACTTTTCATTCTTCTGTTTACAAGCAGCTGCTTTGGACTGTTGAAAACTTTATGACACAAAAAATTTTTTGTGTTTGTTAATTGGTGGCGTGGTGAAGTGATTAAAGTGCTTGGCTACAAAACCAAGTACTCCAGGTTCTTCCGATCCCTTGCAGAGGAGAAACAATTTTCACCATGGTTTTTAGAGTTTTAAAATTAAGTGGCGTCTACCCTTCTCCAAAAAATCTATCGAAGAATCCCCCTGACCAACCTTCTCGCTGGGAAAGTGGATAAAATCATGACAAAGGTCAGACAGCCACCACCCCATGGGGAAAAAGGTGGGAATCAATGATTAACCAGGTTTCTTACTCCTTACTATACCAAATACACAGAGGGCGTTGTTTCTAGGCAGCGACAGATGGCAGCCCCATTATATGTACTAGACCTTCTACAGCAGACCAATCATCTACTCAGTTGGAACAACAACTGTGCACTTGCTCTTTTCTTTTGTTTTCTGATTCGCACTTTCAACACAATACAATTTTCGCATAAAAAAATTTAAAACAACACTATCAAAGTCGAAAAAGAATTTAATAAGTGCGGAAACAAATATTGCAAGTGTAGAAGGGGTCTAACTATAAATTTGTGCTGGAAGAAACATGTAAACCCAGGATAAATTTATTTTCCACCAGCCATGTTATTCGAAATTCGAGTAGCAAACGTGTAAAAATAGGATTGGGTGTATTCTCTTCACAGTGGGCCAAGTTGAATCTATTCTCCAACCACATACATATATTTTGGACCTTCACTGTTTTTGATATACAATATTATTTAAAAATGCTCTCTCTTCGTTTAATAACCCATTCTTACTGACTTGATTCATTTAATTGTCAAACTGTCCTTTTTATAGGGAGAACGTGGACAACATTTCCAGCATCTCATCGATCATGCTGTTCGTAGAGGCTGTCGATCTTCAGACAAATGAATACTCATTCATAATTAAAAACTTATTATATAAAATGTTTATGCCACATTTATTTGTGGAAAGTTTTCACACTGAGCAATGTCCATTTAATGTCAGCTTTACTCAATTTAAATTGGTAAAGATAACAACTTATCAGCGGTGTTTGTTATATTTTCAAGAGCTTTGAGTGGCTGTGTTGTTGAACTAAAATCCACTTTTTATAAACATTTCCATTTTTTTACGATAAGCATCGTTCACGTGAATGTTGTAAGTCACATGTGTTCCTGCATGATCGTCAGGAATTTTTCCTTTCATTTCCATCAGTGTGCATTATCGTGAGTACAAATATATTAGAAGTGAGTAAGTGACTAAAAGTGTTTCGCTAAATCGTAAAAAAGGGCGTTTCTCTGCAAATGGAATATATTTATTTTGTATTTCGTAACAGTGGGCTACCGTGATCACAATAATATTTTATGCGAGAGTGTGCATAATCATGAGTGAAGAGTTAATCACGCTAACCTGTTGTTAACCAATACAAACTGGATTGATATCCTCTCTTTATCTGATCATTCTCCCGATGCCATAGATCGAATTATTAACACATTTTATACAATTTTAAAGCATTATATGGATGAGTGTGTACCAAAGCACTACGCTACTTCATCATCTGGCCCTCCTTGGGCATCTAAAATGTTATCAAGATTGAAAAATCAAAAAAACAAATATAAGTCTACGTCGTCGGCAATTGAATATATAAAATACTGTAAGTTGCGGGCAGAGTACAATTTACTTAATCTGAGGCTATACAAAAATTATATAAATAATATAAAACAAAATCTTACACGTGATCCAAAATCGTTTTATAAATTTGTGAATACCAAAAGAAAATCTAATAGCTACCCCTCTACTATGAAATTTTCTGGGATAGAATCTTCTGAGGCACCTGTAATAAGTAATATGTTCGCTGATTTCTTCGCCTCAAATTATTCTGACGCTAAATACGACGCATCACGCAACTATCCATTTCCTATACAAGAACAACAACCAATCATGCTTCCTTGTATCAATACATCTAGCGTCATCTTTTTTATAAAGAAACTAAAGTTCTCAACATCTAGTGGTCCTGATGGCGTTCCAAACTGTATTCTGATGAATTGTGCTGAAAATTTGTCTTACCCTCTTACTATTCTTTTCAATTTGTCAATTAAGTATGGTTATTTTCCTAAACTATGGAAAGAGTCGTATATTATACCATTGTTTAAATCTGGCTGTAAGTCAAGTATAAACAATTACAGAGGTATTGCCAAGCTAAGTTCTATTCCAAAACTATTTGAACAATGTATTTGTGAGCCTCTTTGCCACCAAATATCATCTTTTTTAACACCATCTCAACATGGGTTTCGCAAAGGTCATTCTACTTCAACTAATCTGCTGCATTTAACTACAATAATTAATCAGGGATTCACAAATGGAAAACATACTGATGTTATTTATACTGATTTCAGCAAGGCTTTTGATAGAGTAAATCACTACCTTTTGTTGCGGAAATTGTATTTAATGGGATTCTCCAATAGAACTTTGAATTGGATAAAATCGTATCTGGAAGGAAGACACCAACGCGTTCGCTTCATAAACGTCCTTTCTAAAAAAATATATGTTAAATCTGGCGTTCCGCAGGGTAGTCACCTTGGGCCCATTTTTTTCTCGCTTTTTATCAACGATTTACCATCATCAGTACAATTTTCTGATATACTAATCTATGCTGATGACGTCAAGATATTTTTGAATTCGGATGATCAACTTAGTCAGTCATACCTGCAGCGAGATTTGGACTCATTTTTTATTTGGTGTAAGGAGAACCTTTTGGCTTTAAATGTCAAAAAATGCAAACATATGCGTTTCTCCAGAAGAGTTAACTCTAGTGGATATTTCACTTTAGAAGGTTGCTTATTGGAGTGCGTTGATGAGTTTCTTGATCTTGGAGTTCTGTTTGATCGAAAGCTTCTCTTTATCAACCACATAAATACGTGCATTAATAAGGCACGTGGTGTATTTGCATTTATTAAACGCTGGGCCAAAGAATTTAATGATCCAGCAGTAACGAGGCAACTATATACTTCCTTGGTGAGGCCTATTCTTGAATATTGTTCTGTCATCTGGGACCCTCACTATAACATCCACATTGATCGTTTAGAGTCCGTACAGAAGCAGTTTCTACTTTTTATATTGCGTAATACATACCCTAACCGTTCGTCAAATCTTCCATCATATGAATTCAGATTAAAACAAGTTAAATTGCCTACATTGAAGAGCCGCAGAAAAGTTTTAAATGCAATATTTGTTATTAAACTTATAAATGGTGACATCTGTTCCGAATTTCTGGTAAATGAGCTGACGTTTAACGTACCGCAATATCATCCTCTGGCACTGCAATATTTTCGCCAAAACTATGCTAATGCTTATCCTTTCCGTAAAATTTGTTGTAGCTTCAATGAATTGTATAATGTTATTGATATGTCTTCTAACATAAATGTGATTAAACGTAATTTAATTTTATATTTAAATAATTAGTTTAGTTTTATATTTTTTAATTTAATTTTTATATTTAAATAACTATTTTAGTTTTATATAATTACATGTAACTTTTCTTCTTAAATATTGTTGTCTGTAAGGATCTTATTAATCCATAGACTAAATAAAGAAACAAACAAACCTCTCTACCCATTATGAATCCAGATCAGGACGTTCATGTATTTTTATAATTATTAATTAATTTGTTCCTCTGCAAAAAGGGCCAGAATTACGCAGATATAAATAAAACAAATTTTAATGAAAAATTTCGTTATATTAATCAATGGGCGGGCATAGGCATAGATAAACCCTTCTAAGCGACCTCAGAAGAAACTGCCCACCATACATTTTTCCTTATCTCTAATACATGAGATCATTTTTCTTTTCGTTAAATCCCCAGTAGTTGTATATTCCTCCATGGGCGTAGCTAGGTATGGGCCCAGAGGGCCGTGGCACCCACCTAATTCTATAATAATTTTTTTACATGCATACAATATAAAATTATTAAAAAATGCACAGGGTATTGTGGACGGATTGCTTTTTTCTATTCAAGAAAACACAGCCGATTTAGGAATAGAGATGTCTGTTCCAACGATAGTCTCTCGTCAAACGCAGCGTTCAAATCCCCCATTTTCATCACTTGCTGAATACTGGAAGCGATCTATATACATTCCTTATATAGATTCTTTAATTTCATCACTGGACAGAAGATTTAATGAAGATAATAGGCCAGCGTTTGCAATTCATTGGTTGTGTTAGATAAATTATTTAGCGTACTATCCTCTTAGGTTAGTAAAATACAGCAGATGTAATATTAAAATTATAAGTTAAATATTTATTGTTTTATAATAGACGGTACAATATGAAGTGAGAAAAAAAATATTTTATTCTATTGGCATAAAATACAAATTACATAAACTGAAATTGTTTTATGTATATTAAATTGTTTTTATAAAGTGTATTTTAAACAAGTGTACATATGTATGTATGTATATAAAATACATTTTATTCAACACCCCTTCTCAATTTAAAAAATATTTACAATAGACCAATCATTTTTCGAAATTTTGTAATTTTTTGATTTCTAAGTGGTTTTGTCAAAAGATCTGCTAACATTTCTTCTGTAGGACAATACTCAAACTTAACTTCATTATCTTGTTTGATATCCCGAACGAAATAATATTTTATGTCAATGTGTTTTGTTCGAGAATTGATTTTTTCAACATCCAATAATTTTAAACAACTTTGATTATCTTCCATCAGCTTTGTATTGGTTATTTTAATCCCCAAATCCTTAAATAGCATTTTCAGCCATAAAAGTTCTTGTGCTGCTTCAGCTAATGATACAAACTCAGCCTCTGTAGATGATAATGTAACTTGCTTTTGTTTTCTACTTGCATATGATATTGTTGCTCCGCCAAGTTGAAAAACGTAACCACTTGTAGATTTTCTATCTTTTACATCTCCACCAAAATCAGCATCAGCAAACCCTATTAATTTTAAATCTTTTGCTTCAATGCAAAGCTTTAAATTTTTCGTGCCAATCAAATATTTGAATATTCTTTTTACTTCATTCCAGTCAGTTTGAGTTGGACATGATACTTTACGACTAAGTATCGAAACAGCAACTGTAATATCAGGTCTGGTATTATTTGATAAATACAGTAATAAATAAATAGCACGCCTATACAAATCATTCGATTCTAAATTCCCCTTTGGACTACAAAATTCTTTAATGTATCCAACATCCAAAGGTATCTTCGATGGTTTAGCATTGGATACTCCAAAAATGTCCAAAATTTTATTCAAATAAGTTTCTTGATGAATATAAAATTTCCCGTCCACATGATCAACTTCAATTCCGAGAAATAATTTTAAGGGACCGAGATTTGTTATTTCAAATTCTTGAGAAATTTCGTTAATGACACAATTTAAACTATTTTTATCATTTGTAAATATTAAAATATCATCTACATAAACCAGTAAGTACATAACATTTCCATTTTCTTCTTTTATGTATAAACAGTGATCAGCATTACCCCTTCTGAATCCTAAACTAAGTAATGATTCATTAAGTTTCTGATTCCAACATCTTGCTGACTGTTTCAAACCATAAATACTTTTATTTAACTTGCAAACAAATTTATCATTCTTTACAATGAAGCCTTTGGGTTGGCTTAAATATAATTCTTTCCCCAATACACCATTTAAAAAAGCTGTTTTAAAATCAACATGATGAACTTTCATGCTTTTGTATGATGCAACCGCCAATAAAGTTCTGAAAGTTGATTGCTTGACAACTGGAGCGAACACTTCATCATAATCTTGACCATATTTTTGCGAAAACCCCTTCGCTACAAGTCGCGCCTTGTACTTTATACTACCATCAGGCATAGTTTTAATTTTATAAATCCATTTACATCCCACGGACTTTCTTCCTTTAGGTAACTCCACCACATCCCAAGCATTATTTGCATACATTGATTGCATTTCTTCTTCCATTGCCATCTTCAATTTTTCACTATTTGGACATTTAATTGCTTCTTCATAAGTAGTTGGCTCAAAATGAGCAATTTTACATTCATATCTAGCAGGTAGTTTTCCTTTATTACTTCTTGAAGATTTCCTAACAACAGGCTGTGTTTCATCTGTGGGTGCGTGTTGCAAATTATTTTCGGAAATCAAATTGTTATCAGGTACTACTACATCAGATTCCACTTCACTATCAGCTGTGTCATAAGAATCTTCATATTCGTTACTAGTTTCATTATTTCCACAATTATGAGTTAATAAATCAAAATTATGAGTTAATAAATCAATAGAAACCATATTACTGTTGTGATGGATTTCTGAAGAGACCAGTTTCTAAGCTTGCAGTGTTGGACGTTGTGAATATGTGAACTCCGGTAGCTAGTTCACGGGGGGTAGAATTTGTTATCTTTTTTGTTGTTGTTGTTTTAAATATGTATGTATTTGTACTTATTCTGAAGAATTAATATTAATTTATATTTATATTGTGTTTTAAAAATCGAAGTTGTCTTTGAAGTTTATGTGAATATGTACATATATTGAATTTTTATTGTCCTAGATTTTTATTAGTTGGAAACTTTTGACGAAGGCACACAAAATTTGAATAAACGTTTTACAAAAAGAAATAAGTTCATTCAATAGGCTCCTTGTTTTCAACATTTTTATTCACATTTTTTTGGAATATTGTGAAATCTCCTTCCTCCTTTTTTGGAGAATTGTGTGAATAGTGTTCTCAGTCAAGCCTTTTGTGAGAACGGAATACAACGTGAAATCAATTTTATGAGGAAAAGTAGAAGACTTCAAGGTCTTTCTCCAACAATGCCGATGATAAGGTCTCCAACTGCAATTAACGTTTCATCCAACCAAAATGAAAATGAAGCAGAGGAAACTTTTGTGTTTCCTCCCCAAGAGAGTACAAGTCAAGCTACAAATACAGATCATGAAAGTCAAGAACAAGTATCAAATCAAATTGATAAACGGTTAGAAGATATGCAGGCTCTTTTTTTAAATCAAATAAAATCTATGCATTCGCAAATACAGTTAAATAATACTTATACACAAAGTTCAATAACTGCACTTAGGGAGAATTTGCGATCGATGGAAACAAACGTAGCACGTTTTAATAATCCGTGCACAACGTCAGATGTATCTATTAATAACTCACGTTTATTGCCCATAAATTCAATGGCTGCAGCAAATGCAAACATCCCAAGTGCTTATTTTTATTCAACTGCGGCAACTGTAAGTACATCAAATACCTCGTGTTCAAATGTTCAGTCTTTCGACTCCAATCCATCAGTTTCTACATTTGCAAATTTGCAGCCCATAGTTCACGCTACCCTCCCCACACAATCAAGCTCATCACATCTTTTAAGTCATAATCGGCAAAAGAAAGTTTATCCTCTGCCGAAATTTTCAGGATCACCAGAAGATTGACAAACCTTTTATGAGTCCTTCACATCTTCAACTCAAGAATTCGAATATTCTGACCTCCACAATATTATGCGTCTTAGAGATAGTCTTGAAGGGGTTGCTAGAGAAACGGTGGAATCTTTATTAGTTAGCTCTAAAAATGTAAATGCAATAATTGATGTTTTATCCCAGATGTTTGGTAGACCAGAACAGTTAATTAAATTTCAAATTCAGAAAGTACGATCTTTGCCGTCCGTAAGTGATATAGATTTAAATGCTCTTATATCTTTCGCAAACAAAATTGGAAACATGACAACTTTCTTAGAATCTGTTGGTGGAGACTACCATCTTTCAAATCCGTTACTTTTAAGTGAATTGATAGCAAAGTTGCCGATGTCAAAACGTCTCCAATGGGCAGAAAAATGTTTAACTTTAAATCGCGCACCAACAATATCAGATTTCTCAAGATGGCTTTCCGATTTAAGAAAAATTTCCAATATGGTTTCTGATGCTCTGCCGATAACTGAAAATTTTAAAGAAGCCAGAAAGTATTCATGCGTAATAAGAAACATGAAATGTAAGTTGTGTGATAATGAATGCAAATCATTAGCATTTTGTAAAACATTTTTAGACTTGCCAATTGAGTCAAAGTGGCAAACGGTTAAGTCATTAAAAGCTTGCTTCTGTTGTTTGAAATTTGGCCACCATGTCAATAACTGTTACTTCAAAAAGAAATGTGATAGTAAAGGTTGTGATAGAACTCATCATAAGATTTTACATAGAAATGATTTTCCATCTCATATTCATAGTTCTACCAAAGAAACTTTAAACACATCTCAACAGCAAGCTCGTAGCTGTCTTGTTGATGTATATTCTGAAGATGTGCTTTTTCAAGTCATTCCTGTTAAGCTGTATGGACCAAATGACATTGAAGATATTTATGCCTTCATTGATGATGGGGCTAACGTATCAATAGTAGATTATGATGTTGTAGAGAAGTTGGGTATATCTGGTCAAAAAGAGAATTTAGAGCTACAGTGGATAAATCACCAAATTTCTTGTGAACAATCCCAGAAAATAGACATTCAGATAAGTGGTTCAGAAAATGGTACCCAGAAATACAATATGAAGAATGTGTACGTTTCAAGACATTTGGATCTTCCGCGTCAAAGCCTTAATACATCGAGTTATGACTATAAAAAACTCAATATACCTGACGAAATGTCACAGTTAAATTATCACGAAATAAAACCGAAGATGATAATAAGTTTAGCTCACGCTTATTTGACTGTTCCAGTTAAAACACCGCATTTATTATCTCCCAGTGGGTTAATAGCTACAAAAACGAGGCTGGGATGGCTAATTTATGGAAATTTACACAATATCAGCGCTAAACGAGATTTATATTCGTGCCACCTTAAAAGATTTAACAGATTAATTGATAGTGAGATGGATACTTTAATGAAGAGTTATTTTGGAATAGAAACTTTTGGAATTCGACATTGTGAACCTTTAACATCAACCGAAGATAAGAGGGCACTGGAAATACTAAAAAACACCACGAAGAGAGTTGGTAACCTGTTTGAAGCTGGTCTTCTTTGGAAAGAAGATTTTGAGTCTTTCCCGAATTCATATAGTATGGCATTGAGAAGGTTACTTATCGTAGAAAAGAAAATGTCATCAGATCCGTCGTACGCCGAGGAGTATTGTAAAAAAATAGAAGAGTATTTAGAAAAAGGTTATGCCCGAATTTTATCAAAAGAAGAAGCATCCATAAAGTCAAACAAAACATTTTATCTACCTCATTTTGGAGTTAGGAACCCAAACAAAAAAAAGCTCCGTTTCGTCTTTGACGCGGCAGCTGAGATTGATAACGTATCGTTAAATAAGGCGCTTTTATCAGGACCAGATCTTAATCAACCACTTCAAATGGTGTTGTTCAAGTTTAGACAGGCCCCTGTAGCTGTTTGTGGTGATCTCAAAGAAATGTTTCATCAAATAGGCATTTCTCCTGGAGATCAAGACGCACTAAGATTTCTTTGGAGAAAAGGAGATTCCTCCCAAAGCCCACAGACTTATGTAATGCAGCGGATGATTTTTGGAGCGGCATGTTCTCCTACCACAGCTCAATTTGTTAAAAACCACAACGCGAAAGACTACATGGAAATGTACCCTCAAGCAGCAACCAGTATTATAGAAAAACATTACGTTGATGATTATGTTGACTGCTTTGATTCAGAGCAGGAAGCTATAAGAGTTGTAAAAGCTGTTAAGATCATTCATAACTCAGGAGGGTTTGAAATGCATAACCTTATAACAAATTCAAAAGTCGTTGCAGAAGAATTAGAAATTTCAAACCAGAGTGAGATGGAGTTAAATACTAATAAAATTGAACGCATATTGGGAATGAATTGGGTATCCCATTCTGATAACTTTGTTTTTGTGTTAAACTTTCACAAAGTTCCAAAAAGTATACTCGAATTGAAAACAATACCCACAAAAAGACAATTTTTAAGTATTACAATGTCAGTTTTTGATCTATTTGGTTTTGTAGCTGATTTTATGAAAATATTAATGCAAGAAGTGTGGAGAAGTGGTATTGAATTGGACTCGAAGTTACCAAACAATATTTATGAGAAGTTTAAGCTTTGGTTAGAAGAACTGCCAAAACTAAGTCAGTACAAAATTTCAAGGTTCTATTTTAAAGAATTCGGGTTACAAAATAATTCTGATGACATCGAGCTTCATTTATTTTGCAACGCCAGTGAAGAAGCATTAGCGGCAGTTGGATATTGGCGCATCATTAAAAATTCAATATCGAGTCTTGTTTTCATATCAGGAAAAACAGCTTGTGCTCCAATACGCTACCACTCTATACCAAAACTTGAACTACAAGCAGCTGTAATGGCAGTGCGACTCAAAGACACTATAGTTAAATGTCACGATCGGGTCAAAGCTAGAAAAGTGATTTTTTGGACTGATTCGCACACTGTTATTCATTGGATTAGGTCAGATCATCGAAAATATAAACAGTACGTTGCAAATCGTGTATCAGAGATTTTAGAGAATTCTGAAATTTGTAGCTGGCGTTGGTGCCCAACACTTCAAAATCCAGCTGACATTAGAACTAGGGCAAAGTTTCCGCTCAATTACAATCCGGATGGGAGATGGAAAAAAGGACCAAGTTTTCTCTTTGGTGGGGAGGATAAGTGGCTAGATGAAAGCGACATGGGTAAACAAGATGATAAAAGCATCGAGTATTTGAAAACAACTCATTGTATTTTGACAATACAAGATATAGATGTAATAGATCTTATTGTTAATCGCTTTTCAACATTTTTAAAAATACTACGGATTTTATCATGGATTATAAGATTTTATAATAATATCAATTTTAAAATGAAATCGAATAATATAATTCGGGGAGAGCTAACTGTGGATGAATTATCAGCTGCTGAAAGTAAAATAATACTTCATATTCAAAGAAAACACTTTCCAAACGAATGCAAAAGATTAAGTTCTAAGAAAAATATTGAGGCATCAAGCAATATAAAGTCGCTGAATCCTTACCTCGATGATTTTGGATTGCTCAGAGTTGGCGGTCGTCTAGAGAATGCTGCTGTACTATCAGAATTAGCTAAGCACCCAATAATACTTCCAAAAAAAGAAAGATTCTCGTGGTTGATAGCACAATTTTATCACGTAAAAAACTGTCATCAGAACACTGGTAATGTAATGGGGGATATCCGTCAGAAGTACTGGATTCCTTCATTGAGAAGTCTAGTTCGTTTTATTGAGAATGGCTGTAATTTTTGCAAAATTCGAAAAGCCTCGCCTATTCAACCTCAGATGGGAATGCTACCAGTAGATAGAGTTACCCCGTTTGTTAAGCCTTTCACCTACACTGGTGTGGATTTGTTTGGTCCATTTAATGTTAGAGTACGTCGTTGTCAAGAAAAGAGATGGGTTGTTTTATTTACGTGCTTGAATGTTAGAGCAGTACATATGGAGGTTGTATCTGACCTAACTACAGATGCGTTTTTATTGAGTCTGAGGAACTTTGTTAACAGACGTGGAGTTCCCATTCAAATTCGAAGCGATAATGGCCGAAATTTTGTGGGTGTAAATAAAGAATTGAAAAACGAACTTTTCTTTATGGATTCTAATGAAATAGTATGCAGTTCTTCTCCGCTAGGAATTAAATGGATTTTTAACACACCTTATGATCCAAGTGCAGGAGGAGTATGGGAAAGATTGATTCAGTCTGTTAAAAAGTCTCTTTCTGTATTAATGGGAAACTGTACACCCAGATTAGATGTTTTTGTAAGTTTTTTGATTGAATGTGAAAACATTGTCAATTCGAGGCCTTTAACGCATATACCTGTTTCACCATATGAACCGGAGCCTATTACTCCAAATCATTTCTTGATCGGAGGCATAAATTCGACGCACACCCCAAACAGTTTTGATTCTAAACTTAATTGTTTAAGAAAGCAATGGCGAATTCTGCAAAATTTAAAAAACGGTTTTTGGGCAAGGTGGATCAAAGAATATCTGCCAGAACTAACAAGAACGGTTAAATGGTGCCTACCAAGTGGTTTATTTCAAGTTGGCGCTTTAGTTCTCATTTGTGACACATGTGCAGGGCTGTTAGATGTGACGATTTTAGGTCATTTTGACGTTTTTTTTAGAGAAAAATCAGTAAAATGACGATTGACGGTTTTTAAATGGATGTCACTGCATTTTGACGATTTTTTAAATGATATAAATGAGTTGTATTTTTGTTTTTTAAAATATATTCTTAAAGTTATAAATAATATAAATAGAACCTTTCAAAGTGAAGGTGTTCAAATTCATAATATGCACAGTGATATGTCAAAACTTTTTAAAATAATCTTAAAAAATTTTTTAAAAGAAGATTATGTTAAACAAAATTCTTTCAATAAAATTAATTTTGTTGACACTCAAAATTTTTTGAGTAGGGAAGAAGTCTATCTTGGAGTTTATGTTAAAGAAAAAACTTCTCAAGTTGCCATTAATGTTAAAGCTCACATACTACGTTTATACGCACGTCTTATTTGCAAATAAAAAAGAAGGATGTTGCCGTATAACTTTTTTATTGTAACTTATTAACTCACTTAACAAGTCGTGAATAACGACACTATTTGCAAATAAAAAGTAAGACGTTGCCACTTCATGAACGTTTTTTGTGTTTTTCTTACCAAACAATCATATTTTCGTCACATGGCATCACTAATAATAACATAAGTTCTGTATGCAATTTCCCGTATAAACAGTGAATTAGTTATTTGCAAATAGTTATATTTACAAATAAGACGTGCGTATAAACGTAGTAACAATCAATTTGTTGATAATTGTGTATCATTCTATGTTGAATTATGCATCCAAATAAAAAAAAATATTCGACTTTGTAAATTCTGTTACAAATAAATTACATTATTCTAAACAAAAATACTTCTTTGGTTCCTTTACTAAAAATTTTTCCTAATTTGGTACCTAAAGAGAGATACCAGTCAATAGAAAATGAAATACGAGAATTAAGTTTTATAAATTTTGATGAAAAAGTTGCTGATATAAATATCTTTTGGAAAAAAATACAAGTAATAAAGTTGTCAAATAATAAAAATAAAACAAAAATCAGAAATGCTCTGGAAACAAAAACAATCAAAGAAATTTTGTTTGGAAAAGATTATTTAAAAATGAGATCTTCAGATTGTTTCTGTGCATATATTACAAAAGTTGGCTAAAAAAACACGGAACATTTAATTTGTACGATTATTATTAAAATAAAAAATATAAAACAACGTTGTTAATGTTATCTATGTATGCTTCTGCATGGGAATATACATATACATACATATGTATATATATATATATATATATATATATATATATATATATATATATATATATATATATATATATATATATATATTACTTTTAATTTCAAAATAATTTTTAATTTTTTAATAGAAACCGTTAAACTTCTTGTTTTGTACAATAAGAAAAGTTTTCCAAATAAAAAATTGCATTTGTTTTTTATTTCTAAGGTTTAAATTACTTGACGATTTTATGACGATTTTGTTGAATGTTCGTGACGATTTTGACGAATTTTGTTAAAATTTTTCACGTTTTTCATAGAAAAATACCTAACAGCCCTGCACATGTGCACCCAGGTCTAAATGGAGGCGCGGAAGAGTTGTAGAAATTCACACCGATAAGTATGGGGCAGCCAGATCAGCAACTATCAAAACATGTGATGGATTTCTGAAGAGACCAGTTTCTAAGCTTGCAGTGTTGGACGTTGTGAATATGTGAACTCCGGTAGCTAGTTCACGGGGGGTAGAATTTGTTATCTTTTTTGTTGTTGTTGTTTTAAATATGTATGTATTTGTACTTATTCTGAAGAATTAATATTAATTTATATTTATATTGTGTTTTAAAAATCGAAGTTGTCTTTGAAGTTTATGTGAATATGTACATATATTGAATTTTTATTGTCCTAGATTTTTATTAGTTGGAAACTTTTGACGAAGGCACACAAAATTTGAATAAACGTTTTACAAAAAGAAATAAGTTCATTCAATAGACGCCTTGTTTTCAACAACTGTTCTCATCTTTATTCCTGTGACAGCTCTCAAAATTTTCAATGAATTGAACATCTCGTGAAATAACTATTTTATTAGTCTCTTTATCAAGAATTCTGTAAGCTTTAGACTCATCACAAAACCCAACAAGAAAACCTTCATTTGAGACATTGTCAAGCTTTTGTCGAAACTTCTTATTAATATGATAATAAACCTTTGTTTCAAATATCCTTATGTGTTTCATAGACGGCTGTCGCGAATACCATAACTCATATGGAGATTTATTAATCATTTTTGAGGGCAATCTGTTTTGTAGATAATTTGCAGTGTTCACTGCTTCTGCCCAATATTTCTTTTCAAATTCAGAATCTATTAATAAGCATCTAGTCATTTCAACAAGGCTTCTATTTTTACGTTCTGCTAAACCATTTTGTTCCGGTGTATGTGGTGCAGTGAATTGTTGGCGAATTCCCTTACTTTTTAAAAATTTGCTCAATTCTTTATTTTTAAACTCACCTCCTCTATCGGTTCTTAATATCTTTATTCTACTCTTGAATAAATTCCCAACATAGGCTATATACTCTTTTATTTTATCATAAGCTTGATTTTTGTTTGTTAAAAAATAAACAACACAGTACCTGGAGTAATCGTCAATCATTGTCATGAAATATCTGTTTCCACTTGGTGTAACTTGCTGCATAGGCCCACATAAATCAGCATGCACCAAATCTATTATGTTATCGGATTGTTTCTGTGATTCTTTCGGAAATACTTGCCTGGTCATCTTGCCTTTAAAACAAATTTCACATTTGTCAGAACACTGGCAGTTTTTTAATTTAACATTCAATATCAAATTTTTATCAACAGCATGTTTAATCATTTTGTTATCTCTATGACCAAATCTTCGATGCAATGTGTGAACACACTCAGTTTCGCAAAACTTTACATAATTTGCTATTTGTGTACCTTCGATGACATAAAGATTGCTTACTAAATTTGCAGTAGCTAGAATCACACCTCCCTTGGAGATTTCACATATTCTGTCTTTACATAAAACTTGAAAGCCATTTTGTACCATTTTTGCTACAGATAACAAATTTCCATCAAGTTCAGGTACAAACAAAACATTTTTTATCTTCAAATTTCTACCATTGCTATAGATGAAACACTCCCCAGAACCTTTAGCATAAATTTTCTTACCATTGGCTAAATAAATTTCACCACCAATGTGCGAGTTAAATGTAATAAACAATTTTCTACTGCTACTCATATGACAGCTTGCACCAGAATCTACATACCACTTATGTTGATCCAATTTTTCACCCGAATTTAAACAAAATTCATCGTCATTTGCAGTCTTGAAATTATTTACCGTTTTATTTGCTTTAGGTTAGGTTAGGTTAGGTTGATTGGAGGGGTGTGATAGCCCATGTCATACGACATACACTTAAGCCAGTGAAGGCTTGTTGTGCGCTCCCTTTATTTATCAAACACAAACTGCCAGAGTTCTGCGGCAGGATTCGAACCTGGGACCTTCGCACTACGAGTCTAGTACACTACCTACTAGTCTAGCTTTAAATTTTGAAACTTTATGTTCCCGTTTCTTCCAGCAATCACGTTTGATATGTCCAGCTTTACCACATTCAAAACATTTTTTGATAAATTTATTTTGCGATTTCAAAGCCTGATTTGAAGAACTTGTTTCTTGTTCACATTCTTGCTTTCGCCTGTATTCTTGAATTAACTTTTCCTTCACTAACTCCAATGTTAGTTCATCATCTTTTCGCACTTCTAGAGCAGTTATTATAGTATTATATTCATCCGGTAAGCTTCCCAATAAAAACGCTACTTGAAGATGATTTGCTAGATTTTCTCCAAGACCATTTAACCTGTCTACCGTTTCAAGCATTTCTGATATATGTACTTCGATATCCTTACCATTTTGCAACTGCATGCAACATAACTTTTTTAATAGCATGACTTTATTTGATAGAGTTGACTTCTCGTGCAATTTTCTTAATGCTTCCCAATAGTCATGTGCCGTACTCAAGTTCCGTAGATGTACCAACTGCGCGTCTTCAACTAGCAATCCTATAGTTGCACGAGCTTTACCGTCTTTTTGAGACCAAAGTGCATTTATTGAGCTTGGCTTTTCATTGGAAACAATATCCCACAAGTCCTCTTTTATCAGCAAGAGTTCCAACTTGTATTTCCAAACCTGGTAGTTTTCTCCATTCAACTTCTTAATTCCAGATTTAATGTCTTCCATCTCGCCAAAATCAAGTCTTCAATACTTCTTATAACTTTTATCACTCGCGTATACAAAGGCCCATAACCTTTTAGATAAATTATTTAGCGTACTATCCTCTTAGGTTAGTAAAATACAGCAGATGTAATATTAAAATTATAAGTTAAATATTTATTGTTTTATAATAGACGGCACAATATGAAGTGAGAAAAAAAAATATTTTATTCTATTGGCATAAAATACAAATTACATAAACTGAAATTGTTTTATGTATATTAAATTGTTTTTATAAAGTGTATTTTAAACCCGTCAAACATGCTTTCTTTGAAGCTGGAGGAGCTTAAAGATGCCACAAAAACGTTTGAGCATTTTTATAAGTTGGATGATTTGGAAGGAGAAATTGAGCTTCGGTATAATTCTTGTTAACAAAAAAAAAAAAAAAAAATGGGTAAAGACGAATTAGCCGACTTAGAGCTGGCGAGTATTTTGAAAGACGCTGGATTATTTTATCCAAATATAAGGAAGCCGTTATTAATTTCATTGTCACAGCCGTGCACTACTGCAACTGTTGAGCGGTCATTTAGCACTTTAAGGCGAGTAAAAACATGGTTGCGCTCCACAATGACTGAAGCTCGTTTAAACGGTGAAATAATATGCAATTTTACTTATTATCAAAAAATAAGTACATATATTGTATATTGCAGGACTATGTATGCTAAGCGTCCACCGAAGATTGGTAACCGAGAAGAAGGACGAATTTTTGGAAAAAATTCTAGCAAAATTTTCAGAAGATTACTCCCCCTTGTATTCCTCTAGAAAATTCTCTAGCTACGGCCACGATATTGCGAACAGAACTTTTATATTTCATTAGTCGAATTAACTTTCAGTTGGATATTTAATAAATGGTTTTTGCTATTATTTTTTAAATGATATTTTCATTGCAGTAATTAAACCAATTGGCAACCGACTTCAAAAGAGGAGGAGATTATCAGGGTTTGATTTTCACTTTTTTTAATGTTTGTACACGCTTAACCTTATGATTTGCGAACCGATTTTCAATTTTTTTGTTTGAAAGGATGAACTAGCAGGTTGGTAGTACAATTTTTTGTTTGAAAGGATGTGCTTGTAAGCTGGTCCCATATTTGTTTTTCGAAAATCGAACGGGCAATTGGACTGTCCGAAATATTGATTATTGCATACCTTCTTCATTTATGGACTGATTTTCAAAATAAATTTTTTTGTTTGAAAGTTTTTGCTTGTAGTTTGGTTCCCCAAAATATTGATTAGAGCAAGTATTGCTTGCAGTTTGGTTTCACAGAAATTTAAGTGGAAATCGGACGGATAAAGTGTTTGGTCGTAATAATAATTATAACATAATTCCGCCATTTAAAATTTTTTAATTTAAAGGGCATGAAAGTTTTACTACCATGAAAAGTTTTGAAAGGTTACTAAAAATCGGAAAGACGATATGAACAATAGAACTATTAACAAGCATGGCAATTATGTATGATTGTTACAGTTTTGCATAAAAAATTATTTTTATATTGAGAAAGGACTTTAACACTTCTTGCCTGTCTGACAATAAGAGCAGCTTCCTAAAATATGTGTATTTTTATTCGACTTAGGAAATAGTATGTCATTGTTATGTAGAAATATTTATAATATTGTAGACGCAATTTGTTTCGATGTACATAGATTTTGGAAATATTTTTTACTATTTCACAATTCTTGAAAATTTTATGATCTGCTTGTTGTTTCATGATATATTTGCTTTTTTGTTATGGTAATGAGAATTCGTAATCTTTAATGGAAGGGTCACAATTTTTGTGTTAAATTCATTAAATATTCTTAAAGTTGTATGGCTATTCAATCTATAAATTTCGTACAATTTGTTTTAATTTTGTAATTTTGTAAGACGTAATTCATACGATGCCTTTTTTATTTGACTTTAAAGGCATGACTTTTGTGATTATGGATGATGATAAAATGCTTACGTGAGTAGGAAAAAAGGACAACCATCATAAATATGAGGAGATTTTTACATTTTTATTTGATTTTTCATACTTTCAGTATTACTTTACACCAGAGATGGCAATGTTGGTACAGCTGTATTGATTTTGGTGCCATTCCGATTTCAGATGTAAATATGGTGCATTAATTAAATATGGTACTAATGATATACATACATATATTCCCAGTTTTAGTAAGTCCGCAATTGCTATCTGCTCTTTATCCAGTCTTTTAACTCGTTGCGGGCGATTCGGCATGAAATTTTTTTTCGTCGAATTTGGTCCCAAAAATATATTTTGAAATTACATGTGAACGAAAATGCGTCAAATCGCCAGAATGATTTTAATTAGACGCAAAATTAACGACAACCGAGCAAACAAATACACACCTAATCGTACTAAGAAAGTATCTACGTTGACGCAGCCCAAAGATGCCTTAAGACCGCACTAGAACTTTAATTAAATCTAAGGAGTAGTATCAAGTTGTGATAAAATTTTAGCATTTTAAGGTTCTAGGAAGCTATTCTTAATATAGTTTCGAACTCTTTTATTAGTTCGAGTTGTACACAAAACAAGTCTAATTTTTTACTTTTCTCGAGATAATGTCCCTTTGTCTGTATGTAGGGCTGTCATAACTTTAGAAAGGTGGCCCATTCTGAAGATTTTAATTTCACCCAGATGTCGTGCGAATATGAATCGATTCCACCAAGTCTCAGTCAGAAATGCAGAAAGCATTAGAAGAGGTGCATTATAAATAGATGTGAATGTATAGAAACTGCATAATTTTTTTTTCAAATCATTTCCGCTCCTCCGGTCGTATAAATTCTCAAATTTGAAGCGGAAGCAAAAGCTTTACCCCATTTATATATGTTTGTACGTGTGTGTTTGACAATTGCAGGTTTTTCAAAAACCAATTCTTTTATTACAAAAACTTTTACCATCAAATTAAAATTATTTGTTTATTAATTTGTAATCAAGGTTCGTAAATACTCTTAAGGGTCTTTCATTAAGCGCTTCCTCTCTTTGAATTTAAATAAAGCAAAATGCATGTAAGACACCATTTGAATTTTTCATTTATTAAAAGCATCAAACAAATGTCTGCAACAGTTTGGCATCCGAATGTTCAATTTTCAATGACTCTGCCATATAAATGCACTTTAGTTTGACCGACCGCATGAGTTACATATGTAAGCTTTGAGGCCCGCTATGGGATGTGGCATAGACTCACGACTTAAGAAAACCCCTCACAAAAAGTTTAATGGAGTCAAATCGTACGCTTTCGGTAGCCAGTTCACATCACCTCCACGTGAGTAAACCATGTCATCAAATCGGTCCGCGGAATGCTGTTGGTGTCCGCATCTAATAGAAGTTGGTAATCATCCTTCCTCAGTCTTGACGGTGATTGCATGCTCAACGTAGTTTGCAAGGGAATATGGGGCGATCACGTCGCCAGACTGAAATCCACACCAAACCTCGACTATTTTGGAATGCGTTGGACGCTCTTGGATCTCATTTGGATTGGTGTCGTCCCAAATTCGACATTTTTTTTTGCTAATATCCAGAAATGGGCCTAATTGCTGAATAGGCGAAGCATGCGGAACGTTGCCCGAACAGAACATCCATTTTGATTAATAAAATTATCATTTATACGTGCTGTTCATCCGTTAATAGATTAATGGTGATTTAGCCAAACAGACTGAATAAATGACAGCCAATTCGATAGATACACATTATATAATGTGGCCGCTATTAACTGTCAAAGTTTAGAAGTTTCGATTGGGAGGTCCAATAGATAGTAACGGTAGCACATGTGAGTTCTGTCATTGCAGTCCCGAACTGTCAAAATTTGTTTACGTTTTACAAATGCATATACAATATTGGGTTGTTGCGAAAGTAGTTTCTTTCCCCCGCAGCACAGGAGTTAATTTTATTTCTCCGTTACCAACTTCACATTTCTAACAATAATTCGTAAGACAACTTTGATAATAAATTTATAAAATTTAACCGGTATATTATTCACAATGACACAATTGTCTTTAATTTTCATAAAATTAAGGGATATTGCTTTCCAATCAATATTTAATTGATATTTCGGGGGACGAGAAGTGACAATAAAAATCCATAATGTTTTTGTATTGTTGTACTTGTAGTCGTTGTGCCACTATTTAGTAAATAAATTTGCCTTGATAAAATATATATATAACAAAATTTTGACTGGGAGCGATCAAGGCGAATTGATAACAAGGTGGCCTTATCAAGGCAACAAACACGTAACAAGATGTAATTTGTTGTTGTGAACTTCCGAACAAATGTCGAAATTGTTTTGTAAAGAAAGTAAAGGAAATAAATAAAGAAACAAATATAAACCTGATACTTTGTTTTCACGATAGATACGTTCCCATAGAAATCATGTTAAGCTTTCGTGTAAAACGTGAATCAAGTGTATTTTTATTATTTATTTATTTTGAAATATATAAGCAATAGTTTTAGAGCTAAGAGTTGACTACTTATTGTAAGTTCAATGTATATTGAAGGTTCAAAAAATAATAATCAATATTAAAAAAAACATGGCGATTGAGGAAAATCAAAGAAATATTAATATATTTCGCTTCATATACTTAGACTGGATTTACGCTGTGCACTTTTTCATGAAATTTATTGCATGTAACTTATTTTGTTTGATGATAGAAGGAATAATGGAGCGAACGGGATATCAAGACTGGCACTACATTCCATACGATATCTTGCAACATTTTTAATACTAACTTTACCTCGTATTTGCAAATAGAAAAAGTTCCACGCAACACATTTCATGAACAAATGCTTAGTGTAAATCCAGTCTTAATTAAACTTTTTAGTTTTGAAGCCCCTTTCACGCGACGCCTTTTTTGCTTAATTTTTTTTTACAATTGTCTTTTAGAGTTGACACGAAAAGTACCAATCAATTATATCACGACCTTTGCCTCATGTCTATTTTGATATCATTTCTTTTGTTCAAATATTGTTTGTGGCAAACATAAATGGCAGATGAGTTTAGATATTGTTGCAATAAGCTCGTAAAATTTTGTTTTTTTTTTTTTTTTAATAAATAAGCAAAAAGCAGACAAGTGCAATGCTTTTAAGAAAAAAAGGATTTGGTGCTCATCCAATAAATCCTACAAAGCTCCATTACGATGAATCTCTTTAATTCTTATATACAATTCTACGTAAATTTTCAAACAAATTTTGGCAATACTGCCTTTGAAATCATTTGACTGACAAAACAAAGATTAGCAATTTCTTCAGAGCAAAGCCTTGTTCTAACTTTTCCTTAGTAGACTAGCAGCTAGTATGCTAGACTAGTAGTCCGAATGTCACAAGTTCGATTCCTGCCGACGACTCTGGCTATTTCTGCAGACAAGCCAAGCAGCTTTGCAGTTTGCAGTTGTTAACATTGATAATCATATATTTTTTATACTCATAATTTAAGTAATATTTTTCAGTTTTCTTTTCACTTTGATTTTTGTAATTTGAATAAAATTTCTAATGTATCCAAATTGTCAGATTTTTCCGTAAATGGCAACAACCAAGAGATTACTGCTTTTGTTGTTTGCTGCTCAGAAATCAGCAAAAAAATTAAAAATAGTTCTCCTTCTGAGCGACGCTGCTTAACCGCTAAAAAATGCCCCTTGTTGCGTGGCCACTTCATTACTATTTCGAGTGGTCAAATTTTTGTCGCTCTGCCGCTCATTGCATTGCCTCGCCTTTGGGCTAAAGTCGCCTAGTATGTTGCCAGTCGGGCTAGAGAGCCACACTTTGTATCCAGATATATATTGCTCTTCTAGGCAGAGTCTTCAAATATCATCTTCCTCGGCCTCCACCTTTGGCAGATGGATACTCGTATATCAAATTTCCACTAATGATGTTGCCAAACTTGGGCTACTCAAATTATATATAAATACCCTCATTGATGTTCTACTGAAAGGCTTCTTGACCACCCTTCTAATTATCGGATAGTTGACTCCTGCCTATCTTTCCAAGATCTTAGAATTAATTCTATTCCAATCTCAAAGTTTTACGAAAACAATTTGGCATAATTTCATGGAAATTTTTATTACATGGAATAAAATTTGTACATTTAGATAAAAGCATTGATTGATATACAAATAAAAAAAAACTCATAAATTACAAATATATGAACTAGTGTTATAAAAGGAGGGCTTAAGATAAGACTTAGACACTACTTAACAAATTATATGGGTTTTCTTTAAAAGAAAACTCCCTTAACAGTCGTTCATCTTCAAATACATAGTATTTATCATTATCATTATCGGAATAAAATTGATTGGCCAGTTCGGCTGCTTCGGATTGGCAAACGGCTTCATTGAATGTGCCAAGAGTCCTCAAACTTTGGGTCAGCACGGAGCGATGGTATCTCAGTTTTTCTTCGGAATGATCGATGTGTAGGATGTGGCATAGCGGCAGGCCAGAGGCCAAGTTAATTAGAGCCATGGGATCGCCTGTATTGACGACAACATCTACACCTCCCTTATTGGCCCATTGCATGATCCAGGAGACGACAAAGAAACAAGTGGCATTCATGGGAAACGATCGTATCAAAGTCGAATTTATACCGCGAAAGAAAAAGTGCAAACCATCCGACTTATAGCCCTGTCGTATACAATCCATATAGTTTTTGTATTTCGGACATTGAGGATTATCGGCCTGCATGCAAGTCTTAACGACATCTATGGGATAACAGGCCATCCAAGAGCACATGCCAGCAAGACCGCCGGCACACAGGCCATATAGCATATTATTCTTATACGTCTGCCGCATCAGGTATTCATAACTGACAAAGTAGGTGGCGAAGCCTTGAAAGAATAAATAAAACAACAAGATTCGTTTTTTAAACACATTTTGTTGAATAGAAATGGCCACTCACCAGGTACATCACGAGCCGCTGTAGATAGTAATCCTCGCATGGTGCCGCGCAGGCCCTCATGTTTAAATATGTGCCTCAAGCAACTTAATGGGCAGGTAAACTTTGGTCCTTTTGATGCCTCATGCTGCAACTGTAATCTCGTTTTCGTCAACTCCATGGGAGCACAAACTATACTCTGTGCAAGTCCAGCTATGCTGCCCGCCAATGCATGTGATTTCAGAGAATCTGGATCATGTACATTCCTCTGCACATTTCCATAGACACCAAAAACAATCGCATTCACAAACCCTATACCGGCAATGGGACTTGTTATGCCACGATAAAGACCTACAAGCTTCTCCTGTCTAGCAATAGATGTCATACAATGCCAAGTGCCTCTGTATTTGGGACTTTTGGAGTCTTGAGTTTGCAAATGCACTTTGACAGTGTCTAAGGGATGGCCAACCAAAACGCCAGCGCAACCTGTAAATATAAATTGATTTATACTCGATTTACATGGAACTATGTACATATATTTCGCAAATCAAGTACCTCCGACGCAACCTGCCAAAAAGTCAAGTGCCATTATATGATTTGAAAAATTATCTGTTGTGGTCAAATTGACTGTGTCTTCTATGGAGCTCTCGATTTGATGTGTCTTAACCTGTAATAAGGAAAATAAGGAACAAGCGTTAGAAATAGAGCGATTTGGATGTCTCTAAATTTCTTTGGTTTTTTTCAATCATTAAATAAGGTAATTGTGTGGAATTACAAAAATACTATTTTGCAAATTATTTCCAAATCAAAGTACGAACTCATACAAAAGATTTTTCAATTTGTGATCTCAGGCATATCTAGAGAATTTTCTGGGGTGTTTACAGCTCCTGAAGAACCTTTCAGAGGAAGCTATACAAACGTTCAATAAGAAGAGGAAATTATATTAATTAATATATATTATTCAAGAACAAAAAAATCCTGGGGAGTGCTAAATTTCTTATAGGGGGTACTAAGCTCCCATAACTAGGCCTATCTACGCCCATAACTGTATTACATCGAGAAAAATAATCCATTTAGATTTGTTGCAAAAAGCGTAAGGAACTGTTTCATTACAATAAATGGTTAAGTGTGTTGGGCTTGACTTATTGCGGAAGTATATTGCAGCAGCATTATGAAGGGTAGCGGAAATGCTTTCTTAGATAGAAGAAAGGGCGTGTCCTTTTGTATTAAATTTTCGAGAGCGACACCTGTCAAACCGGTATCTGTTTTATAGCAGCGTATTTAAAGCATACGACTAATTTGGTGATAATGAGTGTCAATGACCGCCATCAATGTTCACATTTCATATTTTTTCACATTAGAAGGGAAAGTTCAAAAGATGATATATCTATCTATATTGGCCGAGGTGCAAGAACCACCGACTTTGGAAATTACTGGTACAATGAAGTCAAGTTAACAGGTCAGTTTTTAGATAGTGCACAGTGGTTAAAAAATATTTATTTTGGAAATAATTCGGTTTGTCGTGAAGCATTCAATTAATTTCAATGAAATTTTACACAGGCAGAGTTTATATATTTTGTAATCAATATGTACCTACCGCTGCCTAGTAAGTAAGGGGACGCACGGACACGCCTTTGAAGTCGACCACATGGCATGTATAATCAAATAAAAATTAAAAATTGAATTTATAGTCTAAATGAATTTCTTTTTCACATTTAGATAGTCCATATATCTGCAGAAAATGTACTTACATGCGTGGAATATTTTATTTAGTCCTTAAAGTTAGTACCTGAATGAACCAGGTTTACTCTGAACCTTGATTTTTTCTCTCTCAAAAACTCTTCTCATTTGATACCCATATCATTGGTTTGTATAAAAAAAAATTATCTGCTGATTTGCGGCGTCCATAATTTTTCGGCGGAAGCCATTTTGAATGATTCTATTTATTTTTAGCCCCCTTTATTGAAGCCCCTTTTGTTTGACATACACACATTATGGGGCACACAGACACCGCAGTAGGTGAACTGGAAAAAACAAGTTCTCCTGCGAACGGGATCAGGTTAGATCGATTTTTCGTTCCCGACATCCGTAGACGAATCTTATCAAAGTCTTTAGACCTTTTTCGAGAAACCAATTATATAGACAAGCACGCTGGAATATGGAACCAGGAGCAAATAAAACATTTTTCGTGTTTTTTATGAAAAACGTGTTACTTTTCTTCATATACGAAATATATTTTCTTCCAAGCATATAAATATTTTGAACGTTTTAAAAATACATTTTATTGAGAATATGCGTAAAGGGAAATTTTTTTTACTACGATTATTAAAAATTAGCCAGTTTTCAAAGAAAATATTTATAAAATTTATTATTTGGGATATTCTCCCCAACTAGTCGTTAGAAACAATTAGAGTTTTTGCAAAATGCATACAAAAAATCAAAAAATGTTTGTTGTGGCTTTAGCTCTTCATATGCCGACATTTCATTGGTTGCTAAAACCTGTGAAGTTTAAGCAGTTTGAAAACATTCAACCTCGGATGTTTATGCCATATAAATCAAATACAATATGAGAATTTCAATATTGCATTTGAATTACAACAAATACATAATCATAGTAGAAAAATAATATAGACTCACGTTGAGTAAATTGTTTGTTGTGTTGGTTTGTATAGAAACATTCTAAGCCTACTATGATTATGTATTTGTTGTAATTCATATGCAGTATTGAAATTCTCATATTGTATTTGATTTATGTGGCATAAACATCCGAGGTTGAATGTTTTCAAACTGCTTAAACTTCACTGACGATTTGGTTTAAGCAACCAATGAAATGTCAGCATATGAAGAGCTAAAGCCACAACAAACATTTTTTGATTTTTTTGAAAATATTTCTTCGAACGTTGCTAAGAGTATAAAAACACCGATTACGACTACAATATTTTTTTAAAGTTTTGAATACACGAAGCAAGTTATTTAAATATCGCACGGTAAATAACGTAAGGCCAACCATGTTTTGCAAAATAGTAATTTTGAAATACATTTTCCCCATTTTGGGTATATCAGTACTCGTATATGAAGAAAATTTTTAGTAATAGTAATTAAAAAAAACTTTGCTGTGCACTATTCTTAAATTTCATTACAATAATTTAAGACGTTAACAATTAATATGAACTGAAATATTTGTTTTTTCCACAAAAAATCTCATCATTGAATTTTATGATTTACTGGAAGTAACAGGCCTCATAATTCTAAACCTATTACTGATGTCTTTGATCTATTTTTCTAATAAAAATTTTTCGGTTGCAACTTACTTACGGTTGCAACATATCAAGAATTCATAATAAGAATTGTTTTTGTGGCTGTAAGTGATGACTTATTGCAGCAGTTATAAAAGCGATTTTGAGAAGAAACTGCCGTGCTACGTGATTACAAACTTATCTTGTATAATCCATGTGTGGTTTTACTTAGAATTATGATTTACTGTCTCGTCCACAATTACATTCTTTCATCTATTTTTAGTATTTAATTTGTAACCAGTGTTGTCGTTTTTGGTTACTTCTAATCAAAATTGCTTTTTTTTAATATGGAGATTTGAATATTTTTTTCATTTTGATTTCTTTTTTATTAATTAAAACAGATATAAATAATTGAATTTTTATTTATGAAATATATTTTACAACCTAAAAATTCTAGATCTAGTAATAAGTGCAAGAATACAAAAATCATTTACACTAGAGAAAATTACAAAGAATATTATGTCAGTCAAAAGGACATAATGTCTTCCAGAAATTGTGGGGCATATAAATTGTGTGTTGCGGTTCTCGACGTTTAGTGTGTTGGATTTTGAAATTGAGAAGTTCGGTCATAAATCATCAGCGTTCCCTTTTGGTCACTTCCAAGTCTGCTTAAAAACCATGCAAATGTTGGTATAAATCTGTATGACTGTCGGTGTGCACGCAGAGTTGTCAACCTTGTGCTTTTTTTAGTGCTTTTTAAAAATTTCGAAGCACAAAATTTTCAAAATGGCATTTAGAATATTAGGATTATTAGAGCTATAAGATTGATGAAAAAACATTGACATTAAACATTCTAATAATTAAAAAAGTTCTTGAGGAAATACGTATGATGGCCATAGAAAATTCGAGCTAAACAAAGGAATGTCTTAGACATTAGCCAAAATTCCTATTAAAGTTTTTTTTATTTCCACATACATACAGAATATGCATTTGTTTAAATCTACAATTTTTAGAAAGGAAACTTAAATTAGTTATTTTAAAACCGTGTAAAACTTCATTAAACAAAATCTTCATTAAAAACCTACGTACGTCACAAGAAACTATTTAGTTCAAGACAAAAATATCTAAGACTTAAATTAATACAATTAACAAAAATTTACTTAATTTTCAAAACGCATAAATGATTGATCCGAATCGTTCAGTCGGCAGGAAAAAGTCAACAAATTAATAAATGTAAGTTGGGAACGTATTGTAAAATATACAAATATTATAAATATAATTTATAAAAATGAGTAAATAACAGAAAAATTAATTTGAAATGGAAGAAGAGACACAAAACCATGAAAAAGTAATTTGTTTCGAAGAAATCCAACATGTGACAAAACTTTAAAATCATATTAAATCAGATTATGGCAACACTGTATATAGGTCGCCCATATCAAGAATTGGCATTTGCGTAGTCGTAAGCGACAACAAATGACTATGATTTAAGGCAGAATTACTTTTGCGTAAATGTTAGTATATAAAATTAAAAGCTGTCCACTGCCTTTGCGAAGACGCAACATTGATTAAAAATTTATGAGCCCTTTACATACACTGGTCGTTTTCTATGCTTTGAAAACCGTTGACGCTCTCACGTCAGCGCATTCACATCAGAATGAAAAAATTATTTCAAGTTAAATGCGATAATTTCTCTGGCATTTAAAATAAATTTTCATCCCAGGCTATCAAAGTCATCTGAGCTGTTCGCAGGCCGCTTATGACACTTACACGCAATTTGAATTGCGCAAGTTTTTTTTTCCAGCTGGGAGAAACTTGTATTTCTCTCTCTATTTTTGCCTTGGCTGAATTAAAAGTTGAGCAGTTACAATTGCTGAGTGGACAAGAGATGTGTTATAAATGTATGAAGTAGACTTACCAAGGCATCTTGCGCTTTTGTGCCTTGTAATACTGGGTGCACATACGTCAATTTTTCTTGCTCAAATTTTAATTCAACTGAAAGAAAGAGACGGTAAGTATGTATTCCTTTCCTTAGCTTTCTCCCGATTAAATTAAAAGTTGGGCAAGCATACTTCACGTGTGTGAGCCATATATGACTTGCAACACACAACTTTTCTGAATCTACTTGTTTTATTTACAAATGTGTAGCTCTAGAAGAATCGTAGCACGCGTGATGTAGACTTTCAGCTTGAGCGTGTGTTAATAATCACCAACTCATAAAAGATTACTTAATAACCAGTGATTTTCTTTAATCAATTTTATTTAAATCATTTGACGTAAAATTTATTCCCAAAATAACTGACCATGTGCTTTTAAAAACTCTGCTTAAAGTCCCAAAATATAAAAAATTTAGTCAATTGAAAGCAAAGATATGAATTTGTTTTTGTTTTTATTTGATTCATTAATTTATTTTATAATTTTTTGGCTTATATTTTGCCTTAAAAATCTAAAAATTCTCCTTTATCTTCAATGAGAGACCGACCGACCTTTTTAATTTGTATTATAAATTAAATTTTGGTTATTTATTAGAGCTACACATCTTTTATAAAATCTTATTTTATTTATTCCATAATCACGAGTATGCAATTCGATCTAGAAACGTTTATGCTGATAGTGGGAGAAGAGAATGTTGAACAATTTTGAATTCCAACACGTGATCAACTGCTGGTAGAAGTAGAATTGAACTTTCAGTGATAACAAATTTTTGTTCATGCAACAACACTCAACGAAAGTGAAACTAAAAATGTGTTTTTTTGTTTCTAAAAATGAAATATTATACAATAGTATCGATCAGTCAAATGTGTGTTCCTTTTTAATTTTTTTAAACCCAAAAAAAAAAACGCAATGTCTGTTTATTTAAAAGGATCATTCAATTTTAGAGGACTATGGTGGGTCTCGTGTTGTAGTTGCATATGTTGCTAAATAACGTTGGAATTTTAAATAATTTACAAAAAAAATATAATAATAATAATAAAATATTTTTTATTGGTCAAGCTGAGATCTATTGTGGACTGTTCAATATTGACGTGAAGTAATCCGCGGCCATCTCGAGAGAAGCTGACTACGTAGGAGCAAAGGAAATGGTGCCTCTCATACAAATTGATTAAATTATTTATTATTAAAAAAATTTTAAATCAACTGTTTGTAAAATGTTCAATCCGTCAATTTTGGGGCGGTTATTTATTTTTATTTTGGGTAATTTTTCATCATTCACAAACACTGGAAATTCTTTTCACTCTTTTGGACATTTTGGTTCTTTTTTTTGCTTTTTAATTATTTTTGGATCTGCAAATTTCCTATTACTTACCTTATGAATTGATAATAATCGTGTCAGTTAATAAAATACCTTAACTATTACTAATTCATAAGATATCTAAAAATAAGATATGAAAATAAGAAAAATTCAGCACCGGGTGTGAGGTGGGGTATGACGTGCATCAAATACGTGCCCGTTGACGCTTTTAAAACACTAAACTCAATGCTGCACCTCGCAACTTTACCTCCAGCCTAATTTAAAGAGAAATCACAAGGTGCTGCAAGCATCCATAATTAATAAATATGTTGTAAACAAATATATGTAACACGGGCTATGAGGTGGAGTATTTCCCGCTATTAAAATACTGCACCTCGACATGTACATTCTTACCTCCAGCTAATTTAACGATTAGATTTGCATGACAATATTATCATTAAAAATCTACTTTTAAAATCTTCCTGGGTGTGAAATATCCCACCAGTCAGCATACAAGGAGAGGGAAATCCTTATCCCCGACATAGTTTTATACGGCATGTTTGTATATCCTTTGCGGTACTATGGACCATCAATCAAATTCCAGGACAGATGTGTTTTGTCATTATGACAGTTTACCTGAATTTACTGTTTTTATTTGTATTTTTCCCACTTGGGACGATCCTTAATACAGCCTAATTGGGTTTACCTGATGAACAATTTTCGAAGAGCCACCCAAGTGAAATATCACTCACGCCATAAAGAATTATGAAGCGCGGAAGAATTATGAAACTATAATTTTTTTTTTTTTTGGGCGCATCTGTATCTAAAAATATTTAATTATTTTTGTACAAGATAAATACTATTTCCCACATTTTATTAGATGTTCGGAAATCGGTTCATTAGGCTGGATTGTTCATTAAACATTTCGGTGATTTTTCTGAGCTCTAAGCAGAGTTTTTTCCCCTTTTTGTTCTTGGATCGCCCAAGTTTTTTTTTATTGTTCAGATAAGATCTCAAGGCTCACCCACCAGCAATTAATGGCATGTTCGTATATAACGTTTGCATGACGGGTATATACAAAATAAACTGGAAGCAATTCGGGATTGTTTTTTTAAGTAATTCCCTCCAACAACTACACATTGTATCTGTTCATCATACTTATCAGAAGGTTATTAAGGGCTCATGAAACCATCTTTTATGGAAACTTTTTCTGTACACTTTTCGTTTAATTTAGTTAATTTAAGGACGTTTTCGTTTCTGAAGAGAAGTCGACATTTTCTTGATAAATTTATTGCAAAAAAAATCTATTTATCGCTCTAATCTCAAAAAGTCTATTAAGTCTCTTACAGGAATACGTACAATCTCCTTATAAGATTGTGCACTCAAGTCGACCTAAAATGTCTAGTATAAAAAAAAAATTGGGTGATGGCAGAACAAAATATATAATTTTTTATATACGGCTTTTGGCATTTGCTTTATAGCACTATTGTAATTTAATGCAAACGCCTCCCCAATCTATTATCATCCAATTTGGGGCAACCGGCTCGGTAATTAGTCAGCCAGTATTCATAAGGCAAAGATGTGCCAGATTGCTTAAACGTGGATGAAAACCCGGGGTAGTCTTCACTTTATCTTACTGGTAACCGATCATATGGTTAAGTTGGTCACCAAGATCGTATGGTTCCTTTAGTTACAGTTGTTAAAAAACGAGTCGTTTAGCTGTAAGATTTTCAGTGCCTTTTAACTTTAGTTGCTACTTAGTGAAAACGTATCACCAGCTGTTAACGTTTTGTTGTAAACTGATTTTTTTTTATTATAAGTTTATTCGTTTTCTTGGACAAGAAATATTAATTTGGTATCATCCATTTTATATAACAACGGCTTTTCATTTTTAAATAATGCCAAAGTTTGACATTTGCAACGTAAAAAGCCACGATACGTGTTCAGTAATTAGCAGCAAGCTTGTGTTGTATGAACGGGATACGTATTTACTAACTCTTACTTTAAAGTAACAGTTCAGTGCGAATTAAATGCAAATAGAATGGAAACTGTATGCCCGAGGCAGTTTTTCTTAGACTATAGCGACTGCTGACAGTCGACCTTCATCCTCCGCGCGGATTCTTAGTAATCGCTTCATTTAATTCATTTAAGAAAGTTTCCATTGTATGGCCTTAATCGATTTAAGAAGCAAATACTCAATCACTTCGGCGTAAAATCGTTATTTGAATCGTAATTAAAAGGAAAATTGCTGATAAATGCTACTGACGTCAATTCATGGAAACCAACAAATTCAAGATACCCTCAAGTCGTAACAAATAAAAAATATTTATCCCTTATCAATTAAATATTCCATTTAAAAGGATTAAAGTTGTGATTCCATTGAAGTTGGAATTACGAGTAGTTTTATTAAAAGTTTTAATTTGAAACTTACACTTTTCTTTTACTGTCTTTTGGTTGGTGTTTGTTTCGCTGGGTTCAAAATTCGACAATTGATTTCGTTTGAATGCAAATATCTTTACCCGGTTGTACAAATACCACTAAAAACAATGAGGGAGTGAGCGGAATATACTATATACATAATGTTCCAAGACACTCTCTGCATACAAAGGACACACGTTTTTATATTTCACTTAAATGTCACGGAACTCAAAAACTATTATTTTGAAATTTCCGATTAGATTCAACTTCTTTTGCAATTTCTAGCTCGTGGACTTATTTCCTCTCGTGCGGTTCAAGTACGACTGATATTTCCCACTTGCGGGAATGTAAAATAATTAAAATTCTCACTTTCTGAGCTTAAATTGTTTTTAGTAAGAGATCGATCGTCAGATTTAATCTCTGCCAGTTGTAGTGTGAAAACCACATCCACGTAAGACCGACCGACCGCGTTGTACATTCTAAATGAAATCCAACAGATAAAGAAGCTTCAATAGCGTATTTGAAACAAAAACATTTTAATGATTGTAGGATTGTATGTTTGTACTCTGCCGCGTATGCGTATGTAGTAAATATGTATGTACATATATTTTCGGATTCACATCATCCGTATTATTCTTAACCCTTTCGGTCCGGCTTTTTATTTGCCAATCAACGAAGTATACTAAAAATCTTTTTTCACATATATAAAAAACATAGAAAATTATGATGTTTAGCTACATCAGTTTTTTTGTAAGTCCTTTAATTATCCTGGGATATATTGTCCCATTCGGATTTTGTAGCTTATTGTCCCAACCGGATTTTTGATTCCAGTGGGACAATATGTCCCATTAGTATCCAAATTTCGTTAAAACTATTTATATTAAAAATTAAGAAAGTTAGGATCGTTGTTAAATTCATTTTATTTTGGCGCTATTTAATGATAACTTGAATGAGGAACTTACAAATTATACAGAAATTAAAATTTATAGTTCATTTTGTTTTATAGTAATACAATTAAATCAAAATTATTTTAGAAAATGCAAAGTTTTAGTTATGGTAAGGAGTGAAACAATCGATACAAAGTGCTACTTGACAGTTTGAGCATATTATTTTAGTTCTTTTCTCTTTCTTCATTGAACTGCATCTTGCACAGCGTGACCTTTTTTGCGATGAAATTGGCAAATGATCCCCTATGTTAATCAAATTGCGTTTACGTTTCGACGGACGTCCATATGACACCCTTTTTTAGTTTTGCTATGGGTTCTACCAGTTTCTATCATGTCTTCAGCTAGCGGAACCATGAAGCTTAGTAATTCGGTTTTTTTATGATTTATTTCTTGGTGAACTATCCACGCATTTATTACAGCCATCATTAATATTTTGAAAAACACCTTTTTCCACCGTTTGTTTGACTTTCGATCTAAATCATAAACTCCAACTTTTTGATCTGCTATGTCTACTCCACCCATTATAGCTACATATTTTATAATAGCATCAGGACATTCAACATCTATTTTTTCACCATTTTTTTGTTTGCGTTTAGTCTTGCTTGTGGTTGCCATATGACAATTAGACATAACTATTACTTCTTTTGAATCTATCCATCGACACGCTATTGTTCCAAGGGAATTTACCATAAACTCACTTTCATTTCTCTTTAAATTTTCATTGAATTTTGGAACGTTTTTTCGAGTTTTTATCACAGTCCCAACTGCTGGAAAGTCAATGAAATTTATTAATCTGGTGCTAGTGAAAAATCTGTCGAAACTTATCATAACGTCTTTGTTTCGTATAGTGTTACAAAGCTTTTCCACCACTCTTTCTCCCAATGTAGATTCGGATACCACAGAATTTTCTTCCCTTCCGCTATAAATATTAAGATCATATACAAAACCTGTTTTTGAGTCACATCTCAACCAAAGCTTAATACCTCGCTTTATTGGTTTTAGAGGCTGATATTGTTTCAATGAAGACCTTCCCTTAAATTTTGCCATTGATTCATCAATAGCTTGAAATGTGGATTCTGTTCTGACACTAGGAAAGGTTTTTTTTACACAAGAGATAAGTTCTTCTACATAGTATAACTTTGAACATCCATCTGATTTTTTAGGGTCATTAAAATATATTTTGGACATTATTAGCTGAAATCGATCTCTGGAAATTGCATTTTTTATTGCTGGGTTTTCAAGAGATAGATGTGTGCTCCAGTAATTTTGAATCCTTGGAACTCTGCTATAGCTCATGATGAGGCAACATCCTAATACGATTAGAATTTCGTACTCATCAGTTCTCGCAACTTTAATTTTCTTTTCTCTTTCTAACATTTCCAGTCTTTTATTTGTACACTCAGCAATAAAAATTAGTAATGACTTCGGAAACAATTTTTTGAAAATATCTAATTGTCTTGAACTACGATTTACATCCGTCAAAATAATTGGTTCCTTTTCGTTTGGTATCTGCATTCTTGGTCGAAAATTTGTGCCCGGTCGTGACCATAGATATGGATTCACACAATTTTCGTTTGAATTATTTTCGTCCACTGGTTCATGGTTTTCTTCATCATCTTCCTCACTTGACTCTGATGATCCGTTTTCTGTTTCCGAGTCACTTGATTCGCTATAATCAGAAATATCAGCCTCTAAAAGATCTTGCAGTTCCCTAGTGAGTTGCGACATTTTTCCCTGAAAATAATACGAATGGGACATATAAGCCCAACAAAAATCCCGAGTGGGACAATATATCCCAAATAAACAAAAGTTGACAAAACAACTGTACTTACGGGAAAAAAATAATGTTTTTCATACACGAATTATAAAATAAATTGCTCCAAACGAACACACAAAATTTGGTTACAACACCGCTAAAACTTTACTTTTTATTGAATATATTAGTGAGAAATGACGTTGCCTCAACAAGAGCTTCTCACCAACTAATGTTAAAATCTCATTATAAACTTACTCAAAACTAAGTACCGTTATTTATTTCTTAAACTGACACTCTAAAGTACGACTGGGACATTTTAGAATGTGATTTTCTTTAGTTTTGAGGGCGACAGTAACATTCAAACATTCGTTGGGACGTATTATCCCGATAGGACCGAAAGGGTTAAGAGCCTCTCACAAGACCGACGTTCGTCTGTCTGTCTGTCTGCCTGTCTGTCTGAGGTTATCAATATTTGATACACTGTGCAAAAGCGTTTAGGTGTTTCTCTTCCAAGCCCACTGTTCGTTTAATTGCCCTGTTGTGCTTTATGTGCACGAATTCGACAGCAGGGATTCTGTAAAATTGGAAATTTTTTGAAGATAATGTATAATAGATAATGTAAAAAACAAAAACAAACAAAAACTTAAGACTCACTTTTCTAAGAAAACGAAAGTATTTTTGTTCTGCTCGTATATACGAATACATATTAGAATATATTTGTTCTTAAAATAATTCGTGCAAAAGACAAACCGATTACAAAACGATCCTATTGAAAATATCTGGAATATATGTACGTTTAAAACAATCCGACCAATATAGAAGTGTATTCCAAAAGTTTCAATTAAGTTCTACCAGTTGAAAGAGAATATTTATTTTATAGGGGCGTGCCGTTGCCCACTTTTTTCTAATATTCTGTTACGAAAGATTTCATACGAGTTGCTTGTTCATTTCCCTTTGTTATACTTCAATTATAACGTGGTAGTAGACGTGTCACTGCCAATTTTTTAAATCGTAAAGCGACAATATCAATTACTCAAGAGCAACATTGTTATTTTATAGAGGCGTGGCACTGACTACATAATGATGTCATGTGTGCCCAAAGTTTCAAAATAGAAAAAGTTTCAATCAATTGCACATTCGAATAACTATGTAATTACATGTAATTATAATTGAGCTTCCCAATCACAATTACATGAAATTGTATTTGAACTCAGTTACAGCCACACGTTGTTGTTAATAAAAATAAAATTCAATTAAAATTGCGTGTAGTTCTCATTAAAAAAGAATTCAGTCACAATAGTTTGTAATGGTAACTGAAAAATTTTAATAATAATTAAATATTCAATCACAAATTACATGTGATTGCAATTACAAGTAATTGTCATTCAGCAATAAATAATTACTTGTAGTTAAAGGGAACTAAAATTCTTATAATCAGATTATAAAATGTACTCTTGTCTAGAGTTAAGATATACAAATGAAAATTTCAATTACGAGAAACAGTAATTGAATTTATTAAATTGAAATGTACTCGTAATAGTTTCATTTTTAATAATAATTACAATTACTGGGAGCACCCCAGTTTCAAACTGCATGCAATTGTAATTGAAATGCAACTGAGAGCCCTCAAAGTTTGCATCAGAGGATGGATTCGTCATAAAATTATTGCCGGCGATCGTTGAGAAAAAAAATTACGGCAATGGCTAATAATCGGCTGCAGCTGATGTTATTCTTAATATGTATGTATATTAATAAATAACATTTTTGTGTACATTCCGTCAAGGAACTATTTTGACATAGTGGCAAAAATAACAATTAAGGGGCATCAAAATATGTGTAAAAATAGTCTATCAGACCTGTTCCGAAATTGCTGTGATTTCAAATCACAATTGAATATAAAATCACGTAGTTGATTTAATGCTGCTCTGCAAATCACCCGATTAAAAATTTTTTCAGCGTGTTTTCTTTTTTCGAAATCCCAAGTAAACAGCTGATTTGTTTTGTTTACAATTATGCATTTACATGGGTACATATTTATAAATTTATATATTTGCCAGTTAAATATATAAAAAATTAAAACAAATTTAAAGGAATACAACTTCTAACTAACGGAAGGCACGCCGAAGAACATCAATATGAAATTAATAAAATATACATACTTATAGTAACAAACCAAACAAGTTTGTCATAAGTAAAAAATAAAATAAGCAAATTAAAAAAATAAGCATGTGTATGGTTGGTAAAGAATAGATAACAATGGTAAGACTGTTGTAAGTTAGTGAGGTGTAATTTGAGCTCTTCATTACAAAAAAAAAAAAAAAAAAAAAAAAAAAAACTTTTCACAAATTGTGATACGATGAATCAAAAACAATTCTCGTATTACATTTACAGTGAAGGTTTGTATGAATAGCTGAAATATACATCAACTGACACCACAGAAGTGGACCAAACACAAGAACGCTGATGATGAAAGTGTAGCGGCTTTCGAAAACAGCATGTTGTTCCGTTCTGCTAGTGTTTGTCAGAATGATTTACACATTTGTCTTTGTTGTAATTTGTTCTTTGATAACTATCACATGTAATTTGCCTTATAAAATATGATAAAGTTTGCTTTACTTAAATTCCTGAAGAAGAGAACCGATGGTGATCGAAATATGGAATAAAAAATAAAATTTAAATAAAACAAAAAAAAAGACGTTTTATTTAATATATGACCTAGAGCCGGATTAAAAATAAAAACAAAAAAGAATACAACTTCATTGAGAATAATTTCTTTGATAATGAAGGAATGAAGGCCTTCAAATAGTGCTTTTGTGAGGCTGAGAAAATCCATAAAAAATTGAAATTAATAGTAAATAAATGAAGCTTTAACCCTAGAACACACACCCGGGTACAAATGTATCCACTTGCAACTTTGCAGTACTGTAACTCAAGAACGACTTAACTTAGGGCATGGAGATTTCAGATCTAGGAAATATAAGTTATTTCTAATATTCTAAAGACTATTTGAACCAACTCGGATGAGTGGTTCAGGAGCTACAAGCTTCAAAATCGACACCTACGTAAACACACACCCGGGATACGTTTGTACCACACCAGTTTATATCAAAATAAAAGCAACAAACCATCCTATAGTATATTTAAATTATATTATTTTATTTAAAGAAGAAAAATATGTAATTGTAAATATGTAATTTAATATAATTACAAATTACCGTTACATATTCTGCAGTCGGTATTGGTGGTCGAATGCTCAAGACACATTGGCATATTTCTCTGGTTTTTCTACGCCGTTTTGTGTCTTGAGCATAACATAAATAGCAGGAACCGTTGATAGGTTTCGGCGTGCGAGCTGCGGCAGATGTCGATGCTTCCGTATTCAACATTGATTCCAGCGGTCGGTTGAAATATGATTCAATAGCTATTTTAGTGGAGAAATTTCGCGTGACTTGCCGATTTAGTGCACGTTCTTCAATAATTGGCATACACAATGGTTCAGCCAAGCTGCGAAGGAACTGCTTACGCTTGTTAGATTTAGCAGGCAGTATGGGGTTATTCATTCCATATACTATATATGCTGCAAGAGCCGTTATGTCCAGCATATTGAAAAATAACGACAATGGCCAACGCTTCGTCTGTCGTTGTGTTCACTGAACAGTTGGTCCATTTTATCAACGCCACCCTTCGTCATATTATAAAATTCTATGATTTCAGGCTTCCCACCTTCAACTATCTCGCCATCATAGTGCATTGTCGAAAGCAGCGTCACTGATTTATTTTTTCGTGGAGCATAAGAGCCCATCGTTACATTTTTTCTGAAGCCGAATAATGATAAATCAATTGGCCTGTCCTTGTGCGCCTGCATTTTCGCAGGAATGTACGTCTTGTTTTTTCGCAGAGTTCCAACGATTGTTAGGTCCCACCCGAGAAGAAGTTCTGCAACTGGCAACGTCATGAAAAAATTGTCCATAGTAATATTTCTTCCACTTCCTTGGTATCTGCTAGCTAAATCTTTCACAACTCGTTCCCCTTGGTTCGTTTCCCTTCCGGATACTGCTTGACCAGCATATCTTTGACCGTGCTGTGGATATGTATTTTTGGCATCGCAAATCCACCAAACTTTGATACCATATTTTGCAGGTTTTGATGGTATGTACTGTGTAAACCGTGTGCGTCCACAGAAAGGAAATAATTGTTCATCAATGGTTAAGTTTTCACTGGGCTTGTAGTGTGCATGAAGATTGGCATTCATCATGAGCCACAACTCAGTGATCGGTGCTGCTTTATCACTTTGTGCGCGTTCAGTCCGAGTGTTTGCGTTGTCAAACCTTATAAATCTCAATATTGAACAAAAACGATTGACTCCCATCGTGGCGCGATACAGAGGATAGCTTTTGATACTTTACAAATCCCGAACACTTTCTGAATTGCTATGGTTTGCGCCAGACATAATAAGTATGCCAAAAAATGCATACAACTCAGCTATCGTCAGTGATTTCCATGACTTGGGAATTGCTCATAAAACACTTGAATGTTTGCTATATTGACAACATTTTGGTGCTCCTAGATGGTCTGTACCGTTCTCATACAAGCTCATCAAATCATTCAAAACTATCAACACAGCTTGTTCGACGTGTCTATGTGTAAGATGTTGTTGCACCTCACTGATGACGACAATATTACTAATGAAATTGTTTATGTTATCGCTCCCAAATTATCATAATTTTTTTTTTTTGCCATAGGTTTTCCTATTACTTGTATGCTAACGCATCATCACCAAAAGTTGTTGGTATTTTTGAATGATTTGATGATTCGAGGCTTTCGGTTGCTTATATGCCAGCTCGTGTAGTCTAACATGAAACAAGCTAGCGGTTCGCAAGTTGGTGACTCCTGGAGTACACATTTAACAAGCAAAAATTAAAAAATTTTGTTTTGTATTCATCACAAATCTGAAAGACAATATTTGGCTATCCCATGCCCGTGGCCTTTCATGCCTATATCTATTGAACCAGGTATAATATTTGCATGAAATAAAAACCAAAACATTAGTAAAATATTAATATACGCATTTAAAAAAATTATAACGAAGTTGAACCATTTAAACACTAAAAAAGCCAAAATAAGCTAGTGGGTACAAACGTACCCCGGGTGTGTGTTCTCGTAGAAAAAGTTGGGTATGCATCGTAGGGTTAAGCAAAGATAGAAAAGAAGTTGCCACAATTCTTAGCAACACTTGTTTACATTTTATACTTTTCTGCCACTAAATTTTTCCAACGGAATTTAAAATTATTGAAATTTTTAAAATTTTCTGAAAATATTTAATCAGAGTTTGTTTTAAATGACGATTTTAATTCAATAAATTAGTCATATTTCACAAGATTCTAACATTTTGTGACTCTGGTAGCCGCAGATGTATTTTCGAAGAGAACAAATCAGCTGAGGACTAAAGGGGGAAAAGCACATCACAAATAAATCTAATTTGTTTTTGCAAAATGATCGATGACTAAAAATTAATCGGTTAAAAACTCAATATTGCAAAAGGCTAAGAACTGATTAGATTTTCATGTCAATTACTAATTTTTTGCAAAAATTTATTTTCGATAAAAATCTCAAAATCTACCATGTGGAATCGGTACATATTCACACTACATCTGAGTTAAATGAAATTTTTTAAAATATTGCGAATTTCGTTTCATTAAGGTCGGTGCAGCCGTTCAATCACAAACAAAATTTCAAAACACCGCGATCTGATAAAAACTCCATTTTCCTAAAACGAGCTAAAACCATTCCTATATTTATGAAGGAAACTTTAAGAAACAATTTCTCTCTGTGTTTTGCATTTAATTTAATTTTTTTTAATCTTTTGCTATTTGAGTGAAGTTTATTCAGAATTTTCAATTGATTTGCTTTTAACAGAATTCTTTCGCACGATTTTGGCTCGTACATATACACACCCATTGAAAAAAATTAAAGTCATTCGAAGGGAACATTTCCAAAAATGCTGTAACTCATTTTTGCAACTTGCTCAGATGAAGTATTCCTGCGAATCTCTTGAGCTTGACTTGAAAATATTTTTATATAAAAAGTGCGTTCTTAAGAGCTTTCGGATTTGATAAAAAAAAACATCAAATTTAGAGAAATCCATAAAATGTTTATTAAGTCGATAGAAAAATCTATATAATTTAATATTTAAAGATGATTTCATGTAAATGTTGACCGCAGCTACGCCTCAAATAATTCATACGCTGGGTCCAATTTTGGCATACTCTCTGCAACATATCGGTCGGTATCTCACGAATAAATTCTTCAATATTGGCTTCCAGTGCGTCAACCATTGCAGGCTTGTCCCTTTAGACACGAGCCTTAACACAGCCCCACAAAAAATAGTCTGAAGGCGTTAAATCGCACGATCTAGGCGACCAATTGACCGGCCACGCACGTCAAATAAACTTTCACCGAACGTGTCTCTCACTTGCTCGATTATTTCCCGAGCTGTGTGGCATGTGGCATCGTCTTGTTAAAACCATGTATCAGCCAAGTCCAGCTCTTATATTTTGGGGAAAAATTGTAGTCATCGCACGGTAGCATGAATTTTGATAATAAAATTTAATAATCTGCAAGCGTTCTTCGTTTGTAAGTCTTTTCATGGTTAAATTATAGACTAAACTGAGCATGTTTACCAGTATCATGTTGCACGAAAACAGCTGAGCTGCTAAAAAGAGTGTTACCAAGAAGAATGTTGCTAAAAAATCACCCTTTAATAACAAATATTTACTTCTGTCTATCTGTATGAAAACATTACTTTTCTTCAATCAATAAGTGATGAAGTTTCTTTCACTTCAGGAAATAGAAATTTATTCCCAGTCGTAAGTAATCAGTTCTAATTTAATATATGGTACGGGTAAAATCATTTTCTTTGCAAAAAACATGGAAATTTTACTTTTTTGAACATAATAAAGAGAGCTTCCAAACCGGTGAATTTGAATTGAGAAACAAAACATCCTGCAATGACAAGCCAATGTTAAAGTTATTGGAAATGATTCGAATTTGCACTACTTCCAGATCGTAATCTCAGCGTATTACTGGGCAGCTAAGGTGACTTTTCACCGACTTCAAAAAAGGAGGAGGTTATCAATTCGTGTGTACTTTTTTTGCTTTTTTAATTTATAACTTTGTCAGCCGATTTTTAAAATAATTTTTGATTGTTTAAAGGGGCTTTCTTGTAGTTTGGTCCAATGACTTCTTTTAAATCGTACGGGCAATTTGCCCCATATGAAGGAGGCATCACATAACCTCCCATTTATAGAACGATTTTGAAAAAAAATTTATTTGAATGAGTAGTTTGATTTTACAGAAATTTAAGTGGAAATTGGATGGACGATTTACCACACCCCCCCCCCCCCCCCCACTTTACCGAAATATTTATTATCGCAAAACTCCTCCATTCATCGAGCAATTCTAAAAGTACTATTTTAAATGTACTATTTTCATATACCAACATGTCTTCTAGAAACTTAAGTGGGAATCGGAGACAAAGTGGCCTCCCGAAATTTTGTTCATTGCATGACACTGCCACTAATGGACAATTTTCTTGCCTAAGAGTAAAATATAAGTTAGAAATGAAATCGAATGAAGCAAGAATTATTTTATTTTAATTTTGACTCTTCTCTCCTACTTAATTTGTTCTACTTTTGAGACTGACAATTGTATCAATGGCGCATATTCCTGATGGGCTACTAATAATTTATTTGTAAATATAAATACTGCATACTGTTCCTTCATATGGAATCCTCTTTATGGTGTCCATGTGAATAGAATTGAAAAAAATGAGAAATTAGCGCTGCAAAAGCAAAGTTTGTGGCTGATGATCATATACCACTAGCACATATCACTGTGCGCAGCACGCGGCAAGGTGTCAATGATTTCGCTACAACTCAAACAAACATACATTTCTTTTAATACTTTCTTTCTTTTAATGAAGCGCTTTGATTTTACAATATTTCCCTTTTTTGCTAACATTTACTTAACAAACTGTATTTATCTTGCAGGTACTTTTGGTATAAAAGCTGCAACGCGCTTTTTGGAAGCACGTTTACAAAATTTTAATAAAAATATTTTTCAAAAATTATTTGACTGATAACAAAATTGATATTTGAATATTTCTCTGTGAAAAGGAAATCATTCTCATAAAATGTACGATTTAAAATTATTCACTTAATTTAATTCGAATATTTGGTGTTTCTTTTTTTGGACTCGAAATTGATCTAATAACATTGATGATAATCCAAATATTTATTTCGTATATATAAATAAATATGTAATACATACATGTACACATATACATTATTTATTCTGTACATAAATACATACGAACATATTAAAAATAGGTATATGTATATACAGTATATACTTATGTACGTGGATGAGTTGAATTTGGTAAAGCGAAAATAGAAAATTACATGTAATTATATTAGAGGTGGTCCAAATACAAGTATCTTTTTAAAAATTAAATGAGCTGTGATGACACGATGATGCGGTGTATGGCAAAGATTATAAAAGTTTATAACTTCCAGTTCAGAACATGTGGCGTGGCGTTCTCCGTTGATTAAAATAATGACACGAGCATTTTCAAAAGAAAAAAAATGGTCCATAATGCCACCACTTCGAAACCCCAATGTTGCTCAAGCATCATCTTGGTTCACGGAGATAAGATACTGTCTAGTAGCAAATATATCGGACAAAAAGTCTGTCATTGTCAAAATATCATATGACTTAAAAATATACTTGTATTTGGACCACCCGTTATATATATGTGCCAGATTATCGTCCACGCTATTTTTGCTTAAAGACTGGTAGCAGCGTCGCACAGTCCTTCGATGTCGAATAGATTTTATTTAAGTAAAATTTTTTTAATTAAATCACATTATGAACAACTTTGAGGTTTAGAAAAAATTCGCCCAAGGATATGGATACCCTCCCACATATCCTTTTAAGAAAGAACGAATAACAAAAGCTTGCAAAGTAATAATGAGAGTTGTGTTTTCGTCCGACGGGGTATGCTTGAATTTGAATTGATTTTCCATCATTCCATGTCAAATTTGGCTTGTCGAAACCCCTTTTTTTATAAGCCAAATTTGACATGGGATGATGTAGGTTATAATTTTTGTATAATATTTTTAGATATCGCAGCAGATTATGCGCACCTCCCATATATCATTTTTAAAAAAATTTTGATTCAAACTAAAACGAAACAGCAAAGAATAAGAAACAATTGTCAAAAGTCGCCAATTATGGCTAAGAGTTTGCATATGAAGTTCTTCTGAAACCACAACAATGATATGGGTATCCATCATATATCCTTTTCATCAAAAGGATGACATAGCCAAAGCCCAGTTGCCAATAATAAAAAAATACTAAAAGTTGTAGTAGAATATAACTTATAATTTCCAGTCGCAGCAGCAAGGATATGGGTAACTCGAGCTTCTCTTTTGACTCCCAATAGAAGTATCCTGGTATACATATAATATCAAATGATTAGCATTTTTCTTTTGCACTCCAATAAATTTAAAAAAATGTTTGTTAGACATACCCGTAATAATGAAATCCCCTTAAAAATAATAAAATTTCAGCGAAAATATTATTTGAAACAAAAAATCACAATCTATCCATATGAAAATTATGAAAAAAATTTAAATAAATTTAAAAACCAGTTTATGATTTTAAGTCACGAGTATGATTTTTTCCCATTGATTTTTGTGTATAAAACAAAACACTGTGCGTCACGTTAGGGGACATTATTTTTATTTATTTGTAAATAATAGAATAAAACATTGATTTCAGTGACTAGAAAGATCAATATGTTATGATTGAAAGTAACTCGGGTATAAATTATCAGTAAAAGAGCAAAAAAAAATTTTTTTAAATTATAAAATGTAAAAATATAATCGAATAAAACATTTTAATATTTTATTGTTTGTTGTTGGCTTAGCTATGTATTGGCTAACCAAATCATCAGTACCCTTTTAGCCAAATCATGATTGAAAAGCATTCAAGCTCGTGTACTTGAAGACAATGAAATATTAAAAAGTTATTTTGGAGAATATCTCGAATAACAAATTTGATGAAAATAAAACATAATCAAAAGTAATATTGAATAAAACCTAAATAGTTCTATTTTGAAATAGAATTACAAAACAATCGATTGTATCGGTGGTTGTTTTGCGAAAGCAATACCATCGATAAAATTTTATTAGCAAACTGGAGATGAAGATGTCGGCAACTTTTCAATAAATCATGCTGCAAAGTCCATTGCCCAACTGTAAAAGGAAGCTGCTGTTTGCTAATCAATAAATTTCAATATTAAGTATTTAAAATAAACAATTTATTATTCGTTTTTTCCCAATAAATACAGCAGCGGTTTTCACGCTTCGTAGTTCTTCTACAAGCCTTTTGAATTCAGCACATTTTTTTTTTTTTTTTTTTGTGACAAAGAGTGATGACCTTCTTTTGTTGATGTTGCAATTAAATTGAAACTCATTCTCAGCGTTGCCGTTTTGGTATATTTAATCAAATTTGGTTACTCTTTTCTCCAATATGTAGACTAGTACATTTTTCTCATTTTGGTTACTTAATTAACAATTAATTAGGTTTGTTTTATAAGAAAAAAATTTTTGCAACTAGTAAAAATTTAAGGATTAAAAGAACTTATAAATGGAAACTTCTCTAAGGAGAAGAATGAATTCGAAAAAAGATTTTGAAACCTCAAAAGCGCATTAATCGAAACGCAAAAAATTAGACATGTACTTATATGCTCATTGCAGAAAACAGCAGAAATCAGGAGAAAATGGCAATATCTCAATCAATTGTTTGCAATATACAATTTAAATACTAAATTCAGACTAAAGAAGGATCCAAGATCATTATAAAAAATTATATATACATATGGCAAAAACAAGGTAATCGAAAAACTAAAATCCAAAATTTTTTTAAAATTCACTTAAATTTCAGTTCGTAAATCGAATCGTTCGATCCGAAAAGATTATTTATATTGGCATTATAAGTCAAGAAAAATTAAAATATAAAAATTATATAAATACAATTTGCAAACAAGAGTAGAAAGCGGAAAAATTAATTAAATATAAAAGAAACCAATAAAAAGTCGAACCTCTCGAGAAAAAAAAACTGAAAATATAACAAAACTTCAATAATGTATCTATATTTTTTGACCATTTTTATAATAATTTGTTTTTTTAATTTTTAAGCTTAAGGTCTTTTATTTTTTAAACAATTTAATTAAAAAATAACAATCAATATTTCGATACTTATTGAGTATCATCTTCAGGACAATTCTCTTTTTTATAAATAATAACAAAACTTCAAAATTCCAAAAAAAAAAAAATACTATACACTATAATTATAAAAATATTTTAGTTATTTTTTTTTTTAAATTTTGGTAACAAAATTTTTGTTGGTCGCGGCAATACTGCTCACACTCATTGAAACTTGCACGAATACACTGATACTTTTACATTTAAAACACTTAAAATGCTTATGCATTTTGTTGTTGTGATCATGTAATGTACTCGTATTTAAAATTGTATTTTACTACGAAACGTGAAAACCCTTGATGTTTCATATTTACTACACGTGTTCAATTATTATTTGCAAGCCTGTCAGCTGACAAAAAGAAATTTTATGAAAAGTAAAAATATTAAAAATGAAAATGTATGAAAAGTGATAAATGAGTAACGTTGTAAATATTGTGTTTTGAAACAATTATTGTGACAATAATTGATGGAAAATAAATACTTAATATTGGAATTACTATGATTATGTATTTTATAATTTTTTATATGATTGGGTTCTCATAATTTACATATATGCAGGTTTTTGTATAAACATACAAACCGGTGAAAGTTTACTGACGATTTAGTTTACATCAGTGAAATATCGATATATGATTGGCTGCAGTTTTAATTTTTATTCTCAAAAATGTACTATCTTAAATGCTATAGATTGGGAATCGGGCTATATTTTCCAAGAAACAGACAGTTTGCAAAAATCATGCAAATGCAGATATTATAATCGGGAAGTAATTAATATTTAGATCATTTACAATAGTTTTAGCATAAACTTGTCATTGCAGGATCGTTGATGTCTTTTTTGATGCCTTCAATATGTTGAGAAAAATAAAAGCTTTACGTTTCTTTACAAAGACAATAATCTTTTATTTACCTACGACTGCTTATTTACCACTGGGAATAGACTTTACCTTGAGAAAAGTTTCAAATTTGTTTATAATTATGATTGTTTTTTGTTTTGTGAAAGTTATTGTACTCGTATCAATTATTAATTCTACAAAAGTAATGTTTTAATGAAAAACTAAAGAAATAAATATTTATTTTATAGGAAAAAATTTTTTCAAAATCAAAATATTGGAAGATTATACAACTCCACCGGTTACATTATTGACAATATTAATTTCGATATTCATGCTTTTGAAAAGAAAAAATTAAACTGTTCTTAACATCATCAAGTCTTTTAAAGGAGAAGCTTAAACGTTGTAAAATCACTAATTTTGAAATATATTTCACGCACGGATCAATGACTGATAATTTCTCTAGATCCGCTATCTTCCATCCTGATGAAAATACCACAAATTCGAAGTTTACTTACCGTTTATTGTCCTCAATGTCCGTTGAACTACACAAAACTGCATTTGTAAATTTACTATATTCACGAATTCTAAAGCCAATATTTTTTTCACATAATATCCGAAGAAAAATTTATGAATTACCCAAACAAGACTCGAAATAAGACGTCAGATAAAGATACATAGGTGCTCGCAGACATGGCACCTTAGTTCATATGTAATTGCCTGAGTCTATTTTTAATACCGAATAGGATACTCAATACAGATCTCTTATTGCAACCAGGGTTATTGATTATGGCAGGTTGTTTCCGAATACGTCCAGAAACTCAATAAGTCAGTCCATCTGACAACATCAAAGCACTCGAGCATTTACCAGAGTCTTTTCCGCCCAAATATATAAAAAACTTTTTTTTTAAATAGGCGTAACGAGTTCCGAAGGTAGTAGTATTCATTGTGAGTTACCGGAGCATGCATTTCATATTATATTTGACTGTAGCAGTGACACAAATTCCCCGACTTTTTGCGCAACTTCCTGCAGCGCGAAAATAACAAGAGAATTTCTTACCTCGCAAATCTTATCAATGCAATTGACTGACGTTAATATTTAATACTTTTGATCATATCGTGCCTTAACCTCAAAAAAGTTTAAGGAACGAACAAAAAATTTTACTGGAGAAGTGTTTTTATTAACTGACTTTGCGCTAAGTTCCGGGGTTACTTCAAAATTCAATTTGTTCTAAATTTGTGATGTCACACTTCTAACGAATATATAATTTTAAGATTTAATTTCAGTGATCGTAAATTATTGATTGTAATGAAAAAGTGAAAATTTTAATCGTTTTGTACGTGAATGAAATCAAGGCCTATTAAATATGGTCAACGGGTGACCACACGTACGATATAGTGACATTGTAAAACTTCATATGAAAAACCATAAATGAAATTTTTCATGTATAGAGTTTGACCGTTTCACGTGAGATGCACATTCCTTTATAAATAGTCCTTGACCAAACAAAGCAAAAACATTTTCAATGGCAAAGAGCGCAAACAAAACAATTTGATCGAGTATCAATCGTACAACTGGGAGCAAAACAAAGTCTGAAACGCCATTCGTTGAGTGATTGGTTTAGTTAATTATTGATTTTCGTGGTGATTTACGTGGTAATTTATAAGGGAACTTGGCAGCGAAGAGCAAGGTTTCCATGCATTGGGCTTAAAACTTCGCAAAAGTGAGAAGAAAATGTTATTCATTGCCTTGCAAACTAACCTTGTTGAGCTCGGCTGAAGCGCAACTAGAAATTTTAGAAGAGCCTAAAATTTTAAACGATATATTAAGGTCGAAATACATTTTTGAAAAACAATCTGAAAATGATTTTTTATACCAACATTGACTACGTTGCAATTTTGTTGCAAGATTTCGTCGTTGTAACGAATTCTTTTTACACTCACCTTAAAATTTAATGAGTTTGAACAAAAACACCAGGGATGGACATGAAAATGCACTAGTACATTTTTTTTGCTCGAGAGCGTGTGTTGTTATGAGTGAAAAGTTAGTCATGATTCCATCTCTATCACATACAAACTTATACAGTCTAAAATTTGTCAAAAGACTGAAATATTTTCAGTTTTCTTTATTTCCATACAGATGATTGAAAAACATACCCTTCTGAAATCATGGATTAAACACACTGTTGGCTTCAAAGGCATTTTTAACCGTTTTGTTTTGATTCACTTTTTATTTAGGAGTTAAAATTTGTTTTTCTTTTCTGGTAATAAACTATAATCACTTTTTTGCTTATTTTGATAATTTTCAAATTCCCCACACAGAGTGTCTCTTCGAAGATATTTTTTTAATTTTCAATTTGTATTTTAGATAATCCAAGGAGAATTGAAAACTAGGTGGCCTTATTGCTACTACAATACGACAATAAAAAACACAACACGCAGTTCGCCCCATCACAACTTTACCAATCGGTCGAAATCTGTCTGAAGTTCATATGCACTTTGAATATCTTATTTTTGAATATGAAAGCTTGTATAGAAATAAAAAATAAAATTCGTCTTATTTTTAAAACTATTTTATTTTTTGTCTAAATTTGTTTTTTGTTTACTGTTTTTTCTTATTTTTTTGTTTTGTTTTGTTGCAACACGAGCCAACATGAAAAAATAAACAATTTTTGACACTTGGGTTTTGAACTGCCCAATTGTTTTTAGAGCAGCTGATGATCGACCGGGCTAATCAGGCCACCTGTTATGAATTCGCCTTGCATACAACAATACAAAACAGATTACGCAGTTCGCCCCTCCACAACCTTACCAATCTGTCAAAAACATCTGATTACAACACAAAGGAAAATTGTTTTTGAGAATTGTTTTGGAAAGAAAAACAATAAAAATTATTATTAAAATAAAAATATCGATTTTGAATTAATAATAGATTTTTATGAGAAACAGTCTATGTATATATCAGCGCAATATTTACGATCGGCTACTAGGTGTACCGAATGAGGTGGGAATCTTAAATGGATATGAAAATAAAGGAATAAGAAGTGCTCCTATAATTGCTAATGCGGCTGCAGATATGATAGATATGACGATGTAGCAGGATTTGAGTGAAAGTTGAAATAGTGTAAACAGCAAAGCTGTTTCTAATTCTACACCAGTCCAAGGTACCATCGCTACCGACGTTAACATTATGCGGTCAACTGTGTGGAAGTTCATGCTCAGCTGCCAAATATGTCGGATGAGCTAGGAGACTGAAATGAAGATGGTAATATGGGATTAATAAGTGTTCGTACAATTGCGAATGCGACTGCATATACGGCAGAAAGTGGATATGGTGTATATATCAATGCCATTTCTAATTCTATACTAGTCCCAGATGCCGTAAACTATTTAGAAGTTAGCAAAGTATGTACATTGAATATCTTAGCTTGGAATCTGAAAGCTTGTACATATAAGAAATAAGAAGTAGAATTTGTGTAGTTTTTTTTAATTATTTAATTTTTTGTCCAAATTTGTTTTTTGTTGTATTTTATTTTATTTATTTTTGGTCAATTGTGGAACAATTGCATGTAAGCCAAAATGAAAAAATAAACAAGCTTTTTCAATTAGTGTTTTCAACAGCTGATGATCAATTTTATTTAGAACAGCTGATGATTACCTGGGCTAATGAGGCCACCTGTTATAAATTCGCCTTGAGATAATCGGTTGCTATTATTTTGCTTACCAATACAACTTCTAATGCATGATCTATACATTTCCCTAACTTATACAAAGGATACAATTAATTTTAAAGCGCATTTCGCCATGATTAATTACCGCTGGAGAACAAAACTAGATTTTAGAGGAAAGCATTCTATTCCATATTGTTATTTTGACTAAAAATTTTGTGTTTTCTAATGCTGCACACAATTGTGATCTTAAGATAGTCTTACCACCAGAGTTGTGAAAATTCATGTAAAAAATTATTTTTTACGTTTTTACCGTAAAAAATGTAAAAAATGCGTATAAAATGTATGAAATACGTAAAAATGTAAAAAATACGTAAAAAATAAAAAAATTCCAAATAATGGAAGCAAAAGATGTGCCAAATAAAAGTATCATGGATGACGTCAGATCAATTTTAAAAGAGTTTAAAAATAGCGATTTAGAAAAATCTATTTTGGACTTGTGTGGCAGGCGTATGAAGCTAGCTTTTGAAACCCGCTGGCGTTCTAACCGTGATGCTTGCCAAAGCCTTCCCTCGAATTTGCAGCATATGAAACACATTATTATAAACGAACAACCCAGAAAGGTTAAATCCTCTGTATCTAAACTGGTATTGGATGATGAATTTATTGCAAATGTAAACAAAGAAAAATATTTATTAGATCCCATTTGCGAAATTATTAATATATGCCAGAAAAAGGAAGCTTCTATTGCAGATGCTGCGCGTATTTGGCTCAGATTTGAAACCACAAACATGCCTCATTAAGCTGTTTGGAAAAATTCGAGAAAAGGTGTAAAATGGCCCTAAATAAATATGCTTTAACTGCATATTACTTGCATCCATTTTATGATAATTGCGTATTAAAAGAAAATCATATTGACATGATAAACGAATTCTTCCTCGAAAACTTAAATGGTGATGGTTTAGAAGATTGGTGCAATTTTAAAAACAAATCTGGTATATTTTCCACTCTTTACGGTAAAGATATTACGAAAAGTGATGTTTTTTGGGCGACAGCTGAAATTAGATACAAAAACTTAGCTTTGTCGGCGATGAAACTGCTCAACATTCCAGCATCGTCGGCGTCAGCATCGAGAGATTGTTTTCCAATTGGGACAGGTTCATAGTTCTCTCAGGAACAGATTATCTTTTGAACATTCTAAAAAATTAGTTCATACATACTTTTCGTTAAACAATAATAACATCTACGATGATGACTATGATTAAACATTAAATTCGTAAAGCTTCATGTATACAATAGATTTTTTTTTAATATTTCTTCAAATTCATGTGAACAGTAACTTTAGTTCGAATTTATTATAAATTACTTACATTTTTATCTACAAATAAAAAAATAAAATAATTTTCTTTGATTATATGTATTTCTCAAATATTCGTTCATTTTACGAGCGCATCATATCAGGTGTTTGTTAAGAGCAATTATTTACTGCCCCAATATAGGGAAAAGAATACATAAAATTACTTTAATCATAAAATCTATCACTAATTATGTTTACCTAAACAAATGTAAACAATTCAGCACGTAAAAATTTAATTTTATACATGTAAAAAATTACGTAAAAAATGTAATGTATTAAATTCGAACAACTCTGCTTACCACTAATTAAAATTAATTAGTCCACTACCCCCAGCGCAAGTCAGTTGGCCATTTGACATACAAGTGGCAATTTCGAATGCGTCTGTGGACACGGAGTCATTAAGCCTACGAAAAAAGTCCTAGTGGTAAAAATTAAAGTTGTTGAGAAAATCTTGATGTAAGAAAACATATTTCTATAAATTTACACGAAAGCTATATTTTTCTTCAATATTTGATTGAAATAATTACTTTCACATCACAAAGAGCAAATTGTAACTATTGGCAAATTTTTATTCTTTCGACACTTCTATTTGCAAGAGTAAATATCTTATTCGTTATTTACTTTTGCAAATAGAAGACATTTTCATTGCTTCTGAAAATTCAGTAGTGCATTTTCTCAACTTCCTACGAAGTCAAGTCAACAAATTTCTGATAAGCGCTACAAAAATAATTCTAAAAGTTTTTGAATCTGCATGTCAAAATTTTTTCTTCAATAAATAAGTGATAAAATTATTGTATCACAAGACATTAAAGTGATGACCAAATCTGCCAAGCGTTGCAAATTATTTGACATTACCGGTCCAGCTGTTTTAAAGTTATTAAGAGATTACTTACACACACACGCACACACACATACATTCATGCACCTGTAGGGATATCAGTGTCAAAACGCCGATAGCGAAGTGAAATCAATTGCACCACATTTATTAAATACAAAAATGTTTGTAAATTTTGTACGCTTCTAACGAATAAAATACAATCGCGAAATTTTTTCAACGAATTTTCTGAGCGATAAGTACGTAAGTGACAAACATATAATTTTGCAATAGAAACTTTATTTTGTTAACTGCCCTTGTAGTGACTTATAGGGCTTTTGATTTTTCCTTTAAGTCTCTGATTCCGCTTTCAATAGTTCAAAAGTATTCAAAATTAACTTTAATGATGGTGAATTATCGATTGCGATGAAATAGTGACAATCGAAAATTGTGTTAGTTGCGTTTTTTTTTTTCATTTAGAGCACGTGAAAAAATCCATTTATCTATTTCAACGTTCCTTTTTTCTATTTACTGGAAAGAATGTAAATATTTGCTCCGATTATGGTGAACTTTTTCTATACCCGGTAATAAAGACCTTCCAAAAGAGTCATGAAAAAGTTCAGATAAGGATCCGGATGTAAGGCCAAATGATTTTAACACAGACTGGTCATTGCAGGATGTACTACACTACCTAAATTATGTGGAGAAAAGTAAATATTTTATGATTTGTTTTTAGAGAAACTAATTTTATATTAAATTAAGATCGTCTGCTTGCCACTGGCAAAAGCTTCACATCTGTAGGGCGTACAAGCTTGCAATCACAATTTCTTTTTTCTTGTGTGAAAGTATTTTTATTATTGTGGGTTGAAGAAAAGTAATGTTCTTATACAGATTTAAGGAAATAAATATATATTTTTAAATAAAAAGAAAGAATGTTCAAATCGATGTAAAAGTGGTTCTAACTTTAAATTAAAATTTTAATAATTGGATCGTAGGAAGTCGAAAAAATGCACTAATGGATCCTTTGGAAGCAATGAAAATGTCATTCCTTAAGAAAAACTAAATTTTTTTAGATCACTGGTTAATGAATTATATTGCCCGAAGTAGTTTAGTTGGTTATAAATGAACTCCACTGTAATCTACAACGTATGAAAGATTGATTTAATGAAAAGTTGTTGGTTTTTAGCCGCCTTCGATTTATTTTACATGCAATAAAGATCTCTGTCACTTACAAATTTCTAACTTGTATCTACGATTATGTATTGCATATTAAATGTCTTCTCGATACGATCATTTTCTATTGGAACAGTATTTGACAAATCACACTGAGATGAAATTTTTCCCATGCATTTTGTTACAATAGACTTACAACAAGTGTAATTGTTGTAAATACTCGTACATATTTGTTGTTTGCAATGGGCTCCACTGATCGCTAAAAGGTTGAACGATCTGATGATGATTTCAAAGCTTGTGTTATGAAACCATAATTGGCATCTGTCCCAAATTTAAACTACTCACGACCTACTAAATGGGGTAAAAGTTGCCAGCTGACAATGCACAATTCACATAAATACTCGTATATAATTGCAAGAATTATCTCCCTTAGCACCTGAGAAATGCGTAATACATGTTATGGCAGCTGCGTACAGACGCCTGCGCTCTGCTGAAATAATAATGCAGTTATGAATACTAATTACGAATAAAAATTTATTTGTTTAACCATTTAGACCTGTAGAGAAGAAAAAAAAGAAAGTGATCTGACGAAATATTTATACGTACAGACAGACATACTCGTACAAATACTTATTCGGTCACATTGAGCTGAGGAAAAATACGATAAAAAGTAATTTAAATATTTGTGCACATTTAAGTTTTAAGTTTTGTATGAAAGTGTGTTCCCCACACTTTGTGTAATAATAGGCCCGATACGATGGATTTCCGTATTGGCTGCAAATTGAAATTTCTATGACATCTCAACCTAGTGAAGCACTCATTCCCACTGGCACTCGCCTAATAAATAAAATTATGTAGATTTCAAAAGATCACAAGTGCGAATAATGGAACTTATCCAAATTTTTATTTATTTATGATCAATAAATTACTTTATATTAATTAAAGCTCTTAAAGAAAAAATTAATTGTAAATGCATTTTTCTACACTAGACTAAATCGTTTGTTTATTTTTATACAATTACACAGTGGCGATAGAAAACACTCAGAAGACATCGTCATCAAAGATACCGCTGATTGAGGCTTCATCAAACTCACTGCCATCAGGAACATCGTCGTCGATACCACCGAAGCCAAAGAAATCCTCGTCGGCATTGGGTGGCACGAAGGCACCATTGAAAAGACCCTCTAGACGTTCTTCCACACCCATGGTGGAGGCCAGGCCGTATATGAACCGCATCACCACTAAACGTATAAAGTCGGGAGTACTTGTTTCCTGGCCCGCTCCTTTTACGAATATAAATTGTCTGCTATTGTTGTCAGCATTATGGGTATTCGAATTATCCGTTCGTACCACTACTGCACTTGACGTGACCAATGCTTTGCACTGCACCAGGGTCAAACAGGTCGTTAGCAGCATCAACACGCACATGTATGTTTTAGCCACCGTTATGCTGTGCAACATACTTATTTATTTATGTATGTAAGTATGTATGTATTTTATTATATTCAATTATTTGCAACACCGTTTATTATATTCGCAGTTGATTGATCGATCGATTGAGTGATTGGACAATAAACACGTGAATGAGTTAACGATCTTGATTGACCAAATCAATGAACACACTAACGCATGCGCTGTAAATGCAAAATACTTTCTTTGGTATTTTTTATTTGTTTTTATTTTTGAGTTTATCGTTTCAACAATTTTGCGCGTAATGAACGTAATGGATTTCTGTAATGCTCTCTCAACTGCGATTCCAACTCAACTGACCAATATCCGCTACACCTGCAATATATGGCCATCATGTTTGGGCCTCATATGCTTACATACGTGAAGCTAACGGCATCTGTTGTTATACGCAACCACGGCTTCTCTTTCTCTGTCTCTCTTTTTCTCCAACATTGATTATTCACCACATGTTGTACGTGCGTGTTCATACGAGAAATAAAAGCTTCATTGTGGATCTATTAAGTACATACAGTAGTGGGCAAAACAGTTGCAACTGAAATAAATTTCAAAGCTTGCATATGTTTCTGATTTTATAATTTCTCTTTAATACGTTTATTTTTATCTTTTTAATTTTATATATAGTTTATTTAAATAAGCGACCTTTAGGTCTTTTTTTATAAAATAAATTTAATATTAGGAGTCTTCTTTAGGAATTTTGTTTATTTGGCTTTAACAATTGAACGAATTTGAAAATTGTTTTTTACATACATACATATGTACCCACATACATACATAAATACATATGTAAATTTTTAAATTTTTAGTAAATCAAATGAAAATATTCTTCTTTCAAGAAAAAAATTAAATATTTGAAGAAACTAGAATTTTTTAATCAGTTTTTCTATATGTAATAACAAAAAGCTTTATTTCTATTCCTATTGGTTATTTAAGTTTATGAATCAAGTGCTTATTTATTTATTTTTCTTAAAATTAGTTTGAAGTTTTGTTTTTGCAAAATTAATGTCGATATATATTTGAAATATGAAGTATGTCACGTCTTTTTCTTGTTATTTTCTTAAAAAAAAACCCTAAAAAATTTACAATATTAAAAAAATTTGTTGGTGTAATAACGTTTTCTACTGTCAAAAACAGCTGTTTTAAAAATAAAGAATAATGTGCAAGAACAAACAAAAAAACAATCGGAAAAGGCATTCATGCATTTTTTAAAGTTTTTTTTTTAGTTTTTGTTTGAATGAACTTGTTGATTATTATGTATATACATATCGTAACACTCTATTTATAATTTTTTAAAATTTTTCACAAATAATTTCATTTGTTATTCTTTCTTCACTTCACAATAATTATTATTTGTTTTCTCGTAGTCTTCGCAAAATTATTACACTTGCACTTTTCTTGACTTAAAAAACATAATGACGCTTGAAAACGTAAACAAATACAAAAGAAAAAAATTTAAACAGAAGAAGAAAAAAGTAACAGATTTTGACACAAAATATGAAAAAACTTTATCACATGAGATCCTGCGGTAACCTGTCTGTATAGATAGACCATCTTTATGCGCAATGCTTTCATGTGAAGTTCACATGTGTATTAGTGTATCAAGAGCAAATCAATTTTATACTAGAATTTATTTTTTTGGCCACCACTGTAAATAAGCATTTATAAAGCAGTACAAGTTGAAAGTACATTAAACCAAGAAAAACACCGCGCATATTTGAAATCCCTAGAGATCTTGAATAATCGGCAATATACTTATAAAACGTCTTTAATTTCTCGTATTCACATGAAAATGCACTATTTCTGATTGGAAACTCTGAAACAATGGGTATAAATCTTTGGAACATAAGTATATGTCAAAGATTTTACGTCAGTACCTGTCATAAGACCTGACGGTGCTCCGCCTTGTGTTAAAAACACCTCCGATTTTAGGTCCCTTGCAAACCTGAGGTATCGGTAGCACCTCTACTCAGACAAGCACAGGGTAACTGGCCAAAGGTCAAGGTCTGGAAAGACCATGTTACCAATCCGGACGAGCGAGCGAACCCACTTTTACCTTTAATTTACTTGCATGCGCGCCCGTTACCCTCTTAATTCAGGGATTGGGTAGCAACATACAAGTTTTTAGGGATTATCAGCAAAAAGGCCTAGGTTCGGAAACCTGATAACCCTATACCCCAGGAAGCACAACACCAAGCCACCAAGACAAGATGTATAATCCGTGCCCCCTGGGGGGAAAATCCTTGGCACAAGGGTAAATAAAAAATTGTAGCTTTCGAAAGAAAAACGGCTAATTTAGAAATAATTCTTGTTGAAATACATACGCGTGTATCTTTGTTCTTCACTTTTGGGGGTGTTTAAGATCCTCCCTCCCTTTTGAACATATAATAATGACTCGGCATAATATATGTATGTATCTTGTAAGCGATATGTTTTAGGCAAAATACATATGGACTTACGTGTTCAGCTCTGTACCAGAATCAGTCGTTAGAACCTTGTTAGTATGAAAACAATTTTTTTTGTTGTTGTGCAGTGTTATTAGAAATAGTGATGGGGGTAGTGCTAATTTGTATAATTTTTGTGGAGTTTAAGATAATGATGTCATTTCAAGATGTTTTTTTTTTTTCATAAACTAGATCGGAAAATTTTCTGAAGACACAAGTTTTTTAATACAGTATTTTTGAACAGCAAATAATTTTTTATTGCTCCTGTTCACTCGCGATTATTTTTTTGGCTCTTGGTAGGTAAAGGGGTCAATATTTGCAATCTAATTGTTAAAGAAAATAAAGTTCTTTATTATATTGTTTAGTTGTATAGATTAGTAGTCTGGGAAGTATTTTTAGTTGACTCGGCTGAAAAATATGTGATGTTTGTTCTGGTGTGTAAATTAAAAGTTTCCATGTGGACTTTAGAACACTGTGTATGATTAATTCTTTCTGAACTAAAAGTACTTTAGGAATATTAGACAATTAATCTAGACTAAGAAAGTCAAGAGTACTCATGCGTTCGAATTAAGTCAATTACACAAATGTTTATTACGATTTTCATTATATGTACATATTTTGCTATGATCGTTCATCAATTTGTTAATCAGATCTAGTTGCAAAGGTGGCAATCTATTGAACTTCAAATATTAACAAAATATATTTATCACAGGAATGTGATTTTTTAACTTTTGTCCCCGGCAATATCCAACCCTGCTACTTATAGATATTTATTGTTGAGTGGATTCTTCAACATTCAATATTAAATATAAAACCACAGATCGAAAAAAGTGCATTGCTTGCTTCAATTCCTAGGAGTAGCGGTCAAACAGATAATTTCATGACCAACGATATAAGAGTTTCCTAATGCAACATCCAGCATCCTTTCTTATGTATCACAGAGCTCTAGTCATGCCCCAAAGAACTTGTTTTGCTCTTTGAGCTGAGATTCTTAATTGGATTCCAAGATTCCGAAAATTTTTATTTGTGGCGATTAAAACATCAACATATTTAAAGTTTCGCATTTATGATACTCTGAACTTTTTTTATATCTCATCATTCTCATAAATGAACATCAAAAAATTGTCAGCGTATGATCAAAAATGAATATGTGTCTTTGTTTTTTTCTGGTTACATATGATAAATGAGATACGTGGGATTAAATCAGCTTGTTCTCATTAAAATGTTAACCGAACTCTTTTTGTATGCCCCTTGGTTTTTCGGTACATATTGTTCAATATGAACGTACACGTATAGCCGTGGCAGAGCCTTTTCAACAATGTGGGGAAGGAGTAAAGGCATGCAACCTTCCATAACGGGTTCCGAAAAAGTTTGAAATAACACCTTGTGTTATCATCTTGTAATGACACTTGTCTTGGCGCCATCTTCAAGGATCTCGGTGGGTATTATTTCAGCTATTTCAAACATCCTATTTTTGAAGTTGGTTAAATCTTTTTGCTTAAAAGTTCTATTTTAAAGTTGTTCTACGGTTTTCACATATGAGCAATCAAGTGAGAAAAACATTTTTTTTCTCACTTTTTCACTATTCAATAGCGGAAATAAAAAAAATTGCTCCCACTTGAACGTGTACGAGAAAAACCATCAAAATGAGGGGTGAGTGAGAATTTCTGTACTCTTTTGGACTTTAAACTTAATAATTGGTTTTTAAATAGTTTAAGATTTAACCGCTGCAGCTTGGGGATGCAATGTTTCAATAACGTATATAGACCTCCAAAGAATGTCCACAAATGTACTATTGTTTTAAAATAAACAGAAGCGCTATTTATATTTCTTGAAATGTAGAGCATATCGGATCATCGGAATATATGTATTCCTCTATCCGTTTTTCGGCCACCTGAAATATAACTTTCGCAAGAAAACTTAATGCGTGTGAACTCCGGGGACTTCGTTATCTATCTACAACAGTACTATTATGTGTGGATATCAATATGATCACGTCGAGCTCTCTTTTAGGTTCAAAAATCCAAGAACAGCGGAAAACATATTTTATCTCGAATTCTTATGCATATTAATCGTACGTACGTATTTAATAAACAAAAGTAAAACAATGCGAATATTAAAGCTCCCATTATCAACTAAAAGTTTTCACTAATTGTTACTGTTCAATAACATGAAAATTTTGTAACGAGAAATTGAGAGACAAAAAAGTTTTATAAAATTGTTACTAGTGAAATTTCTAAATTTAAAAACTATTGGGAAAAATACACATAAAAAAACTGAATGAGACCATGCGGTGTTCATTTACTTCCCGGCTTGTAGCCCATTTTTATCTCAGTACTTTTGGCGGCCGAACTTTTTGTGTCTTATTTTCACATTTACTTTTTTCAGCAGATTCCTTTTTTTGTGGCTGCTGAAGTAACCTTCAACAATCAACAATCCAGCCTGTAGACAAAACTAAATATAAATATTTAGACATTTCTAGGAGGAATATAAAACAGAGTGCCTGAAAATTGGAATTGTCTATCGTTTTTCATTTTCAACATTATAAGAATACAATGTCCACATCCACAGTCGTTATGCTTTTCTGTTATAAAATGTATCGAAACAGCTGCCACAATCTCTAGACATGTCCTAATAGAGCATCTATGGGCATTATGGGAGACATAATTATTGGAATTATGGGAGATAAAATAGCAAGTAAGGCGATGTTTTAGGGCACAACCAAGTAGGAGTGGAAGAGGATTTCGCCTTCAGACACCGCACACCTGGCTAATTCCATCCATAAAAGCGGTTTTCAAACGCCGAGGATTTAGAACAGATGTATTTATTTATCCTTTTAAATTGCTTTAACGAAATATTTGATTTTAGGAGGGTAGATTTTTGCCGTATGAACTAATAGTTCATATGCTACTTTATTGAAAGCCTGAGAAACGTCAATGACGAGAGCAGAAAAATATATTTTTTCTTCGAAAGCACTTCTAATCACATTCACAAGTCTGAATATTTGCTCCATAGTGCTGTATTGCCGCCTAAATTGATGATTCGGAATTATTATGGGTACCAACTTTGTTTAGCAGCTTTGAGAAAGTGAAATCGGAATTTGAATTTTGAATTTGAACTGAAAATTTATATTTTTTATTGTTTATCTGAATAATAAATATTGCAATGAAAAACTTGCAGTAGACGAAGTTTTACTTTTTTAATATTTTCACATATAAAGTTTTAAAGCTTTAGAATCGCTGAATCGAAATTAAAGTTTAGATTTTTTCAAAATTAAAAAATTTAGTGATTTTTAATAACTTAACAATATTGCTTATTTTTTTAAGACATTTCAAATTTTTTTCGAAATCTAAATTTTGTCATAGAACTTTTGAAAAATTTTTTTGTAATTTAATTCATTGCAATTTAAATATTACTTAAACGGCAAAAACTTTTTATCAAGTTAAAATTTTTTATTAAAATTTTAAAAAAATTATATATTAATTTTATTATTAAATAAGCAAAATTTTCTGAAGATGATACTCGATGAGCATCGAAATATCGATAGTTACAAATAAAATTTTTAACCACTTAATAAGACCTTGTACTTGAGTAATATGTTAAAAGATTATGGCCTTAAATTATGTATTATATATATTTTTTTAAGATTTCCTCATAATATTTCCATTTCTCTAGCAACGGATTTAATCATCATAATGAACCATCCGTCGTCTGTGTCAAGCTAATTTCAACTCTTACACTTCTACACAGATGTCTCGAGGGATAGATGGACATCCATAAATTCACTTCCTTATCCATAGAGACCCAGAATGGGGTCAATTAGCTCGATGCATTCGGCCTCTGAAAAAAGATCGAAAGTATGATTTTATGGAACTTTTATTAAATAAATGAAAGTTATTGTGCTGCTTATAGGTATTTGAATAAAATAGCAAAAATGCTGTATCAACATGATTAAAAGAGTCGAAGAGGTTGGAAACTGAATAAAAATCAAAACTCTAGTTGTTGCCCACTTCGCTTTTGCAACACCAATTAGTTTTACGACTTTTTTTGACTTATTGCACATCTAAAAGTAAAAACAAAATCTCCCATTTGTTTAACTGCCAAATTAATCATGAAATTTAGCACAAACATAGTCGCACACACACACTCAGTCACACTGCAAAGACCGTGTTAAAAAGTCACGCGTGCAGCGCTTTACATTAGAGCCGCTGCCGTTTTAATGGGTCTGTGGGCTTCCCATGTATAGTAGAGATTAATTTCTCTCTATTGTTTAGATTGAATTAGTCATTTGCTCGTAGGTATTTAAATTAATGTTAGATAAAGATCTGCTGTTGTCATTGCAAGTTGCAACCACACAAATTTACTTTTAATTTATTTGTTAATATCAGATAATTATTTATAATTTTTTTAATGACCAACTTCCAATCTTTTGCGGATGACAGCAGCATTTGGCATTCATATTCATTTGGCAGCAGACCAAGTCCGTCAGTGATTGTAACTTTCTTTCGATTTTGTAGCAACCTTTGAAAGGGGTCGTGCGAATAGAGTCCATTTTATTACTCGTAGGGGTCAGTCCTGTAACTGTGGGTGATGTCGATATGGGTGATATAGATATTGAGGAATCAGAAACCCTCGATAATCTTGGTATTGAAATCCCGTACCTCTTACACTTTTTAAGATGATGTAACAGATGCTTCATTCCTTCTCAACTCTTTACTATTTATGCCACACATACATATATCCGTCCGAAGATGAAATACAACTCTCATGTATATGTCAAAGATTTTACGTCAGTACGAAGGCCCGAAGGCCTTACCTGACGGTGCTCTTCGCACTGGGTGAATAAAGCCGTTCACCACCGTCCCGTCGACCCTCCCAGGCGCACATGCCGCGTGAGGATCGACATGTGCGCCTACGAGGGACAACTTGGTAGCAAATTCTGTACAGGCTGCAGAACCATGTACAGACACTTTGCTGAAGTGTTGGAGCTATCTAACCTCCTACTACCCCAATGGCCCGGCAGCAAAATATTGCCCCGCGTCTTACCTGGGGCTTCGCCAACCGCAAAACATCAGGGCAGCTTTGTCGAATAGCAACAACACCTAGAGATATACGGCCTAAAGAGAGCAACTACAATCAGTCACTAGCACCTCCTGCAGACACACTCATCCGACCCATAACTCTTCCCGCGTATCTTTGGGTTTTAACCACAGGCACCACGTGATCCCCGAAGGGGCCTCACCAATAACCAGTCTAGGACAAGTCCTAGGGGCTACTGGTTCCCGTGGCACCAGATAGGACTCTGGTCAGCCGCCTGTTAAAAACACCTCCGATTTTAGGTCCCGTGCAAACCTGAGGTAGCGGTAGCACCTCTACCCAGACAAGCATAGGCAGAGCTACTTCCTTAAATTAAATATATGCACGCCCGTTGCCCTGTTATGTCCAGGGATTGGGTAGTAACATATAAGTTCAAGGGGTAATTGGCCAAAGGTCAAGGTCTGGAAAAACCAGATTACCCACTTACCGGACGAGCGAGCGAACCCACTTTCACCTTTAATTTACTTGCATGCGCGCCCGTTGCCCTGTTGTTTCAGGAATTGGGTAGCAACATACAAGTTTTTAGGGGTTATCAGCAAAAAGGCCTAGGTCCGGAAACCTGATAACCCTATACCCCAGGAAGCACAACACCAAGCCACCAAGACAAGATGTATTGACCGTGCCCCCCGGGGGGAAACTCTCATGTATAGTCCGGTAATTCAAATTCTATTTAGCAAATGCTCGGCCGCGTACAGGAGAGGGCGAAGAAGCCAGCTCTAAAGAAATCAGGGAATTGGCTGCCGACACCCAAGCATTACAGAGCAAATTCTTTGCGTTAAGAGTTCGTGTGTGGAATAGATTTCTTGTAGAGATATTCCCTGTCAGTAGCAGCGTGAAAAGGTTCATATCGAACACCCATAACCACTACTCCTCTAGTCCTTCCCATTACTTATCTTCCAAGTTCTAGGATACGGCAAGAGTAGGGTTATTCTCTGAGTGCTGGTCCAACAAACAAATATCCAAAAAGGGGTTTAAGACAATCTTCTAACATCAATTTAATATGGGGAATTGTAGTAAAACTCTAAAGTTATTGATGTAAATTAGCGCATGCAACTGATGCAACAGGCCCATACGTGTTCTGCCTAAGGATCTGAGAATCTAATTTTTTTTTTTTTTCATAAAAATAATATTTAGGCTAAACTAAGTAATAAAGGCCTATAAATATGTAATTTTGTTTAATTTTCATGCGTTGCAGTACGAATTACACTGTAAACACAAATGGGGCGAACGACTTCTAAATTTTTAATATTAAGGGAACACACAAACTGCTAGATTTAAAAATTTATTGTCATTTTACCCCAAAAATAGATCTTTGATGATCTTTACAAGTTTATAAGTTGACAAGTATTTTTTTTATTTTAACTTATTTAAAGGAGCAACAATTACCGGATACTTTCAATACAAACCTGTTCATATGCCGACAAAATCGTCAGTGAAGTTTAAACAGTTTGAAAACATTTAGCCTCGTGTGTTTATGCCAAATGAATCAAATACAATATGAGAATTCTGTTTTGTATATGATCATTATTATATACAGGCTTAGAATGCTTTAGTTTTGCAGAAACTCCAATTGTTTTAACAATTAGTTGGGGAGAATATCCCAAAATAATTAATTTCAATATTAAGTATATTATTTATATATAATAATAATAATTAATAAAGAGTGTTCAGATTATTGATTAATTTATTAAATTATTTATAAATTAATTTATTGAATTATAGATAAATTTTTTGTGTCCAAAATATTTCTATTCATTATTTGTAATAAAAATTTTTTTTTAACAACGTGAATTTCTTGAAGAAGGCATCTACAGGCTGCAGAAATATTGAATATTATTAATAATTAAAAATAAATATATTGTTTTTTAAAAAGACCTTAAGCTCAATAAATAACTCAATAAATTAATAAAGATAAAGATCGAATAACAACATCAATTTATTATTAATTTATATGAAATTAACTCTTAGTAGATGGTGCTTGTCTCTTATTTCATTTTCAGAATTAAGAAAATGAATTTTGCTTAAACCCTTCTCTGCTCCTGCATTGGATCTTGAAAGGGAAATAATTTTTATTTTATTTCGCAAGTTCCTGCCAAATGGCAATTATACGTGTGTTGTTTGTGTTATAAAAAAGTATAAATATATTGAAAATTACAATCATAACAAAAGGGGCATAAGAATGGCTAATTGCTAAATGGGATGAAAAACGGCCAAATTCAGCCAGAAAATAGATAATGCGGCACGATTGAGATGATCCATTCCATTGTATGTAAATGGGTAATCTTTCGTAAATGAAATATTGTACTGAGGACGATCGTGATAAGATTTGATTTTTCTTCAGCTTTTACGTATTCGCTATTTTTTCTCATTTATAAATAAAATCAGTGCTACAAACAAAATATTCAAGCGGAACTATTCCTGATATTTATTTTTACATTAGAAAATTAGAAAATCGAATTTATGGGTTTATTGCTTATCATCTAACTTTATAAAAAGGAAGATATGAGTTTGTTGAATCCGTTGCTCAAGATAAGGGTTGATATATTCACTTTTTTCCACAGTCCCGCTCTATGCTGAGTATTTTTATGAAATGTTGAAAAAGAGATTGTACGGAATTGCATCACTATGCTGCATCTTTTGCTCAGCACGTTCAATACTGTCATGAGCTCTAAAACTCATCACAGAAATATATGTTGCAAAAAAAACTATCAAACGTATATCACATGACGATATCTTGCAACATAAATTTTTCAGCAATACATATTTCTATTATTATGTTTTTCTTAGGGTTCATCTAAAAATGTTTGACTTGTTGCCAATTAGATTATTATGCTGGATCTGGTGCAGCAGCTTTAATTCTTCTAAGCACCGTTTAGAGTGCTCTGTCAGAATTGAGAATAAAAAAGGAGGTGCTCTTGTTCAACTCTTATCCTGTTCTGATTTATTTTGATTTTTTCTGAAGTATTTATACCAATTGTCTTCAGCAATAATTCATTGCAAAACACTTGAGTTCTTGCATTTGAATTTTCTAAATTTCTTTTTAATTTGTTATTTGTTTGTGTCAAGTGGTTCAATATGTTTTTATGTCAGAGTTTTGTTACATTTATTACAGTTTTGTTTTGTGGTCTTTGTTCTTTGTTATTATTGTATGGGTTTTAAATTTCAAATTACAAAAAATTTTAAATATTAATTGTTACGATCAGTACAGTGTATCCCATTATAATAAGTACATTAACTACATTATTTCAAAACAGTAATTGAACAATTTATTTTCGTTTTTGGTATCACGAAATTTAAGAACCTAACCATTCCTAATGTCGCTGCTTTAGAAACTGAAAAAAATTGTCTACGCATCATATGCCCATCAGCATCAGTTGACTTGAAGCAGCACCGCGGTGCACCGCAAACTGATCGCACACAGTGCTGTGATAAATTTTCTTTCCATTAAGAAAAGAAAGCATTAGTCGCCTTTTACATTATGACACTTGACAGACATATATTTTCCAACTCTGCCTAAACCTTTTACACTTGGTAAATTAATACCCAGAAATTTTTTAAATTAATTTTTTACTTATTTTCGCAGTTTGTTTAGTTGTAGCGTAACAACATTTTAATTGACAAAAACATTTAAAGCATAAAAAATTAAGTACAAATACAAAGTTAACAAACACAAACTTGGAAGTAATTGGTATTTGGTAGGAATAGAACCTGCGACCTTCGGACTACTACACTAGTTACTAGCCTTTGAAGTGAATAAATAGAATTGAATTCGAGATTTGATTCAAAAAATATACGACGAAGGCAACGAAGTAATGAACATCATGATGAAAATTGCAAAAAGTAGAAAAGAGAAACAAAACATATCCATTCGTGTACTACACACTCTACATCTTCGTTCCCTCTCCGGCAAACTTCTTCTGGCTGTCTTTCAATTGGCATAATGTAAAAGGTCATGGGTTTTTTTACAAATGGCAGTGTTGCCGGAATTCCTTCAATAATAATCGCTAATAAATCATATGTATATAATTTTTGCACTAAATTGGGAAATTTCGAAATGGCCTAATAAATGGGCCTTAGCTACTCTATAGCAAAAAATAAGTAAATAAGCATAAATATGTATGTATGGATAGATATTAAAGGTACATTTTTATTTCAAAAATGAGATCATCATTATCAACATCATTGCTTTCTTTGTGATATGTGTCGTTTGAACCTAAAAATTTTAAACTCTAGAAAAACTTTAAGAAATTTTATAGTCGCAGCAACAACTACCGGACACCTTCAATACAAACCCGTTCATATGCCGATAAAATCGTCAGTGAAGTTTAAACAGTTTGAAAACATTCAACCTCGTGTGTTTATGCCAAATGAATCAAATACAATATGATATGTATTGTATATAATCATTATCATATACAGGCTTAGAATGCTTTAGTTTTGCAGAAACTCTATTTGTTTTAACAATTACTTGGGAAGAATATCCCAAAATAATTAATTTCAATATTAAGTATATTAATAATATATAATAATAATAATAATTATTAAAGAGTGTTCAGATTATTGATTAATTTATTGAATTATTTATTGAACGTGGGATAAATTTTTTGTGTCCAAAATATTTCTATTTATTATTTGTAATTAAATTTTTTAATATGAATTTCCTGAAGAAGGCACCTACAGGATGCAGAAATATTGAATATTATTAGTAATTAAAAATAAATATATTGTTTTTTTAAAAAGACCTAAATTATAATGATGATGCATTTTGAATAAACTCTAATTGTTTTAATAATAGTAATAATTAGAATAAAATGGAATAAATAAAATAAATAAGCATTAAGAAAATTTAATAATATTTAGAAATATCCTAGTAAAAATTATCTTCCACAAAAATCATTAGAATGTAGAGATTGTAATGTTGGGGTAGTGCATACTGTAATCATTTCGAATGACTTATAAAATAAGTTTGTTATTTTGAAAATAATCTTTTTTGAGGATGACTTGTCACTGATCCAGAAGTGATCTTCAATTTGCTACGAGAAATTAATTTTTATGTATTTGTTTCGTAAAGATATTAAATTTCGATAACCAATTTGCGTCTAGGAATCGACTTACGTCTAAAGAGGATGCAAATTTTACGCTTTTCCCTTGTGAAAATTATAAATTGAAGGAAAATAATGTTCGAATATAAATTTAAATGAATAAATAAGTTTTTTCAAAAAACAAATAAATAAATAAAAAACAAGAGAATTTTGCACATGTTTTCAATTAAATTTTTAATCAAGGTTTTGTAAGTTTAACTTGCTAAAATTAAAAAAAAACGATAATTGAAACTTTAGAAGTAATAAAAAATTATTCTGTAAAAATTAACTCTTTTACTAGGATGTAGACAGACCAACAATCCCAAAAAGGTATGGCTCTTCCAAAATCTGCGTGTTTTGTTTGTTTGTTTTTTATTAAAATAAGAACTTTGTTTTGCATGACAAATATTAATTGATTATAACAATTTTAAGTACATAATATTTGGAACTTAAGATTTCCCATTATTTATCCAATCTCACCACAATGGTTTCGGTTGGACCGATTTTGAAATCTCCAAAATAGATTTTATCACTTTCGGCCGATCCCAGCATAATGCGACCACTGTAGTACATGGATGTCATGTCCATTGTCAGGCGCTTTTGACCGAAATTGGAGACAGACACAAAGGTGTTGCGACGTGGATAAGTGCGTTCTACAATTAGGATGTCATCATTACTGCGTCGTATCACTGTATTCGGAAGAACAGTTTCTGCTTTACAAATTGAATTTTTGTAAATGGAGGGCGAACGGTCGCGTAAATTCACCATTTTCGATATGATTATGAACGTGTCGAAGTTGGCAGGCGGTGATTGAGGCAGCCAGGGAAGTGTTTCTCGATTTGTGAATTGTTGTGTGAAGTTGTGAGGCCATTGCATGGTGGCTAAGTGATGCAAATGTTTGGTTTCATTGTGTTCATTTAAGTTATCGTTGGCAGCTTGTAGAGCAACTTCATCGCCATAAAACACATTGGGTGTTCCTGGCAGCATTAATTGCATAATGGTGGCCGCTAAGCTATAATTTGCACTTTGTTTATTGTTTGTAAGACGTTGTCTGTCGACACCGGCTAATGACCAGTGAATCCATACACCGGAATCGGTGGGTCCCAAATCAGATGTCAGGACGGATTTTATACGCTCTTCCATTTTCGCTGTACCATTGAAAATATCCAAATGAACATCCACCAAATCAACGTGTGATAGAGCCAATTTTCTCTGAGTTCCCTGTAGTCTATCAAACACTTGCTCATTCACAATCAAGACCCGATTGGTGCCAACTATATCTTTCCATTCAGCCAAATGATACGCTACCTCTTCAAGATCATCAAACTTCTCAAGGCCCTTGATGTAAAAGCCATCCACACCCACTTTTGTCCAGTGCTGAAGAGCCTGTGTTATTGCATTCTGGGTGATAATTGGCCTAGCTGTCGTTGAAGCTGCCTCCGCTGGAAGATTATTTAGCTGCGTACTAGCCAAGAGCTTTATACTCTTAGCTTCATCCGACTTACCCAAAGATTTTAAAATCGGATACAGAGGAATGTCCAATATCAAAGATATATTGCGAGCGTGCAACGACTGACTTAGTTGACGCATATCATCCAAGGAACCCAAAACCTGGGAGACCTCCATCAGTGAGGTGATGTTTTCATAATTATCTGGGTAGTCAATAGATGAAAATATAGAATTCAGGCGTATGGCTGAGATGCCCAGCGCTTTTAGATAATCGGCACTTTTCACAATGCCGCGCAAATCACCAATTCCATCGTTATCGGAGTCTTGGAAGCTACCGGGGAATATTTCATAGAACACACTTCCTCGATACCAAGCAGTTCTAAAATTAAATATTCGTTAAAAAGAATAAAATTCTGCGGTTTAAAACTGGTTGTAAACTTACTTTGGATTGCAGGTCTTTGGCAGCATCACAATCATGGCCACCACGACCGCACACATGGCCAGCAAACTGGACATGAATACAAAAAATGTACATTTTCGTATAACTGGCCAATTCCAAGATACAAATGATGGTGTGTCGCTAGTTATCTGCAAGCTTCCATTGAGTCCGTGACCATTTGATTCCTTAAAGAAAAATAATAAAAAATACGCATGAGACCAAATTTACACTATGCGGTTTTTCATAAAATTTGTCGCATGCAACTTATTTTATTCACTGATAGGAGCAAAAATTAAAGCAAATGGGATAGCGAAACTGGCAGCATAGAATTTCATATGACTTCTTGCAATATTTTTCATTCCAAACTATTTTACTCTACCTTGTATTGGGATAGAGTTTCCTGTAACAAATTCCGTGAAAAAATGCTTATTGTACATATGAAATAAATAAAAATCTTGCAAGATAATTACTAACCATTATTAATAGTAAAAATAAGCAAATTCTAATTCTCTATTTATCATATGTTTTGCTCAAATGCCTGCGTCTTACTAAATACTCGTCGTCAATTGCTTCCAATTCACACATTAAGATGCTGAAATCAGTGTGATGAATTGAAGAATCAATAATTTTTTCACACTTTTTTTTAGAGAGAACAGATCAAACACATTTACGTTTTCTTACCATTCATACGAATACACGTAAGTATATTCATTGCATTGAATTGACAACAATATTTAATGATTCGATCGCCTTTTTTACACCCTCATTTTATGCAGCCTTTATGAATCAAGCAACGAACTAAACTGATGCCACATTAAAAATGCAAAAAGAATCACACCATTCATTCACTATTTGTTGATATGCTGAGCCATCACGAGCCATTGCCGTAAAAAAGCATTCAAACTGTTCTCTGGTATACACTGGGACAAATTGTTTGGGGAAATTGATTTTAATATAAATTTTTTCTTGGACAATTTTTCCGTCAACCCTAAATGATGCAATTAAGTTTGCCATATCCTCTGTTGTATTGTATAGAAGCTTGTTAAGCTTGATGAATTTGTTGCTTGAGCAAAAAAATTTACAGGCCTAAACACAATCTCCTTAACTACTCAAGATATTGATTACTGAATTGTAATTTGGTTTTGTATTTTAACAACTTTCATACGTTAAGGCTCATATTCCAACTTTTTCAACAAGCAAATGTTTATCTATCGCTCCTGAAAGTATGCATTTCTTATGCTTTTTAATGCGAATTACGCTAATGGAAAGCGAAATTGACAATTTCACTATAAAAATTTTTTACGAAATTCAATTACACAGGAACACGTAGGATGAAGCCATAGCGATGCAATTTCTGATTAACGTCTATATTGACATTAAAAATAGAAAAGAAAATATATTTGTAGATAAATCTATGTTGAAAATATTGTTACATTCGGCAACTACGCGAGTTAAGGACCGGGTGCCCCAGTACTCGTACAATTTCTAGTTGTTTCACTCTACTACCCACCACTTTTGTCATCATGTATGATTGACAGCACATTTATGTATGTATATTATTTTATTTTTTTTTCCAATAAGCTTTTTGTGTTTATTTAAAACTTTTGTAGCTTTTTTTGATATTTTTTTAATACAAATACCCAATAAAAAAAGCTTCGAAAGAAGTAATGAAAATGTTGAAGTAGTGCGAATTCGGATCATGTTCAATGACTTTAACCTGACGTCGCCAGTTACCATTGCAGGATGTACTCTTTTTTGATTCCTATACATCGATTTGGAATCTATCTGCAATATGTCAAAATAAGAAAATTTGTGCGATCCTAAAAACAAATTTTGATGGGTTCTTTATCACTGAGAACAGACTTTGAATTCAGAAAATGTGCAAACTACTCCAATAGTCACGATTTCTTTTTCAATATATGAAAATAAATATGTCAGTTAATAATCGAAGAAATATAGAAATATAAATTTTTCATGTAGATATAAGGAATAAGGTATCTTTATGATTTTATAAAAATAAAGCTATTTTCAGAAAGGACAAAAAATTTGCTTAGTTTTGTAGAACTAATTTCGATTATTAATGAAAGTCAACTTTGTCAATTTAACTTCCTAGGAAGTTGAAACAATTCACTAATAGATTTTTAGAAGCAATGGAAATGTCGTTGCTTGAGAATAAATTCTATGTTTTCACCTTCATTCAAAACGTTTTGAAATGGTGTTGGTCATCTGTTTTGTTGCCATTGTGTTGTATATTGGACAAGAAGTTAATCCATGTTTTATTAACATGCATTGTGTTTAATGAAATAGCGGAGTTTATGTTTCTTTGCGCATGGGAACACATTTGAATATTTTTTCATGCCGCTAACGGATCTGTGCCTGGTTGCTGACGTGGTCCCTTATCTTCCGTCTGTAAGATGATAAAGAAATAAAGCAGAAAAAGAAAATTTCCACTTCCGTAAGTGATGTCCCGTTGTTGGGCAGGTCGTCGGCTACGACGTTGCCCAAATTGGTCTTGTGTCCTTGCACTTAAATGAGAGTGATGTTTAAATATCTCGTCATTTCATTTAGGATCGAATAGCATTCTTGGAGCAAGTTAGTTGTCGTATACACTGTCGTAAGAGCCCTAATTGCAGATTTGATATGTGGTGCTAGAGAGAGTCTCACTACTGTGAATGCGCAGATATAGGAAAATTAATAAAGATTTTGTACGTGGGGTTACTTTCTTTGAATTTCGAACAATTTTCGGTCATCCCACGTCAAATTTTGTTTGTAAAGAGACTGGTTTCGGCTTTGTACCATCTTCAATGCTCTTTTTCTTAGGTTAGTTAGGCAGAGCAGTTCACAACAAGTGTTAGGAGTACACTCGGAGGCCTTAAGGCCCATTGTAAATCCAAGAGAACCGGGTTTCGAGAACACATCGGAATTTTTCAAAAAGCCAATTAAATCACTTACTGGCACTTCCCTGAAACAGTCCAGGGCACGAAAGAATCGATTTCTCAGGCATCTGAGTCTGCGCTCTTCTTTTTCCTCATACGTTTTTCTTCTCCCGTTCGCGTATGTCTGCATCTATCTCTGAACTTCTTCGTATCACTCTCTTGTCGTTGTGTTCCTCCTCCTACTACCCCTTTCTTTCTTCATCGCTATGTTCTTATTTGCTATTTCACTGCGTGAGCGCGTATTTTTCTTGTGCCTCTTCCCTATACGTATAGTAATCTGTAATTGTTCGTTTCTGGATTCATCTCTAGTTTTGGTCATGTGGTGTTGTTTTGAAGGCTTTCATTGTGCTATTGTGTTATTTTGTGCAAAAATGGTTCCAATATTATGTCTAATGCAGTGTCTATCTGTTCATTAATTATTCTTCCGTCAAATGTTTTCTGTTCATATATTTCCATGTTTTCCAATACGCTCAGTCTTTGTCCTTTATGTTGTAAATCCAGCAATTTAACCCTTTTCCTAATGTGTGCTGGTTAACATTTGTTATCACACGTGTGGTTCGCAAAAGTCGATTCCGCTGTCGATCTTGGTTCCCTTAGTTTATTATTGTGGTCCCTTATGTGTATACTTCTCCCCACAAAATCGATGTATCGGTGTGTATGTATGTTTGCACATAGATTTAAATATTTTACCAATTAGATGTTAAACTTAATAGTCAAATTATTTTTGAATTTTATCACGTATAAAATCTTGATGCATTTTATTTGGTTTATTTTATTTTTATAAAAATAAATATATTTGCAGCCACTGTGCAAGAACTTACTTGGGACTATCATCCCTCTACAAAAACACACTTGTTGTTTTAAAACAGTGTTTAGCATATAAATAAGTACATATGTATGTATATACATATATTTGCTTACCTGAGCCGACGAGTTGTTCTTTTGCAGATGTTTGTACGAGTGTTTGTTGAAAAGGGCCGTTGATGTTTCATCCGGAACAGTCATTCCAATACCGGAGCTGCTGCCTGAGGATGAACTTGTTTCAACTTTGGCATCTTCATTGCACAGATTGGCTGATTCATTGCTGTCATTATCGTTGTCAATGCACGGCGTTAGTGGATGGGAGAAGGTCAATGGTGTTGTGGTGCCATTCGTGTTCGACGAAAGTAATGGACAAATGGAGGCCTCTTCTTCCGGCAAAAATGTTGACACCGATGCCGACTCAATAAGAGTCCGAGGCAATTCAACATCCAAAAGTGCAGGATCTGTTGAGATGCCCATCGTATTCATTTCAATTGGGGATCAATATCTATACGCCTTTTCTTTTGATAACTGTCCAAAATAATTATTTGCTATTTATTGAATGTTGCTGACAAAAGCGGGCAGCATAACAATATCGTAACCACAAAATATTTATTTAATTAATTTGCAATTAGTTTTGGTGTAGTGGATTTAAAATTTTATTCTTTTAGTTGAAAAAGTCAAATTATTTCGAAAGAAAGAAAAATTGCCTTCTAAGCGTATTTTGTTGTTTTTATTGTAGCTTTATTTATATATTTCGTCTACTCCAATGACAAATTCCAAATACGCCAGAAAATAATTGTATCAGCAGCAGCAGCAGCAGAAGCAGAAGCAAAACGTTCGTTGTTTTGACAACATTAAACTCCCGACGATGATTCAATTTCAGTTTCCAATTGATTTTAATCAATTTGTTTGCAATAAATTTAAATCTTTATATATTTTTTCAACGCATCGTAATAAATTTCTTTGCGATGAAAAATGAATGAAATAAATATTTTGAAGATGAAAAAATAGAACGAACCGTACGAACGAACGCACCAACGAACTCACGTATTGGAGTGTCAATAAATGTTGATTCTATTCAAATGAATGGGCGAAGAAGAATCTCTCTAATGAACCTGCGCACAACATTTGTGTCCACTTGCAATCCATAAAATAAAAGTGGGAATGAATTTTGGCATTTAAGAGTTTGAATTATAAAAACGCAATACCAAGAAAACTACGGTGTTGAAAATTTTATGAATTTTTAAATTTCCTACAAAAATTATATGTTTTCTTTACTGAAAAAGGTGTAACATTTAGAAAATTACAGGACTGTGTGCCCCTGCCTAATAATTTTGCATTTATCAAAGAATACTGAATTCCTCCTTTTATCTTTTTGAAAGGGCAAAAAATTTTACACTTTTATTTAGAAAAGAAAACGCATTTGTTTGGGAAAGGGCAAATTTTATTATGACAACTACAACACGTTATTCTATTTTGCATTCCTAAATACAAAATTATAAAGTTTTGGGAAAAAAATTAATAATAAATAAATAATTTTACATACTAATTTGTTGTTTGTTGTCTAGTCCATATGTATAATTAATATTCCTTATGCGCTTATGTTAATTTATTGATAGACCTTCATAGTTTGAATTGTTTACAAACGTTTTCTGTTTGCACAAATATCATCAAAAAATAATTGAAAAATTTGCATAGAAAATTAAAAAATACTTTAGAAATTTAATGAGAATATAAAACATTTTCTAAACTTAAGCAAAAATAAAATTTATCAAATTCGTTATTCGAGATATTCCCCAAAATAACTATTTAAAAATTTATTGCGTGCATTTTATTGGCGCTAACCCAATCATCAATACACTTCATTCATGTTATGTTTGAAAAGCATTCAAACTCATACTCATACGCCGATAAGTAGTAAATGAGAATTCAATAAAATTCAAACATATTTTTCTACTTGTGAATCACAAAACACATAAATATGTATAATAGTTTTAGAAAACTTTTATGCAAATACAACACAAAAGACAATTAAAATTCACTTGCGTTTTTCTTATTGTTCTTTACCCCTTCATACAACCCCCCAAAAACCTCCATGACGAATATCCAATGCGTTATTTGCTGTAGGGTAGGTACCGGTTTTTTATTTAAACCCATATTGTGTGCATCTCTTTCCTCTAAATTGGGCCAAGTAGAAGTCTGTGAAACTCTGATTCGTTATGCATGGCATGGTATACGTGTATTTGATCTTCGAGCTATTCTTTTGTTGAATGCGATCATTTTGGATCTTAACATTTAATAATTGTCTGCGATGATTTACACCTCTGGCCGAAAATAATATGCCAAGTTTGCATTAACAAATTCTATTATCAACAATATATCTAGTTCTATTTATAATTTTATGTGTTACTTAGTCGTGTCATTTGTCTTAATAATTTGGCAAAACAGGTCCTATAGCTGAAGCACAGTGGACTATCTCACGAGAAGGCGGCAAAAAATCATAAATTTATATTGTATTGAAATTTTGCTACGTGCTGTCTTTTGTTTAATAGGTGTATCTTTGGCCTCTAATTTTAGCTGTGAATAGTAAAAATCTACCGATAATAAAAAAAGTTATGGAGGGTTTAAGATACATTTTCATTTTTAGTTGAATTTAGTTTAAAAGTGAAGTGTTAAATGAGGGGTTTTTTATATTACGTATTACTAGCGGACCAGGCGAACTTCGCCTCGCCCCAATTTTAAGCCTTCAGACAAACTTTCTATTTTTTCGTGTGAAAAGCCATTAAGGAATAATTTCAAACAAAATTTCATACAAAAACTCGATTTTCGATTTTTCCAATTTTCCGTCTTTTCCGGAGGGATTTTCCAAAATTTACATACATACACACATCCTATTTTATATATATAGATTTGTTCAGTTACTTTTACAACTTATAGTCATTAACAATTTTCTAACTTAAATCTTGTTAGAAAATGTCAAACTTTGGCCCGCGTAAACTCTTCAGTCCTAATATTCACAAGAGCCAAAGGTTGGCTTTTTTGAAGCAGTCCGAGCTTAAATATACTGTATTAAATATAACATACAGAAGTTTTAATAAAAAAGTTATATAAAATTTTTGAAATAATGTATGGAAGTGTAGATGAGAGTTTAGACTACAAAAGAGTGCAAACTTTTTTACGTGTTTTGACAGAAAGGACTTATGTTCTATTAAATAGGAGATTTTTTTTTAATTTGGACTTTTAAAGAAAGTTTACAGACTTTTAAAAGGCACAAAGACTTTTTTTGCTCTAATAGCTTATAGTTATGCAAAATCTATTTTGCTTTAAAATATTTTTAAAACAAGAGTTTATTATTTAAAAATTTAAATTTACTAGGAAATATTTAATACTAGTAACATACTGAAAAAAATCCTTTTTGGATCACCCTGTTTGCTATGATATACATAGTTGAAACAGTGTTGTAATTTTGGATTTTCGACCGCTCTCTCACAATATGTGCCACAGTGCGTCGGCAGAATAACACGCCAGCTTTTACTAAAATTTATTTTATGAAAAGTTTCATTTCTTTTAATACTCAAAGTATTGACGTTCAACCTTAAATCATTGATGTTTTTAAAAAAGTTTTGTTGTTTTATATACTCAAAGAAGCTTTCATGCGCTGACATAAAAGCTTTAGTAGTTTCACAGCAACACCATGAAATTGATCGTCTTCTTTTTGTCGATCCACATCTCTTCCTTGTTTATATGAGTTGGGAATGTGTGTATCTGTGTTCATATCTCGTCTTTGTATAAGTATGTATGTACATACGTATCAGAGTTGCCAGAGAAATTTCGAGAAAGATACATTTTAGTTTCCAAAAAGATACATTTTTTCCCAAAAAGATACGTTTTGAAAAAAAAAAATGAAAATCCATGTTTAACGTTTAACATTTATTAACATAACGTTCTTATTTCATATTTAATACAATGAAACTTCGATATAATGAATCTAGAGGGGATCGAAAAATACTTCGTTATAGCTATTGATTCGTTATACACTTGCATTGTGAAACCTTGGTATAACTAAATTTAAAGAAATACGAAAAAAATCGTTATAACTACAGTTTTTTGTTTGTCCAAAATTTTATTTTTAAAGGGACTTCCGCGTTTTGCTTAAAATTTAATGTTGCTTTATTCTGATTTCGTTGTATGGAGGCTACAGTTCAAGATTTCGTTACGTAGAGGCTTTTGATAATGACTTACACACTTAATTGTTATATTAAAATGTTATGTATGTATTTCTCAATTATAATTTCGTTGTATAAAGGCTTTTGAAAAAATACTTTTTTTTTAATAATTAATTAACAAACACAAACTGCGAAGCTACTTGGCTTATCTGCAGAGACACCCGGAGTCTGCGGCAGGAGTCGAACCTGCGACCTTCGGACTACCAGTCTAGTACACTAGCTACTAGTCTACGAAGGCACTATAGAGGCTATATAGAGGCTTTATAGCTCAGAATTTTTTCGTTATAGCTATAGAGCATTTTTGTATGAAAAACTTTGCAATAAAAAGGTTTTTTCAAGGGACTCAGCTAAAAATTCGTTATATTGAGTTTTTCGTTATAACGAAGTTCGTAATATCGAAGTTTCACTGTACTTTTTAACCATCCATTGTACTCTCTTATTAACAGCCATTTATCATTAAAATTGTACATTGTCTTTTTTGGAGAATGACCTGTAAATTATAATGAAATGCCAATAAACCTTTGTCAGAGACGGAAAGCTTAATATTTCATTTCTGTACATTTTGCGTACAGATTCAAAAGATACGAAAAACGTATCTTTCGTATCCTAATGGCAACACTGATACGTATAGAATTAATTTCTATAGTAAAAGAAAAAAAAGGCAGATTCTCAGCTCAAGTCAGGCTATTGATGATCACTGAGAGATTCGAGTACAATTAGTTCTTCTTAGTTGCTTCGACTGAACGGTTGTTTAAATCGAAAGAAATTCTCTTCAACGTTTATCATTGTTTTCATCGTGTTCAGCTTCAGTCAATATAATTGTGAGTGCTAAAGTCTAAGACGGATTGAATACATGGACCCAAGGTCGTAAAGGACTATTAAAGGCCCTAAAATCAGTTTTTCTCAAATACAAAATTTTATAGTTTAAAGCAAATTAAATAATAATTTTAATAATTAGTTCTCTGTTTCCATTGTTGTTGTGTCATATTATATTTTTACCAACAAAAAACAAACAAAAAATTTTGCGTTTTAAGGGTCATTCGTAATGGTGCTAAAACGAAAAAGTCAAGTTCAATGGGAAAACCAGTTTGTAAATTTTTTATTTGTTTTTTTAAGTTTTTGCTTAAATTTTGTGATTTTTTTTTTGGAATGTGTATTTATTGTTTTTTTTTTGGCTGTTAATTATAATTTTAAACAATAAATTTTTTGAAATATCATTATTCATCATTAGCTATTATCATATTTTAATCAAACTTTGCAAGTTCTAATAAGTTATTCTATGAAGAGACAGCCAATATGACAACACCGTGCTACAAAATAAAACTTAAAATATTTACTTGAAAAACGACTAGATGCATATTACCGGCCTTATTGTATAGGTCACAAACCAGTCTTAAACATTTCAGAAACTTTGAGCTGTTCTGAAGAAAAAACCATTTTAAAATGTGTTTGAACGTGTAACTGAATTGCTCGTCAACTGATTTTCATTCTTAAAATGGATTAAGAAAGAAGAAGAAGATTGTAGCTGTATTAAAGATTAAATTAAATTAAATTAAATATAAATTTTCTGTTTGGCGACATGGGGATTTTTTCGACCGGCAGTTTAAAAAAAAGGTACCGAAACTTTTTGTTCTCATGGAGTGGACTTGTTGGTTGTCATATGGGGCTGCCACAATAAATTTTGAAGCAGTACTATGTGAAGTTTAAACACTATTTTCCTTTAATATCAACAGCAGAAAATTATAAGAGTGATCAAAGCATATGCAATGAATATTCTAACGAAAAAAATCCTATTTTTAATATCTGCAAGAATGATTATAAACGAAATTTATAATTTTTGTGATCATTTGCACAAATAATTATCTCTTATAATAATTTTTAAATAAAAAAAAATTATATAGACTAGTGTTCGCCCAGTGGTTGAAATTCAACCATTATTGCAATAATACAAAACCGCTCAGGTAAAATGTCATATTTTTCTTCATTTCTAATAAAATGTATTACTGTACTTACTCCATTCTTTAATAGTTGTATCTATTAATGTGAGCTTTTCAAATAAATAATAGAAACGGTTTTGATGTTCATTTAAGAAACATAAATTTATTGCCTATATTAAAAATATTAAATTTTTTTGATTAATTGAAGAAAAACTGAAAGTAAAAAAAATAATTTTATTCAAAATATTTTAAGTAGTTGTACGACTGGCATCTTTGTCTAAGGAAAATTTCTTTATATACAATATTCTTCGTAAAAACTCTATTGTCACTTAGTATGTTTCCTTGACAATTTTCATTTGAAATATAAAATTTTAGGCCGTCGAATAAACGAACTCTACTCGCAGGTACATATAATTGTCCATGAGCAAATACAGGTAGTCTCAAAAGGACACATATCTTTTCAAATGTTTGCCCTTGTACTTGTTAATGGTCATAGCAAATGCGGGTATAATTGGAAAATGTGTCCGCTGAAATTTAAATGGAAGAATTGTTCCAGAAAAAAATAAATAAATTTATTCGTGGAATTCTTTTATTACGGTGCAAGCATTTTACTCTCATTCGAGTTCAATTTACTATGGCTTGTGCCGTGTTCAAATTACGAATCAGCAAAACAATGGAATTTATTTTCAATTTATGCTGTGGTTTTCCGCTTACGTTCAGTGAATTTAAAAATTAAGAAGGATAATCATTTACGTCATCGAAATCATTAGAAACTTTATCAAAACTGTAGTAAACCTTCTCCTCCCCTTAAAGACGATTAAGTATATCACTATTTATTGAAGCGCATTCTTCATTTTTAGGAGCTAAAATTACGGAATTAAGAATTTGATCCGATAATATATTGTCACGAATATTACCAAAGATATTAGTAATTAAACTATCAAAACAACCAATTATTTGTTGTGGCAATTCATGAAATTGACTGAATTGATGAAATTCGACAAATTCTACTTCTTCTGGTCTAGCTCTCAAATTTTGTGTTAAGGTAACTTTGTGAAAAGAATTAAATTCCTTTCATCTAATGATGCAATTTTCAATTAAAGTAAATCGGGTCCCGTGTGGAAATTTGCCTTAAATCGCACATTACTATTCTATTTTTACCACCAAATGGCTTTATGATTGGCTAATATTCTTAACTGTTTTTAACTATCTTAGCCACAAAAATGTGGAATAAAAAATACATTCTGCACTCCTCCTATTGACAATCTATTACTGCGTTTATACGCACGTCTTATTTGCAAATAAAAAAGAAGAATGTTGCCGTATAACTTTTTTATTGTAACTTATTAACTCACTTAACAAGTCGTGAATAACGACACTATTTGCAAATAAAAGGTAAGACGTTGCCACTTCATGAACGTTTTTTGTGTTTTACTTACCAAACAATCATATTTTCGTCACATGGCATCACTAATAATAACATAAGTTCTGTATGCAATTTCCCGTATAAACAGTGAATTAGTTATTTGCAAATAGTTCTATTTGCAAATAAGACGTGCGTATAAACGTGGTATATCAAACAAAAATCAAGCGAATACGTTGAGTTTAGGTCAGGTAAAATGGTTCTTAACTTTTTCCACTTGCCTATTTATATATAGATATAGATTACTTTTTAATGATTACATTTCCCGATCGTACTGTACATATTTTTTCCCAGGTAACGAAAAGTATAAAAATCAATCATACAAAAGGATTTCACAAAAATAGCCAACAAACAAAATAAATTTGCTACCTATTTTTTACGAATGTATGTACATATGTACATATATATATATATATATATATATATATATATATATATATATATATATATATATATATATATATATATATATATATATATATATATATATATATATATATATATATATATGCAAAGCCTTAAGATTATATATGTATATGCATGTTGTTTGCTCGACCAAGCCGCCTTCTTCTTTTAAATCCAAAAAACAAAACAATAGAACCTGTTTTTTCATTAATGCGTATGTATTAATTTTGTGCTAATAAGTGCCTGTTTAGATTGGACGATTTTTGTCGCTGCAATTCTTAGTTTGTAGGTAAATAGGGGGAATAGAGCTAATAGGGGAAGAGAGAAACTAAAAAGAGTACACATAGGCGTGTACTCTTGCAATTCCTTTTTCCCGCAATTCGTAATACGTAAATTCCTTGTTTGTTTACTGGCACTTAGTGCCAGTTTACATTCAACGATTTTTGTCGCTGCAATTTTTGTCTTCCTTTCTTTAAAATTGCATTTGCGTTTACATTGAACGATTTTTGTCGCAGATATTTTATGCATACATACATACATACGTAGTAATTTTTGATATTTTCTTTCTTAAGTATATTCTTACGGTAAACAAACAAGGAATTTACGTATTACGAATTGCGGGAAAAAGGAATTGCAAGAGTACATGCCTATGTGTACTCTTTTTAGTTTCTCTCTTCCCCTATTAGCTCTATTCCCCCTATTTACCTACAAACTAAGAATTGCAGCGACAAAAATCGTCCAATCTAAACAGGCACTAATGGGGGGTATATGCCTGGTTGAAAAATTGTGCCGACGAAAAACCATTCCCCTCGTCTCTCTTCCCTACAAAGTACAATGTTATGCCTGCATAATTGTTCTCGTGTGTTAAGACTCAATAAGAATAACAACAATTCAGTATCTTTACGGAGTTGAGTTTTTTGTTGTGATTTTGATTTTTTATTGTAATTTTTTAGCAAATTAAAAGAGAAAGGAGATCATGGCTTTATGATTGGCTAATATTCTTAACTGTTTTTAACTATCTTAGGCACAAAAATGTAAAATAAAAAATACATTCTGCACTACTCCTATTGACAATCTATCAAACAAAAAATCAAACGAATACGTTGAGTTTAGGTCAGTTAAAATGGTTCTTTACTTTTTCCACTTGCCTATTTATATATAGATTCCGCCGCACGTTAGTGGCCCGGTACAAGTTCCGTTCTAGACTATTTAGAGGAAATTATAGTGATACTCCTAAGACAGTATAAAGCAAGACCTTAGTTCTCAATTCCAACTATCTGCTTTTTTATGGTGTTGTAATTGAAGTTATTATTTTCAAAATTTTTTCCTGTTGCATTTTGAATTTTATTCAAAAGCTGGTGTCAATATAGTCATGTTTCATATGTCATTTTGTTACAAATTAAAGAAAAGATTTGTTTTCATAAAATGTTAATTTGGAAGTGTTAGATTGATGATATTAATTGCTAAAAAGTTATATCGCTTAAATCGCATTTTAGGGTATGAAGATGATTTTAAATCTGATAATCTGTACTGCCAGCTCAAATCTCCAAAACGAAAGATCACTCGATATTATTTCTGCAATTTTTTAGACTCATTTGTGATATATACAATAAATCCTATAATATACTCTAGATAAATATTCAAGTAAATTTTTACTGTAGCACCGTGTAGTTATTGAGACTTCTTAATATTTAAAAATACGAAACGTATAAATAATTATAGTGCCAAAAAACTCATGAATATCATTTTTATTCTTTATTTTAAAACAAAAACATTAAATTTATGTGTTTTTTGTGGTTGATTGGATCTTATCGAACATGAATTATTTGTTACGAAATATTCGGGTTTGAGAATTCCTGTTGAGAAACTTGATTTAGTTTTACCTAGTCAAACGATTTAGTTCATTTTAACAAAAATGGCTACATTATATTTTTTATAAATGTCTAATGATGATCATTTAAAGAATTTTCTTAATCAGAAATTTTTAAAGTACAATATTTTTCTATAAAAAAAAATTTTGTAACGGAAGTAACTTTATTCGACTTTTTTGCATTTTTGGAAAAATTGTCTAGAAAAATTAAAAAACTACAATTTGTCTTTAACAAAACTTTTCTGCCTGCATCCATCTAGCAAACAAGATTCTATGGCTACGTTCGTAAATGCAGTACTGGACTGAAACAGTAGTGTCCAAAAATATATTAAATAGTAGCCATACGCAGTAGACGCAATCAAAAAAGCGTAATTTGAGTTGTGTCGGTGACGCGGTGAAATTTTGATTTTTTGTTACAGGGCAGTACTGCATTTACGAACGTACTCTATATGTACTCGTATTTGCAACAAAAATTTTCTGAAAGAAAAAGCTGTTTAAAGTTTCTTATAAACATCATAAAGCAAATACATAAAATTTATCGATAACGAAAATTTTCAAAAGAAAGTGTGAATGATTTTCGGAATTTTTTAATTTATTAAAAAAATATTTCAAATGCATTACAAAATTTTATCGGTAACATAAACTCATCAGTTAAAAGAAAATGTGTTTCCAAAATTTTTGAAATGAAATGGTATGTGTAACAAAAATTAGGAAAAGCAAGAGCACTTTATTGTAAACTAATACAATAATACAACCGATACACAAATACAATGGCTTGTGAATTGAGCAAATATTTACATACATCTATACTTAAATAGAATCATTTAGAAAAGTCATCTTTTATGGTAATTCTTCATTGATAGAAATGTATTAGAACATTAATTTCATTTAGAATGATAAAACCAACGAAAATAATTTTAAGCCTCTTTAATTAAGTTGGGTTAACAGGCTGTTGTTATTGTACGAGTAGAAGAGATCGAAATTTGGGAGGAGTTATTGTATTCATAGAAAAAACATAATGATGATCCGGGAAAATTACTCCAAAGGATAGTAACAATGAAAGCCAGTCGCTTATTAAAAAACGTAATAAATCCAAGGATGCTGTCGTTTGCACATGAACGTGGCCTTGAAGACCCATATTTACCTGGATCAATTCAAATGCAGAAGGATATTATTGGAATATTTTAAGCATGATGAGAGTGCGAGCATGCAGAGAATATCGATCTCCTAACTTTGCAGAACATCTTTTCATATTAGAGTAATTGATTACAGTTTTAGTGAATTTGATAATGATTTGAAATCAAACGATAAATAAATACAATTTTCATATTTTTCCATTCATATTTAATCAGCCATGTCCTAGAACTCAATTCCCATTGAAAGTCGTTTTAATTAAATGAATAGTCTTTAGAAAACGAAAACCGAAATGAAACCGTCGCACACAGGGGTATTTGATCATCAAAGCGGAGATTAATTGAAAAATAAAAATTGGGATATCCGATTAATGTTTTATACCCGATTATTGTAGACAAAATTCTCCATCACTAGGCAAAAGAATCGATAACATATGTTGCTTAATTAAATTTTTGCTTTGTCTCAAAGTTCGTAATTTTTTTCGATTTTTTCGCGTGTTTACAAAAAGTGAATTTTTTGTATTTTCAAGTGCCAGTTTTTCTATTTTTGCCATAAAAAAGCCTAATATTATTATGCATCCTTCAAGTTCAGGTAATTTTGAACAAAAAAGCAATTGCCGGTCGACATTTACCTGTTAGAACTAATTTTAATCATTTATGGAAAAAAGGTTTAAATTTTAGCCATTCTTGAGAAGTATGTAAAGTTTTAAAGTGGTACCGGTCAACTTCGTATTCTGAAATTGATATATTTTTAAAGCTTAGAAACTGTTCTAATATAACAAACAAAAACATTTTGCGCGTTTTTGCGCCAATTCGATTTTTAACAAATTTTGTAAAAAAAACCCATGTCGTCCAAAGTGAGAGAAGAACCGTGGCTGTAGTTTCTGTTTTGTTTTCGCTTTCGTTATCATCAACATATATTGTTGTTATTGTTATTTAAATTTGTTTATTGCAATATTAGTATGCACTCTACCCAAAAATAATATGTGTGTTCTGTTCATTGTGTTGTTTGGTTTATTTAAAGTGTAGGGTAAGTTTATTTTGTCTTCGCGCTCGTGTTCTTAAACAATTTTGTATAACTTAATTTAAATAACAGATAATATGTATAAAATAAGTGTGTAGTGTTACTTTACATTAACTATTATATCTATTTTATATGAATACAATTCGATGCGAGTGGTCGTGGTGGTATATTTCGGGTTACAACAATAACAACGTCAATGACGTGCTGCTATTTTTTTGTTAAGTGTTAATATATATATAATGTGTTGTTCCTCTTCGTTATTTTGGTAATTGATACAAGAAATATCACGCGAAGATTCTGAATACAGTTTTTATATTTTAGGAATAAACTCAAAAAGATTGATTTCTCGGCGAATACTTTACAGTATTATTAAAAATGCTGAGGCTTCACAATTAATGGAGAAGTTGAATATATTGAAGCAAGAATTGATAAGACAAACGAATCCAGAGGATATGGAAGACTTTAATTTGAATTTTTTCTCGTTTTGTCTGCGATTTTAAGGATCGATGGGCAAAATCAAATAGACATGAGGAGCGATTTTTGAGAAAAAATCAAAATTGGTTAGATTCTTCAACAGCCTTTGTGACTACAACAACTAAAAGAGGTCGCAAAGAAATTGATTTCGAGGAGTAAATTTGTTTGTAACAAAGGGGGCGTGGCACCGCCCTAATCCACCTTGACTATAATTCATACAGTCAATCAACATATATACCAAATCTCTCATCTTCCTACCTCTGATAGTTCATGAGATATAACCGTTCTAATTTTTAGGTTATATGGGCGGTGCCACGCCCCTTTATCCAGTCACAACCAAGTATAGCCAAGTACTATTACACGGTCAACAGTACCACATTGGGAATGTTTCATGACAATCGGTCTATTATTATGGCCTGCAGAGCGATTTTTAATAAGGGGGAGTGGCACCGCCCACTTTTCCGAAAAATTTGTATCATATGTCACTCAGGGATAACGTATCATTCTTATAGTGAAAGAATTTTTCAAATCGGATAAGTAGTTTAATTGATCTCCGTTTTGGGGGTCCAATACCCCACTGTGCGTCGCAGCTGCTGAGTTTATTTTATTAATTGTTAACGAGTTCGCATCCCATCAGACTCCATAAGAAATGATGTAAATTAATTTATAATGTGTTTCGTGATTAGAAATGACAAGAAAAGTAAATTTCATTACCAGCTGAGATGTCGCAACACAACTCATCAGCAACCGAGTCCTCCCCTTGAAAATATTTTGATTCAAATTTAATTACCATTTATTTAATACTTTAAATCTATGGACAAAAATCCTTACACACTATAATAAAAATTCTAACAAATTATGACTGCAAAGTAAATAAGGGGAAAATAAAAAATTTATTAAAAAACCAACATGAATAACGAATAAAGTCGACAGTTTATAAATAACAATCATTTTATTAAGTTAAAATGAAGAAAATTAAACTTAGTTTTCTCAGTGCTGAATTCTATAAATGATTCAGAATCCCTCTGCCATTTGAAACTTATTTCATTGTGCTGAACGAACGCACGAGTTAAGGTACCATTAAGTGCGTATTTAGTGCAATGGAAAGGTACGCCAAACAACTTAGACAACCTAAGATTTCTGGGAGGTATATAAGATGGTCAAGTGTTAAAAAAATCGGATCAAGCAATGTTGACATTGATAACATCATACACCAATAAAGCAGACAGGATTTTTCGACACAGTTCTAAAGTACGTAAGCCATTAAACAGGCATTTTGAGTCAAAGGGATCAGTAGCTTAATGTGATAGCGAGCGTGTAGCGAATATAATAAAGATGCGTTGAAGCCTTCCAATAAGAGAGATAAGGTTAGATAAGTGAGGACTTCAAATAACAACAGCATATTCTAACTCAGATCTCACAAAAGACGTATAAATATATGTACGTAAGTGTGTAAGGGTAAGATAATTCAGAATATTTTCTTAAAAAAAAAACAAAGGTCTTAAAGGCCTTTGGAAAATATATACTCCATATGAGCTGTAAATGATATAAAAGGACACGTGCATACTTTTAAGGAAGTACCAGTCACTTAGATTATCAAGGCCATTTTCCATAATATGCGCATCCTTTATCATAAAAAAACTTAAATCATGTGCATATAGAAGGTACTTAGATTTCAAAATAACAGCTGCCACTATTGTTATTGAATAAATTGAACAACAAGGAGTCAAATATGCAATTTAAACTCGAAAAGGACACGTGTACACTTTTAAGGAAGTACCAGTCACTTAGATTATCAAGGCCATTTTCCATAATATGCGCATCCTTTATCATAAAAAAACTTAAATCATGTGCATATAGAAGGTACTTAGATTTCAAAATACCAGCTGCCACTATCGTTAATGAATAAATTGAATAACAAGGAGTCAAATATGCAATTTAAACTCAAACTCTCCTTCAATTATATTATTTCTATTATTCATATATCATCACTTTAAGGCGCTTCTTGTGGACTAATTCTGTGTTAGAACCAGATACGAAACCGTAGGAGGACTGTTGTTGAGTGTTGTCGTTTTCAAATTTTTATTTATGCTACGCCATGGCGCGCCACTGTATTACCATTTTAGATTTTCGAAGTGGATTTGCTATTGTGATAGAACTTAAATAAAACTAATTTAAAATGAAATATTGTATAGTCTTTTTAATCAATATTTTTATTTAGATACTACAATTTTTAATTTAATTTTCAAACTATTTGATTTAATAAATATTTAAACATTTTGCACGTTTTGGGAAAAAATAAAATCGACAGGAATCTCGGCAACCATTCCGATGTTAATGTGTTACATGCCTGAATATTTAAATTCTGAAAATTCAATTAGTATGGAAATATAGTAGGTTACTTTTTCTTTAATCAAAAATTTGTCTTTTTTTTAAACAAATAAACAATAAAATTTTTATTTTTCTGCAGTAATAATAATTAACTTTGATTGCCATGTCGTTAAAATGTTTACAATTTATTTTTCGCTTTAGCGTTGTCACGTTTTTAAATACTTTGATAACAAATTGATAAAAAAAAACACATTTGTCAAACATTTTTATTTAAATCGATATTCAATTCAGTTCTATTTTGCCTTGCCTTGAAAAAAGTTTGAGAATTATGCTTGATATCGAATGATAAAGTGATCTCATTTCAAACGTCGGATCGCGAAGTCAAGTTTCGTTAGGAAATAAATACCAATTATTTCTTTTGAATGAATCCATTTTCATTTTTAGAAAATACATAATTGATAAGAACTTTGTTTGATTGGCATATAAAATTTGAAAAATGTTCATTCTTTTAGGTTGGACTCACAACTTTTCGCTCTTTCCCTAGTAAAAAGGAACTTCCAAAAAAGTCATGAACATGCAAAAGTAGTGTAAATTCTGATCATTTCCAATGACTTTACCATAAGCGTGTCATTCCCTTCTTTTATTTTTATTCACCGATTTTTAAACTGTCGTCTGTCTTCATAATGTGTAGAAAAATAAACTTTTAAAGCAAATAGTTCTATATTAAATTAAAATTATATTAAATTAAAATTCACATCTGTTCGTCGAACAAATTTGTCTGTATTCACGAAAAAATTTCATCAATTATTTATTGAAAAAATATTGTTTTGGTGATTTCAAAATATAAGTTTTTTTTTTTTTATAAAAAAGAAGGTATTTTCAGTTCGAGTTTCACAAATTTGTAGAATTCATAATTTTAATCATACATTCTTTCAATTTGACTAGAATGTTGAAAAAATGCTCGAATAGAGCGTTATTGGAAGCAATGAAAATGTTGTTCCTTGGAAATGATTTCCAAATTTTTTTACTAAGAGGACAACTGAGTAATCGTATGACGAAATCTGATGCATGCATTGCAAACGTAATGTAACATAAAAAAACGAATAGTCAACGCTTGGTATGAATGGATCCGATGTCAGAAAAGAAAAAAATTGAACTTATGTTTGTAAATGATTTGTAGAAAGATATGAATGATGATTTTTAAGAGCTTTCGGATTTGATTAAAAACAACACACTATTTAGAGAAATGTATGGAATATTTATTTGAGCCGATAGAAGGATCTATATAAATCAATGTCTAAAGATGATTTCATATAAATGTTGACCGCGGCTACGTCTCAAATGATTAATACGCTGGGTCCAATTTTGGCATACTTTCTCCAACATATCGGCCGGTGTCTCACGAATAAATTTTTTAATATCGGCTTCCGTTGCGTGTGTGTCCCTATAGACATGAGCCAGACAAAAAATTGTCTAAATGCGTTAAATCACAAAATCTAGGCGACCAATTGACCGGCCCCAAACGTGATATAAACTGTTCACCAACCCCGCCTCTCAATTGAACCATTGTTTCGCGTGCTCTCTGGCATGTAGCACCGTCTTGTGGAAACCAGATGCCAGCCAAGTCCTCCAGCTCTTCTATTTTGGGGAAGCAAAAACTTGTAATCATCGCATGGTAGTGTTCGCCATTCAGAGTAACGTTCCTGCCTTCGTCATCAAAAGTCCAGTGATGCCACCGTCCCATAATCCACACCAAACAGCAATTCTTGCAATGCTCTTCGCACCAAATACGGAAATTTTGCTTGTTCATGTATTAATTCAACCAGAAATCACCTTCACACAATTTTCCGATAAAAAATTGGGCGATGTACTTTCTTAACCGAGCATGTGATAAATTTAACAATAATCTGCAAGCGTTCTTCGTTTGTAAGCCGATTCATGGTTAAATTATAGACCAAACTGAACATGTTCAACAGTAACATGTTATACGAAAGCAGCTGAGCTGCCAAAAATAGTATTGCCAAAGAGAAAGTTGCTAAAAAATCACCGTTTATATGTGTGTACGTCTGCATATACATACATACATACATATTATTTAAATAAATAAAGATAGAAATAAATATCTGTTTCACACTCGTCAAGTTTTCTTGCTCAAGTTTTTATTAACCTCGAAGAGATAAAGGAAGAAAAATACATACTTTACCTATCGTTCTACCAGCTGAATTGAAACTTGGGCAAGAAAACTTGACGTGTGTGAAACAGTTAAAACAAAGGAACTTTGCAAATGTTATGCGTAGCATGTCAACGAATACTAATCTTTTTAACATTTTTAATGTGGCATCATTTTACTTCGTTGCTTGATTCATAAAGCCAACATATTGCGATCGGTAAAATCAACAACTGTAAGCACAGCAAAGCATTAAATATTTTTGCCAATTTGTATGAATGGTCAGAAAACATGAATATTTTAATCTGTTCTCTGATGTGTAAAATTTTTGTCAGAAATAAATACGCTTTAAACCGCAGCTTTTAGGTATGAAATTTCCAGTGGTGTCTGATAAAAATGCAAAATAATTAGAACATGTGACGGATCTGATAGTGTAAAATTAGGGAAATGTTGTTTTTGTTAAACAATGTAAAGACTGGTATGACGAAATATTTAGTAAAAAAAGAGACTTAATCTTTAATACTGTAGCATTTCTAAACTTTTTTAGCAAACATATTTCTTTTTAAACGTGTTTTTTTTATTAAATAATTATTATATAACTTTCTCATTGCAACGTGTTCGACCTTCAACCAAAAACTAAATTCATAAGAATGCATATTTCAAGTTTTGTTTTCCGATTATTGCGAACTGACGTAATATCACTAGATTTGCTTTTGTTTTTAAATAAAAATTTTAAATTGTCATGATTCCAAGAAATGCTCAAGTGCAGTATTTTTTTAAAACCAAAATTGTTGACTTACTTTTTATTTGCACATACACACACACACACAAGCTTTGATTTCAAATGGGATTTTTGTATAAAAGTTTGTGAATTGCAAATTGAAAACCTGTTATTAATGATCCATCCATACATCTGCCGTAGAGCAAAAACAAAAACAAAAAAAGCGCCTGCGGAAAAAACTGGTGATTTATAACTGTAATAGACTTGTTGCACACCCCATAATCAATTCAGGTTTAGACTCCTGATTTGACACAAAAAGTAAAATTTGATTCCAACATGAGCGGTGCTGCACGTTGGGGCGAGAGGCACAAAAATTAAAATTTTAAAATTAACTTTTTTAATTTCATTAAAATATTCTTTAGGCTCGAGGTCTTATTTAGTGGTTAAACAATTTTATTTGAAATTATCGATATTTCGATAGTCATGGAGTATCATCATCAAAAAAAGAAGATAATACTCAATGAATATCGATAATTTCAAATAAAATTGTTTAACCGCTAAATGAGACCCCGAGCTTAAAGAATATTTTAATCAGTAAAAAAACAGTGTTTTTTCTAAAGATGATAATGAGTATCCAAATATCGGTAATTTCAAATAAAATTGTTTAACCGCTAAATAAGACCCCGAGCTTAAAGAATATTTTAATCAAATTGCTATAAAAACTTAAAAAATATAGAGATATTACTAACTTCCCCATATATATTTTCCTACCGAATATAAATAAACAAAATGACTTATCACCAAGCGTAAAACTCACCGAAAATTTGTTTTTTTAGCCGACTGCTTTTTTATTTTTAATGTTAGTACACGCAGAACTTTATTATATGTAAACCGATTTTCAAAATTATTTTTAAGTTTGAAAGGGTTTGCTTGTAGCTTGTCCCCACAATGAAAAAAAAATCGGACGGGCTATTTGCATATCCGAAATTTTTATTATCGCATAGCTCCGCCATATATGGACCGATTGTGAAATAATTTTTATTAAGTTTAGCTTATAGTTTGGTTTCACAGAAATCGGACGGACAAAGCGGTCTCCCAAAATACCTCCGCAATTTATGGATCTATTTTCAATTTTTTTATTTAAGAGGGCATTTTCCAGTAACATAAAAACTACAATCGGGTTTCAAAATAATCAAAAATTGCTTCGATTTTGTAATTTGTTCGATTGGCATTATTTTGTGTTGGCAAAGTTGCATTCTTCACATTAATAAAATTAAGAGTTTAGTATATTTAATATCAAATTATGATACATATATACTTTAATCTTAAATAAAAATTTCATATCGACGCATCAATTTCACGTATTTGAGTATTAATTTGTTGTTGTGGATGTTAAAATTATTATATGTTGTTAGTATTGATTTTTTCCAAATTAGTAAATATTATATTTTTTAATATTCAGAAGAAAAAACATGCCGCAATACTTCCCCATTTTGCAGAATTTTTATCTTTCGAAAACAACTCAAATTATAAGAGAAAAATATTCTAAGAGTCTTCCTAATCTTATTTCTTCTTCCTTTCAACTTGTTTTAGTTATTTCTATTACTTTTTTAAAATAAAATAAAAGGCTCCATATACGTGTATGTACACTTAACCTTTGCAGGAATGCATTTGAAGAGTTTCATGGTAGTATTTCTAAACAGTAGCAGAAAAGGCATCTTGAGATTTGTCAAATTTTAAATTGGAAAAATACTTATTAAAAAAATAAAAAATAAATTAAAAAAAATATATATTTTTTCTACAAAAATGGACATAATCGTACGTATACTTTAGTAACAATGTGTACCAGTTTGTAATAAACGTATTTACAATAGTGTTCAAAATTATAGCACACTTTAACCAACTTTTTCTCTCAGTGGATTGTTTGTTTAGTAGAACTATATTCAATAGTAAATATTTAAATTATATGTACATTATTATATAAAAATATGAAAGAAACTACTTGTTTGAAGTGACTGTCATAACGCATACTTACTTGTGATCATAATACAAACATTGAAATTGATGACTATTAAAGTGAAAACATCAAATATAGAAAATGTTTAAATAAAAGCTTTTAAAAAAGAAAATAAAATACAAATAAGAAAAACAAACATTTATAAAAACATTCAGATCCTTCGACTTGTTGTTTTCTAACCACTTTTTTTCGTGGTTTTATATGCAGATTTATCTCAGTATTTTCTTATAACGCAAGTATGTAATCGCGGTTTGTAATAAGAAAGAACGATTAATTCTAAATCAATCAAAATATATTTCACATATTTAGGACTTTCAACAAAATTTTTATTTATACCTTCTAGAGGTTATGACCTTGGAATCTTTGGAATAAATCTATACATACTCTATATATGCTCTATATATATACATATATATGTTTAGATATCTATATGTTATAAAATTTACCAGTGAATGCTTTATTGCCTCTTCTTTATCGTACTTGCACATTGGGAAATGACTACTTTAACTTGTGAAGCTTAAAACTTTTTGACGCTTATCAACACAATTTGCAAACGTTTGTTCACAAGATGTACTGCAAAGTTGGATTCCAATAAGCGATACACGATACAATAGTGACAGCTGTTGTACAAGCAAGAACTTGGGTGGAAACTTGGTTTTATGTTTTTGTAGAAATCCTCTTCACGTCTATCGTATTCGCCTAAAAGCAAGAGTATCCCTTCCTTCTCAATGGAGTGTGGCCCTTGTAATTTGGAATGTGGGGATTTGGTTGCTACTAAAGCTTCTTTACGTATGTATGTGTGTATGGCTTGAAATTACCTTTGAAATAAACTTGATTTATGATATTGAAAATTAAAAAAAAATAAAATGATTAAATTTATAATTCACCGCTTAAAAAAACACGCATTATTTAATAAATGCTAAAAAGACTAGCAAATGCTCTCTGTGCTGATAACCCCTATTGAACTTTTAGCGATCTGATTTTAGAAATAAATAATCGTATTTGGGTGAACTTGCGCAGTGTTTAGACTTTACGAATGCCATTATTATGGTTGAATAATTCTTATAATTAATTTTCTCACTGAAATGTTTCTTCAAAAATTAATTTAGAACACAGATTCTATTGTTTGAAAATGTATTATTTATTGTAGACTTACCTACATGTCTAATTTCACTGGTGATAACCAACTCATTAGTAGATATCAACTAATGAATTGTTAACACAACAAATAATAATTTTTTCAAATAATAGTTCAAATAATTAAGTGGGAGAATATACCGAAAAATTTTTATTTTTATTTACTGAAATTTAATGATAACAATAATAATGATAAAAATATTTTCAGTGGCTAACAAAAGTACTTTATGAATTGATATGAGCAAGATCATTTATGCACATCATAGCAAGTGATCAGGAGATAGTTTTTGTTTATATATGTTATTTCTGCTCAGTACTTTGTTTCATTTCGTACGGTGCACAGTGGCTGAAAATCGTTTTTCATTGGCCAAAATTCTGTAACTTTTGAACCGATCAAAATATTGAAGTAATTCTTTTTTTAATGAATAGATATTTAATTCAGCTTGACTCAGTTTTAATTACATTGAAATTGATTGAGTACTTCTTAAGGACTTCTAGGTCAAAGTTGAACTTTTGATTTTTTTTTAACTTTTGGAGTGAAATATGGGTTTATTTTTTTTATTTGCATATTAAAAAATTTTATATTTTGATCTTAATAATAATTATAATTATTTTTTGTGATAATGGAATTTTTTTAATGTTACACTCAAAAAAATTTTTTACACTGAAAAAAATTTTTTACACTCAAAAAAATTTTTACACTAAAAAAAAATTTTAAAATTAACTGGAAACAAGGTTTAAATCCACTCCTGTTCTTTCAGATGCTGTTTCTGGATCTGAAAAGAATCTTCGTGCGGTATTGCCATCATTTGTATTGCCTGACCCTTGTTTTGGCTGATCTATAATCAATCCAATTTTGCGATATTCATCTTGAACATGTTTCTTTTTTGAACTTAACTCTTTGTTGGTTTTATTGTTTCTTATGGATCCTGAAGACCCGAAATATAAATCATAATTGATTTTTAGTATATGTTCCATAAGTCGTATTCTTGCATGTAGTGGTGATAATCTAAATTCATATGCATCGGTATTATCTAATGATTTTGTCGGAACTTGGTTTAATTGGGTTTATGCTGCTTGGCATATAATGCAGCTGGATGCAGCCTTCGTGTTAGTCAAAGCCTGACCTACATTTTCATTTATCATTGTAAGGACTAATTGGTAGCTTACTTCAATTTGCTGCCCATCTAACTGTAATTGTAATGGCTAATGGTAGTGTTGCAATTTGGGCCTTGATATCACTAATTTCTTTGTTAATGGCATCACGAGTTTCTTCTTTGAATTCAAATTTGATTGGCCTGCAGTATTTCGTAGAAGATGGTGTCTCATTTTTCCAAATATCCATTGTTTGCATTGTACTAGTCGAAGGCTCTGAATCTTCCAAAATCTTTTTCAATCGCAATGGTACAATTGATACCATGAACATATCCGAGTCCGAAATATTTTCACATACAACTTGTTTGTATTGGTTATGTCCCGAAGAACCATCACATCCCCACTTGCAAAAAAGAATTAGCTTTGTGTTTCCATATTTCTTTAACGCATTTCCTGGTATTGATTGTAGCATGCGTTCGGCTGTGTGATCAAGTAGAGATTGTAGTTGTACCTCTGCCGAAATTGGTGTGATTGTAATAGTGTCCTTTGATGGCAAACAGTCCATTTTAGCAGCAGTTATGTGATGATCTGCTGGATAGACATTCGAGCCCTTTTCAATCACACGCAATCTGAGCTTAATATATTGCTGTTTTGTTAATTTCAAATCCAGAAATAAGGCTAATGCCTCCTTATTTGTGTACTGCATTGCATCGCTCGGAGTTGGTATACTTTTAAGAATTCGTTTTGTTCTCACTGGACTAGCTTTAATAACTTTTTCAATGATATTCAGTTTTATTAATTGTTTCTGTAATCGTAATTGATGTAGGAAAGATTCTTTTATATTTGTACAACCAATTGCATCGTTAACATCTTTAAGTTTCCGCCTCTTAGATCTATCGCTGCAGTTGTCCAATGATTTGCGTGGTCTTCCAACCTTATCTTGCTTTGCTGTTTCTGCAGTGACAGTAAGTTGGCCTTCTAACCACTTTTCACTTTTTATATAAAACTTTTGTTTACTGAAGCTAACTTCTTTGTAGCGTTTTTTTAGTACTTTTACAAAATTAGATAATTGCTCTTGTATTTCGGTGCTACACGAATTTAAGCTTAATTTTATTTTAACGTAAGTAAGAACATCTTCCTGGTTTTTATTTCTAAAATACTGTTCGGCCAGTTCTTTATAACCGAAGCTCTCCATATTTTTCTGAATATTTTTATTTGAGTCTGTTATGATTTATCACTTGCAAATATACGTACGTACACGTAAAGGATTAACTTATTGTGTAATCCCTTATTGAATCCGTAGTTTTATATATTTTTAGATACATGTTATTCACACATTGATCTTCAATTTCATAGCAGGTAGTACTTAAATTGAACAAAACTGCACGTGTTATCCAGACCTTAATATCAGGTAAAACTAATTAGTATCTCGCCAATATGGGGTTCTTTTTATCTTTAGTGGTTTAATGTCGCGATTATTATTATAAAATTGTTTATGAATTTGGCTGACCCTAACATTTATATTAGAAAGAGATCATATGTTTACTGTAGAACCTATTGTGATATTTTTATTACTGATTTTTTGCTGATCAAAACAAAGCCATAAAACCCTTTCGCAGGTATTATATTTAATTATTTTAGTTTTAGGTAGTCTAAAGTAAAAATCATAAACCTTTAGGCAAAAAAGTGAAAATTTAATACACCATTGTATACGAGTAATTATAGGGCTGTTTATATTAGAGTAATTTGATTTTTTTTTGGAGTAATTTCATTAAAATTAAAAAAGTGTTCTACCGGCGGGTCGTGGCGGGTGCAAAAGTATATATGGGGTGAAAGAAGACACCTTCGCCTTTCTTCGGGTGGTATACGTTTCTTGTTCCCTTTTGTTCCCTAGAAGTTCTATTCCACTAAAATTTAAATTTTAGAAAAATATAGTAGTTTCATAAATATTTCATAACACCTCTAATATTAAACGCTAGAGCGGTAACCACTTACAACAACTAAAGACTATAATCCTACCAATATTATAAAAAAGACCGCAGGCCATTATCGATGATAGCTTGCGAGTAGTGACCATTTATTTTTGACAAAAAACTGATAAAAAACACCTTTTACTGAAATAACAAAAAACAGTTGAGTTTGACAGCATGCCACGCCCACAATTATCAATAGTTTAACCTAATTTTTTGGCTACCTTAATATGGATATATTAGCTCCAAAATGGCGTAAAAATTTTAAAAATCGGTGACAAAAAAAAATTTGACTTTTGGCCAATGAAAAACGATGTTCAGCCACTGTGCGGTGGTTATAGTTCTACACAAAAACTATTTTTATTTCCAGTTGCATTTGAAAAAGGATGTCCTTAGTATGTAGATGTATTTATAATATTGCAGATTGTATTGTGCCGATATACGAGTAGATTTTCGAAATATATTTCACTATTTCACATATCTTGAAAATTGCATGATCTGTTTGTTGTTTCGTGATATTTTTGCTTTTTTGTTATGTTAATGACAATTTGTAATCTTTAAAGGAAGGGATCAAAATTTTGCCTCTGTGTTAAATTTATTAAATATTCTTAAGAGTTAATTCGTAAATTTCGTTTAATTGGTTTTAATTTTTTGAGAATGTATTTCAATCCTGGGAGTAAAATATAAATTAGAAATGGATTGCATCGGTGTTTAAACTTTCCCATAGGTGATTCAGCTCTGTGACCTGTTCAGTTGGCTTTTGCTATTGAAGTGGTTTTTTTTTGTTGCCAGAACCATTTTTTCTAACGATACACAAGCAAAAGTGAGACACATGTACGTATTTGTAAGGGAATGAATTAGTTTGATCTCATTAATAACTTTTAACCGACTTCAAAAAGGTCCATATGTTTTTCGATTTTATCGTCATTTGTGAACCGATTTTAAAAATTAATTTCTTTATAAATATATGAAAGGGTGTACTCTAGAGGCGGTGATGCTGTGATGAATATGTGAAACGAGCAGTGGGAATGATATCATCCAAAACGATTTCAAAAATAGTCCTTAGAAAGTTAAAATAAAAAATTTTTAAATTTAAATTCTTTGATAATGTCCTGGAATTAAGTATTGCCTTCGTTGATTATCAATTGAAGATTATTTGCCTGTAGCATAACTGTTCTTACTCTCCCTTTACCTACCAATTTGCGTTCAGCTGTTTTACTCTGACTGATGCTGACAGATTTCGATTTGACTTGCAACAATTTTGCATGATATAAATTTTGCGTGACATAAAACATTTTATTAGAATATCTTTATTTGCTAGAAAAATGCATAAAAGCTGGAGTTAAAACTATTGCAATGAACAGATCTGAATGAAAGAAGTTTGTTAAGGCCCTATGCTCCTTGTAGGACCGAGGGGAATATACTATATATATATATATATATATATATATATATATATATATATAAGGATATATATATATATATATATATATATATATATATATATATATATAAGGATATATATATATATATATATATATATATATATATATATATATATATATATATATATATATATATATATATATATATATATATATAGATATATATATATATATACATATATATATATATATATGTATATATCCTTATTTGCAAAACAAGTATTTTGTGTCCCTTTCACTAAGTACTGTGTATACGTCAACCCAAATATCTCTGTGACAGAATCAATTTTTTTTAGATATAACCAAAGAAAGCGTATCAACTCTTTTTTATTAACGCTATTAAATTTTGGAGTTTTAAGCTCCTGCAACTGCAGTGTATCAATAATGAAATGCATTGTAAACTTGCATACAATTCAAATACTTTAAATATAAATAATTTTTGTTTTAATATTATAAATTTTTTAAATTTATTCTGTACATAGTTTTGCGAAAATAAATTTAAGAATTGCTCACGTTTTGTCAAACTAAAAGGCTCATTGGTGACAGTAACATAGTCAACTATATGCCCACTGGAGCATCGTCTCAATGTGCGGTGTCTTTCGTTGTTTTATCGTTAATTCAATGGGTTAGGGAACTGGTTCCTATAACCCGCACTTTTATATCAACTACACTTTTTCATTAAGAGCGCATCAACTCGTGGTTGATGTGCCATCGACTACAGTTTACAGAGAGAACTCGTTCGTTGGCTAAATAATTCGTATGAGGAATAAGTTACTTGCAGAGGCCTTCCCTGTCACTTTCAACGTACAAAGACTCAAATCGAATGTTCACAAACACTAATCCCTTTATCGCCCTTCCCTTAACCTATGTTCCTAGTTTCAACACAACGCATTGCACGAGTAGAAGTTGTCCTCTAAATGTTGGACCATAAAAAAAGTAAATCACTTCTGTGCCACAGGGGAGTATTCTGGGGCCACTTTTGTATTTGATTTATACCTGTGATATGCCTTTGAGCAGTAATATCTTCACTTCTACATTTGCCGATGATACAGCCTGCCTTAGTATGCATGAAAACCCCACGAGGCTTCCCGACATCGTCAGGAACATATTAACCTGTTGGAACTGTGGTTGAACTTATGGAGAATAAAAGTAAATCAACAAACGTGTATTCATGTCACATTTACGCTACGAAGAGCCACTTGTTCCCCCATTCGAATCAACAATCAAGTTGTTCCTCAACATTCACAGGTGAAATACCTTGGTATACACCTTGACCGACGGCTTACATGGAAACACCACATTGACTCTAAGGTGGCACAAATGAAGCTTAAATTCACCCAGATACATTGGCTGATTGGTAGAAATTCAACCTCCAGTCTAGATTGTAAACTTTTAATATACAAGTCGCTTGTGGTGTTATGGAATTCAGGTATGGGGTACTGCTTCAGCTTCCAATGTAGAGAGAATCCAACGAATGCAAAAAAATTTTAAAATTAATGACATCAGCTCCATGGTACATGGAAAATTCAATTTTACATCGTGATTTAAATTTGCCACTTGTGACCGCTGAAATTGCAAAATATGCAGGAAAATATTTAACAAAACTCGAGTCCCATCCTAATCCCCTTGCTCGTAATATCTTGAACTTTACTGGACACATCCGCTTGAAAAAGAGGGATACTACGGCCTTAATACGCCACACCTCAGATGGAATTTTTTGAATATTTTTTGTGCTTAACACGACATTTAATTACTATCACTAAGTTTATGTCCGACACTTGTTGGGCCTAATAATTATATCTATACTTAAGATTTGAATTGTTAGTTCAGTTTTTGAAGATACAATAAATAAATTTTAGTCCTACTGCAAAATGAAGTTCTAGAATATCAAACAAAACACCACAAATTCTGGCAATGCGAAATCAGCCAGGCAATAATAATACAAGTCACACATTCCACGCTGAAGACAAATTTAATACAGAAGACAAATATGTTAAAAAAAAAAACAATTAGAAAGAAGTAATACACATAAGCACCTACGAGTACATGCAACCATAAGCAGAGCATTAGTAAACAACCGCGATTGACTACAATGACATGATAAATGACTGGCAATAGACATTTGAATTTAACGGTTATATTTTGTACATTCCACAACCACCGACTGCCATATTTCATTTCCCCCCAGGGGGCGCGGTCAATGCACCCTGTCTTGGTGGCTTGGTGTTGAACCTCCTGGGGTAGAGGGTTATCAGGTTTCCGGACCTAGGCCTTTTTGCTGATAACCCCTAAAAACTTGTATGTTGCTACCCAATCCCTGAAATAACAGGGCAACGGGCGCGCATGCAAGTAAACTAAAGGTAAAAGCGGGTTCGCTCGCTCGTCCGGAGGGGTAGTTGGTCTTTCCAGACCTTGACCTTTGGCCAATTGCCCTAAAACTTAATATGTTACCACCCAATCCCTGAATACCAGGGTAACGGGCGTGCATATAAGTAATTAAGGAAGTAGCTTGCTACGCTAGTCTGGGTAGAGGTGTTACCGATGCCTCAGGTGTGCAAGGAACCTAAAATCGGAGGTGCTTTTAACACGCGGCTGACCAGAGTCCTATCTGGTGCCACGGGAACCAGTAGCCCCTAGGACTTGTCCTAGACTGGTTATTGGTGAGGCCCCTTCGGGGATCACGTGGTGGCTGTGGTTAAAACCTAAAGATACGCGGGGAGAGGTATGGGCTGGATGAGTGTGTCTTCAATCATGGGTTAGTGGCATGATGTGGATGTTCTCTTCAGGCCGTATATCTCTAGGTGCTGTTGCTATTCGACAGAGCTGCTCTAATGGTTACGGTAGGTGAAGCTTCAGGTCAGATTGGGGTAAAAGTTCCACTGCCGTGCCATTTTTGTAGTAGGAGGTTAGATAGCTCCAAGCATCTTAGCAAGGTGTCTGTACATGGTCCAGCAGCCTGTACGGAACTTGCTACCATGTTGTCCCTGTTGGGGGCACATGTTAGTTGGCATTTCCTCATGTGCCCTTGGCGGGGGCTACTGGGGCGGTGGTGAACGTGCTTTATTCACCCTTGTGCAATAGTGCACCGTCAGGTTAGGCCTTCGGGCAGGTACTGACGTGAATCTTTTGCAACTCTGCCATATTTCATTGCTATAGAAACTCTGCTGTCAGTTTTTTTTACCCCCATCGCTAAAAAAAATATCGAAAATCGTCAAAATTCCCCAACAAAAATCTTCAGTTTTAGAAGAAGAAAACGTTAATAAAAATCGCCGCAAAAATATTCTTTCTTAGTTTTTTTAATATTAACTAGTCCTTCGTAGACTAGTAGGTAGTGTACTAGACTCGTAGTGCGAAGGTCGCAGGTTCGAATCCTGCCGCAGAACTTTGGCAGTTTGTGTTTGATAATTAAAGGGAGCGCACAACAAGCCTTCACTGGCTTAAGTGTATGTCGTATGACATGGGCTATCACACCCCTCCAATCAACCTAACCTAACCTAACCTAAGTTTTTTTTTTAATCGCCATACAGACAATAAGGTCGCCAAAAGATCTTAAAATCGCCACATGTGGCAGCTCTGGACGCATGAAAACGGTGAATAGATATGAAAGCGGGATTTCAGTCGTCTCTCTACCGCACAAAATAGACCACAGATAACACGAGGCGGAACACATTGTATTATTAACTTGTCCTCTGTTGTGCAACATCGAATTTTTTGTTATTGTTTGCTATTAATTTGCTTGCCATGTAAAATCGATACACATACTTACTCGTATTTGCCTCTTTCTGCCACGACGTCGAAAGATAATGTGGGTTTTAATTTGTTAAACCTTAAAATCTTTCCCTAGGCTCAAGTTTGCGTTAAGCCGCGAGAGATAGTGAACATCCTGTGAAGTGCCGTGTTATGTTAAGTATTCGATTGTTATCGGGCAGTATACTCGTATGAAGAGAAACACAGTGGTGTGATTGATACAGAATATACATACATGTTGTGCAATTTATTTTATATTTCAAAATGCTGAAAAACGTTTGGAAAGGTTGAAGGTAACCGTACTTTTATCGAGTATAAAGTCGTTCTATCATATTCAATATTTCAATGTAGGATTAAGTATTTGTATTGGATTATAAAAACATATTCAAGTAATAAAACTTTTCTTTAATGCTTAGTATTTATTTGTTGTTGTTGGGCAACAGCCGTACATCATCCGAAATTCAGAACCAAATAGAGTGTGCAAAAATATACTGAAAAAACGTGCTTCGAATCGTTCGAAATATGTATTTTGAAAACCCGCTTTCGAGACAGCGAGACAGTAAGGAACTGGTTTTCATAAAATATATGCGTGTGGGTTTTTTTAAAATATAATTTCATTGAAACCATAAACGAATAAGAGAAGAGAAACACAAATATTTTTTATTTAAATTAACATGTGCTACTTTTTTCAAATAGAATTAAATGCAAATATGCGACAAAAACGTATTATTTGTGTTTTCTTTTGAGGCGCTCGTATATAAATAAGAAAAGGCAAAATTAAAAAAGTGGGCAAAATATATACAAACTCGCAGATGTACATACTTATGTGTTTATCACTTGAACAGTAAGAAAGAGCTTCTAAGAAAGCTATGCAAATGCTGAAGTTAGGATCCGGAAGTCGTAGTTATTGGGATGGCTTAGGTTAGGTTAGGTTGATTGGAGGTGTGTTATAACCCATGTCATATGACATACACTTAAGCCAGTGAAGGCTTGTTGTGCGCTCCCTTTAATTATCAAACACAACTGCAAGAGTTCTGCGGCAGGATTCGAACCTGGGTCCTTCACACTACGAGTATAGTACACTACCTACTAGTTTACGAAGGTCAGTTAGTTATTGGGATCATTTCCAATGATTTTAACACATGCCTGGAACTGTACAATATTTATCTTCATTATGTTGGGAATTGTGAACTTTATATGTGTTTTTTTAATAGTTTTATAATAATTTACTTTTCGTTATTTACCACTAGGAATAAACTTTGCATCTGGGTGGCATAGAAATTTGCTTGTACTGCTTATTTCTTTTTCTATTGCTTCCGCTTGTTGCATACTCTAGTAAGAGAATTAATTACAAGACAGATAGTGAGGAAGAAGATTTTTTACATACTTTACAGGTTATCGATGTACATGTAATAGAAAGATCGAAATCGACGAAGATTATTGATAGTCATACAAATAAGATTAAATTGATGAATAGGGATAGATTCGTATTGGATAAAGTAAAGCTTAGCGAGAAATTCTTAGTGTCTAATAAAGACATAATTATATAAAATGCAGATAAGGGTAATACGACGGTAGCTATAAATAAGAATGATTATAATATAAGGATTTATGATATAGTGGGTAATGATACCACGTATAAAATTGTGAAGAAAGATCCAACGGCAAAGCTAAAGAAAAACTAAACAATGATTACACAAAACAGCTGAGTTGTCAAAAAGAAAATTGTTAAAATAAATCACCCTTTAGTGGGTAGTGATACCACATATGAAATCACAAAGTTAAAGAAATTAAACCATGATATAATTGAAGAGCTTTTCAAAACAGGAATAATGTAGCTTTAACCCCAAGATTATATTGATTACCCAAAATCCATTAAGAAAATCTCATCATATGAATTATGGAAGTAAAGTAAAAAAGTAAAAAGCTGTGGACTTAGAAGATAATGTAACTGATTCGATACAATTTAAAAATAGAATAAAGCATTTGAAAGTTGTTGCTAAAGAAAAATTAGTTTCACTTGATGTTGTCTCATTGTTTTCAAGTAAATCAGTGGATCTTGTTATTAAAATTATACATGAAAAATAAAATAGAATTTATTCTTCTAGATATACAAATATGAGTAAAAATTTTGTATAATAGATTATACATATTTTCGGTATAATAATACGATTTATATACAAAGACTTCCAATGGGTTCTCCAGCATCACATATTGTGGCTGATATTGTAATGGTAGAACTTCTAGACAAATGCATTGAAATTACTTAATAAACCAAAGATAGTGACAAATTATGTCGATGGTTTGTTTTGTATTATATCGGAAAGTGGAATCGAAATTATATTATAAACATTTAATATTCTATTGTTTGTTGTTGGCTTAGCTAGGTATATGCCTGCATTTCATTGGCGCTAACCAAATCATTAGTACCCTTTTAGCCAAATCATGATTGAAAGCATCCAAAGCTCGTATACTTATGCCACAGGCTACAAACACTATATGAGAATTCAAACAGAACTTAATCATATTTTTCTATTTGTAATCTCCCCAAGTCTATCGTTATCTTCTCTGGTACACCATACATCGCTACCCATCCAGTGATAAAAGCTGCTGCGACCGTGTGAGCCGAAATGTCGGGTATAGGGATTGCTGTTGGCCACGATCAATCCAAGTGAGGCAGTAACGATTTCCAGCTGAAGTTGGTAGCGGACCAATTATGTCAACATTTATGTGTTTTAAATGCTTGTCGATTTTGCCGTAACTGTTGAACGGGGCCGAGGTGTATCTATGAATTTTTACCTTTTGACACTGTATACATCCTCGGACAAACTTTCTAATATCTTTAGATAGGCCTGGCCATACGTAGCGGTCCTTTACCAGACTTCGCGTAGCCCGAATCCCTGGGCGTGTTAAATTCTAGTTTCTGCATTACATTCATGCGCAGTTTAACTGGTACATATGGTCTTATACGTGACCCGCTAACTTCACAGTGTAAAAATTTGGTAGAATCTGGTATAGGCAAAAGTGTAAGTTTAAGAGACGAGTCCTTATCCGCATTAAGGATAGATTTGAGCTCATTGTCGTTTTCTTGTTCTATCGCCATTGAGTTGAAATCTACTGCATCTGTTGTAATTTTGTTGATCCGGGAGAGCCAATCTGCCGTAGTATTTTCGCTCCCTTTAATGTGGCGTATATCTATCGAGTACTGACTAATGAAATCTAATTGTCATACTCTTCTTGGCGGTGCCTTTTCGCTTTTTTGTTGGAATGCAAATACTAATGTTTTGTGATCCGTGTAAATTTTAAATGACCGACCTTTTAAGGCATATTTAAAGTGTTGTACGCCCTGATAAACTGCAGTTAATTCACGATCGTAGGCGCTGTACATTTTTTGAGCATTAGTTAGCTTCTTTGAGTAAAAACCTAGTGGTTGGGGCACACCTCCAACGATCTGGTGTAGCACGGCGCCAATTGACGTATCAGATGCGTCTACTGTTAACGTAAGTTCACTATCTGTGAGCTCACTATAGGTGACCAATTGATTTCTGTTATTTCTGTTATCGTTTTTCTTATTCTCATCTATTAATTCCTGCAGGATACTCTGATGTTTGGTTGCGTTTTTAAGGAAGGGACGATAAAAGTTTATTATTCCCAAAAACGTTTTTAGGTCTCGAACAATAGTAGGTTTTTCATAATTACGTACTGCTTCCACTTTGCTTTGAAGTGGACGCAACCCTTCGCTTGTAATCGTGTGTCCTAAAAAAACGATTTCTTTTTGACCGAGCCTGCATTTGCCAGCGTTGATACATAAATTTGCTTTACGTAGTCTATCAAAAACAACTCTTAAATCTTTCTCTTTTGCTCTTCATCGGTCGAAGCCGCTAAAATATCGTCGATGTACGCAAACGTAAAATCTAAACCTCTTAGCACATTATCGACATATCGCTGGAACGTCTGGGCAGCGTTTCGTAACCCGAATGTTATATATACGAACTCGTATAAACCGAAGGGCGTTGTAATTGCTGTCTTCGGAATATCTGCCGGCTCGATGGGAATCTGGTGATATGCCCTCTGCAAATCAATTGCAGAAAATATTTTCTTACCATGCAGAATCGTTGTTACGTCGTGCAGATACGGGATCGGGTACCTGTCCGGATATGTCACAGCGTTTAGACCCCGGTAGTCCCCACAAGGCCTCCACTCACCGCTCGCTTTTTTTACTAAATGAAGTGGACTGGCCCACTGACTTTTCGACGGACGGCAGATACCCTTTTCCATAAGGAACTGAAACTCATTCTTTGCTGCCTCAAGACGCTCGTCAGCCAGTCGCCTTGGTCGTGAAAAAACAGATGGTCCCGTTGTGACTATATGGTGTGTTGTGCTATTCATTAAAGGACTTTTATTTGTATTAAGAATGGCCAAATCGCTATACTCGCGTAAAATATTTGAAAATTTGAAGTCGATCTTGTGTGTTAAGATTTTCATTGTTGAATTTTGCGTAAAACTACCTTTTGCTTCTAGCATTGTTTTTCTGTCCACGAGTTTCCCTTTTTTTATATCTACGAGCAGATCATACGCTTTTAAAAAATCAGAGCCTATAATAGCAGTATTGACGTCGGCAATATAAAAATTCCATTGCAGATTACGGCGTAACCCAAGCGATAAATACAGACGGCGTTGTCCAAATGTTTTAATAGGCGAACCGTTTGCTGCGTAAAAATTTGGTGATGTGTGTTTCTTTTTTCTGTCGGCCGAGTTAGGTGGAACTACGGACACATCCGCGCCCGTGTCTATTAAAAATTTAATGCCTGTTTGCTTGTCACACACGATGAGTCGGGCAATTTGAATGACATTATCGTCTGCGCTGCCCGAAAGGTCCGGCGATTTTTTTTATTTTTTGCATGATCTGCTGAAAAATTACATGGGTGCCGACACTTACGTGCGTCGGTCCCGAATCTCTCGTGATACCAACAGTGAGCGCTGGAGGTGGCAGGCGACTTCGACCGTCGCTCTCTACTTCTAGAATTGCGATGACTGCTTCTGCCACGGAATCGCTTCTCTCGCATACTTATTAGCTGGCTCAGTTGTTGTTCTATTCTTTGTATTCTGAGATCCATTTCACTTTCTCGAGACTGTTGTTTGGCAACCGCTGCGATTTGCTGATAATCAGAGACTTCTAAAATTTTGTCAGCTAGTTTAGCCAGCTCCGAAAGATCCGCATTCGACGCTTGCAATATTGCTCTGGTTTGTGCTGGTAGCTTATATAACCACAGTGATTTTAGAAACTCGTCATTTATCTTACCTTTTGCTAGACTGCTTAATTCATTTAGAAGCTGTGTAGGTCGTTTATCCCCCAAGTCGATGTCGGTGATAAGCTTTTGGATTTTCTTTTGTTCGCTATCGCAGTATCGTTCTATAATACATGACTTGAGGTTATTGTACCTGTCTCGTTTCGAAGGATTTACAATTGCATCCGATATCTGAGCCAACACGTTACTTTCAATAGCCGCCACCACTGTATTAAACCGGGAGATATCACTATTAATGCCGGAGATACCAAACTGTGCCTCCACTTGTGCAAACCATATTTCTGGTTGCTCTGGCCAAAAAGGAGGAACTTTAAGAGAAACTCTGTTAACGATTGTGTTACTCTCTTGATTAAAAATGGGAGAATTAGTTAATGTGTTAGGTGCAGTGTCCAATTGTCCAGGAACTGACGTTTGCCCTGGGTTTAAATTTTGGCTTTGCTTCCCGTCGTTCATAGCGCTGTTCGTTGTTTCGCTCGTCGGGGTCACCAATTGTAGTGGTATAAAACACGTGTTGTTTTATCTGCTGTTAATTAACGAATGAATCCACCTTTTATTAAATCCAAAAATATGTACATACAATCTAAAAATGACTTTACTAATCTAGAATAATCTATATTACAGCACTTACACTAATGCAATAAATGAGAAAATACAATGTTGACTACACGGTTGTTTACATAAGCAACATTGCTGATTTATATTTTACTTAAACCTCGGTCTCAACGGCAAACAATAATTTAAATACAAAATTTGATGAATACTTGTGATCCCATAGATTATTCAGATCAAAAGTAAATAAATAAGATATGTCTAACATCTATATATGTATATAAAATTGGATGTATGTATGTATGTATGTAATATAATAGCTCCAAAACGGCTGGGCCGATTTTGACGAAATTTTCAGGGCACCTTCAGAATACTCGGGCGGGTGACACTGTGAAGTCCGATTTTTTATTTTCTGTCTGTGGGCGGAGGGGCGTGGCAAAATCCAATAATGCATAAAATGAGAACGGCTTGGCTGATTTCTGTAAAACTTTTTGTCAGTTGTTCGTATTTTCGAGGAGAAGGTTTTTATTTAAGAAAATTTTGGAAAATCCCTACGGAAAAGTCGGAAAATTGGAAAAATCGAAAATCGAGTTTTTGTATGAAATTTTGTTTGAAATTATTACTTATTACTATGGTTTTTCAAATTAAAAAATAGAACGTTTGTCTGAAGGCTTAAAATTGGGGCGAGGCGAAGTTCGCCTGGTCCGCTAGTAGTTTATAAAATACCATGTGATGATAAGATAATGAGGCCGGCAGGATACAAATCAGACCAGCAGGGGGTTACTCTCTATTGCGATGCGTAAGCTAGTTCGATGCGTTTGATGTTTTGTTAGCGCAAGATATTTGGTTTTAACGAACGATTTTGACAACTACAGAGTTCATTGATCAATAAAGCGTACCAATTATCCGATTATGTACCATTTTTCTTACGCATCGCATACACATCGCAATAGAGAGTAACCCTCCAGACGTATAAAAACAGCTTTAACGAAACATTTTCTTAATTCTAATCATAAGCTGGACTTTAAGAAAGTATATGTTACATGTTAGAAATGCTTAATATTATTATTGTTCTAAATAATAAGATAATAAATTATAAAACTGATGCATACATATAATTTTGCTCAAAATTATAAGTATTTGATTCGTAAGTTAAACTGTCCAACAGGAATGGAAATAGCAATTTTATTTATTTATAAAAAAATTTCCTGATGAACACGCCAAAAGAGGGGTCAAAATGTTAAATATAATGATTTATTTTTTTTTATTTTTATAAAAAAAACTAAACCTCGTTTATTAAAAAATATATATTGACCTAAAATTCTATTGCGGCCACTCATCTTAACTTTCTTTATTTTTAAAAGAAGGAAGACCAAGGTTGTTGCAATCACTGAAAAGTTGCAATAACCAACCTTTCTTAAACAAAATCTTGCAAATTTAGATTGAGTAAAATTAAAAAAAAACTACTCTATTTGGTAGACCTTATTGTTGAACTTTGAATAAAAAAACGTACATATATAAACATAAATACACTGACTCAAACAATTGCCCACACAGTGCGCAGTTAAGAACTTATTTGCTTATATTTTCCAAAATGTAATTCTTACTCAAATAAACCAACGCTGTTCATCTTTTCTATTTTCCAGTGCAGGCCAGACAATGGCATCGAAGGCATCATTGCTAGTGTTCAGTTTATTAATTGCCCACTCCTGTGCACAATTTTCCTTGGACGATCTGATCGATAACGTTTTCAACAACAATTCTCCAAATATAGAGACTACAACTAATGTGTATCAACCGAATACTCCAACAAAACCCGCAGTTTTGAATCCTCCACGTGTCGGCGAAACACGTTATAAATCATGTGGGGTAGAGAAGGAGTGTGTTCCCCGGCATTTGTGTATTGATGGTGCCATCAGTACAACCGGCGAAAATTTCATTGATATTCGCATCAATGATGACATCTGTAGTTATAATGAAATATGCTGTGACTTACCCAATCAGGTAAGATATTTTCTATTTGGTGGTACAGACACAGAGAAGTTACCAAATCGAAGAAAAATAGAAAGGAGCAGAGGCAAAGTCGAGTCGAATAGCTCGTATTAAGGGTCATGTTAACAAATTTCATATGCAGGATATTATGGTTTATTAAAGTTGTTTTTAATGAAATTTTTAGTGCTTCCAAAGTATCAATTGATGTATTTTTCGAAATCTTACGAAACTAAGTTGACAATATCGGGATTAAAAATGTATTCCTTCAAATAGTTGAGATTTCTGTTCTAATGCTGTTTAATTTCTTTAATCGCCACGAAGTACATAATTTTATCTTCAAATCTATAATTTAAGTATTACATTATTGGCCCTCTCAGAGGGAATCAATGGAATTCAATGTTCTTTAATAAGCGCAACCGTATTAGGAAAGCTCACGCAATCCAGTAAGGAAGTTACATTTTTCAAATTAGAGCGATATATAGATTTTTTTTAAAGACCAAGAACATTTAATAAGTTTTCAGAAACGAAAATGTCATAAGTTTGACTGTACCAAAAGGCTATATCCTTTCTCACACTGGACGAAATTTCGTAGGTAATATAAATTTAGCAAAGCCTAATATAAGGAATATCTATATAAATTAACAGAACACACTTTAGTGTTGTTTGATAAATTCAATCTGTTGATTAATTGAATCAATTTTTTTTAATAAATTATAAACCTAAAATAGCTGTTCGCTAATGAAGTTCACTGATGATTTGGTTTAGCGACCAATGAAATGTTGGCATATAAACAGCCAAAGCCACAACAAACAAAACGTCTATTATTTTCCTTATACAATATATTAGAATTTCTTAATGCATCGAATAGAACTTGCAACATAATATGTTCCACAGAACATTGTTCATATTTCTAATGAACATTAGAAAATGTTTAGTATAATCATTGATGCAGACAATTATGATTATTTGAGATTGTGTTTGGAACAAACAAGTTGCTCGCATTCCACCGTAGATATTTGCTGCATGCAAATACATAAATGCATATTCACATTCACATTCCTAATTTGTTGCGCTACATTAGAGGCATTTCTTCTCAATACTCGTACGTGAAATGTATGATGGGAAATTTATAGATTTAAAAAAAATTAAAATTCATATTAATTTATGCACGCAAAAAGTTCTCAAGACTTTTATTTTCTTTATAGAGAACTAAACCTGTTATTCCTCCGGTACCAAAAGAGACTCATAAAGGTTGCGGCTGGCGCAACAGCGATGGTATTGGCTTCAAAATCACTGGTGACACCGACAACGAAGCTCAGTTTGGTGAATTCCCCTGGATGGTTGCTATTCTCCGTACCGAAGATGCTGGTGGAGAAACGATTCTTCTGTACGACTGTGGCGGTTCATTTATTGCTCCAAATGTTGTTCTAACAGCGGCCCATTGTGTCAACAACCGCGTGGCTCATCAGTTGGTTGTGCGTGGCGGTGAATGGGACACTCAAAACACAAATGAAATTTTACCACATGTCGATAAGCCGGTGAAGGAGATTATTGTTCACGAGAAATATAACAAGGGCGCACTTTACAACGATATTGCTCTTTTGATTCTAGAGGAGCCATTTGTTTGGGAGGAAAATATCCGCCCTATATGCTTGCCCGATGTTAATATCAACTATGGACTCAGCCGTTGTTATGCTACTGGCTGGGGTAAGGACAAATTCGGCCGTGAAGGTAAATATCAAGTAATTTTGAAGAAAATCGACTTGCCTCTTGTTGCTCGTGATACCTGTGAGAATCAATTGCGCCAAACCCGTTTGGGATTGTACTACAACTTGCACGAAAGTTTCTTGTGTGCTGGTGGTGAAAAGGATAAGGACACTTGCAAGGGTGACGGTGGCTCTCCACTGGTTTGTCCTATTCCAGGTGCTAAGGATCGCTACTATCAAGCCGGTATCGTAGCCTGGGGTGTTGGATGTGCCGAAGAGAATGTTCCTGGTGTATACGCCAATGTACAATACTTGCGTCCTTGGATTTCAGAAAAGTTAGGTTCCAGAGGTATTCCATTTGGGGACTTTATACATTAGATAACATACATAGATTTTTAAACCACAAAATGAAATTCTTTTCTTATGTAGACGCAAATTTTATAATTATTTTTTTCACTCAATACAATTTTCAACAATTTATGAAGATTAAGTCTTTTAATTCATCGGAATTAACAAATTAAAAGGTTAACTTGTCTGTTCTGTTCAGAACTCCTTTGATTTTGAACATTTTTCTATTTGAAAGAATAATTTTCGCACTAGTCGCATTTGTTTAGTACGGCTTCGATGCCAGTGTAAGATTTGAGAAATAACATTTTTACACATTTATACCGAATAAAAAATTTGCTTAATTATTTGTGCTTTTTCGCTTTAATTAAAAACTGAGCACACCAAGTGCCCCACATCTCCGGACTTTTGTACGTCTCTAATTTTTATAAAAGTGTTTGAACTGAGTGGCTCTCATCCGACTTGTAGCCGCTGCCGACTTTATTTTTATCAGATAATCCGCCCGCCGGCGAGGCGGTTGGAATCGTCTAATTTTCGTCAGCTGCCGATCTTGATTACTGCAATTTTTACATTTCATAAAAATAAAAGAATACAAGTATAAACATATACTATATCCTTTAATTGCATTATTTTTATCTATTGAAAAAATTTATTACTGCAGCCCTTAATTGACGGAAACTGTTGTTTTCCACCATTCGAGAAGTATATTGACAAAGCACTAGACTTTTATTTTTTTGTTCACTTAAAATTTTTTGTCTCAAAAATCGTGAGTATTTTAAAAAGAACCTAAAATGCCCCTGCTTTTATTGTATTGCCAACTTTTGAAATAATTCACCCTGTCGCACTCGACCAATGAGCAAAACTCCTTATATTTCACGCGAAAACCGAAAGCTGTAACTTGTGCTACAAAGTTATTGCTGAAGTGTTTAATATGTGATCGAAATTAAATATATATATATACGAGTATATAAACTATTTTTGAGCAAAAATAAAACGTAAAATGCAGTTTATAATGTCCAAATATTTCTATGATGGAATGAAAGTAAAAATTTATATACAAAGCATAACACCGGGTACATCCGACCTTTAGCAACCACCGCGGCGATTTTTATGTTAACTACTCTAATATTGGATGACATGTTGAGGCAATTTTATAAAAAGCTTTTCAGTGGTCAAAGTTGTGCTACATTAATTGGAAATACCATTTTAAAGACGAAACATCAACAAATTTATTAGATTTTTGAACTCGCGTTTCTAACTGCAGCGGCTGGAGTCGGGAAATTCATTTTAAAGAAATAGCTTTGCCCGCCCTTAATATGTTGGTTATTCCAAGTACCAGCGCTTGCCTGAAAGGAGTATTTTAACTTTCAAACTATACCGATTTCGTTGATGGTTCAAAATACAGTTTGAGCTTTAAGATGCCTTAATTAGAATAATTATTTAAATGAATATAAATGACATTTGCTGCAATACGTTTGAGCCAAAAGTATTACAAACAATTTGATTAAATTAATAATTTTCATTTATGTTATTTTCTAGATGTTTGCATTGCTCTTTATTAAATAAATTATGTGATTAATATTACACATACTTTGCGAAAAAGAACTAAACAAGGAATTTTTTCTAGCAATCTTTTTCAAAAACCTTTAACGTTTTCTTAACGTCCGTCTTTAGGCAACTTTCGATTTGCTTTTTTGACGATACAAGTACAAAAAAATCTGGCAACCCTGGTTGTTACTGGAAAGTGTTCACGTCAGTCTTGCCATTTTCGAAATGAAGAAAAGCGTCAACGTAAAGACAAAAAAGGGCAAAAGGGTAAAAAATTTACGAAAAAAGGGTAAAAAGCGCCAAGAGAAAAATTAAAATTTGAACAAACAACATTTGCAAACAACGGGGAAAAAAGTTAAAAGGTCTGAAAATGCGTCTCAAAAAAAGAAACAAAAACTTAAAATAATTCATTAAAAATTTTGTTTTTCTGAAAACTTAGTTCCACTTTTAAATGGATTCATCGCTTTTTGAGGTTTTCTTGTAGTGCTGTGCCGCATCAAATCACTTTGTCTGACATTTAATTCGCAATGGCAGCATACTATGTAAACCGCTTTAGCAGAATCCTTTGCAGGTATTAATCAACTTTTAAACACTGGAATAGTCTCCCACTTTATTTGGTATTGTCGATCCATCTAAACTATTATTGCATTAAAACTATGTACAAGAAATTAAAAAATTTTACCATATTTAAATTTTGGCACCCATTATATGCAAAAGCTGAATTTTTTTTACAAACAATTACAATTATTATCTTGATGTTTCGGCTTTTAATATTGTAGAAATATAGAAATTAAACTGCGTACCCTTTTTAGGACTAATTGTCCGTATTTGTTTAAATTGGACAGCAAATTCTAAGACTCTTAATTAGCTAACTTTTGTGTCGGGGAAATATCGAAGAACATATTAAAAATCACAACACTTAAAAAATTGCTTTCTTGTTTAAAAAGTTCTTAAATAGTAAAACTCTAAAATTATACCACCAAAAACGTAAAAATTGGAAAACATACCCGTTTTTAAGAACGGATATTCGAAAAAATAAAAAGGGTAACAAGCCCAAAAAAGCGTCATAAAATACCCGAGAAGCGTCAAAATGGCAACACTGGTCACCTACTCCAAAAATTTGTAATGGGAGAGTGAAAAAAGAGCGTAATAAATTGAGAGACAAAAAAAAACTTTATAAAATTGTTACTAGCAAAATATTTAACTATTTATAAAAATTATTTCAAAGCCTTTTCGTGTCTATGAAATGGAAATTTGTAAAAAGAATTTCATAATATTTAAGAAATTATTAGGAAAAGCAAATTTGTTTTTTGAGAAAATAATCTATTTTCAAGCATAAGAGAAACGATATCCATCCAAATTCAGAGACAATGCCTGGTTGTGCCAATGCGCCCAAATTTAGCTGTGCTGAATATTGTACCTTGAAATAGTGGGTGCTATTTTAAGCGCAGGAATTTGTAAATATGAATTTAAAAAAAAAACAACGATTGTCTGCAATGAAAGATTATCTCCCTTATTCTAATTGTCGTCAATGTAATCACATCAAGTCGACGTTAAAATAAATGTCAGTTCCGTGCTCGTTGATGACAAGAATTGAGTGTTATAGACTGTCATTTGCCATTTTGTAAGCCTTAATAATAGTGACTGGTTATAAATATATATAATTCTTGTCGACATCGATTCTACAGTTGCCGAAATATTGATGTCGACTTCGTGTGATGTCGACAACGACAAATAGAATAAGGGGAATGTTATTCTTAAATTCAGGAACAACAAGATACGAAAAAGTTGTCTGCAACAGCTGAATTATACAGGGCAGGCGCTTTATTTACAAATTGTTACTCTTGAAGTGTTTATTTATTTTTTTCTTTTTCTATTTTTTCTATTTTTGCATTAATCTCTCGTTGCAAGTTTTTACTGAGAGAGTGAACGAACAGACCTATTGTTATTTTTATAAATTAGCACAAAAATTATTTTTAATATCTATATATACAATTTTTAGAAACGTTAGCCCATTAACTAATTAATCTCGGATGTAATTAAAATCTTAAAAAATCATCTATTAGTTGTTAACTGAATTTATTAATTAATTAATTCTATTTTATTATTTCGTTTAATTACATATTTTAAATTATATGCTTAAAACTAATTGGTGTTATTAAAGGTAAGAGTGTCTTTTTTTCTAAGCAGATTAATGCTTTTTGCAACTCTTAACATCTCTCTGTTTTTTTTTTTTAATTTATTAAATACACAGTTCCACTTAAGTTTTGTTTAAAACTAACATTTACAATCAGATCGTGTTTCAATACGTACTTAATGTTGTTATAAATTATGCTAAACTATTGCTATACATTTATATGTATACAAATGATTGAGGATTTCTAAACAATTGTTCGATCATAGAAATTCGTACACAAACTATAAATCATACGTTAATTACTTTACATTAGATTGTATTTTTCTAAATTACAGCATGACAAGTTTTGAAATTTTGTTCGAGTTTTTTTTTCAAATTTAAATAAGCAATACCGATACATGCATTATGATTAAAAATTAAGTAATTTAATTTTGCCAGAAAAAAAATGATTGATCAGTTAGTTCTAAAAAGCACGTTTTGAGAACTACTTCGTTCAGAATTTATATGGAAGTCGTAGAGCAGCAATTTAAATTTTAAATATAAGTATAAGGTGACGATCTCCTTTTACTCGTATATGCGAAATCGACACAAATACAAATCATGAAACAGAACACAGTTGCAGCTTCAAGCCGAAACCACTAGCGGATAAATTGGACACCATGATCAAATATACTTTAAATACTTTAAGTTCATTTTTCATTTGTGAAAATGTAAAATATGTAGAAGCAGGAATATTTCTCACAACTAATTTCTGTTACGATTTCTTTAAACGTCAAATTGTGTGGAAGAACTCGGCACGCGGTAGTTCTATTAGTGGTCCATTAAATCATGAAACTTTACCATCAACTGGTAAAATATTCTATAATTTTACCTAAAGCCAATAATTATAAAAACTACTTTCGGCTGCCGAAAGACGAAAATTTTAGGAATGTTAGTTTCTAGGTGGCGCCCCTTCGATCACATGATCGCTGTTAGCCTCAATCGCTTTGTTTCGTTCAAGAATTGCTGCTCGAACTAGTGGTAAAGACTGTTGCTGGGCTTTGAGTTTCCAACAGAGCTTTTAGGTGATGTTTGCTAATCAGCATAAACTGCTGTCTTTTCGAAGAAGGTGATGGTGAGACTTATATTTACGACATACATAGATGATCCTCAGTGATAGTCAAAAAGATGAATTGTCAGGATCGTCAACCAGTTGGCTAAAGAGGTCGGTTGGTAACATGGTGGAATAGCAGGTATTGTGGTCATGTTTCTTGAGTGGTAAAGAGATACGCCTATTCACCATCTGGTGACCGAAAACCGAGATGAGCGGTTAGTTAAACAATCATATAACAAATGTGCGAGAGAACCTTAGAAATTAGATTTAATGACGAGTACAGCAGTTGCACTTTCGCATGCTTTCAATTTCGTGTTGGGCTTAGCAGGGCATCTGTATCGAGCCAGGAGCTTAAGCCCAATAGGAATAAGCAGCGCTACTGGTTGTCTGTATGAAATAACGCCAAACGAAATAAGTCTCCCCAAAAAAATTCAATTGAAGTGGGACCTAAAAAGAATTAAATAAGTCCCAACAAAATATATGAAACCCTAATTTTGTGACTTCTTTCATAATATGACCCAAGATATATGAAATGTGTAAGTCCGAGACTTAGAAATGCATTACATAGCTAATCCGGACTTGGACTTGCCTTAGAGAAGAAAACTCTAGCAAAAAAATGGAGCCGACTTTTAAAAAACGTCAGAGGACAAAGTCCTTGTGCACAGCCAAAGATCGACAATTCACAAATGCCTTAGAAAGCGAAGCCGATTTCGGACATCCAACTAGAAAAAGTCATAAATAAAATGAAATGACTACCAACATTTTTTCCTATGGAATACTACCGTTTTTTTATTTCACATTAAGTATTTCTGTAGAACGATTTTATTTCGAATAGAAAATGAAATTATTCCCAAAAAAACATAGAATTTATTTCAACAAATTGAGAGAGAGTCGTAATAATTTCCCATAATGTATGAAAATAATTTAGGAATTATTTCATTTTACTTTATAGGTATTTTTTGTTGCGCTATTTGGTATATTGGCCGACAAATTATCAAAAGATCATGTCACATCATGCACACCACGTTAACATTTTTATGTGGAGCGATACGCACCTCAGGAATAAACTCTTTATGAAAACATAGAATTTTTTTCATTTATAACAAAAGTGGCAGCCAGTTGAAATTATGATGTTACTTTTGCGCCACCTTGTATATCGTTATATCTTATGCTTTCAAAGTGAACTTGACTTGCAGCAATCCATCCCCCAAGTTTAGCAAAATCCATACGGCAGAGTCATTCAGTCATTCGAAGCTCTGACGAACATATACGAGTAAATAATAATATGTTTCGTACATAATGTCATACATCGTTTCTTTAATTGGCAAACAATTTCCATATTTGTTGGAAACTATTTAGCTCCCCAACACACACAGATTGTTGGTTTGATGAAGGTAAGTACTTACGCACAAATGTATGATGGAACATGCTGCTTAACATGTACTTATGGGTGACATAAATATTGAGGCATCAGACGCTCTTGATGTTCTTGGCATGAAAATTCAGTGTGATGTTCGAAGCATTCAAGTGCCTCGATTTTTTAAGACGGTGTTAGAGATACGAGTACTTCACTCCTTCTGATCTCCTTACTATTTACACCACTTATATCCGACCAAAAATGGAATACAACTCCCATGTATGAGCCTGTTCTTCAAAATCTATTTTGAAGCTATTTGACCGAGTATAGGAGAGGGCGAAGAAGCCTGCCGGTGACAGTAGTCTGCTTTACAGTATTATCGTTACTATAATGTGTTCTGATGACATCTGGAAAACAGTTCCCAAAACCCACTTTTATTTGCCTATCGTCCTACAGTGCACAGTGCATTGCATGAGTAGAGGACATAACCTGAGTACTGGTCTAATAGAAAACAAAATTAAAATTCAAACCGATCCATATAGTAAAGTAATTGAATATGTTATTAGGGATCTGTTAGGATCTATCCCACTGTGCGAAGTCACAAGGGAAAACCGAATGATGCAGTACCCAAGTATACGGTGTACGACTATATAGATGGGTATTTTAAATAAAACATACCTTCACTACTATATCTTTTCAACATGAAGCCAACTGTATTGAAAACCCCTTTAGCTCCCTAATGATTATGCAGGCTGTCGTTATGCTCTTTCCATTTTAATCCGAAGACGGGAGTTTCGAGTTGAGTATTGAACACTTACAGCATATAAATATTTTGCGGGGATTCCCTGGTCCCTCTATTTGTGATTCAGTATTAAAATGAATGTATTGATGCTTCCTGGAACTGACTCAACTACATCAATTTTTGCTGGCATTTCCTTTTTAGGTTTAATATTTGTCATAATAATTAATTTAATGTTTTCTTCTCGACAGGATGAAAATGGAAGAAAAATAACATGTTACCATTTGATTAAAAGTTAATTCTGTTTTGGTTAAGAATACAATGATTTGGTTTTTAATGGAAGCACAGTTAAATATACGTACGAGTAAATCATAAAATATTTAATAATTGAATCTATTAACTATTTACATTAAGGACATAAAATTCGTTAATTATCATCAAACTTTAAAAGAGTTAAACAAACGTATGACGAAATACATAAAATTGATGACCTGAAAATGTAAAATAGTTTTTTTGTTTGTTGTATTTTTAATCATTTTATTATTGATATCTAATATAATAAATCACTTAAATCTGTGTAATACTTTATAAACTAACTATCAAGGCAATATTTGATTGATATAAAATGTCTCATTTTCGATTTATTTCATTTTAATTAAAATTATTTGTAACTGTAAATATGCAATATTCAATTAATTTGTTTCAACATTTAAGCATTTATAATTAGTTTTTCATTACTATTAATATAATTCAATACTTTTTGACATAAGTGTTGTAAATAATATCAGTTAATATCAGTTTATGCTGTAATAAATTTATTAGTTTATATGTATATAATTAATAAAAAATCCTCCACGTAATGAGAATGTGAAATGGAAAATGTAATTTTTAATGAAGAATGAAAGATTTTTTAATTTATTTTGAGTACACATTAGATCTAATGCACGTTTGCATATTTGCAATAGATGGTATCGTGAGCAAGTTTTCATTCACGACCTTGCCTGTTCGTTGTAATCAATTTTTACACTCACATGCACGACGTTATTGATTTCTCATGTCACTACCATTTAAATTTATGTGAGAGGAAATAAATATTATGCACGAGCAGCAAAATGTACACACATGAGTTACTCACGATATAAGAGAGAAATTTCGTGAATATTTTCCGATATTATCTATCATGATATGAAAAAAACCTGCGCCAATAGCATTCATATTTTAGAATTCTCGAACTGTTTTACTAAATATTACAGTACTTTTGTACAAAGGGAGATTTTAGGAAACTAATGATCTCTACAGCGTTGCAATGTAAGTCCTGGAATTAATGAAAATTACATGACGTCAACTTCTTTATTCTATATACAAATACTCGTCCACATGTACATACAACGAAAAGTGGAGTCAATTCCAAATAAGCAAATTTATAGGCGAAGAACATTACTAGTTCCTCAGAGAAATTCGGCATTTGTTGATATATCCTTACGCACGATATACTCAATGTCTATTTATACAAGTCATCGCAAGAACTCAGGTGACGGTTTTTGTTTACGTTTTATATGTGTCAAAGTATTTTTACTTTTCCTTCCTCTGTTTACATTTTTAACCGTCATTTATGTTTTCTTTTGTATTTATTTGCTTACATTTTTAAAGGCCATTGTGTTTTTTCTCTCACGTTTCTCTCTATTTTGAACACAGCTGCCATTGACAGTAGAAAAATTTATTATACAAACAAATTATTGTAGTATTGTGTGTTGTTGTAGAACTGCAACGACCTGTATAAATAGATTTTGGATATATTCAAGTGATAGGTGCAAGACACCTATCACTACAATTTTTTTTTTTTTTTTTAGTCAGAATGATCTGGGGTTAAGATCGAGTACTGAATTGGTCAATTCATATTAATAAGTTTTGGAATTAGTTTTATTGAGGAAGAAGGAGCTGAATAATTAATATAAAGATCTACTTATACAGGCCAGCGCAGCTCTACAACAAACACAATAACTGACCTTCGTAGACTAGTAGGTAGTGTACTAGACTCGTAGTGCGAAGGTCCCAGGTTCGAATCCAGCCGCAGAACTCTGGCAGTCTGTGTTTGATAAATAGAGGGAGCGCACAACAAGCCTTCACTGGCTTAAGTGTATGTCGTATGACATGGGCTATCACACCCCTCCAATCAACCTAACCTAACCTAACCTAACCTAAACTTATTTGTATAAAAAATCGCTAGACTTTCAAAAACAGCTGATCGCAAATAGTATATCAGGGATGGCAACGTGTTCTTGTTCGAACGAGAGCACCGCTGCTGTTGCCGATGACGTTAGACAGAATCCACATACAGCCACGAGACGACGATGCACACAATTAGACATCAGTAGACGTTCATCGTAACGAATAAATTGAAAATGAAGTGCCGCCTGCTGGTCGTCGGCTAAGATTAAAATACTGGCATTCTCTGTTACACTTAGTGCCTAATGAGGATGATTTCTTATCAAAAAGTGGGTTTGGTGTGGCATTTGCAGTGAAAAAGTGATTGAACACGACGATGGCTCCACCGTAACCGTAAATTCAGATGCTAAACGAGTTTTTTTGCCGCTAGTTGCTGCATTCGGTCTCGATCATTGTTGGCTCCAACAGCATAGAGCATTCCCTCACACGATAAAAATTTTGGTACACCAATTTCCAGGTCTAGTGATCGCTTGGCTTGGGAATTTGTGCTGGCCGTCTAAATCGTCAGATCTCTCGCGTACCCCAAGATATTGCTGTGTGTATCACTCGCTTAAAGAGGAAATCGTTAAGGTCACGTTCAAAACATTCATACAGCATTGTGGTGGTTGCTAAAAATTTTCATGTGGGCGTAACACATACGAAGGTGGATAGAAAATCAAAAACAATTTCTATTAATAAAGCTCTATGCATTTCTGCAGGAAACATTATTGTCTTATCTTACTGTGAAATAAACTTGATACATAAAAATGTCATATATTTTTTTATATGGGGTTTAACAAGGCTACATACAGTGGGCCACGAGTGGTCAGCTATTGACTTGCGTAGATCATATTAATAGGCCTCGATCAAAAATTTTTGATTTTTGGCTAGATGTATGTCAAATTTTGATGCCTAATTTATTCCTGTTTATCAAACACGATCGGATTTGAAACGAAATATCAAAGCGAATGGCAGAAAAGAAGACAACATGCAAAAAAAAATTAAAATAATTTTATAAACTATTGACAAGTAATATTGTCAAATTGCAAAGCAACCGCAAACCTATTTTAAGCTTAATTTTAGTTGATATATTCAAAATATCATACTTAAAATATACCTGTAAGTGCAGCGATTAGGGATTAATGTTGCACCTTGTATTAAAGTTTGATGTCTTATGGCCGTATGCAAAGAATGTTTTACTTTAACAAACGTTTGTTAAGAATTAGTATGCAAAACACTGTTTTAATTATTTCATGATTTGAAAATTTTTTTTGGCTCAAGGATTAAATAAAAAAACAAAGCAAAAAATAAATCAAATCAAATCGTATGTGTGGGAATAAGATCAGCTCTCATATATTGTTTCTCTAAAAAATTCGCATAAGTAATTCTAATTCACATCACTTCTAAAAAGGTGCTGATAAGCATAAAATACACTTGACCACTGAGGATGAGTTGCAGCGACCTCCTGAAATAGCGTTATTGTGTTCTGCTGTGTCATTGTGTTCTGCTGTAACTACAAAATGGGCGTATGAAAATCGCTTCATAAATGGTGGTTATGCGATAATCGATATATCTGGCGGTCACTTCCTGCCGATTTACACTTAAAATTTGGCGGGCAATATAAAACCCGATTTTCGAGAAAAATGTTTTATGAGACCAGAAGGCACAAACGAGTTGGGCGTGTGCAAACATTAAAAGAAATTAAGACGAATTGTTTGCCCTCCCACCCCACCCCACTCCATTTTTTTGAAGTCGGTTTAAATTTAAATTTATAACATGTGCGGTCTCTGATTAAGCGCGATTTGCTTAAATGCTGCAACACAATGTACCCATAAATCGTTTAATAGAAAAATAGCACAATATGATAGAAAACGTGGGAATTAAATTCTATTGTACTCGCTTATAATTATTTCAAATTAAAAAAAAGAACTCTTAAAATGTTTTAGATTTAAATGAGTTTTAATAAAATTACAAAATACAATCACTTTCAAATTTTAACACAATGCATTGCAATCGAAATTGCAAGTCTCACTCAGATAGAAAAATTTCTATTAAATAACAATTAGATAATAAAAAAAATTTATGACGTTTCTAATTTGATTTATGATATTTAAATGATTTTTCATAATTTGCATGTAAATTTAATGTTTCTCTCTTTTAGATTCTTCCGTCTAAAGTTGATTTTTTTTTTCATTTTCTTATGTAATTTTACTAAATTTTTTAAATTATTATTTCTATTTAATATTTAGTTTAATTTAAACCTAAGCTCTAATTGCGAATTTCACAACCATATGGCTTTAACTATTTTACAATGTCGCTAGTTACAATCCTAAATTTTTAATTAACTATTTAATTTATCAAGTCAAATATTAATGTTTAAAATAATAATTTTCATGAATAATTTATTTTCTAACCAGTACAGGTATATATGTATATATATATATATATATATATATATATATATATATATATATATATGTATATATATATATATATATATATATATATATATATATATATATATATATATATATATATACAAATATTTATTATTTTTAAAGTATATTTTGAGAAACTTTAATGATTCACAAAAATTAGAAGACGAATGGAGTTTCTAAATAAAATTGAGGATAAAAGAACATTTACTATATACAAATATATATAATAATTTTAAGATTAATTAACAACTTAGAAGATTTATTAAATATATTTTTAATTAAGCACATTTAACTTCTAGATTGATTAACAACTCAAAAAAATATATTAAACCCCTTTTTTTATTAAATATTCAATTTATGTTTCAAATATTTTCAGCTTTTATTTTAAGTAAATAATTTTTTATTATTTTTTAACAAAGAAAATAATCAAGTCAATTCCTGTCTTTAAAAGCTCCTTGTGTTAATTTTAATAGCATGATATTTTTTTTAATTTTGTCAATTCTATTTTCAAATAATAAATTATAATAAAGGGGATTTTGGGTATTTATTGTTTGTTAGCAAGGGAACTCCTGAGCCCCTTATCAAAGTGAATAATATTGTAACATATTGTTTAACGGTGCATTTTTATCAATAAAAACATGGAAGAAATATATGAATGTCTTGCAAGTTGCATCTATGTTTACACAATCAATAAACGTTTATTGACGAGGGTAGAATAATTATAAATTTGTTTTATTATTGAAGCTAAGAAATATGTTGTACCATATTGTAAGTTTCGCTTTCTTTGTATGAGACCTATACAAATGAATCAATTTTTCTGAATCTTCCTGATTTGATTTTGTTTATTATATAGTTTACAGTCACCAAGAATAAAAAATGGCCTTATTTAGAGGGGGCAGAAATGGCATTCAATATTATTATAACTTTTTTGTTAAATAAAATTCATGTTTTTTTTACTTTTGGCTGCCCACACACTTGTGATTTGTTCGTCTGTTTTTTTTCTGTGTTCGCCAGGTTAGTGGGTTTGTTCGCGAACAAATCAGAAAAAGATTTAAAATCTTCAATTTATTATGATTTGTTAGAATGTTAGTGCCCTGCTGATTGGTAAGATGATTGATCAAACTTTTTTATAAGGAGTTCGACAATTCCGTTTGCGTCTCTGTTGTGTTCAATTCCCTTGAAATATGCCATATACTAAAGTACTTGCATTTTATTATTGTGAATTGCCAAAAATATGTCAAAATTAGGAAAGAAAAAAGTAAATAAATGTACATCTGATACTTTTTTCTACGATGGGCAGGTTCCCATTGAACTCAAATAAAAATTTCCTGTAAAACGAGAACCAGTTATATTTTTATAAACTACTAGCGGGCCCATTGCCTGCTTCGCACGGCAAAACAAAATAAGAAAAGAAACACACTTGTTTTTAATAAAGTTGGTTTACTCATCAAAAATGCGAAGAAATTAATAAAATCGATTATGATAAGATCAATCACCAATGACGTCCAAAGAGAAAAGAGAAATGATAACAAATTGCTATTTGCATCACTCCGTGCAATGCTCTCCAATACACAAACGACCAAAATGTATTCAATACTAATGAATGCTGTATGCGGTACAAAAATTCCTGCGGCAAAAACACACTCACTTCACATACGCACCGCACACACATGCGTTATCTGATTTTAACCAAACTTCATATAAACCATATATGGGCCGCGTTTATGAGTAGTTCGGCGACGTACATATACGGACTTGTTTTTATATATATAGATTTGTGAATAATAAAAAAGTGATGATATAAGGAGGCAACGAGAGATGTCATCACCTGAGGTCTTGAGGTTACCTTGCGTGGATTTGCCTTGTAGCATATAAGAAAGAAGCATCAAAATTATCATCTCAATTTTCATTTCGAACTTCTTTGACAACGCTTCTCTATGACTCTCAAAAACAAACGTGAGTCGCAGCGACATCACTCCCAATATATGTATGTCGCTATACTTACAGATATCGCTCATTTGTACACAAACAACGTCGTTACTCATAAAAAATAGTTTAAGAGAAAACGGGATCAAAAATTTGGTTTTGATAATGATTATTTTTACATGAACACACGAGGAAATGAAAGCTTATTTGCATATGTGCAACGTTATTGTTGGTTCTATCGGTTCTAATTGAAATAAACTCCTCTATTTAATCATTATTTCAAACAATAAGGAATTTCACAAGTTGTAGTAAATGTTGTACCGGTTGTAAATTATGTTAAAGGTCAAAAAGAGTTTTTCATATTCTTCTTTCTAGGCCCATCAATAAAGTATATCCAACTCTATACATAAAAATATAAAAAAAAAATTTCCATCGACTTTTTAAAGGGAAGCAAGCAATTAATGCCTACTACTTACTTCTATGGAAATGGGATGGGGTAGAGAAATCAAGTGATGAATATACGAAGAGAGAGTTGCATTCTTTTTACAACATTACTATTACGCGATCTATTAATTTTTGTAGCAATGTTGCAGCACCTCTGGCGTTGAGTAGACGCATTAACTTTCTTAAGCTGCATGTATTGTATCAGGGATGAATCCTACTAAAAAGGATTACGTACTACTATTTTTCAATTGTTTTTGGTCGAATGCACTTAATTATTTGATTATTAGAATATTAGTTTTAGTTTTAGCAAATCACACGGTTTTGGATCAATCGCTTGACAGCATAGAATAGTATAGAGATTTTTTAATTTAATATTTATGAAATGAGTTTCGATGTAAAAATAGAAGGCGTAAGTGATATGTCGATGCATTATTAATAATTAATTATTCTACTTAATATGAGATGGTATTATTTTCAATATATGTGTAACAGCAAATGTTGGAGCCAATTATTAGCAACAACTACTTAATTAGTTATAGTATTTATTTTATCTTCCATTCAGACACTCAAAGAAATTTTAATAATAAATTTAATCAAAACTAATAAAATTTAATTTGTTTTTAAGGTAAAGGTCTATGTTATTATATTTTATTTATCGATATTTCGATACTTTTTGAGTACCACCTTCAACAACCTTTTCATTATTTTTAAAATGTCGCGAAAATGTTATTCGTCGTCTGCAATATTGAAAAATGAAATAAAAAAGAGGGACTTTAAACTTAAAAAACAAATTGAAATTGATTAATTCAAATAAAATGACCAAAAAACTAGAAAAAAGATTTTAATTAAAACTATTTAATTAATCAAGTTAATGATCAAAGCTATTTAATTCAATTTAAAAATATAACGATTTTTTATGCTACATTAATAATAAAAAAAGATACTTTTTACTTTCCAGAAACAAAATTAATGGTACGAACAATAAGAAATAATATCAGCGTGTCTTGAAAAACTGCTAAATAAAATAACACTCAACAAAAAAAGTCCCAATGCAGTAACTCCGAATTACGGGACTCCTAAAAAGTAATTAAATAAGTCGCAACAAAATTTTAAGAAATAAATTTAATTATTCCAAATCTGAAATTTCAGAACTTCTTTCATAATAAAACACCTCTTATAAAAAAATGTATAAGTCATTATGAAATAAAAAGCCTAAAATATATGAAATACAGAAGTCCGAGATCTAGAAATGCCTTAGCCTAAGCTGGTTTCGCAAATCTAACAAAGTATTAAAGGAAGTCCCAGATAAAATTAAATACTCGCAGCTCTCCATATTTTTTCCGAAGAAATTTTTGTTTTATTTCATTTTAGGTATTTCTATAAAATGAAATTATTTCAAATAGAAAATGACATCATTCCCAAAAAATTTAAATTCCTTCGTAATGCACAATAACACTAAGAATTTAAAAAAATACTCGGAATTGTTTCATTTTAATTTATGGGCTTTATTTCATACAATCTGGAATATTTTGTCTTAAAATTTTTACTAGCAGCATTAAAATTTATAGCCATAACATTATAAGGCCCATTATTACAATTTGCCTCTAAATTTCCCGATAGTTAAAGGCAACTTCAGATAAAGTGACATTTGCGGCTATAAAGATAGTTTGGGTTCATGCCTCAGCTATTTTTGGTTTATGTCTTTGTTAGAAATGAAGAACTTTTAATTGAAAATTTTTAAAGTCGACGCTTAGCGAAGACATCGTCAATGACTAACCCTCATCATAAGAGGTATGATTAACTTGCCTTATCGCTTACTTCAAGCTTAAAATAGAGTTGTAATAATGAAGAATTTTCTATGCGTCCGAAAAACTAACGCCAAGTTTTAATAATGGCCTCCAATAATTTAGATTAATATTAAATAAAGTACAATGTGCCGAATATAAAAATACATATAATTTCTTTGAGTGTATGCTTGAAATTCTCATGCAGGTGCATGTAATCGACCAGTAAACGAAGCTTAACGAATTAGATAACGAATGAAAAAGTTTTCATCGCCGAGAGCGATATGGGTTCAGAAGTACTTTAGGTTAGACACAAGTCCACAATCATCACCGATTTATGTCAAAACTGAACTACAAAACGTAAGCCGATTCGTAAAGTTAGAATTAGTAAAATTGAATCGTTACGTTCTGTGTCATTAAAAAAACCGTCACATAATTAATATTTTTTGCTATTTACTGGAAACGTATCGTTGCTATTGTCACGTAAGAAATCTCCAAAAAATAGGTTTCTATGTTGTAAATGTCAAACTTTGGCATGATTCAAAAATAAAAGGCCTCATAAAATAAAAAAATTAAAATAAATTGTTGAAATGAATGAATGAAGAAATTTATAACAAAAAAATTTTTATAAAAAATATAACAAGAAAATATTAACTGCCTGAAAGCAACAACAAGTTCTTACTAACTCTACCTTAAGAGATGGCTTTGATTATTGCCACTAAGCTGCTCACATACTATACAATATTATTGCTTATTTCATTTCATTCTCGTCTTGCCCTAGACTAAACAATTAGCGACACAAAACGTATAAATAAAATATCGCACAACTTTTCTCTTAATGAAAAGTAAACGTATGCTCCATATACATATTTATCCAGTCAAAAGAGAACTTCAAATCAAGCCAATAAGATTCACAACTTTCAATCCGGAAGTCGTTAAAATGATTCATTTGCAATAAATTTACTCTTATGGATCTTATTCATGGGATCTGAAGTCTTTTGAAAGATGAATTATTTTGATTTTTATCACTATAAGTTAACACAGGCGATGTTATTGCAGAGCGTAAGAAGTTGCACAATTATATTGCAAGTGTGTATGGGCCGTTTTACATATCTGGTCAGCTTCAGTTTTTATCGGGCATTCTACTTGGTATTTATGTACATGATGAACAAATTAAACTTCTTATTTAATATCACTGTTGTAAGTTGTAATATGTATATAGTCGTAAGTAGTAAATGTACGTTTGTTGTGTCATAAATTTAAAATCGTTTTCAAATTGCGTTGTATGTGTTGAAGGAGTATCGTTATTTTTGCGTTATTTTAATTCTGTTGTCTATTTTAGCGTTGCATAGATTAAATTCAAATAAAAATTGTTTCTTACTACTAGTGGACTTAAGTAGTTAAGGGGTACTTAAATTATTAAGATTGCTTCAAGTTTTACATAAATCAATAAAATACACTCGAAAAAAATAAGTAATTGAATTGAAAATTCTTAGAATATATTCTGTTGTAAATAAAGTTAAAACTTTGCTCGCCAATTAAAAAAATTTATTTATCGCTCTAATTAAAAAAAAATATTTTCTTTACAGAATTGTCTGCTCCTTCCTAATAAGGGCAGAAAAAAGATCACCATTAATTGAGATGATTACTCAGAATGTGATTGTTAAATTCCATTAAAACTTGAAAGCAATTAGAACTTGCAGCTTGCAGCTTCGACCTCCATGAGTCCAATTAGGATTTTTCAAGGATAAAGTGTAAAATGTAATTTATTATAGAAATTTTTTTGTTGTCACATCTGGGTTTGATTGGAGGACAGAACTATTTCTTAGATGTATTTCAAAGAGTATTGTAAATTTAAAAATAGTTCTAATAATAGTATATTATCAGTTGCAAAGAAAATAGTTCAAGTTGCATTAAAAAGAACTGGAAATTAATGTAATCAAAATATAACAACTATAGACTAGTTAAAGAATGGCTTGCCCTCCCAGTGGCAGTGAGAAGTAGGCTTCCGACAAGGAGCGCTGTCAAACTTATTACTAGGAGTAGGAACATATATATTTATGTCAGCAGATGTATAGCCGTGTACTGCTGCTAGTATTTCTACGGACTCCGGACTGTAGCAGCTCAATTGTGCTCTTACCCTCGCATATGAGGAGGATCTACTCAGGAGGACTGATTTCTCCAATATAAGATTCTGCTTGAGCAAAATGTAGACCAAAGCCGCACAATGTTGTTACATGCTCATGAGAGCGAGAGCTTCTGGCAGTCGTTAAAACCACCAACAGAAAAGCCGTTAAGACTTAAACTCATGTAAGTCTTATCACGTTTGTATTTTACTTTTAAGTCCTTGATGCCGGAAGCGGAGGCGGATCTAACCACATCTGGAATTTTTAAAAGAAACAAACAATTTCTGAAACTCTCTATTAAGAAGGCGATATAAATTTAGAATATAATCTGAAATGATATTTAAAAAAGTATGGGAAAATTACTTAAATAAACTCCTAAATTAATATTATTTATTATTCTTTCTTTTGAGTGTTTTTTTTTTATAAAACTCAAGAGATTTTTGTTTTAAATATTTAATATTAAAAATATTGCATGGTTTCGATTGACTTATTGTTGTCCTGATGTATGAGATTAAGAGACTTGGACTTGACTTTCGAGTGATAATAAGTGAGTCACTTGATTATGATCGTTTTTACATTTCAGTACATTATTTTCTGTCTTTAGGCTTTAATTTTATTAGTTTAATAATTTAATTTGAGCATTAGTCTAGATTTTTACAAGTTGCAGTTGTGGCTATGAATTTGTTTTTTTTTTTTAATTTTTATGTTAAACTTAAAAAGTCGGTATGTAACAAAAGGGGAGATAATCAATTTGTTAACAAGGCTTAAGGTTTGATTTAAATATTTATAAGTTAACTTTTCTGTGTTTAATTAATTTAAAATACTTATTCGGCCGGCACTATGGTTTGATCCAAATTTGGCTTAGTATCATCTGGATCTAAACTTAAGCATTCCGAAAAATAGTGTTCCATGGAAGAATAGACATGCTCTAAGACACCACTAAGTTCATGGCCCTCGTCGGCGTAAGTCTGCAAAAAATTAAAAAGAAAAATATGAATTCAGAAATTAAAAATTTACTTAATAATAATTTACAATTTAGTAATTAGACATTCAGAAAGAAAGCTTTTTGCAATGAAAAGTTAATTTTAGTTCAGCTTCCGTATTTTACGTTCGAAAGTTGTTTAAAATTTTGTAAATTATCTGAGAAACACCGTGAAACTACAAAAAGGGTACGTGAACAATAATCAACTGAAATGAGATTTCAGACACAACCCTAATCAATAATCTGAACGGGTATTAATTCTGTACATTTGTTTTGAATAAAAATTATCTCAGACTTTTAAAAAAAAGTACTCTTTAAAAAAGGATGTTTTAAAAGGTGCGTACTAAGAAGGTATATCTAACAAAGTACCTCTTAAAAAGTTCCTTATAAAAAATAACTTTTAAGAAAGTAACTTTTAAGAAAGTGACTTTTAAATAAATACTTTTTTAAAGTAATTTAAAAAAGCTCGTTCAATAAAATTTACCATTTAAAAAATACCTTTTAAAATATTAAAAACTACTTATTTAGTTTTTACCATTTTGAAAGGTACTTTTTGTAACTTTTTATATGGCACTTTTATGTACATTAAAAGGTACATAAAAAGTACCTTTTAGAAAGCTACATAAAAAGTACCTTTTTATAAGGTACTTTTTATGAATCTTTTTAAAGGGTACTTTAATTGCCTTTTTAAGAAGTACTTTTATGAACCTTTTTAAAAGATTCATAAAAAGTACCTTTTGAAAAGATACATTTTATTTAGCTTTCTAAAAGTTACTTTTCATGTACCTTTTCATAAGGCACTATTTATGAATCTTTTTAATAGTTACTTTTATGTGCCTTTTCAAAGGTACTTTTGTGTGCATTTTAAAAGGTACTTCTATGTGCCTTTTTTAAAGGTATTTTTTTTAAAGTATCTTTTAAAAAGTAGCTTTTAGTGAAGAACCTCTCAAAAAGATTCATAAAAGGTACCTTTTGAAAAAATACTTTTATGTAGCTTTCTAAAGGGTACTTCTTATGTACCTTTTCATAATGTACTTTTTATGAATCTTTTTAAAAGGTACTATAAGTGCCTTTTTAAGAGGTACTTTTATATGCCTTTTTAAAAGGTATTTTATGCGACGTTTTAAAATTTACTTTTATGTGGCTTTTTAAAAGGTACTTTTAAAAAAAGTAGCTTTTAGTAAACAACCTTTCAAAAAAGTATCTGATTATAGAATCTTTTCAGAAATCGCCTTTGATACAGAAATTATTTGATAAGTACATTAAAAGAAAACTATATGCAAAAAATTACCTCTTAAAAATTACCTTTTAAGAAAGTACCTTGTAAAATAATATCGTTTAAAATTACCTTTCAAGGAGATACCTTGTAAAGAGAAGCCCTTTTAAAAAAGATAATTTTACAAGTTTTATGTGTCTTTCAAAGAAGTACCTTTTAGAAAAGTAAGTTTTAAGAAAGTGTTGCACCTTTAAAAAAAAGACCGTTTAAAAAAGTATTGTTCTTTTTAAATAAGTAAATTTTAGAAAATACCATTTAAAAGTATCTATTTAATAATTACTTTTCGAATAATACATATTGAAACAGTACCTTTTAAAATGCAACTTTTAAAATATTACCATTTAAGAGAGTATATGTATTTTAAAAAGAGCCTTTTCAAAGAGTACCTTTTACAAAGTATGTGACTTTTGGAACGATTTTCCGTCATCCCACGTCAAATTTGGTTTATGAACAGACCGGTTTCGGCTTTGTGCCATCTTCAGTGTTCTCGAATACTAAATCGACTTTTATATGATGCTTTTCAAAAAACAAAATGTGCTTTTAAAAGGTGCCTTTTGAAAAAGTACCTTTTTAAAACAACCCTTAAAAAAGTATGTTTCAAAAAATTGCAATTCAAGAATTTATGAAAGTACTTTTTGAACAAACATGTTTTTAAACTATCGTTTAAGAAAGTACCTTTTGAGATGGTGTCCTTTAGAAAAAGTACCTTAAATTTTAAATAAGTACCTTTCAAATACGTATGCTTTAAAAAATACTCATCCAAAAGAGTACATTCTGCAAACCAACCTTTTGAAAGTGCCTTTTCAAAATGTACATTTTATTGAATAAATTACGTTTTGCAGAAGAACTTTTTAAAAAGCATTTGTTAAAGGGTATCGTATTAAAACGCATCTGTTACAAAATACCATATAAAAATTTTAAAATAAGTACCTTTTAAAACGGTTGTTTTGACGAATAATTTGGTACTTAAAAATTATTTTTTGAATTTTCTGTTTTGTTATAACATTTATCAATTCCTTACTGTATGAATATACAACTTAAACCTGAACTTCAAAAATTATGTTGAAAGACCCAGTGGTGAACTAAATGCATGAATAAACTATTCTGAAAAAATATTCCAAGAAAGTTCTTTGAAGTACTAATTACCATTAAAAAGTACGTATTGAAAGAACAGCAATTTTTTAAATGAATCTAGTAAAAACTACTTATAAAAGATTAAGATTAAAAGCATAGACTTGATCATCTTTAAAAAATAATTTGCATCAATAGATCTCATAAGAGGGCCTTCTAATTATATACGAATAAAAGAGGGCTTAATTGTAAAAGAGGTCCCTTCAAATAGTACTTTTTGAAAAGAATTTTCTTTTTTGAAATATTGTACTTGAAAAACGAGTGAAAACAAAAAAGTTCAAAAAGGGAACATTCGTAAAGTGCCCACTAAAGAACCTTATCAGGATGTCTTTATTCTAAAAGCCAAAACGTTTTTAAACAAAAGAACCGCTTTTGTGGATGCTAATGGACCAGCTGTAATAAAAATCCCTCTTTGTCACTTAGTAAATAGTGATAGATATGAATAGGGATTTCCTCATATAGACTTTCTTATCATTCTTACCTGATATCGGTATAAGACATTGGCATCTGTTAGAGATTTCGCCAGTTGAACTCCATGTATATAAGGTGCAGTTGAGTCGGCTAGGCCGTGTATTAGAAAAAATGCATGTGATTTGATCAGACGTGCTCTTTGAGTTGCGTCTGCTTCAACATAACCCTTGTAGTTTTCGGCTGGAAGACCCATAATGCGCTCTGTGAATGCTGAGTCTGGAATTCAAATCGAAATTGTAGCAACCAAAGAGTCTGTGCAGGATATTAAATGCCAAAACTTACTATAATAAAGCCAATCGGCTATAGGCGAGACAGCTACACCACATTTGAAAACGTCCTGTTGGGTGCCCAGGACCATCGAGGTGACATAGCCACCATAACCCCAGCCCCAAATACCAACACGCGTTTCATCTAAAAAACTTATGGTATCTAGCAGATAACTGAAAGATTGATGCATTTAATGAATAAATTTATTTTTATTTTTTGCAGAAATGAATGTGGGTGGCTGGAAGACTTACCGTAACACAGAAATTTGATCTTGAACTTCGACACCGCCCAGGTGCCGATATAGGGACCGTTTACTTTGGCCCTTGGCTCCTCTTACATCTAGACGTATATAAATGACATCGTTGCGTGATGACATATAAGTGCCCCAGTCTATGTGAAATTTCTCTGATACTGATTCAGAGCCAGGACGGCCATTTCTGAAAAAGCGAAAGCAATATACATATGAATTGCGTTTAATGTGAAAATGGAATTATCTTACACTTCCACTATGACGGGAAATGCTGCATCTCTCAACTCCTCTCGCCAGCTGGGCGGCAGCAGTAATTGCACTTGAGCTCGACTGCCGTGAGGCAGTGGTATTTCGAACGATCGTTGGGTGGGCAAGGCCAACTTTTGTAATCGTTCAACATAAAATGGACGTTTATCGTAAAGTATTCTCTCCAGACTGTGCGTTTTATGTAAATGAACACCCGATACGGGCAACCCGGGACCCTGGCACTCCAGTATATAAAAGGAAATTCCATGTGGGGTAGATATGGAAGACGTGGGCATTATGAAGGCATCGAAGTGGGAACAGTTCACGTAATAGTAGCGACTGCTCCACAGGGCTTCCCCTAAATCGCATGTAATACATGTCGGCTCAGTTCTAAAAATGAAAAAACTTTAAACATAGATCGGGATTAGGGTGAAAAGCGTTTGGCCAGAAAGCAGAAGCGTGCAAAAGTTAATAACGATATTTAGAGGCAAGCAAAGCTGTTGAATCTTTGATTTATTTAAAAAGTGTTTTTTTTTTTTTTTGTTATTAGTTCTTAATCTACCTACTACTGAAATTTGGTTTCAAGTTGTGGAATACTTACTTTCTATTATCATCATTAACTGGATCTCTTACAGTGTAAAGATGTCTTTGTCCTGGTTTTTTATCCTTGGTACCCAGGTAATACACTAAATGATTCGCAGTGTCCCAGCAAAGAATTTTCAACACCTGAAAAATGCACAAATATTTCTATAATAAAAAATATCAGTCTTATTTTAGTGAGAATTTCAACTGACCTCGTATCTGCCATGAGATATAACAGATATCCTCTGTTGCGATATGGTTACATGTTTTATGTGGGTGAAATGCTCCGTGCCCGATTCTTGTACACTAGCTAATATTAAAAAACTATTGCCGTCCGGAGAAAATACCGGATGTGGCAGTATGTCCAGCCATTCGTCCTCAGGCGCTCTTTCAGAATGGATCTAAAAATTATACATTTTAATTTAGTTGACACATACGCGTACGAGAGTTTGTCTATTTTCAATTCCGAGAATTTATAAACATCTAACAAAAATGACTTCGCTTAAACGGCTAAATATGGGGCCATGTTTTAAAGGGTCCGAGACCAAGTGAAGGATTTAATGGCTTTACTTACTTTTGAGCTACTGAACTAGTTGGATATTGACTTGGTGCAGAACACCATTATGTTTTCGAGAAATCGACTTCTTTGATCTCTTCAGCATATTCTTGTGTCTTGGTACCCGTATGTTAGGCCTCTCTATAACGAAATTATCGTTAAGAAATCGAGAGAGTATTTAGCGAGAAATCGAGACAACAAATGTTTAAAATTCCAATCGTAGACTAGTCCGCAGTGGTTATAGCAAGCGCATGCTTGCTTTATAATTGATAATAAAGTTTCAATATTTCAATATGAACAGCTCTCAAAAAACCCCTGCTCATGCAAAGCATTAAGCTGGTGCTAAGAAGGATAGAAGATAGAAGGATAACCTTTAGCATAGAGGATAGAAGGATAACCTTGCCACGATGAGGTGGCAGGAGACACCTCTGCTGGTAGTTTGTTACACATACAATTTGTTGGACTAAATAGTGAATTTTTTCTGTAATGCGAAATTTATAAGCATATTGATCGCAACTGGATCCGCTCTTATTGAAAAACGTATTGCTCGTGAAAAAGACCGGGTTTTGGGAACGATTTCCATAATTTAATTAGATCTTATTCCATTGTAGTCACAATTGCGTCGATGCTCTTGCGACATAATAGAGTTGTCTGCATTACCGTCGTCGATAGGCTTCCTTTCATCTACATCAGTGATTAGATAGAAGTCATCAAAATCATTTCAGTAGATGACATTTGAAGCAATAAACGCCTTCTTAAAACAATAACACTGTCACTTATAAACAATAACATCGCCACCGCCATAATATTGATGTTCAATTATTTGGGATATTCTTCCCAACTAATCGAATTAGAATTTCAAAAATATATTGTTTCCTTTAGTTTTTATTGATCATATGCTGATATTACATTGGTCGCTAAACCAAATCGTCAGTGAACTTTAAGCAGTTTGAAAATATTGAAACTCATGTATCAAACAAGTCAAATACAATATGAGAATTCTCTATCGCATATGAACATTACAAAGTACAAAATCATAAAAGGCTTCCAATGATGTTATACAAACAGCACAACAAAGAATTATAATCAATAGTTTGGACCACAAGAATAAACTTTTGAAACTCTAAAAATAATACTAAATAAATAAAGAAATAAAAAGCGCTAAAAGCGGTGTTATAACCGCCGAGTTAGCAGCACTGAAACTAAAAGAAAATTTCTATTATTAATGTGGAGGTAATTTCAGTCATAAGACTACGAATACGACAACAAAAAGAGTTACGGAGTCTATACTAAATTCATCTGTTAAATTCTTTCCACAAATAATTGAAATCCTTTTGGAGCGCATAATTTAAAAAAAATATAAATTAAAGTGGGAGTTACACTCGTATAAGTTTACGTCAGAGAATTGTAGCCTTTTTACTCCTCGTTTAAAAAAATTCTAAGAATCAGTTGAAATATTTTAGAGATAATTTATATCCTGCTTTCAAGAAAGATTTTAAAACACAAGGAATCTCTGATTAAGATTCCTTAAGATCACATTATGCTCTTTGTTAGCGAATCTTACCTCTGAACACTCCCAATTCGCTTCGGCGAAACAAGTTGCAATTATACTGTAATTTTGAGATCTCATCATATAAACAACTGACACTTGGCGATTAGCGTCTGTCACCCAACCGGCTGAGGTCAAATAATAATCCCTAGGGAAAGATTTTAAAGGGTGAAAAAGGAAAACTTTAGCCCAATATTCCTATACTTACTGGCCATCTAGGGAAGGGGGCGGTTTCAGGAGGATATGATAAATTTTAGAGGAATTCGTTATATCAACTATCCATAATTGCACTTCTGGATTTGTTGTACCCGGCGTTGGATAACGCACATTTTTAGTTTCCGGAAACGAGCTGCCAGCTGACATGCCAGTGCCGGTTAAAACAGCACCCGAGGCCAACCAGGGATAGGTCATCATGCCGACATTGCTGTCATTGAACGAGGCATACATAAAGTGTGAGCCATCTCGTGATGACCAAATGGCTTCGGGCTCTTCGAAAATTTCCTCTGAAAGTATTTCATTAAATAAAACGTATATTTTTATGCGGCAGTGCGTAACTTACCCTGATACAGCCAGTCGGGCACACCGTTATAGATTAGGTTTTGATATCCTGAATTTGTTATGCGTAGATCTTCCTCATCGGCTGGTGATTGTCTCAGGTAAATATCATTGTCGGCTACGATTACCAGTGAGGTAGTGTTGCCCAGCCAGGAGGCGAATTGCAGCCGTGTTCGCTGCACCTTGGGTGAGTCTTTTAGTTTCACAGGCATATGATGGTCATTCTCAACATCGTAGATGGTGTAAAATGCGGTAAATGATTTTTTAAATATCTGAAATCGAGGAATTTTTTTGCAACCATATTTTTGTGAAAACGAAATAATACCTTCTTAACATTATGTCTGAATAGAACGTATCGCAGATCGTGTGAGCACTGATATCCCTGTACATTTAGTTGTCTCAGAGTGTGATTGGTGGCCAAAGTGCTGACCGTATTGGTGGCAGTGTCTAAGACGGAGAGGGCACCATCATCCGATTGGAAAACATACTTTTTGGTAGTAACCCACGAGGGCTGCAACCGTGAAGGGGTCAAGTCTCCCTGCAAGTACTCATCGAGTATCATACGCCGTCCCGACCAATAAAGTAACTCATCTACGTAACTGTAAGAAAATAAAGTGGCATTATTAAGCAAAGTGGAATCGAAGTGGATTATTAAGCGGGTGACTCACCCTAATAAATAAATGGCCGTTATAATCCCGGCTATAACAAAACTTATCACTAGAAGCGAAAAGACTATGGATCGCCAATTGTGACCCTCATCGAGGTCCAAGTCTGGGTCTTTGATTTTTGGATCCTGCACTTGTAATGTTTCGTCTGGAGGCAGACGCCATGATCCACCACCTCCTCCTTTATCAGATGTCACGTTTGCGTGCATTGAAATTTGTAATCACTTTTATGATAAATGGCTGGAATCTTCAACTCTTACGGCCTTGTATTTTCATGTGAATACCGCTTCTCGCTGCACATGCACTCTCGCTCACGCTCGAACTCACGTAGGAGCAGACTTATAGTTATAAGCGATTAACCGTTGACAGCATTTTCAAGAAGCGGGTCAATTGTATACTCATACACACTGATGGCGCTCTTTAGATTTGTTGACTTGATACGGGTGAAGTGCAGGTCCAGCCATATAAAGAAATTCTCAGTGCTTTCAAAATACAAGGAAAAATTAATATTTATAGTCGATTTACTTAGTGGTTGCAGGATAATTTATAGCAAAAGCTTCGATTGATTGATTAATAAGTAGATAATTATTGTGTTGGTTGATTCATTTATTTATTGCTCCTTTTGTGTGCAGTAATATTTGGCCTTAATGCGAAGGCCTTTTATAATGACGCATATTTAAAATAATGGCTGGATGGGGGCAATTTGGCATTTATCTCCACTGAAAAGTTACTTCTGCAAACTGAATGGTGTGCCAAATCATTTATGGCACCGCCACCTTGAACGTAATACGTCATACATTTTTCAATTTGGCCAACAATGACACTTGTTATTTGGTCTCCTGTTTCCTTTTATGCTTTTATTTTTATTACAATTTCCGGTTTAGCTTTCTGAAATTAAAAATAATAAACAAAATTATTAAGTACTTCTTTTTTATAGTTACTAAGCAATAAAGTAATGTTCACTTTTAACATTAAACACAACCATGATTTAGATTGGGGAATAGATAAGAAATTTGAATTGTTTAGGTTTCGCGGTAACCAAAGTATGAAGTGGCCCAGAAATTATGTGCTCATAATCCACTGTGAAAATTCTGAAGGGACAATGGAAACCTCTACAAAGAAAATCCCAGGAGCTGCGTGTTGGGATCCACATTGTTATTTAACGACAATTAGAACAATTTGCTAATAAAGTTCATGATGGTGATTTTTATTAACAAATCCATTTTATTTTTAATATTTCAATTAATGATTAAATGACACCGCAAAATACATTAAGTGCCAAATTTACTTTCATACCGCCTCATTCCGTATTGCAAACTTCCATTTACGTCTTCATTCCAGGAAATTAGAAAATAAATTAAAAATATTCATCATGCTTTATGTGCTCCATAGAAAATGTAATAAGAAAATGTAAAAAAATTTGGCTGCTCTAGAAAAGAATGCATTTGTTTTTTTATTTTTAATAAAGTTTTGACAAGGAAAAACTAGAACAAGTAATTAAATACGGATTCAGTTCATCATAGTCACACAATTATTTTATGCAAATAAATTTCACTTTCTACTTCTTCGAAAAGAATTGACAAAAATTTACTTGTAAAATCTAGTCTAGTTCTGAGAAAGTCCGCCAAAAGATGATTGTCATTATTCAATTTAATTTATTTTAATTTTATTTATCAATATATCGGTACTCTTCAAGTAAGATCTTCAGGACTTTTATATGTGTTTTTAATATTGGATTATACAGTGTCCTCTAATGAATATTACTTCTCCTTAAGACAGTAAATAAACAATCAAAACCAATTGATTTATTTTATGGCGTTTGCTAAACAGCCTGCGTACGGCGAATATCTTTCGAAATTCATTTTGACGTAAAGAAGACGACTTAAACATACCGCTTACGAAATTGAGGATATTCCGGCGCTTGAGAACTATTCAAAATTCATCCGGGTGGAGTTCTTATTGGACATATCCAGTTATTGTCATTCGCTATCGTACTAAGTAGTTCATCTGCTGTTAGAAGTGGATATTCGTCTACGAGGTCTGTTCAATGGCAAAGGTGATTTTAAAGTTTTAGCAAAAAATATTTATATATTTGTCAATTTCTATTTTGTCCCCTTCAAAGTATTCCCCTCTCATGCATGTTCTAGCGATTTTTTCCAATCATGGCTGCAGTTCTGATATTCACTTTTTGCTATGGCCTTGACCTCTATCAGCGATTCGGTTTTTATTTCTTCAATTGTCGCAATTTTGGGAACAGGAAAAAGTTTGTCCAAATCTGGTAAATACGGTGGCTGAGGCATAACCACGGTATTATTATCGTTAAAAAAATTACGATAACCATGAATTGTTTTTGCACAATTAAGGATGTTTTTTTCATAGTGCCTCTCACAAGCAGCGCATAACTTCAAGATAGTACCCCTTATTAACCGTACAACCAAGTTGCAAGAACTCGTGATGCACTATGCCACACTAATTGCAGAAAAAAGTGAGCAAAACCTTAACATTTGATAGAACTTGGCGTGCTTTTTTGGTGTCGGCTCTGTATTGTTAAATTCTACAACCCAAAGATAAATTGGTTCCCTACCAATATACGCCTCAAATTAACAATTCGTTTCACAGATGAAACTCAATTTGGTTTCCGTAACCGATTTCAAAATTAATTTTAAACAAAATTTAGTTTTTTCCGTGTGCTAGTCTCCACAATGTCACCGAACACTCTGCGCCACTTTCATTATCTTTCTCTTGGCTTAAATGTGAGTTTAGGAATCGTCAACTTTTATTGAAGCAATTTTAAGCAAGGCAAAGAGGAACTAGTGTACATGTGCATGTACGATCACTTCGTATTATCTCCCATTCGTACATATTTACACACACACAACATTGCAAACTCGAAGAAAAAAAAAGAAAATATTCATCAAAACTAATTGAGAAGCGTACAAGCAAATGCAACTTCCAAGAAGAAAGAGCAAAAATGCATCAACAAAAGCTGATTCTACCGAACTTAATTTTTTTCTTTTTGGAAATAATTAAAAACAAACTTCAAAACATATGATACGGAGTATTTTAAGAAACAAAGATGTTGGCACGATTTTTAACTTAAACATCAGATCTCCAGTACTGTTAAATGCTAGAAAAAGCGATAAAATTAAGACACTTTCTGTCCCCATACCACAATGATTTCGATGAGACATACCGTCCAGGAGATTTTTAAAACAAGAAATTAATCAAGGCGGGGCTCGTTACCAGGAAAATCAATTTCACGCATTTCTCCAATTTGATTTTTATTTTTTACACAGCAACGTTATGGGTATTAAATGAGGTGGGACTCTTATAGGAGGTATCAAATGTAATCACTCTAAAAACAATACGGCGGACCTCTATATTTTACTCGATCCATGATATATTGATCAAATTGCAGATCTAAATAAACTTCAAGCTCACAAACGACGAAAATCGCCAGATTTATAATTAAACATATGTATATTAAATTTTTCTTAATTAGCTCGAGTTCAAATCTCATCAGACTCCATTAGAGAATGGCACTTTTATTAACTTTTAATATCTTTCATGATGAGAAATAAGAAGAAAAGTTAATTTAACCACGAGCTGGGGCAACTCGAGCCCATAAAGAAATATTAGGTTAATTGGTTTACAAAAATACACTTAACAGAATTAGAATTTATTTTTTTGCATAGAGTTTTTATATTATAAATCTGACAAATCCATCTTTGCTTTCTTTGGCGCCGATTCACCCCGAGAAACCCACTGTTTTGACTGCTCTTTGGTCTCTGGTGCGTTGTGGTGGATTCACATGACCACGTGCGATTACAAAACGGTACAAAAACGTGTACATATTGAGGTTGAATGACACCAAACACTCCTGCGAAGCTGTCACACAAATGCGTTTGTGGTCGAATGTGAGCAAATGCGGCACCCATCTGGCAGAAAGCTTTTTTATACCCAAGTGATCATTCAAAATTGAAACCACTGATCCATGTGATATGCCTATGGCTTCCACAATCTCTCTCTCTCTCTCTCTCTCTCTCTCCGATCGAATTTTTTCATTTGTGTCGGGTAAAGAAACCTCAACTGGTCGTCCAGACCGTTCGACATCTTCCGTTCTTGTACGGCAAGAATGAAATTCAGTAAACCACCTTGTTACCATTGAAATTGATGGTGCAAATTTTCTATGGTATATATCTAGCTTAGCCTTGGTTTGAGTGATGCTTTTTTTGCAAAAAATTATTCTTAATGAAAACACAACTTTCACCTTTTCCATTTTCTCTTCAAATTAATGGCTGTCAAACTTTGCAGGAGTCAACTGACTGACGAAAGCCGAAGAATTTATATATTTCCAAAATTTTTTTCTTTTCTTACAAAGTTTATTAAAACTAAATGATACTCTATAATAATTTTTAAATAGTTATTTATTTTTAATTAAATAATAATTACCAGCGTATGAGCAATATAAATAATAATAATAATAATATATTAATCATACGCTCCCAAGCTTGAGATAAATTTCTTGTTAAAAGAAAATTAAGGAACGGCTTTTTCATTACTTCCAAAAATCCATTTGTACATCTTTTCATCTTCTTAGGAAGCCAAACTGAATTAATTTCACAAAAAATTTAGTTTATGCAAAAACTCTTCTTACAAAAAAAAAAAAAAAATAATAATAAATAAATAAAATAAAAAATAGTTTTTGCAAAATGCATAGAAAAAATCAAAAGTTTGTTGTGGCTTTAGCTCTTCATATGCCGACATTTCATTGATTGCTAAAACCAAATCGTCAGTGAAGTTTAAGCAGTTTGAAAACATTCAACCTCGGATGTTTATGCCACATAAATCAAATACAATATGAGAGCTAAAGCCACAACAAACTTTTGATTTTTTCTATGCATTTTGCAAAAGCTCTAATTGTTTCTAACGATTAGTTGGGGAGAATATCCCAAATAATGAATTTTTAATATTAAGTATAAAAAAATAGTTTAATATAAAACGTATTTTATTTAAAAAAATCCTGAAATCCTAAGCCCATAATAATTATAAATCATCGATTTACATTCTCTATCCCAAATTGTTTTGGAAATCAAATCAATAGACATTGAATCTGGTGTTGAAGCGGGCATCGTTGATTATGATTTTAAACTTTTCAATGCATTAAAGCATAACATTTTGAGATGCTTTACCAATTATTTGTTGTATAACATTTGTCCGTTTGACTACATTTGAGAATAATTGTGACCAGTTTATCACACAAGCTTTAGAAATCTTTTATTTTATTCAATTCTGTGAAAAAATATTTTAAAATGTTTTATTGACGAAAAATAAAAAAATGGTTAAGAAATTAATAATTGTTTACTTCTGCTGAATACTCTGTACGGCATGGACATACAGACCTACAGAGAGTGGCTTAGCCACTCTCATAAGAAATATAGTCCCATACCGAATATTTTTATTTTTATGGAATCGGAAATTTCCCTTCTCGTTAAATTATTGAAGGCCCCAAAGTTCTAGCCACACCTATGCAGGGGACTAAAATTTGTTCACTTTTGCCCACTGTAGGTGCGTAAATGGTTTTATTGTTCTGGAACGACAAAACAATATTCTAAAAGTTCATCTTCCTCAAGTTTTGTACAATTTCGAAGAGCGGCTTAAATGTAACTGACGAGTTACTTTTAATTTTTACGTCCAAGATGTACGAGCAACATTTTCGGACCAGTCTCCCTTACGAGAACATTAAGGACAATACAATCAGAGATAATGCCACTCAATATATCGTACAACAAATTTAACAACAACAAAACCAACTTCAAGACAAATCGGCAAGTGCTGCCGCCAAAAGTGTTAAGTTTGCCACTGATATTTTCGCCAACAAGGATATTCTTCAAATTGCCACTTGGCAAAAATAGTCATTGAAGACGATGTCGTTTACGATAGTTTGGCCAGCTGGGTAAATGGAGATGTAATAAGAGTGGAACACACACCTCTTTTATTGCTCCCACACATGCACACAGATAATGATAAGCGAAGCAATTGGTTAAATTAGTAACGTGATTTGGAGTTATAAAACCATAAAATGTTACCATAAAACTAATGAATAGAAATAGTAAAAGTATATCTAGACATATGAATAGAAATTTTTTAAAAATATGAAATCTAGCATTCGCCTTCATAATGCGTGTACGAGGGCAGCTCGACAATTTCACCGCTTTTTGTATTTTCGTGCAATTTTGTTTACGTTTACTGTTATTTGTTACTAGACCCTTAAACAGTTTCGTGTGATGATTAATACTATAATGACTTTGTACCATAAATTTCAGTGGGTCACTAAGTTCCGTTGCGGTCATGCCATGCATTCCTATCGTCGATAAGATCGATGCAATGATGTTGGACGATCGGAGATAAAAGTTCGTAAATTGGCTGAAGCTGTAGACATCTCAGTCGAGCGGGTAAATCACAATTTGAATGAATATCTCGATTTGAAAACGCTATCCGTGTGATGGCTGGCGCGTTTACTCACACAAGACTAATGGGAGTGTTTTGCAATGCTCCGACGCAGTTGGAACGAGTTTTTGCGCCATTTTGTAACTTTAAAGGACACATGGATCCATCATAACATACCAGAGTTAAAAGAACGATCAAAACAGTGGGTTTTTTGGTGAACATGCATCGAAGAAGACTAAGATGAGCCATCTCCTCAGTCTGCAGAACTATTTTTTGGGATACACGCGGTGTCATTCACATCGATTACCTCGAAATGGGTAAAGCAAATAATACTTAGAGCTTTTGGACAGACCCAATTTCGACTTGAAACAAGAAATAAGTGCTGTGCCAACAAGACAATTATTGAAAAATTCCGACAATTATTGGGTTACGAACTTTCACTTAACCAGCACATTTTGAAGATTTAGCCCCCGGCGACTATTTTTTACTTCCAAATTTAAAAAATTGTTTGGGTGGTAACAGATGTGGGTCGAACGAGGATGTCATTATCGACAAAAATTCCAATTTTCATGTCCTTCAAAACTCTTGTTATTTGGAGGGTATGAAAAGCTGGGAAGATGCGAGGGGAAGGTTAGCCCCCGTGCAAAGTAATTATTCAATAACAAAAAAAAAACTTCAATAATAAGATTCTCCAAATTTTAGGTGAGTTACTTTGAAACTAAACGGTGTATTCAAGCAAAGAAACGGAGGCGTAGGAGGGGCGACGGGCAGCCCCATACGAAATCCTTGTCAATTATTATAGCATTCAGTAAAAGTAACAAATTATTTAATATAAATCTGGCTTGCATGCAGCAATCACAAAGTTGATTTCAATTAAAATGATATTGGGCACTGGTGCCCAAGATGCAGTTGTTGATGTTATTGAATACATTTTGTGACAATTTGGATGGTGGATATAAAGGTGTAGCAGGAGTTTTTTGTTTGCTATTCAGAAGCATTTGATATGGTAAATTTTTATATTTAACTGGAAAGACTTTGAAAGTTTTTAAAAAGTATTTCAAAAATAGGAAGCAGTTTACTCAAGTTGGTGAATGAAGAAACTCGATGTCAGCAGTTACATGTGGTGTTCCCGAAGGTAGTGTCCTTAGTCCATTGTTATTTAAAATATATGTGAACGATATCAAAAATATACATTTTAATGGAAAGCTTTTTATGTACATGGATGACATATGTTTTTTTTACAAATATCAAGATGTGAAGGTTTTAAGAACTCAAATTGCTGCTATTCTTTTTGAATACTAGCGGCTTAAGCGGCTTGTTTTAAATTCGTCTAAAACTAAGGTTGTTAGATTTAGACCCTATATTTTGAGACGTGATAAAGAAATCGTAGTTAACATTGGTGGTAGAGCAATAACTGAGCCGGAGAAGGTAAAATATTTGGATATTGAATTGAGTCATAATTTGTTGTGGGAAGAACACATTAACACATTAAAAGCAAAATATCATCTTTACAAGTTTAAGAATAAATTGAGGTATGATGGCAAATTGCTAATTTAGTAATCCTTGATACATTCTCATTTGACATACCTTCCCCTTATATACGGTCGTAGAATAAATAATAGCCTTAGATCTCTTAAATCTGCTCAAAATAGGCACTTAAAATAGTTTTCAATCTGCCAATAAGACATTAAATTTTTTTAAATTGCATGCAACAAATATTTTGCCTGTCCATGGGTTATATAAACAACATACATTGGTGTATACTTTTACAATAATAAGAGGAAATGTACTTCATGGAAGACAATAAATACAAAATAGAAATATTACAGAGCGAGTAACCAGGAAAGCTCCGAATTTAAGATTAGTCAGATGCTATTTAGAATTGACAAAGCGGAGAATTGAATGCGACGGGTCGCGAGAATATTTCACATTGCCGTCAAATTCACGCAGTATTGAAACCATTTCCGATTTTAAAACCCATATTAAAGACTATTTCCATAATCATAATATCATAATATTTTCAATTATTGTTCAGCTAATGAACTTAGTTTTTCTTTAAGGACTGGAGCTGCAATCTCCGTAAATTTTATTGGGGATGTTTTCTCTTATTGTGGTGATATAGAAATGATGCTGGAGCAAAATCTGTCCAAGTGTGGTAGCACCGAGTACGTGCATATGTTGCTTCAAATTAAAGTCTAATTAACTTCTTTTGTAAATTCTAATCATAAAAGAAATTAAAAGGAATTAATAGCGATCCTTCTGTAAGAAAATTTGGAGAGATTTGAACTCTACAATTTGAAATGATCATGCGGTTAATTGTTTTTGTAATGCAGCAATTATTCAAAATATTAGAAAATGGATAGAGTATAATTGATTTAATTAAAACTTTTTCTTGACATTTAAATAAATTGTTTTTTAATCACATCCATTAATTAATTAATTAAATTTTTTATAAATTAATTTTTATGGGCTATAAGCCACAATTTAGCAAATCACTGTGCGTACCCAGTGAAATCATTAGCAAATACGATTATATGTAAAATCATGTAATGATGTATGTTTTCATATATTTTGAACAAACCTTTAATTCGCAATGGAAATGTTCAAGACACATAAACCATTAAATTCATTTCCGACAGCGAAAATTGAACAAATGTGTTAAAGGTCAACGTTGTGTTTCTTCTTGTTTTTCACGTTATTTTCTATTAAAATACTTTCAGTCTTGCCCCTTCCCATCTCTTTCGTTTCTATTTGGTTGATAATAGAAATTAAATTTGCATTTGTAATAAATACTTGTATGGAAATGTTGCAGGCAAGCCCACAGTTACGACTCTTTAAGATTTTGTGTGGCAAAAGTGTGAAGGTTCATGTACAATGGAATACAGTAAATGAAATTTTAATAAAGGCAATTAATTATTTATAAGGTTTGAATTTAATTAATTAATTTGCTTGCATAAAACAAGCCACTAAGACACAATCGAGTCTAGTTAAATTATTTCTTGGCATTTAAACCGAAATGTAATGAAAAGAAATCTGTAGTTCATTCATCTCATTCAACCCCGTCTATTTTCTATTGAAATACTTTCCATCAAAATGTGAAGTATTAAATCCGTTTGAAATAAACAATATTTTGTGAAAAATGTTGCAAGCTTATTTTTCATGAAATGTTGCACTTAAAGATGAAGGCTTTTGTCTCTATATAACACAATTCAATTTTAGTTTTATTCTTCTTAATTTCGCACATTAATGAAAAAAATTATATTAATTTTTTTTAATGACTTTTGGAAAATTTTTTCAATGGCGCAATTTTCGGTGTTCGAATTTCCACGTATATGGTCAAGGTAACATTTTGAGAATATTTTTGGATATAAGTTTGTTCTACCGAATTTTGGACCTTATACGTAGATCAGTAAATATATATGTACATATTTAAAATAATTTTCAAGGCTTTTGGCCCACAGAGCGATGTCAGTGTGATTTCGTATTGAGTGTATTTTTGTAGTAAAAGTAAATAAAATTCATTTTTATAATGTGTTTGACTCCTGGTGATGATGAGCTTATTCCAGGCATGGAAACGTCGCCATAATGGGTACCTTTAGAAACTAGTTCCCAACTTAATTTGTTCCTAATCAAAGTAGTATTTTTATTTACATCTTTTTATAGTTTCTAAGAAACTAAGGGACACGCCACATTAATAAGTTAATGGGTAGTTCTACTAAAGCTACAACAATATAAAAATAGCAGGCATTTTGTTGGTATAATTTAATAGACCAGTTAACAAGATTAGGATTGGAAAAATAATGGGGGATACAAAAATTTTTTCTAAATATATAAAATTTCTTTTCTTCTTATATATAGATAAAATGCAAAAAGCATTAGAAAGAAGACCTAAAGAAATAAATGGAACGTTTTAAAGTTTAAAAAATAATTAGATTTTTTTATGTACGTACGTTTATGTTAAAGTTCTAATATTTTTTGAATATTTCGAACAAACAAAAAACCCCAAGTTTCCTAAATTTTATGTGATATGGTGCACATACATATTTTTAGGTTTAAGAGGCATAAATTGATTTCATAGAAATGTAAGAAAGTGTTTTATAAAGTTAAAGCGCAATACAAATAATTGATGTTCTAGAAACCATCGTGCGTAAGTTAAAATCGGAGCAAATATTCAGGCAACTGGGCAGATGCCAGAAATGCCAGAATGATAAACATTGCTATACCATCTTATTTCTTTACATAGTTTCGATCCAAATTCCAATTGTTAGAAAAACAAAAATTGTTTGCCCCTACAACTCCTTCAAAAGCTGTTTATATTATGCAGATTTGAAAATAAAAATATAAACAATATTTGACGTTTACGCTAGTATCTCAGCTGTGCTACTGCCGCACCTTATTTGACGCTGCTTGTCTAGGCAGTAAAATATATGAAAATACAAATAGAAATATATTTATGTATGTAATTTGAATAAAATTAATTGTATTCAAATATGAACATGACTATTTATGGTTACAATAGCGTTATATCTTCCAAAACGAATTAGAAGCAGTTTCTAGTAGCAAAAAATGTATGGCCGACAAATAAAATGTCTGTTTATAATTTTTCCTTAGGGGCTCGAGTTCTAATCCCATCGGACCCCATTAAGATAATGATTTCTGTTTATGGTTTTTAATTTATTTATTTAAATTAAAATTCACTGAAAAAAGAATACGAGAAATTTTTAGTCTTCATCAATCATAGTTTTTTGTTTGTTATAAACGAAGTTTATCTACTCTGCCGAAACTTCCTCTACTTGTTCTCTTATTTTTTTCTTTTTATCACATTAGAGGACTCTAATGGATTGATTATTTGTTAGTACCAGATAAGAAACTATAGGAGATAAATGTTATTATTGTTGCATTGTTCCATTGAATTCCAACTGAGTGTTGCCGCTTTGACGTTTGCGTTTATGCCAGGTCCGGTATTATCCTAAACAGTTGAGTAGATTTAAGTTGAAATGTCTATTTAAGGTAAATCAAACTGTGTTTAGAGAAGATGTGTTATTGATCGGACTTTATGAAATTATACAAGGGCCGTAATGTTTAAATGAATATCCTTCTGATTTAGTTTTCGAGATCGCGGATCTAATAGGATCACATTAGTATCACTTTTAATTATTAGGAATACAGTATTCGAGTGCGATGCCTTATTACGGTCGAATGAATCACATACAGGACATTATCTAATATTTCCTAAAAATAATTTAATCCGTCTTATTATGAGTGTCGCAATTTGATTTGATTGCGTCCATCAATATCTTGGATCAATCTTGCAATATCTTGGATCGATCTTCCAGAAGTACTACATTCGTGTTATTTCGTGGTATCTGCTTGACCATACAGTCTCTCCCGAAGGGGAGAACTTCCGCCATACAAATAACACTGTTGCCTCAATATGTTTTTTCTCTCAAGCAATACGATTTCGAAGGTTTTTTTTTCAATATATGCTTTGTTTGCAGAGCAGCATTTTTTATTTTATTTTGAAATTCATATAATTTTTGCTCTAAAGTACCCCAATCTTATTTAATGTTATTAGGATACTTCCCATAACGAATTGTCATTGCCAGCAAAATTATATGCAAGTCGTTATCAAAGAACGACATTTTCATTGCTTCCAAAAATCCAGTACAGCATTTTTTCAACTTCCAAGGAAGTCAAGTTGAAAAAATTTACATAAAAAATATGATTTATTTTTAATCCTTTTTATTTAAATTTAAATAGGCTACTTAGTTCAATCGTATTTTATAAGCCAAATTACATGTGATAGTTATCAAAGAACAAATTACACCAAAGACACACGTGTAAATCATTCTGACAAACACTAGCAGAACGGAACAACATGCTGTTTTCGAAAGTCGCTACACTTTCATCATCAGCGTTCTTGTGTTTGGTCCACTTTTGTGGTGTCAGTTGATGTGTATTTTAGCTATTTATACAAACTTTTTCACTGTAAATAGAATACGTGAATTTTTTTGATTCATTCGTATTACAATTTGTGAAAACTTTTTTTGTAATGGAAAGCCCAAATTCCACCTCACTAACTTACAACAGTGTGGCCATTGTTATTTATTCTTTACCAACTATACACATGTTTTTTAATTTGCTTAGTTTGTTTTTAACTTATGACAAACTTTTTTGGTTTGTTACTATAAGTATGTATATTTATTAATTTTTGCTACAAGCCATTAGCTTTGTTAATTTATATTTTAGGTTTAAGATTTCTCTTTATTTATGAACATTTTTCTTGTTTGTAATCCTTTTTATTTAAATTTAAATAGGCTACTTAGTTCAATCGTATTTTATAAGCCAAATTACATGTGATAGTTATCAAAGAACAAATTACACCAAAGACACACGTGTAAATCATTCTGACAAACACTAGCAGAACGGAACAACATGCTGTTTTCGAAAGTCGCTACACTTTCATCATCAGCGTTCTTGTGTTTGGTCCACTTTTGTGGTGTCAGTTGATGTGTATTTTAGCTATTTATACAAACTTTTTCACTGTAAATAGAATACGTGAATTTTTTTGATTCATTCGTATTACAATTTGTGAAAACTTTTTTTGTAATGGAAAGCCCAAATTCCACCTCACTAACTTACAACAGTGTGGCCATTGTTATTTATTCTTTACCAACTATACACATGTTTTTTAATTTGCTTAGTTTGTTTTTAACTTATGACAAACTTTTTTGGTTTGTTACTATAAGTATGTATATTTATTAATTTTTGCTACAAGCCATTAGCTTTGTTAATTTATATTTTAGGTTTAAGATTTCTCTTTATTTATGAACATTTTTCTTGTTTGTAATCCTTTTTATTTAAATTTAAATAGGCTACTTAGTTCAATCGTATTTTATAAGCCAAATTACATGTGATAGTTATCAAAGAACAAATTACACCAAAGACACACGTGTAAATCATTCTGACAAACACTAGCAGAACGGAACAACATGCTGTTTTCGAAAGTCGCTACACTTTCATCATCAGCGTTCTTGTGTTTGGTCCACTTTTGTGGTGTCAGTTGATGTGTATTTTAGCTATTTATACAAACTTTTTCACTGTAAATAGAATACGTGAATTTTTTTGATTCATTCGTATTACAATTTGTGAAAACTTTTTTTGTAATGGAAAGCCCAAATTCCACCTCACTAACTTACAACAGTGTGGCCATTGTTATTTATTCTTTACCAACTATACACATGTTTTTTAATTTGCTTAGTTTGTTTTTAACTTATGACAAACTTTTTTGGTTTGTTACTATAAGTATGTATATTTATTAATTTTTGCTACAAGCCATTAGCTTTGTTAATTTATATTTTAGGTTTAAGATTTCTCTTTATTTATGAACATTTTTCTTGTTTGTAATCCTTTTTATTTAAATTTAAATAGGCTACTTAGTTCAATCGTATTTTATAAGCCAAATTACATGTGATAGTTATCAAAGAACAAATTACACCAAAGACACACGTGTAAATCATTCTGACAAACACTAGCAGAACGGAACAACATGCTGTTTTCGAAAGTCGCTACACTTTCATCATCAGCGTTCTTGTGTTTGGTCCACTTTTGTGGTGTCAGTTGATGTGTATTTTAGCTATTTATACAAACTTTTTCACTGTAAATAGAATACGTGAATTTTTTTGATTCATTCGTATTACAATTTGTGAAAACTTTTTTTGTAATGGAAAGCCCAAATTCCACCTCACTAACTTACAACAGTGTGGCCATTGTTATTTATTCTTTACCAACTATACACATGTTTTTTAATTTGCTTAGTTTGTTTTTAACTTATGACAAACTTTTTTGGTTTGTTACTATAAGTATGTATATTTATTAATTTTTGCTACAAGCCATTAGCTTTGTTAATTTATATTTTAGGTTTAAGATTTCTCTTTATTTATGAACATTTTTCTTGTTTGTAATCCTTTTTATTTAAATTTAAATAGGCTACTTAGTTCAATCGTATTTTATAAGCCAAATTACATGTGATAGTTATCAAAGAACAAATTACACCAAAGACACACGTGTAAATCATTCTGACAAACACTAGCAGAACGGAACAACATGCTGTTTTCGAAAGTCGCTACACTTTCATCATCAGCGTTCTTGTGTTTGGTCCACTTTTGTGGTGTCAGTTGATGTGTATTTTAGCTATTTATACAAACTTTTTCACTGTAAATAGAATACGTGAATTTTTTTTGATTCATTCGTATTACAATTTGTGAAAACTTTTTTTGTAATGGAAAGCCCAAATTCCACCTCACTAACTTACAACAGTGTGGCCATTGTTATTTATTCTTTACCAACTATACACATGTTTTTTAATTTGCTTAGTTTGTTTTTAACTTATGACAAACTTTTTTGGTTTGTTACTATAAGTATGTATATTTATTAATTTTTGCTACAAGCCATTAGCTTTGTTAATTTATATTTTAGGTTTAAGATTTCTCTTTATTTATGAACATTTTTCTTGTTTGTAATCCTTTTTATTTAAATTTAAATAGGCTACTTAGTTCAATCGTATTTTATAAGCCAAATTACATGTGATAGTTATCAAAGAACAAATTACACCAAAGACACACGTGTAAATCATTCTGACAAACACTAGCAGAACGGAACAACATGCTGTTTTCGAAAGTCGCTACACTTTCATCATCAGCGTTCTTGTGTTTGGTCCACTTTTGTGGTGTCAGTTGATGTGTATTTTAGCTATTTATACAAACTTTTTCACTGTAAATAGAATACGTGAATTTTTTTGATTCATTCGTATTACAATTTGTGAAAACTTTTTTTGTAATGGAAAGCCCAAATTCCACCTCACTAACTTACAACAGTGTGGCCATTGTTATTTATTCTTTACCAACTATACACATGTTTTTTAATTTGCTTAGTTTGTTTTTAACTTATGACAAACTTTTTTGGTTTGTTACTATAAGTATGTATATTTATTAATTTTTGCTACAAGCCATTAGCTTTGTTAATTTATATTTTAGGTTTAAGATTTCTCTTTATTTATGAACATTTTTCTTGTTTGTAATCCTTTTTATTTAAATTTAAATAGGCTACTTAGTTCAATCGTATTTTATAAGCCAAATTACATGTGATAGTTATCAAAGAACAAATTACACCAAAGACACACGTGTAAATCATTCTGACAAACACTAGCAGAACGGAACAACATGCTGTTTTCGAAAGTCGCTACACTTTCATCATCAGCGTTCTTGTGTTTGGTCCACTTTTGTGGTGTCAGTTGATGTGTATTTTAGCTATTTATACAAACTTTTTCACTGTAAATAGAATACGTGAATTTTTTTGATTCATTCGTATTACAATTTGTGAAAACTTTTTTTGTAATGGAAAGCCCAAATTCCACCTCACTAACTTACAACAGTGTGGCCATTGTTATTTATTCTTTACCAACTATACACATGTTTTTTAATTTGCTTAGTTTGTTTTTAACTTATGACAAACTTTTTTGGTTTGTTACTATAAGTATGTATATTTATTAATTTTTGCTACAAGCCATTAGCTTTGTTAATTTATATTTTAGGTTTAAGATTTCTCTTTATTTATGAACATTTTTCTTGTTTGTAATCCTTTTTATTTAAATTTAAATAGGCTACTTAGTTCAATCGTATTTTATAAGCCAAATTACATGTGATAGTTATCAAAGAACAAATTACACCAAAGACACACGTGTAAATCATTCTGACAAACACTAGCAGAACGGAACAACATGCTGTTTTCGAAAGTCGCTACACTTTCATCATCAGCGTTCTTGTGTTTGGTCCACTTTTGTGGTGTCAGTTGATGTGTATTTTAGCTATTTATACAAACTTTTTCACTGTAAATAGAATACGTGAATTTTTTTGATTCATTCGTATTACAATTTGTGAAAACTTTTTTTGTAATGGAAAGCCCAAATTCCACCTCACTAACTTACAACAGTGTGGCCATTGTTATTTATTCTTTACCAACTATACACATGTTTTTTAATTTGCTTAGTTTGTTTTTAACTTATGACAAACTTTTTTGGTTTGTTACTATAAGTATGTATATTTATTAATTTTTACGATTGAACTAAGTAGCCTATTTAAATTTAAATAAAAAGGATTACAAACAAGAAAAATGTTCATAAATAAAGAGAAATCTTAAACCTAAAATATAAATTAACAAAGCTAATGGCTTGTAGCAAAAATTAATAAATATACATACTTATAGTAACAAACCAAAAAAGTTTGTCATAAGTTAAAAACAAACTAAGCAAATTAAAAAACATGTGTATAGTTGGTAAAGAATAAATAACAATGGCCACACTGTTGTAAGTTAGTGAGGTGGAATTTGGGCTTTCCATTACAAAAAAAGTTTTCACAAATTGTAATACGAATGAATCAAAAAAATTCACGTATTCTATTTACAGTGAAAAAGTTTGTATAAATAGCTAAAATACACATCAACTGACACCACAAAAGTGGACCAAACACAAGAACGCTGATGATGAAAGTGTAGCGACTTTCGAAAACAGCATGTTGTTCCGTTCTGCTAGTGTTTGTCAGAATGATTTACACGTGTGTCTTTGGTGTAATTTGTTCTTTGATAACTATCACATGTAATTTGGCTTATAAAATACGATTGAACTAAGTAGCCTATTTAAATTTAAATAAAAAGGATTACAAACAAGAAAAATGTTCATAAATAAAGAGAAATCTTAAACCTAAAATATAAATTAACAAAGCTAATGGCTTGTAGCAAAAATTAATAAATATACATACTTATAGTAACAAACCAAAAAAGTTTGTCATAAGTTAAAAACAAACTAAGCAAATTAAAAAACATGTGTATAGTTGGTAAAGAATAAATAACAATGGCCACACTGTTGTAAGTTAGTGAGGTGGAATTTGGGCTTTCCATTACAAAAAAAGTTTTCACAAATTGTAATACGAATGAATCAAAAAAATTCACGTATTCTATTTACAGTGAAAAAGTTTGTATAAATAGCTAAAATACACATCAACTGACACCACAAAAGTGGACCAAACACAAGAACGCTGATGATGAAAGTGTAGCGACTTTCGAAAACAGCATGTTGTTCCGTTCTGCTAGTGTTTGTCAGAATGATTTACACGTGTGTCTTTGGTGTAATTTGTTCTTTGATAACTATCACATGTAATTTGGCTTATAAAATACGATTGAACTAAGTAGCCTATTTAAATTTAAATAAAAAGGATTACAAACAAGAAAAATGTTCATAAATAAAGAGAAATCTTAAACCTAAAATATAAATTAACAAAGCTAATGGCTTGTAGCAAAAATTAATAAATATACATACTTATAGTAACAAACCAAAAAAGTTTGTCATAAGTTAAAAACAAACTAAGCAAATTAAAAAACATGTGTATAGTTGGTAAAGAATAAATAACAATGGCCACACTGTTGTAAGTTAGTGAGGTGGAATTTGGGCTTTCCATTACAAAAAAAGTTTTCACAAATTGTAATACGAATGAATCAAAAAAATTCACGTATTCTATTTACAGTGAAAAAGTTTGTATAAATAGCTAAAATACACATCAACTGACACCACAAAAGTGGACCAAACACAAGAACGCTGATGATGAAAGTGTAGCGACTTTCGAAAACAGCATGTTGTTCCGTTCTGCTAGTGTTTGTCAGAATGATTTACACGTGTGTCTTTGGTGTAATTTGTTCTTTGATAACTATCACATGTAATTTGGCTTATAAAATACGATTGAACTAAGTAGCCTATTTAAATTTAAATAAAAAGGATTACAAACAAGAAAAATGTTCATAAATAAAGAGAAATCTTAAACCTAAAATATAAATTAACAAAGCTAATGGCTTGTAGCAAAAATTAATAAATATACATACTTATAGTAACAAACCAAAAAAGTTTGTCATAAGTTAAAAACAAACTAAGCAAATTAAAAAACATGTGTATAGTTGGTAAAGAATAAATAACAATGGCCACACTGTTGTAAGTTAGTGAGGTGGAATTTGGGCTTTCCATTACAAAAAAAGTTTTCACAAATTGTAATACGAATGAATCAAAAAAATTCACGTATTCTATTTACAGTGAAAAAGTTTGTATAAATAGCTAAAATACACATCAACTGACACCACAAAAGTGGACCAAACACAAGAACGCTGATGATGAAAGTGTAGCGACTTTCGAAAACAGCATGTTGTTCCGTTCTGCTAGTGTTTGTCAGAATGATTTACACGTGTGTCTTTGGTGTAATTTGTTCTTTGATAACTATCACATGTAATTTGGCTTATAAAATACGATTGAACTAAGTAGCCTATTTAAATTTAAATAAAAAGGATTACAAACAAGAAAAATGTTCATAAATAAAGAGAAATCTTAAACCTAAAATATAAATTAACAAAGCTAATGGCTTGTAGCAAAAATTAATAAATATACATACTTATAGTAACAAACCAAAAAAGTTTGTCATAAGTTAAAAACAAACTAAGCAAATTAAAAAACATGTGTATAGTTGGTAAAGAATAAATAACAATGGCCACACTGTTGTAAGTTAGTGAGGTGGAATTTGGGCTTTCCATTACAAAAAAAGTTTTCACAAATTGTAATACGAATGAATCAAAAAAATTCACGTATTCTATTTACAGTGAAAAAGTTTGTATAAATAGCTAAAATACACATCAACTGACACCACAAAAGTGGACCAAACACAAGAACGCTGATGATGAAAGTGTAGCGACTTTCGAAAACAGCATGTTGTTCCGTTCTGCTAGTGTTTGTCAGAATGATTTACACGTGTGTCTTTGGTGTAATTTGTTCTTTGATAACTATCACATGTAATTTGGCTTATAAAATACGATTGAACTAAGTAGCCTATTTAAATTTAAATAAAAAGGATTACAAACAAGAAAAATGTTCATAAATAAAGAGAAATCTTAAACCTAAAATGATTTATTTTTTTTTAATTTATGGATTTGAAAATATTTTTTTTTTATAAACCCAATCATTTATTTTCTTAAATCTACATGAAAACAGAATTTTTCCTGAAACACAAAGCGATGTAATTACTTTTATATAAGGAAAGAGGAATCATGATTACGTATAACTTTATTCCCATTTGAAATTTATTCCCAGTTGTCAATAGTCAATTTAATATAAAATTATATATGTTCCTTCCACTTCTGGAGGGAGCATAGGGCTTCTACGAAGCATATCCATCTTTACACGGGTTGTTATTGCAGTTGTTTTGTATCAGTTTCGGTAATCGGTTCTTGTTCCAGCTAAATAGATGATGCCATTGCCTAGAAACAACGCCTTCTCCATATTTTGGTGTAGTGCTGAGGAACCTTTTTTCCCAGAAGGTGGTGGCTCTCCTTTTGCTTTTGTTTGTCATGTTGTTATCCTCTTTTCCAGGGAGAGGGGGTGGTCAAGGGCCTCATTCGATAGATTTTTAGGAGGGGGTTGAAAAAATTTTTGTCCTCTGCCAGGGAGCGAACCTGGGGTACTCGGTTTTGTAGGCAAGCAGATTAACCACTACACCATACCACCACGCCATTCTTGGCAAAAAAGTTAAATTTGCCAACATAAGAAAACAGCTTCCAAATCGGTGAATAGGAATTAAAAATGTCAAAGCACATGTTTTCATTACTTATCCGGATGTTCTAATAATGATCCTTACAAGAATAACAATAATTTTGAGGATTATTTTTAATAAATTTTTTTTCAATTTATAAAAAATTTTTTTGAGCCAGGCGTTATAAAACTTTAAAAAGTTTTCTTTTCAAATCTTGTCCATTTTAAACCAAATAGATCTAATGTTTTACTTATACTTTTAGCAGCTTTAAATTTTCAGTTTTTAATCTCCCGTACTTTGGTCATTTAAGCGTTACTAATAATTTTTCCGATTTTCTTTTTGTATTGTTTTTTGCTTCATTAAAATTAAATGGGTTTTTAATCAATTTCGAAATTGCTTAATGATCTCAGGATCTGCTCCGTAAATTCATCACTTCACACAGTTTTGGATTTTATTTGCCAAGCGAGTAAAAGCCTCTTTCGAACTTTATTCTTGTAAATAAATCTTCTCAAAACTGATAAATGTTTACCGAGACTCTGTGCCCGTTAAAGTCTTGTTTGTTGTAACTTTCATGATTTATATTCCGAAGCTTCGTGATAATGGGACACGCACAAAATTACTTTCGGCTCACAACGCGTACCAGTTGGAAGGTTTTTCTTTAATTTTGGAATTTTTCTCAAAGTTCGATAACTTTTTCTTGAAAGTGAATACTGCAGTGTTTTTGTCCAATTAGTATATTTCAACTATATTTGAAACTTTTTTAAATTTTATGAAATTTAAAAAAAATTTCATAAGGACTCGGTCTTACCTCTCATGTGGTTTTCATATTGGCTTTAGAAAATCTTGCATAAATATTTTGTTATTCATCATTATTTTTGAATCATGTATGTGATTCTTAGAAAACGTATGAAAATCTGACTGCACAATTTTATTGTGTGTGTGTGTGTGAACTCTTATTTCACTTGTATGTATGTATGTATGTATATGTGTATGTATGAGTATCAGTTTGTGTCAGTGTGAGAATGGCTGTTGCACGGTGTTATTTATTTTTGCCAAACTGTGTTCAAGGAAGTGACCACGAATTACAAATGTATACGACTTTAACCAAACACTCATTTACTTATAGTACTTGTGGGCTTTACGGGCGGCTTTAGCATATTCTTGCAATGGTGTGCTGGCCTGCCACAGAGACAGATTACCATAAATTCAGAACGGAAATGAAATCGCACAGAGATGCCCTTCAAATGTTCATATAATGTTTCTTTACAAAATAGAAAAGAAATACTAAATAGACTCGGAAGGTTCTATGTTTGTATACGAGCATGTGTGTGTAAGTGTATGTGTAGTTTTTGTTTCAGTAATAAACGCCTACTGGACTGCACAGGATATGCAACGTCATTGGCTTGCGGACAAAGAAACAAAATTAAACTATGACAACAAAAAATTTCGAAACTGTTTCATGATTTAAAAATCTTTTGATGATTATTTGTAGCAACTGAAACGCAATTCCTATTTGTTCCTTGTCTCCCATATCCGTTGATTTATTCATGCATGCAACACTTTCTTTCCACCTCGAGTGTTGTATCGAAGGAAAAAATAAAACTCAAGGTAATAAAAAAAGTAATTCAATTGCAAGTGTTTCACCTTTAACTGAAAATATTAATGAATTATATAATTTTAAGGTATTTTTTTGTTGTTGTTTATTTTCCGTAATTTTTATTCGTCCTGCCATCTGCTTTTAAATTTCTTTATATTTTTATTGCTGCCAAGTTTGCAACGAATTTTAAAATGGTTTTTCTTGAAAAGATTTAAAAAGTTTCTTCTTCCTATTTATGTATACTTCGGGCATTCGAGTGTAGTTCTATTACATACTGGGGCCAAATCGTCGTATTCGTGATCGAGCAAGGTATCGTATCGAATGAATCGAATCGAATTTTGTTTAGAATTGTAACAGATTTGTTTGTTTTTGTAGTAGAACAAAAAAAATATGACTGTTCGAAATGTAAACAAATAAATAACAAAAAGTGCTTTAAAAAAGAGGTAAGCAAATGTTAAATTCTCAAAAATGCAATATATTTTAGATTTTAAATTTTATATTCTGTAGAAAATGGACTCGCTGTTTTTATTTTATTTGTCTTCATCTGAAGAAGAAGATGATGAAACTGTCAGGCGCACTCAAAGACAAATAGGGAGCAAAAGCGATCCTCTGTCACTGCCCGATGCATTGTAAGTAATAAATTAATCATTTGTGAGTATACATACATATATATATTAAATAAATATATCACCTATGCACTTATGTATGTCATTATTAACATTGTACATGTCTGAATACTTTTAGGTTTCAAAAACGATTTAGGTTAACAAAGGATGCCTTTAACTTTGTCTTATCTCAACTGGACTTAACCAGCGGCATGTCAGCAGCAGTTCCACCAAAACTGCAGTTAGCAGCTACTCTTTCACTCTTAGGCGGTGGAAGCTTCCAGCACATCGTTGGAAATGATTATTTGGTAGGTATGTGCCAAAGCACAGTGTGTAAATATGTCAACCAATGTATTAATGAACTGGAAGCAAAGATATGTCCAACATTTATAAAGTTTGAGCCGCAAAACTCATGTGAGTGCATGAACGCATTCATGGAAAAATATAGGATTCCAGGAGGTTAGTAAAAGTGTGTACATAATAAAATACTGTATAATACTTTTTTTGCTTAGTTATAGGTTGTGTAGATGGCACACATATTGACATATGAGCATACGTTTTTTAATCGCAAAGGCTTCCACAGCCTTAATACAATGTTAGTGAGTTATTATATATGTATGTATTTACAATTAATACATAAAAACATATATATTTAGATGTGTGACCATAATTACAAAATTTTGGCTATAAATTCCAAATACGGGGGAGCAGCGCATGATTCTTTCGGATGGAAACATTCCGATGAAAAATTTTTTTTAAAAGAGCTGTACGACAGTAATAGAACCAAAAATGTTTGGGTTCTAGGTAAAGTTTATTTAATACATTGTGTCTGAAGAAGTAATAACAATTTTATATATTACAGCGGACTCCGGGTATCCGTTAGAGCCATGGTGCATTACACCATATAGAAATCCAGCTGAAGGCTCGAGTGAAGCTTATTTTAATGATATCCATTCGAAAGCCAGATGCATTATCGAAAGAACAATTGGCATTCTTAAAGGAAGATGGAAAATACTTGTAAACGATAAGAGGAGTCGTTATAGCCCAGAAAAAATGGCGTCTTTCGGCAATGTTTGTGCAGCATTGCACAATGTATGTTTACATTTTAAGGTACCGAGATATACAAACGTGTCAGTTGTTGAACCCATTCAAGAAAGTTTTAACTTTCAGGAAGAAACCAATTTGACGAAAATGAGAAGCAAAGTTAGGGACCATATTAAATTATCTTTAATGAGAAACTAAAAATAATTCATTTTATTATTCTAAATACATATGTACATTTTAAAACAAAAACAAAAACATTATATAAATTAATAAATCATTCTGATAATAACGTAAATCTATAAATTCATTATTTGCACTTTAGAATAAAAACTAGAATTGAGCAATTCGGTTACAGTTTATTTTTGCGTTTTTCTAATATTTCGAGCTCGATTGTTTTTATTTGGAGATCAATATTTTTTAATGCCATATTTGCAGCATGTTCTTCCTCTTTGAACTTCAGGGATTGTTCTTTAATTTCTGTTATCCGATCTAGTTTTACCGTCAAATCAGTATAAAATTTTTCACTTTTAGAAATACTTGACATTAAGAGACTTAATTTTATTTCAGCTTTAGGATTTTATTTTTTTATTTTTGGCGTTTGTTCCTCCATGTCCCCTGTTTCAGTAATGTCTTCATCATCTAAGAAGTCTTTTAAGATTCCTTCCTCATCCTGAACTGTGTCATTTGAAGTTTTTGGTTTGCCAAATGTTTTAATATTACTGATGCCTTCAACAGCGGCTTCAATTCCTGCAGCTTCAATGATTTGTTCCTCTGCTGGCGATAAGAGCATTTCCTCGTACGGCCCACCACCGGTTTTTCTTTTGGACTGCTTATTAAATGAAAGCTTTTTTACGTTATGTTTTTGGTCTGCATAAACCTACAAATTAATTAAAGTTTTTATTGGGATTGCGAATTAGTTTAAAAATATATGTACATATGTACATACTTTACGCCAAGCAGTCACCTCTTTCACAGGTGGACCATACAAGTTCAATTTATTAGCCAATTCATCCCATAACCATTTGGCAACTGCTTTCCCTTGCCCGCAATTTGGAATTAAATTTTTTGCCAAACTCGGGTGATCAGCCATATATTGTGCCATTACTTCTTTTTGCTTGCCGTTTATTTTATTCAAATTAGTCCTTAACAAAAACGCCATATTTTATTATAATTATTATTAAAAATTAAATATATTTATGTTTATGTACTCACATTTTCTGTTTTTTATTATAAAATAAATACTAGAAGGCACAATGAAAATTTTATTTGTATTTATAAACATATGAGTTTGTTTACGATAGTGGTAGAGCTATCGAATGACTTTTCTAGAGAAGGCACTCGATTGACAACTCGTTATCGAATGCCATGATCCCAAATTTCGATACATGTTATTCGATATCGAATGGGACGATCCCAAAAAGCAAAATTTCTATCGTATTCACTCGATCACGAATACGACGATTTGGCCCCTGGCTTTATGCATCTGCTTGGAGTTATCGTTATCCTCGTTAATAGAATTAAAATAAACTTTTTATATAGAAACATATGAAATATAGGAATTTTGAATTTTGAAAATTGAACTGAAAATTTACAATCTGAGATTGTAAATTTTCGCGACCAAGCAAACCCCGAAACTCACAGCACAAAATAGTTTAATTATTATCCCTGGGATTCTCCACTTTCCACACACTGCTTTTCTTCCCTTTTTGTATAAAAATAATTTGATTTGCTCTTAAAATTGCTTTCATGTTTCGATTAAGCAATTTTACTTGCGCAAGTTTGGTTTGTCTTGTTTCAATATTATTAACATTGTGTATATGTGTGGGTCCTCCAGTAGAGACTTTTGGTCTTTAACAATTGAAGCTACATTTGATAAATTGACTGCCATTTATTTAGCCTATTTTGCTGAATTACTATGGACGGACGTGGCGTTCAAAAACACATGCAAATTATAAAATTGCTTTAACAAAGTGGGTGTTTTGTTTCACTCGCTTCCTCCAGTTTACGGGTCTCCACAATCATCTTTCATATTTGAATGACCGAGTATGACAACAAACAAAATAATCGAACGTGGGACGACACAGATCCACATAAGATCCAAGAGAGTTCGTCACTGTTTAGTGCGGATTTTACGCTGGGTACGTCATTGGTTCATATTTCTTTGAGAACGGCATAGGCCAGGTCGTCACCGTCAACGGCGAGCTCCATAGGCCGATGATTACCACCGTCTTTTGGCTTCAATTGGATGATATGGACACCAATGGCGTGTATTCAAACAGCATAGCGATATATTCCAAGCAGCTTATACCACACTGGACATTTTGCACCGGGAATTTGAGGGCATGGTCATCCCACGAAGTACTTATGTGAATTGGCTACCGAGATTGTGTGATTTTACTCCGTTAAATTGGTTCTTGAGGGGCTTTCATAGGTCGCAGGTCTATGGGAATATGCCAAGCGGTTCTCAAAAGCAACACAAACCATGCTATCAATAAAATTTAGCCTGATTTATGCGCCCGAGTCATAAGGATAGGTTCGGTTTGATTTTATAAATTTATAACGTCTAATGTTTGTATGTAAATAAGAAGAGGTAAAAGAAGTCAGTATGAATATGTAACTCTTAAAACAGCATAAAAATTATTTTTTTCTCCTCTCCAGTCGAAAGAATGAACTTATGTTTACCCCTTATACTCTCCTCACTTCTCATTCCTTAAAAACGGAAGGCTTGCGCAAGTTTAATTGCCCAATGGAAAAAGAGTATAAGTTCCATATTTATAACCATGCAAACTGTTCTATAGTCGAGTAAAATGAGCATTTTTCATATCATGTAGTATGGACCCTTTTACTCTTTTTTGTTCTTTTACACATGTGAAGTAACCCAGGTTCGATCCCTGGCAGAGGACAAAAAATGTTCGCCATGATTTTTCGAGACAGCCAGCACCCACACCATGGAAAGAAAGGTAGGAATCAAAGATTAGCAAGGATCCTCACCACTACACCCAATACACAGAGGGCGTTGTTACTAGGCAAGGACAGGAAGCGAGGCACATTATCCTAGGACCTGCTACAGTACACCAATCATCTGCTTTCCTGGAACAACAACCGATTAATGGAAAGAAAAACGTGATCATGAAGTCAAATTTAAGTTTTCGGGAATTTCCCCGCCATGTTGCAAATAAGAGCGACATTATTTTCTAAATGTCCTGATTCCGCAGCGTGTGAACAAATTTATGCACTTCTTCTAAACTTTCCAAATATACCTTCTTCTCTATTAATGTGAGATCCGTCATGGAGTTTTTCGAATGCCAAAATTGTTAAATGTTTCTAATTTTTTCTAATTTAAAACTCGAAACGATTTATGAAAATTGTTTGTGGGAGGGAAGATAGAAAAGTAGTTTTTTATGGATATTTCACTTTATTTACGGACGGCTGTAAAATGTACGTTGGAGTAAATTGCATGTGACTGAGCTCATGGTCTCATTCTAAAATTTTAGTTCATAAAAACTTAATTCTATCAAAATGTATATAATATTTTTTTAGAAAACGCTTTCCATTCTCGATATCTGTCCAGACTGCACCAAAATATTTATCTAGATGGTTGATTTAAGGATTTGCAGTTGCACGCCATTAATAATCTGATTGCAGAAATACATCGAGGAATTCAAAAATAAAAAAACTTTGTTCCCTTGAGTAGTTTCCTTTTTCTGGTGTCCATTACTCACCGCAAATCAGCAACAAATTCCAATATTTCGTTGATTTTGTGACGCTCTTTAAATGTCAAAAGCTCAATTAAGTTAAAGAACATTTTATTCCATAAAATTATATTTTTCTTCTTTTTTGTTTGAATGCGGGATGATTTTCCACCATCCCACATCAAATTTGATCTGTAAACAGATCGGTTTCGTTAGTGTTCCTGAAGATGTCAGAAATTTAATGTGTTTTGACCGCAAATCTTTCATAAATCCACAATTCTTTCCACACTCTTGTTCGGAAAAGCTTCAAGTTCTACTTTTTTTATTTGCACAAGTGTAGCGTACAAAATAGTTCGTCTAGAACTGTCAACAGTTTCTTGCAACATTGCATTTGTGTGGCTGATAGAGGAGCAGAAATCGCATGTTCGCAACCTTTTTTTTATTATTATTGTTTAATTTATTTTATTTTTTTTTTTCTTTGTGAAAAGCGAATCACATTAAATAACCAAGTGGAAGCAGTTAAAGTACAAGAAATGTTTTTCAATTCTGATAATGTTCACGAATTTTAATCTGGTAATTAGTAGTTGAGCTCGTTATACTCGTACTCAGCTCGTAAGGATATTAGTGCAATTAAGTATTTGCAACAAGACGAATTTGGCTTTAATTAAATGTTTCGTTTAAGGATATTTGCATTCATGCCAACTATTTTATGCCACAATTTTCATTTCTGTTGCTATTTGTAGTTGAGTTTTAATTACATAAATTTTATTTTCATGCACGGAAAATGGAAATGAATTGAAATGGTTAAATGATTTTCGAGAAAAGGAAATAACAAAAAAAAATTATAATGAAGGGCATTGGAAGATTGAAGGTGTTTTCACAGCAACAAAATGAAAGAAAATCATTGATTACAGGTTTTTTATAGAAATATAAAAAAATGGTAATTTTACCGACACCAGATGACCGGATGAAAGGACAATAGTTGAAAGTGTCAGACATTAAAAGATTCTTTTCAGATTGAAATTATTAAGTCTGTTTTATATTAAAATTTCTTAAATAAAAATAAAAGTTTTTGAGTAAGTGGAATGGAATCTTAAATATTAATAAAGAATAAAAAATTTACCAAAATATTTTTATTATGGAAAATAATGAAAGGAATACCATCACGTTGCACCACAGAAAGAAAATGGAAAGTGGATGAAACCCATAAAATTGATTCGATTGTCACAGTTCCAATCGACTTCAACAAAGGAGGAGGTTATCAATTGGTCTCTATTTTTTAATTTTTTTTAATGTTTGTCATGCATAATTTTATAATTTGTGAGCTGTTGTTCATTATTTTTTGATTAAAGAGCACGATTGTTCAGTTTGGTCCAATTTCAAACACTATACTCGTATGATAGAACCAAGGAGAAGGATAGCTCCCACTTAAGAACTGAAGGATACCTTCCAAATAAAGTGATACATAATTATCGCGGCTGGCTGCACTAATGATAATGTTAAAAACTTAAAATACTTTAATACTTAAATACGATTTTTTTTAAGATCATGCTTGTGGTGTGTAACAAAATAAAGTTCTTCTAGAAAATCGAACGGTCCTTGTGCCCGCCAGAAATATTAATTGTTATATAACTCTTCCATTTATGAACCGACTTTGAAAATACTTTTTTGACTTGAAAGTGTATTCCTATCATTTGACTGCAAATTGATGTAGCCTCGTTACTTATTAAATAGGAAATCTTAAGCTCTTCTGGGAGTGAAATATAAACCAAAAATGGTTGTTATCACTCATAATTGCATCAGTTTTTTATAATCTGTTCCATTGGTTCTTTGTATTATAGTTGGTTTCCTTGCAAGAATTAAAATTTTTTTTAAATTACTGGTCAGATTTGTATGCAAATGCCACCACAAGCAGTAAAGAATTAGGCCCCGCAAAAATATTTGGACTATGCCGTCCAATATAACGAAAAGAAAGTGAGTATAACATGATCCTATTATCCAAAAAAGTATATTTTAGTTTAACCGATATCCTGTGGGTAGTCCATGGAGAAGTTTTGGGAGTAGTCTGATATAATGCATATGAGAAATATATGTTCCTACCCTAGGACATGGTAATATTAAATGGAACATTCAGTTTCGCAGTACTCTTATTCCCTTCTGGAATATTATTCATATATGTACATGCGTGCATGGACTAGCCGCCATTTTTGCATGGAAATTTATCAATATTCAAGTTGCCATGCGGTCGCTTCTCACAACATTGCCAAACTTAACCCTACGGTCTATAACCAGCTGGATGAACGGGAGTCCATAACCAGGGCACTCGGGTACCCAGTGCAGTTTTTTCGTTTATATTCAAATAAAATATTATATATCTGCACAGATTATTAGAAACGCTTAGTTTTTACATCTCAACTGTACAAATTTCATACTTGTAAGATAATACTGGTTTTATAGGCATTTTGTACCTAAGAGGCACACAAAAGTAAACAGAAACTGGTTTTATAAGGGTTGGTTTTTGCTTGTTTTTGGTACCTGCTTATCAATTGTTCGTGTTTTTAGGTAGCAAATGTTCAGCTACACTACAAAAAGAAATATTTGAATGATTTCGTCATTATAAGTTGAAAAGTTGAACAGTGAAGTTGAAGAAAAATGAACCGCAAAAAAGAATTTTTAACTGAAAAACAATATCTGCGTTTGAGTCTATACTTGATGATATGACTGAGGATGACGACGCTTTGGTGCCAATTGAGGAAGAAGAAGTGGTATTTACTGGAGAAGTGCAAGACTCAGAGAGTGAAGACTGGGACAATGACAACGAAATTCCAGCCGCTATTGACATGCCAATGCAAATTGAGCGAGATGTATTTGAAGATGGAAGGAACAGTGAAACTGATATGGTTGAAGAAAATGCACCAACACCAAGCACAACATAAAGTATAATTGCGCGTGATGGTACTCAATGGCAACCAACACCACCTGTTTGTCAACAAATAAGGAGTCACAACATTATTAGAACTCGCAGTGGTCGATTACGAATGACGGAAAGTATGACTGGAATGCAATGCTTCAAGAGTTATTTTACAATAGAAATGGTCGATATAATCGTGCGTCATACCAACAAAAAAGGCAATTCAACTTATGATGCCTACAATGCAGCAAATCCATCAAAGCGTCAATTGAAGTGGAGGGATACGACAGTGGCAGAAATATACGTATTCCTTGGAATTCTGATAATGGCAGGCGCAAATCATTCCAATGATGAAAGTGCAAGGGACTTATGGACGCAATTGTCTCAACCAATTGTCTTCTGGAAACTTATTCGTTTTATACGTTTTGATGACGCGAGAACAAGAAACGAGAGACAGCGCACAGACAAAGCTGCTCCAATACGAGATATATGATGGATAATGTTGAACGCCAATCTCGCAAAATATTATGTACCTACAGAAAATTTAACAATCGACGAACAATTGTATCCGTACCGCGGCAGAACGAAATTTACCCAGTATATTCCATCGAAGCCTGCGAAATACGGTATCAAGGTATGGTAGATATGCGATGCCAAAAATTCATATCCTCTTCATGGCCAAATATATACTGGCAAACAAGATACTGGTCGCGAAATTGGTGTAGGCGAAAGAGTAGTCAGGGATTTGGTTGGGCCATACCACGGTAGCGGACGTAATATCACCATGGACAATTTTTTTTACGATGCTGCCACTGACAAAGCAGCTGATATCCGTCAAGCTTAGCATTGTCGGAACACTGCGGCGAAACAAAGTCTATATACCAACAGAAATGAAAGACGATAAGAGGTGGACTATTGGGACAAGCAAATTTGGTTTCCACGAGAAGGTGACTGTGGTTGCATACAAACAGAGAAAAACAAATTCCGTAATACTGTTGTCGACTATGCATGATGATGCAGCTGTAGATGAAAACGGCAAACCAGCAATCATCAATTTTTACAACAAAACTAAAGGTGGCGTGGATGTTATGGACCAGACGCTTCGGGAGTATACCACACAGAAACACACAAAACGGTGGCCTTTGTCGTTTTTGTACAATATGCTCGATGTTAGTGCTTTCGCGGCATACACTATATTTTATGAGAATAGCACAACTGTTCCATATCAAACAACACGGAGAAAACGCTTTTTACGTAAACTTGCTGAAGATTTGTGTGCGCCAATAATAGAAGAAAGAGCATACAATCGCCAAGTAACGCGCCATTTTTCCACCAAAACAGCAATTGAGAGCGTTTTGGGAAGACCAGTGGAGACGGTAACCTATACCGAGCAACCATCTACTTCTACGGCCGCTTCTACTGATGGCAGGAAGCCAATAACAGGAACCTGTTATTTGTGCGCTTCTTTGCCAGAAAAAAGGAGAAGAAAGACGAGAAAAGTCTGCAGCGTTTGCAAGAAACCAGTTTGCGATCAACATACTAAAACAATATCAAAATATTTTCCATGTTTCAATAATTACTCAACATAAGACATCAAATATTACAAATAAATTAAAATGAATAAAATATAAATAATTCAACTAAGAAACAATTACAATTCATATTTTACACATCAAACGTTTTTTTAATTGAAATATAAGGTAATTTGCACTAAGGTACCCGGGTACCCTGGTTATGGACCCCCGTATGCGAAAACATTAAACTCATTTTTGGTTAATATATTTAACCAAATTTGATAAACTTTTTTCTAGTCTCTAAGTTTAGCCGAAATGTCTGATGATCCGGAGTTTCATGTTAATATCTTCAATATTATAGGAACAGCAGCACTTTAAAGTTCAAATTGGTACCCGGTTACGGACCGTAGGGTAAATTATTGTAGTACGCCAATCTTCTATTTTCAATGTTTTTGTACATGAACTAAACTTTTATAAACTGGTAATACTTCCGAATGCCGCACATTTCCATTTTGTTTGAAAGCAGATGGAACATAATGAGAAGTACGAGGCATATTCTGCACTCTGAAATTCTGTGTTCTCCAATAAATAAATAAGCCATCAAAACCATAAAACTCTAGAGTTATAAGTTCATTTAAGACTAATTATTGGAAACAAGAGCATTAAATAAATAAAACTAAATATCAATAGACGGGCAAATAAAACTTTCCCATAACTCTGCAAGAAAAACTTTGTGTCATATTTAATCTGTTTATGATTATAACATTGACCACATCAAATTCATTTTCCTAATCGCTATCAACATTATGGGACGGACATATAGAGAAGAATGTAACATTGAAAATGTATTTATATCCAACACACTCGCAATGAAATGATAGAAAAAGTCATCAACTAATTTCACACAATTAAAATGAATGACTTTTCACAAAATATTTATTTTGTCTATCAAAACTAATCTACACTTATGTACCACATGGACTTGTATGTGTATGTGTGCATACATGTGTGTGTATATTAGAAAAAATTTCTAATTTTACCCCAACTTTGAGGGAAAACATTTTATACAAATCTTCTAAATATGCACGCGTCCACAGATATTTTTGCTTTAAAAAAACCCAAAATTATTTTTTTCATAAAAAATCTTAAGAAAAAAAATTATAATTGAGAACACAAGAGCACCCACTGCCACACACTTGACCCTCACTTGACAGTCTCATGAACGCAAGTGGGGGAAAAAATACCAAGAAATCTTTTCGTGCATTCACACTTGTTAATTTTTTCATTACATTCGTATTTGTGCGCGTAATCACAATCATTATTTAATCCCACTCGCTCACTCACTCACTCACGGCTAATAATCATTAGCACTTCAATTTATCAATTTTAGACGTTCTCAGTCGAATGCACGTCTACAATTGACTTTTTTTAATCTGTATGCAAAACTCGCGAATAGGAAGGAGGCTGTACGAGTAATATTCGTAGACTGGTGAACGGACACCATTAAACCGACTTGTCTGTCAATAGAAACACAAATGAGTCTCCTAAAAATCTCTATTTTCCAAGCTAAAATTGTAAAGTATTTTGGCGTTTGTGATTCTTTAAGGAAGAATAATTTTTTTTGATTTTGTATATATCGACATATTCCATATAAAGGGTCTTTTGTTAATTCTTGAATTCATTTGAATGGCCTATTAATGCCATTATGTATGGATGTGGCTTTGGTGGTGCACATTTGAAATGTCCAATTTTCCATAACTGTGAAGCGTACACCAGGCTAAATTTGAACGATAGCATATGTTACATTGGCTTTGGGGGTCGCTGTAGTTTGCGGCTTATTCGCATGAGGCTGTGACTTAAGAAAATCCCACAAGAAAAACTTCTAACAGCGTGAAATCACACGAAGTCGGTAGCCAGTTCACTTCACCTCCACATGAGATGATTATGCCCTCACTTAAATTTGGCAACAACAATGTACGAAAAATAAGCCTAAAGCAGCTAAATCAAGCAGTGCAGCTGCTCTAGTTACAAATTGTTAATACAAGCAAAGGAAAAATGTGGTTAAGAAATGATCATCAGTACATCCGTCGGCAATGGAAATAATTGAGACAATCATATTATACTTATTGAAATAGTTTTAGAATATTTATATTTAAATATATTTATATGTGTTAATTATTGATGTTACAATGAAGTACACAGAGAATATTTGCATATTTTCTGTTTTTATATTAAACTGTTTTTCATAAAGTTTGTTGCATGAAACTTTATTTATTTAATATAATACAAGATAGAGTGAAAAAGTTGGAAAAAAATATTGTTAGAAATCGTATGAAATTTCCTGTGCTGCCTCGCACATTTCATTCGAGTGCTTTCGTAGACTAGTAGCTAGTGTACTAGACTGGTAGTCCGAAGGTCGCAGGTTCGACTCCTGCCACTGACACCGGGTGTCTCTGCAGATGAGCCAAGTAACTTCGCAGTTTGTGTTTGTTAATTAATTAAAAAAATACTGTCTGGTTTGCTTCGATATCAGTGAATAAAAGGATAAAATTTTATGAAAAAATGCATAATGAAAGTCCAATAATGTAAGTAATTTTATTTCTACATATACATATACTTAAGTAAAATATGTATTTCTACAAATAACAACTTTCAATGTAAATTACCCACTACTGTAGTTTTTAAATTATTGTCAAGGAAGAAATTGCTAAGAAAAAATTATTTTTCAGTTCCTTAAAATATTGTGTTCAAACTGCATTATAAAATAAAAGCTTCCGTAAAATAAAAAAGAAAACATTGATAAATGTGTTATATTTCAATAGTTTTTGTTTGTTTCATTATAATATTATAGTTATTTTTATTGTTATTAAAGTTAAAAATATGCAATTACTAAAGGGTAACAGATATTAAGAATTTGAATATGATTGAAATATCAAATTTCAGCTGCTTACGGTGTTGCTGTCGTGTCCATTGTAATTAAACAGCGACAATTGCAGCCAACAGCATATTTAGTCGTGTAGTTGTGTAGCCGCAGTCGTCAATGTGTTTATATCTTCAAACACACAAATACGTATGTGACAAAAAAAATTAATATTCAATTAAAAATTATTTTTGTTCATGGAAATCACAAAGAAAAATTCAGGAATATTTGAATGTTTTTTATTGAAGTTTATTTCATATATTATTTATTCATAGATTATTTAAAGCCAAACAAATCTTTAAAACTGTGAGAGACAAAAAACTGAGTGAACGCGCCAAAAATCTTATTTTAAGATCAACTGGTGATAAAAATTCCACGCCATAAAGTGCCAAGTCATAAAAAATGCGTATCTTTGATAATTTTTATGTATTTCATAAATGTTATTTTAAATTGCCTTTTAGAATTTTTTACGTCTGACAAAATTTTACATACCAAACTGTTGCAGCATTTATGCTGTGTGTGACGCACCGATATAAATTTGAAGCAAAAACATTTAAAATTAAACTCCCCAAAAGGATACAAATATTAAACGAAACCATTAATAATAATAATAATAACGATGACATTGATTGATTTTAGTTGTTGAACCAATTGAAGATGACGACGGTGATAATGGTGATGATAATGTGGAAACAAATTTCAATGGTGTTGGTTAAATTGCCAAGTGCAACCAACGAACAAACGTGACAATGAAAATTATTCCCTTTTTTCGTTTTAATGATGACACTGAAGTGCACACGTGTATCAAGTACACACTTAATTTAAAAAGCCGTGTTACTTTGCCATCAATATGAGCGTGTACGAGTATTCCGCTCGCCAGTTTATTAAGTGGCACATCATTTCTTTTGATCTTTAGATGTGTTAAAGAACAAGTTACGAAATAGAACTGAATAGATGTTTAGAGGGAATATTTGAATGTTACTGCTCCCTTGTTGCTCATTGCACAGTGGTTTGTAATGATAAAAAATTTCATCTGATATTTAATTTGTACACAATAGAGTTGGTGGAAATGAGTTTTAAGTGGCAATTAAAAAAAAGTTGGATCTTGAATATTTATATATAAACGAATATGTAAAAATGAATTTGTGTTTGTATGTTTATTTGTTCCTTGTGGGAAGCCAAACGATAAGGCCGATCGTCCCAAAATTACGCAACCATTTTACTAATGATCAGGAAATATCTGTAGAACTCCAATAGTATGACTCTCTAAATTTTATTTATGTTGCTTTAGAAATAAAGTTTGTATGCGGGCAAAAGCATGGCGGTATGGAAGAGAGGAGGCAAGTACTACCATTATAAAGTAATTGTGATTTATTTTTGTTTAAATTACTATAGAAATAAAGTGAGTATTCGAGTAAAAGCATGGAGGTGTAAGAGGGAGATGCGAGTACTCCCTATGCATGGTAATTATTAATTTTCCAATAACTGAAGAATTACAATAGTTAGGTTATTCAAATTTAATGTCCGTTACTCGTTTATTTCGGGAGCAACAAAGTTTAGTCATTATATATTATGGGGGTTACCTTAAAGCCAAAGTGCATATTGAAGCTGAAAACTATTTGGATAGGAGCGGGAAGAAAGTTGTCTCTTACAGGAACATTATTTAGTTTTTCTTATCAGGGGGAATAAGTTTCCTATTGGGTTTCTCAAAACAAAGGCCGTAGAACCTTTTCTTATAAATGTTTATTTTATTTCATGGCGATGAGGGTAGCGGAGCATAGCAGATATGACTAGTAAGCTATATTTACCGCTTTTGAACCCAAGTCTTCTCCTTCTATTTTTGTCAAATTTTTGTCGATGTCAAAGCACTGTGCATCACGGCTTCAAGTAGAGCTCAATTGTGTCTCTGTGTTACAGAGAGTGAATGGTTGTTGTATTTATTTGTTTCTGACATGTCGCCTGTTTTCAAATTTTCTCTGAAATCGGAGAAAGTTTAAGAAAATCGTACTTGATTTCTAGACCGCAACATTTATTTAAAGGGCCCCGAAAATAGGCGCATGCTATGAATGTTTAATCTGCTAAAGCAAGTGACACTTTCCTTATGTTATCCAACAGTCAGGCCCCTTCCATATATGTAACCTGAACTAAAATAATTACCTGGCAATTGAAGTAACTACTCTTGTTACCTTTTCTCTAGGTAAGTGCCTGATGTTTCTTTCACGTCCCATTTGTTGTAGGCTGTTTAGGAATGAATCTGTTTAAAAAGTGTCTACTAAATTTATAAAAAGCTTTTCTCTTGTGGCCAATATTTGCGTGTGTGTGTGTGTGAAAGGAATAACATTTTATGGTTGGTTTACAGTGGTTAAATGCTCAAACAAGCAATTAAAACTTCACAAAAAAAGGAAGGAGGAGCCTTTCCTTAATTCAATTTTCTCTTTTGTATGCGACAAACATGATGCTGATTAAAGTGCTGACAAATATTTCGACTAACAGATGTAAACAAGTGCTGGATTCCTTTTGTATGTTGGCTTTTATTGTTATTATTTTTAAGTTGAATGGAATCCTTTTTGTCATCTATACAACCACAATGTGCTACTGTCAATAATCCAATCAACATCCAACTGAGACCCACATAGTCGTGCGGAATGAATTTGCAATGGAGAAGGTCAAGTCTTCCGCATGAGAATTTCACTTTAAGCAATTCTCTTTTACATGTGGCAAATATTTATTGCATAAACGCTTAAAAATTTCATAAATATTTCCGATTCCTTTTTTTGTGGGTCCTTTATCAATAAATTCATTTATGGCAAAGTTGTTTGCATTCCGCTGGGAGGTAAAGTGCATATTGCATAAGTATTTACCTATTACATATTACATATAATGTGTGGCATGTAAATTTTGTTGCCTTGAATGTCGTAAGATGACACGGTAAAGGACCTTTGAGTAATCAATACAACAATATGCCAAAAAATAGAATAAATGCAACCATATATTATAAAACAAATCTAAAAGCTTTAAAGTGTGAACTTTACTTGAGGATAATTTGAGAAATTTTAGAAAAAATTTAACTATTTATATATCCGCACAGTGTCAGACAAAAGGCACTAAACATAAACATAAACTGAAAAACGTGTTCATCATATCCTTCTTACAAAATATGAACTTCTTTCTTCTATATAAAAAAAGATGCGGTTAAAAGATGTTTGTCGCAACTAAATTATGATTGCTGCAGCAATGTTTCTTATCTTGCAAAAATGTTATATGGTAGCGATTTTTATAAATCTGAAACATAAAACTGAAACTCCAATAAACATCTTAATGCTTTCATATGACTTTTGGATTATTCATATCTTCAAAAGATGCAACATGTAGAGACAAGTGAAAAGTTTTATATTCACATATAAAGTGTGACCAATAACCCATCAAATGAATATTAATTGCGCATGTACTCTCATACATACGACAATTGAATGCTCACGCTAAATTTAGCTAAATTTGATATAATTCCCATTTTCTTCAGGTTTAATTAAATATAAGGAATTTATCTTATAATACAGCTGTTGTGCTCAAAAGTTTTTGTTCATAATTTCTAATGAATATGATCAGAAGTCGCATCAACTATTTTTTCATATTGCCTTGCTCGAACAATTCGTAGGACAATTTCAAACCAGTTTATGATCAGATGCGGCAACAGGATATTGTATGGTAAAATATGAAAATTATGTTGTTAAGAACTCTATTTCACTACAGCCTTTGAATTTGGTAATGGTAAGATCGTCTCTTATTATATGGGGTTTCTTTGCGTGTAAAGATTTAAAATTGAAAAATACAATTTGCGCAACAACAGCTCATTGTAATTAAGTGGCTGAGCAGCATTTTTCAGTTAATAGACTCAGAGATTTTTCAATTAATAGACTCTAATCAGCTAAAAAAAATTTGGCTTTTGTGCCCACATCCACAATGGTCGAATCTGGTTAAGTGAGCGATAATAAGGGCATATCACAAGGCTCGCTTTTTTCAACCTTGTTTAAAAAATTTGGTAATAAAAAGTCTTATTCTACTGCACAAAAATTTTGGCCATAAAAACATGTTCTATTGGTTTGAATAAATGCGATTATGTGTCTCGTTCCTTATAATTTTTAAAGCCGATATATTTCTTCACCGATATACATATGGTTCCTAAGCGGCAGCCTAAGCATTGACTTTTACCTGGAAACTCCGCCGTGTCGAGTTTATTGGAAGAGACACATTTAAAAATAATTTCCTAAAAAGTCATAAAAATGCAAAGATTTTGATGTTGCAAAAAACAAATTTAGCCCATCTCCAAATGATTTTAACGTGGTGTTGTTTTCCTAATGTCCTAAACTGAACTCTCAACTGTTTTCTATAATCACATTTTTTTTTCTTATGTGAAAGCAATAGTTTCTGCTAAAAATTTGAGAAAAATATTGTTTTCATGTAAATCTAAAAGAAATAATTATTTGTTTCAACTTAATCACGAAAACTTAACTTCCTAGGAAGTCAATAAAATGCACCAACCGATACTTTGGAAGCAATGAAATTGTTATTCCTTAGCAGCAACTTCCTTTTTTCACTGAGTAATCGTTTTTTAATATAAAACTATTTATTTAATAAAAAAATTTATATGTGCTTTTTCAGGAGACAGCTTCCAAATCTGTGAATAAGCATCAAAAAAGAGAATGCGCTACTAGACTCTACAAGAGTCTACAAGTCAATATTATAATCATTGTATATGTATAGTTTTTTAGATTGCTTCCAGCCGCCAGAAAAATCGTAGTAGTACATATTCACATGTTGTTCACAAAATCATGCCTCACACTGTACTTTCATATATAGAGTAACGTATGTGTGTTAAGCTGAAAGTCCATACCATCCGTTCTATGCGTCGATGCGTTTCATGCGTCTGTCCAAAAAGTTGATTCTGTGTAATTGTATGTAACAAGTTACAGAGCAAAACGCATAGAACGTATAGAACGCATAGAACGCATGAAGTAGGTTTACTTTCTACTTTTCTATGCGTCTCATGCGTCATGAGAGAGAGGTGAAAAAAGGTCAGTTGTGTTTGTTAACCAGGGATGACAAATTATATTTTATGTTCAATGATATCGATTAAAAATTTGTGTGGTGGATTTTAATTTTCTCTTTTTGTTGCATTAAAAAAGTTTTTAATAAAAGAAAAACCTTTCGCATTAAAGTGTACAACTACTTTTATTGATAAAATATATTAACGTCAATTTTTAACATATTTTTTTCATTAAGAAAATTTGCGTTCTAGTTATCGATTACTTTTATGTACCGAGTGTCATCTCTGTTTTGTTTATTATTTTTTAATCAACTACAAGGGAAAATAATGTTATTGAAGCTGCAAAAAAAAAAACTAAATTCTCATTTCGTGTTCTTTTGCAGCTTTCCGTAGGACAAAAATATTATGTATATAAACTCAATGCCTTCCATAAATTTTTTTAAAGTCACAATTTCACATTCCATTTTTGCATAAATTTGTTCTATTTGATAAAAATATTTACACTACAGCTGATCAAAATAAAAAAGCTGACGCATGAAACGCATTGTATGTAACTTCACGCATAGAACGCATAGAACGCACAACATACGCATAGAACGCATACGCATAGAACGGATGGTATGGACTTTCAGCTTTATTTGCAACACGGACTGTTATATTTTGGCAAACATTATTCCTTCTTGAAATAAAGTAAAAAATCTAAATGCAGTATAAAATCAATTTGGGATAAATGTGTGGAATGAACGAGTGTAAAATAGAATTTTTCATTTGATAAAGTGATTGGATTAAAATAGTCTTAATAAACTATTACTTTTGCAATAGTGTTTATAAAAATAACAGACGATTGCAAAAGTAGAACATACAAACAAATGTGTTGAGCTTTCAAAAGTTGAGCAGGTTTTTTTCTTCTTCAAATTGACCCTTTTTGTGGTGACAACAAAAATTTCAATTATTTTATTGACCTTCTTCCTTATGCGTGGAAAAATTTAAGTTTTTGAGGGGAAAAATAATACCTGTAATTAAGGAATATTTCTAGGATATAAAATTTATTTCCAACAAATAATTTCATATAAAAAGCTATAGCTCCGCTTATATTTTAGTAACAGTTTAAATTAAATTTTTGTATAATTTATTTCGTATACATTTACTTCATCATAATCAGTCTTTATATTCCATCGATCATTTGCTGAAACAACGTCAAAAATAAAAATAAATAATTTTTCCGTCATTCTTGTTATCCTGTGGAAAAATTTCATGTAAATATGTATTTTGCAATCTCACCTCTTGACGGATGGTTATTATTTTATTATTCCACTGAGTGAATCAAAAACTTTGAACTTGTTTTCTCTAAAACTATTTAGTTTTGTTGAGTTATGACGTTGTTTAATCAAATGAGCGATGTATTGTACATGATTTGAGAAAGCAAATTAATTTATTTTACTTCAGTCGTGACAGGCGAGAAATTAATCTGATACAAGTGGTGTTTTATATCGAATAATTTGTAATAAAAAATCGGTTTTTGTAATAAAATAATTTAAATGGCTTAATGGCCTTTAAACACAATTATAAAAGAGATTTCTTTTATTGGCTTTGAAAAGTTTTTAATACAAATATTTGTTTCACGACATGATTTCTTATTTTGTTGATTTTATTAATTTTGCTTTTCAAACAAAGTTGTGTAACTGGTGTTCGGTTTGTTGTAAAAGATTTTCTATGGTAAAATACACAACATACATACATATGTACATACATACAACAACATACATACTCGTATTTATAGGCATATTTATTTTAATATTGTTACATATACTTTTTATATCTTGCACGAACATGCCATCGATGAAGAACAACAACAACCACCCACTACATAGCAGGAGCTGAAGACAAAACAACATTCCCCTAAATTTGTTGCTTTTACTTTCTCTCACTCTCGTTGGTTTTGTTGAGAGAGACGAACGACAGCACCAACAAAAACATATTGGAAATTAATTTTCATTTATTTCATTGCTGGTTGTGTCATTTATTAAGTCTGTAAACAAGTCTCACGAATGTGTGTCAAACCGAAACTAAAGAAAATTGCATGTCATTCACTCAAAATTTAAATTAGGAACACCAGCAACAACAACATAATGAAACGCGTTTGAATGCAAACAAGTTAAAACAAATACAGACAGGATGGAAGGATAAATAAACAAGATGACATACGCATTCATAAGCGAAGCCGTAAACCCTGAACTGAGAAGATCGAAAAGCTGGTTTTAAGATGACTAATGTCTACTAAAGTAATTAAGAAAAAATAAATAGACCTCTGTGAAGATCACAAATGCGGAGGCATAATCCAGGATGTACAATTTCACAACCCGTTCCACTGTCAAAAGACAAAAGTCTTCGCTCGTGCTTCAAAAGGGGAATGGTGGTTAAGAGATCGTTCCCAGTAAATAAAAAACATTTCGAAGAAGTTGTGAAAATATTGAGATTAGGAACCGTAACTAGTGAAAACTTAAGATTTTAACATACTTATGATTGTAATTACAGGATCTTCCATTTTTCTATACCTATTCAGCGATTTGCAGAATGTCTTCATCATGTTGAGAAAAGTAAAAGTTTTATATTTTTTCATAGAAACTAATTTTCTATTAAATTTCGATTAATTATTTGCCACTGGCTACAGGCTTTATATCTGTAAAAGCGTTACAAATTTGCCAGTTGTCACGATTTTTTTTTTCATATGAAAGTAATTTTATTTCGAATCAACTTTCAAAAATTTTTAATTCCTATTTCAAACTAAAGTGTTATCAATTGGATCCGAGTAAATAGAAACAATACACTAACCGATCCTTTGGAAGCAATGAAAATGTCAATCCCAATGTCACCCATTTTTCTGGCTGTTAATAATTATTGACGCCACATTTTGTTGAATCTGTGAAATTTACGCTTTAAACATAAAAAATGTTTGATTCCTATCTGTAGTATTTCAAGTAGAAGAAAAAAACTGGGCCTTTCGAATGTGTTTCAGACAAGTTTTTGTTTTTAAATTAAAAAATTTTAAACACGATCAATATATCGATCATTTAGTGCAACATAGTCACATCTCAAAAATATAAATTTTTAAGTTACCAAGGAAAAAGTGCTCATGCTGGGACGAAAAATTTATCTAGGTTAGTATCATTCTTACCCGATTCATCTATTCCAGTGTCTGCATGTTTGACCATTTGTTAGAAGCTTCATGATATGGATATCAAAGAAAAGAAGAGAAAGAGAGACAAGCACAATTTGAAATGGAATCATTAGAAATTCTAAATTCTAGTGCAACACATTCACATAAGTACTAAATGAAAGGATTTTCAGAGAAAAGAAATAAAAATAATATGGAATCACTCTAAGCAAAATGGTAGACGGATGCATCCGTTAAAAGAAAAAAATTCACAAGTTCTGAGTGAAGCTCGGTCAACCAAGCTTTACACATTTAAATGAATAAACATTTAAAAGCTTAAATTTGTAAAGTATTAAAAATTAAAATAACGAAATGAAGTTTTTATTAATATTTGTAATAAAAAATTATATTAAGAAAAATAATCCATTAATTTGAATTGTTTCAGAAAAATAAAACTTGTGCAAAGTGGGAAACTGGTGTGGCAGGTTTTTTCTTCCCAATACTAAAGGATAGTTCCGAAAAATTATCAAGGCTATCTATCAACCGTTAACGTTCTTGGTTTTATTCCACTCAATATGTGAAAAAAGAAAAATATATATATGTACAGGTGCAAAGCCGCATTATTTGAGGCAAGAAAGAGAACAATTGTGTTTTATCAGTTATTAATATGTCCGAGGATAATGGCTCAACAACTCCTTGATGGCTCAATAAGTTTGTGGGATAGATTTCATATTTGGAGTCAAATCCCTTTTTGCTCTGCCATTTCTTCAGGTTTAGAATAAAGAAATAATCACCCAGAGAATAGAGCTGATGAGGTATTAATTTTTAGCGAAACTTATGGAATTTCGCTATGGCACCGGCGAATGTTTGCACCCTCGCATTTTCCTCATGACAAGAATTTTTTTTTTTTTTTTTTGGCTGAATAAGGTCGTTTTTGACATGTTGCATAATATTTGACATTTTACCGTCAATATATCGCCATGACTTTAATGGCTGACAAACTCACATTGACGTTCTTTGCCGCCAACTCGCCCCGAGAAACCCACTGTTTTGTCTGCTGTTTGATCTCTGATTTCTGATCCACGTTTCTTGATGGTTCGCAATTCCTTGGTTTGATTGACTGCGGTTTCCCCAAAAAGTAATGCTAAATGAGCACACGAAATTCACTTTTTTCCATTCTCTCCATTAAAACAAATTAAATTACGCAGTTTGTTCCATTTTGACAGGATTCAACTGAGAGCAGCTTGTTGACAGGAGATGTAAGAGACGGAAAATTAAAAAGGTCACGGAACTATTGAGCCACCCTCGTTACATATTGCATTAAGTAAAATACCTTTTTCATATTTCCTTCCCAGGACCACATTTTTTTGTTTTGTCTGAAATCGTTTTTGTGTTTTGTTATTGTTTTTTTAATTATTTACTTATTCAAAACGTTATTGATACAATTACAAATTATATTTTAACTTTAAAAAAGCGTGAAACATACTCGTATATGATGCACAAACAATTTCTATTCAAAATTACATTTTTGATAATAAGTTTTTAATAATTATACGGGTAAGAAAAACATTGATGTTTTGCTAATTTTAGATGAAATAAAAATTAATTTACTTTTTTACTGAAACAACGAATTTTCGTTTCTATGAAACTTCTAAGCTAAAAGAGCTGGGAATATAAAAATTTGTCAAAAGCTAAAAAATGCCATCTTCACATGGTCGTTACTTAAAGCTTATTATTATTTCTTATAAGTTTGTAAACATATTTTATTAAAAAATACTACACTGTGAATGACATGTGATGTACAAGCGAAATGTGATTCACAGGTCAGGTAAAAGTAAAGCGTTTAAGCAAAAAAAAATATGTTTAAATTTTTTAGTGAGGAGTAGACGATTGGTTTCCACTTTCATCTGATAGCCCAGTTCGTAAGACTGAATAATATAAAGAAATTTCATTTTTACATTGCAGAAGTAACGTGTTAAATGGGGCGTGCTGTATTTAAAAATTTGTATTATAGTGAAACATTGTTGAGGAAAATCGTGTTGAGAAAATAGTGTTAAAAAACCACGACTAAATGAGAATAATACACTGCACACATTAACACTCAAATATCAAATATCTAAAGTTGGTGGCTTAATTTGAAATTTCTAAAAAAAATTATATAAAAAATACTTAAATTTTAATTGTTTGTACCTTTTTGAAAAACGTGAAAAAGATTCAACTTTGACAATGAATATTAAACAACAATTTTCTTATTTGTAAAAGATTAATTTTTAAACTCTGTTTTTAAATTTCTTATTAGCACTTGTGAGATGGTCGTAATCAATCAGAAAATTAGTTACGTTTTATCAAGAAAAACGTAAACGTAATGATATTTATTGTTCGTTATTTAATATTTTTTTTTTAGAATCACTTTCACTTACGAAAAAATTTAGTATACAATTTTAGTATATATCATTTTATCTATTTTTGTTCCGTGACAAATTTTATTTAAAAAAATTTTATTCAAAAATTTCAATCAAGCGCCCACTTTTTGTACATTTTGTCCCAACGTGCACTACAGCATTTATTTGCAAAACTTCAACTGACTGACATTCTAACTCCACCTCGAATGATACTAAAGGTTTTAAATACATCCAAGGAATAGTTTTGAAGTTACACAATTGTTAAGATTTCGAGCCCATAAAATACACTTTTCATATCTGAAACATAATAAAACTAAAAAGAAAAGAACCAAAATGTGATACGATGAATCAAAAAAAAAAAAAACAATTCTCGTATTACATTTACAGTGAAAATTTGTATAAATAGCTGAAATATACATCAACTGACACCACAGAAGTGGACCAAACACAAGAACGCTGATGATGAAAGTGTAGCGGCTTTCGAAAACAGCATGTTGTTCCGTTCTGCTAGTGTTTGTCAGAATGATTTACACATTTGTCTTTGTTGTAATTTGTTCTTTGATAACTATCACATGTAATTTGCCTTATAAAATATGATAAAAGTTTGCTTTACTTAAATTCCTGAAGAAGAGAACCGATGGTGATCGAAATATGGAATAAAAAAAAAAAAAATAAAAAAAAAAAATAAAAATTTAAATAAAACAAAAAAGAAGTTTTATTTAATATATGACCTAGAGCCGGAATAAAAAAATAAAAACAAAAATTACATATCATTAGGTCGGAAAAATTAACAAATATATACTTAACTAACGGAAGGCACGCCGAAGAACATCAATATGAAATTAATAAAATATACATACTTATAGTAACAAACCAAACAAGTTTGTCATAAGTAAAAAATAAATATAAGCAAATTAAAAAATAAGCATGTGTATGGTTGGTAAAGAATAAATAATAATGGCAAGACTGTTGCAAAAAAATTTCCTTCTTATGGAAATTCTGTTACTCATGTATCCATTCGTGTACATTTACGTCTTCCTTGGAAGGAAGACAATTATAACAAGAATTTAGTTTCATTCTTAAGAGTGAAATAAAGTCCTCTTTAATGCCTTTTTCACTTAACATGATCAAAAACAATAAGAACTATTTTGTGAAAATGTTCAGTGTTCACTTGTTAAATGAATGTTCTTGCTGCTTTAGCTTCTAGTTGTTGCCTCCAATTTTAATAGCGTTTTTCCTGGCTTTTGTGTCTGTAGATGTGAGTTTTCTCTTTTACTTGTTCAATTTACCATTGCATTCAACTAACAAAATTTTTAATTTAACAATTGCCTTCGAGAGTGTGTGTAAATGCCTACTGGTTGATTGTTAAAGGGCATTGTTCCAAGCACTTAGACAAGGAACAATGTAGAAGTGCACATCATACTGCACTGCTGCTACAGAAATCGGAACTGTCATAATTTAAGTTGTAATTTTATTATTATTGCAATAAGAACGCGATAGATACTAAAGGAAACTACAGGAAATGGTTATAATCTCTGGTGTAACTTACTGGCAATTGGAGATGGCATCATGAGTAACTTTTCGAACGTGATCATGTACTCCCAGGGGAAATAAAATACGGTCATTTGGCCTTTTACGGATCGCGAAGAAAGTATTAGTCGCGGTCAAGTAAAATTAATTTGCCAGGTAGTAGTGATAATATACATGATTTCACTTCTTTCAGTTTCAGACTGTGAAAAGTTATTTAACATTTTCAATACATATAATCAAGGCGAATTCATAATAGATGGAATTAATGACGCAGCTGATAACTTTGTTTCCAAAGTTTTTCGTTTGTTAACGTCAAAATTTTCCGATTTGTTTTGATTAATTTAATATTTTCTTCCGCTTTCTCATTTCAGCCATCTGTTTTTGACATTGAGTAAAGAGAGAATTTATTTGTTGTACAGGTGAGTTTGAATTCGCCTTGCATATAATATTTTTTCAAATTTGTCTTTGACAACTTATAAGCGAGTTTTTTCGCTTATAAGGAAATAAAATAAGAAAACTAATATTTGGGTTGTTGGGAATTTAGTTCGGTTTTTTTTCTAAAAGGGGAATTAATATTATCTTTCTGTTGAATATTTGCCTACGCTTTCTCATTCTAGCGTGCTGTTTTTGACATTGAGTAAAGAGAGAGAGTATTTGTTGTAAATACGAATTAACTATATTTTTCCGATGCCAACTTCCCACTCTCTTGTCCAGAGATTAATTTTTTTAAATTTGACCATTCATTATTCACAATAAAAAAATCGTCTTTCATTTTCATAAAACTAATATCCAAACAATAAAATATTTGATTGATATTTCGAAACAGACACAATAAAGAAGCATTTATTGCACTTACAAAGTACTCACGTCATTTTTTTAATATTCCCAGGAAATATTCTTTGGTCGCAGTGGACATTTAATACTCATTTCATCAAATTTATACGAGTGATTAATCATGTTTAGCGACCCGATATATTAGTACGACTACTAGTGGAAGCAGCAATAAAAATATTAATCGTTTCGAGAGCAGATATCAACATTTCTCCTCCCCTGGCCTAATTTGAAAATACTTAGAAATACATACACAAGCCAAAATTTTCCAATTTCAGGATAATAACATTCGTCAAAAAGGCAATAAAGCAAGCAATATAAATGAAATGCCGCTTATAATGGGTGGGAAAAGATAAAACCGCTCCGAAAACTTCGCTCCGAAGACGTAAAAAGTAAACTCACCTAGATTGTCTACTACAATAATAAATACTCCTAAAATACTCTCATCGGGGCGGTAGAAATAAATGGCAGGAAATTCAGGCAATCTGCAGTGGAAGAGCAGGTAGAGGCATAAACTGTGATCTTCATGTAAATTGTTTAACCCGAGAACACTAATACGAGTATTACCCATTTCGGCTGACATCATTAACCGATCCCACAATCATTTTGAACCAGCAACCTCCGTTCGTACTATCAAAGTGGATGCCACACAGATCAATATAGTTGAATGCACTTTTATATATAGTTTGGAATTTTCGGAACAATTTCTTTCATCAACATGATATATAAATAGCGGCGCTTTCGTCATATACGTTATGTTTCGCTCGATATATTTATTGGATAATGCTAAATCCTATACTTTTGAAAGAGATTTACAAGTATTTGCAGTTGAAATGAAATGCTTATGGAAGATGTTTTATTGGACTAGCGATCAGTCTTGTGGATATCAATTGCGATAAAATTTTTTTAGCCCAATGGAAATTCCAATTCTTAATCCAATTAACTCATCTTAAGGTCACTTTAGTTTTTCCGATCGAATCGAATTTATAGACAAATTCACCAATATATCAATAAGGAGTAAAGAAAAGTATTCCCGTTCCCTACTATTATCCATTTTTTAACTTGTAACGAAACTTCAATCTGCAATTCACTCTTGATTTCTTATACGAAATCGCTATTTCAAATTCATTAAGAAACGAATGCTCCTTTCATGCAACAACGACGTATCTCTCAAAAGTTTTTCTTAACATCCTCTTTATACGAGTATGCATATAAAATTCAGAAGCTCTATCTGAAGCTAAGCCGAAATTTTACCAAAAAGTTTCTATATGGAAGCTTAAACACTTTATACTGTAACTTTGGCAATAAGTTTGCAATATTTTTTAACGTTGTTCAAGCGTAATGATACTCATTTTGGTATGACACTGACAGGATAAATCGATCAGTTACAATATAACATATGATTGAAAGTGTTACTTTTATTTGGTCCACCCTGTACATATTCTTTAACTTATATTATTAAAATTATCTTCATCAGCATTTTGTTTGTGTTAAAATCATCAAATAAATAATTAAAAATAAAAAAAACAAAGGTTTTCACTTAAACGATCATGCATAATCATGTACGAGTCTGATCTATGATAATCACGTTAGCAGTGCTCATCCCTGTTGGCAAACCTCCAATGCCGAATGGAAAAAAATATTTGTGGCCACACCTGAATAAAAACTTTTAACATTCGATGAACTTCTTTTATTGCACAACTTTTTTGTATGAAGAGTCAATGGCAACCAAAAGGACTTAATGTGCAGCTGAAACGGTTAAACTCATTAAAGCGATATTATTTAAGAGTCAAATAAGGAAATATTCATGGTAATAGTCTTTAAAGACCACAAGGAAGTGCCATATACAACATATGCACTCAAAAATAGACAAGAATTAAACCAAGTAAAAAGTTTTACTAAAAGTGAATTAAAAAAGCTATTTAATTTAAATGAAATTTCGTTAAAACTAAGAAAATGTTGCTTAAATATAATGAAAACTAGATTTAAAAATAGTTCATTATTTCTCGCAATTAATTTATTACACCTAATGAAAAAATTTATAATTTTTTCATGGTATTGCGGTCTTGAAAATTTAATAAAAACATTGTTCCCATGATGCAAAAAATAGTCCTCAAATGAAAAAATAGTTGGGAAAATTAAGGAAAGGCAAGAAAAATAAATTAAGAAGAATAACAGAATGCAAATAAGTCATATTTTAAAGAAATAATGATATTAATTATTCATTCTACTGTGGACTTAAAGGTCTAATGAAATCATAACATTTCTTCCTTCAAAGAAATTCTTGACAAGAATTTAAGAAAATTTACTAAATATGCTGCATGGTTATAATTTAAAAATTTTTCGAAAAATTAAGTAAAATTTTTACTAAAATATAGTAAAATTCTCTATGATCCTAGTAAAAAAAAACGGCTTTGGCGCCGTACGACAACAATTTTTAACTTAAATTGGTGGAAATTCGTGGGACTTTAGGGCTTAATGCTAGAGACTTTGGAACTTTCTATATATAAATAAATATTCTGATGACAAATATAAATTTAATAAAATAGAAATAAATGAAATTTATTTAATTTAAACAACAAAAAGTTTCAGGAATATTCACAGTGAACTCTCGGTAAAATGAACTAGTAAAAATTAAGGATGTTCATATGATTGAATTTTTTCACAGATCCGATTGTGTTAAATTATTAATTCGTCTGAACTCCAAAGTTAAGAAGGATCAATGCTCCATTAATAAAATAAAATAATATACGAATGTATATAAATAAAATCACTCGAAACATAAAAATTTTTTTGTTGAAAGTTCAACTATGAGTTGTTTATTGCCAAATGCCTCTCCAGATGCTCGAAAAATCATCGGTGCTCTTTAGCCGAATCATGTTTGAAAAACATCCAGTCCCAAATACATGATTCGGCTTAGGAGTACTGACGATTTGGCCAATGAAATGCAGGCATATACTCACCTAAGCCATTAACAAACAATAAGTTTTTTAAATAATTATTTCAAAAAATATATCGAATAATGAATTCAATAAATCTCGAAATTTTCTTTAGCAACTCTTCTGACTAACAAGCTTTTCATTAAATCTGTTTAACTTTTCATTCTCTACTATTTCCTTAAAGATCTTCACCAAATTTAATGTGCATTTATCTACGCATAATATTGCCAATTAAATGATATTTTTCTTTCATTTCCATAAAACTCAATTAGACGCAAGACTAAAGCAAAATTTGCTTCTTGCAGTTACTTGTTGTCTCATCCTTTGTTTTGTAAATGTGTTTGTACACGTAAATGTGTTAACAGCTTTCAACATTCTTTGATGTCAAAGCGATAGACAGACTTTCAAGTACAACCAACAACTTATCGAAAGTTTCCTTGCAGCACTCAAGTAATGCACCACTAAGCATTTTTCTATTTTAAAATATTCTCGTAAGAAAACGAAAGCAGAGGATAACAAAAATAACTATACAACATAAAACAAAAAAAAAATTAAAAGAACGAATGAAAGGAAAAAATAAAAATTAGATTGACTACAATGAAGGATTGGCTGTTGCTTAATAAAGCCGTATCCTTGCATTTAATTAATTTTCTTGCATCCTTGATTGCCATCTTATCTTTCAAAATAAAAGCAATTTAATCAAGTGTATTGAAATGTTTACAAGTGAGTTCGCCTATAAATATTCGAGGGTTGACTGCTACATGTTAATTAGAACATACGAACCGCTTTTTGAACTGTAGACGGTGACAAGAGGGGCAATTGTCATGTGATACTTTGGCAGCAAATGTTATTGTAAAAAAAGAGCTTCCAAAAAAGTTATGAAAATGCTGAGATGAGAATTCAAAGGAGGGATAATTTCCAATGATTTTAAAAAAGGCTTGACATTGCAGGATGTTCTCTTTCTTAACTCCCATTCAGTGACTTGGAAGCTCTATTTATTACTTTGGGAAAAGACAACTTTCTATGAGTTTCTTACGAAGGAAATAATTTTATATCAAATTACTCGTGTGTTTGGCTGTTTACCGCCGGGAATAGGCTTTACATGTGTACGAAATTTAATTTTTTTTATTGCTAATTGAAGAAAATTATAGTTTTCAAGTGGATTTAAAATATAAGAATTTTTTTCAAATGATTCTTGCAACAAAACCGACCTCAATACACAGAAAACAATCGAACGTATTTTGAAAATCGAAGCAATTAATGGTTAATTTAAAACACCATATAGTCCATTTGTAGTTTAAATTTTACTCCCAGGAAAGATTGAAACACCTTCTTAAATAAAAAATTTTTTAAATAGATCCATAAATAGAAGTAATGCTCATTTTTAATTAACATTTTATCAAATGGATTTTCTAGGAAGTTGAATAAATACATTTATTGGATTTCCGGAAGCAATAAAAACGTCATTCCTTTCGTGTGACTTTCATTGATTTTCATTTTTCACTGACTTTTTAATAAAAATTTTTCTTCTTAACGAAAATACAATAATCGTACCTTCGAATCAATGGCCAAATCAATTTTCCCACCTCGATTGGAGATTATTTCTAAACTTGTATTTCCCCATCCATAAGCCCCTACTTTCGCTTCGAAAAACGTAGTCCAAGCATTTTTAATTTTTATGTGCGTTGTTACTAGAATGTCACCCAGTGACAAATAAAAGGAGGATCACGAATGACTTCTGCAATTATTTATTCAATTTGTCTCTACCATGGTCGATGTGAAAGGGAAAGCAATTCATCACTTCTTCGAAATTAATGCAAAGGGGTCTTCATTTCATTATTTCTGCGAATCTATTGCCTTTTTAAGGATCTGGAACTATATTACCTCAACCGCACAAAAGAGCAAAGCCAAAGTGGCGATGTTGCCGCACAGCCGTCATGGTGGTTTCTGCAAAAATTTGCCTTATTTCCTCAAATACGGTGGCACTCACTAGCATTGTCAATGAACATCAACTGCGTAATGAAAATTTTCTGTCTGTGATTTAATAATTCAGTCTATGTTGTCATCACCTTGAACTAAATCTTCCACACTGGGTAGTTTGTTCTACTGTCACGCACCTAATAAGCAATTAGTTTATATATATTTGGCGTACTTGGAATATGTTTCCGAAAAGAACACCTGTCACGGGTGTAAAGCTATTCAAGATTAAGTTGAGTCCTTATATGTAATATAAGAAAGAAGCTATAATATACATATATGAAGGATATATGAAAAATAGAGTTCCTGACATGTGTCTCTTAGACACATTTTGTAAATTGAAGCCTCATTTCTTTAATTTGGCTTATGGTAAAGGAAGAACTTGATGTTCAACAGCTTTTTTCCGCCAAATTGTGCAAATATGCAAGTATAATAAAAGACGTGCAATTTGGTTGCGTTACGTTACGTAGTTTCATTGCTGCATGCAATCGAACTGCAAAATGTCTCTCACAGATAAATAGTGTTAAGATTAGGGTTAAGCAATTTATTAAATATAATTTAATTCAACCAAATTAAAAAGTGTGGCATTATATAATTTGAAAAAATCACGTCTTCACGAGCCATAGACTTGGACATGACATGGACATAATATCAGCAGTGCAACGGAATTAGTTTTTTTTCATGTTCTTGCATGTGGCGAATAAAAGCTGATGTCCTCGTTCAAATCTTGTACTTTTCGCGTTCGTCGACTCTTGTTAAATAACAAAAATCGATCAAAGAGCACCTATAAATACATACTAAAAATTTTTCAATATTTTACTGGCAGGTACTTGAGCACTCATAAATGTGGGTGCACTCATAAATGTGGGTGCAATTTCTGTAAGAAAAACCCAAATAGTTAAAAAAAGTGCACTTTCCTTTTTTTCCTTTTAATTGTCCACTCACATTTATTAACGCTTATTACTTTGCTACCGCAATCATAAAAATCAAATAACCTTTTGTTTATTACTTTTTTTTAATTCTGAGAATCATAAAAAAAAGTCATCAATGTTTTTTCCAAAGAATTTTGTGTATATCTGGAGCAAATTTTCTAAATTCATACCTTCACTTAATTGTGCATAAAAGCGAAACGCGTTCATCGATTTTCATGGATTTATGTCTCATTTTGTTCATAAGTTATGCGACTTTACGTGAAAGTAATAGGACTTGACACTTTTTTTTACCGTTCTAAATTTTTTATGAATTAAAAATAAAAAATTTAAATTTTCTACGCAAAAAATATTTTTTTCTTCATACATTTATTTATCACTGCGAAAATGTTGCTTATATAGCGAAACGTTGTATGAACAGATTAAAGGAATTGTAATTCTTAATTTGTTTCAGCTTATTCGGACTAGTGGTTCTCGAGTTATGACAAGCAAGAGCCTAAAACGTGACGAATTCCCCTATACGATACTTACTAACTTCAAATTAATTATTAAATTATTATTTGATGTACCAGGACCAAAGGAATGATGTAGAATTTGTTCTTTTTGGGGCTACTTTCATAAACAATTATCAGAATTGAGCCCCGAATTCATGTGTTGTACTGTGTAATAATAATGCGGTTCAAACGGTGATAATGCAGACACTTAAACACTGCACTGAAGATATACAAAATGATAATGCAGAGGATTTCTGGCAATTAAAACTGGGGGGTTATTCTGTATTGCGATGCGTAAGAAGAATGGTACCTAATCGGATAATTGATACCCTTTATTGCGTTCTTTCGCATCTAATTTTTTGACTTTCGCAAAACTGGGATCAGTGTACTCTGTAATACGACAGCGTATGTTAAAATCGTTCGTTAAAAGTAAATATCTTGCGCTAACAAAATATCAATAGCATCGAACTAGCTTACGCATCGCAATACAGAATAACCCCCCCAGCTTTTTCTGCATACGATACATACTGACGTATCGAATGACAGCTCGAGAGATATCGATACATTGCATACGATGCTAAATGCCACGATACCAAAATGAAAAAATTCGATAAATTTTGCTCGATATAATGTATGGGGTGATTAGATCTCTGAGTTTTATTCCACATGGCGAACATGATCCATATATTGCCAATATATGGATTACCTTAAGAGTACTCCAAGTCAGTGGTGAGAGAGACTCAATCTTCCCCATAACTTTTGTAAAGGAAGCTAAAGAATACACCTATGAGTAAATCACTTAATTGAAAATACGTGTAATATACGCAACTATTATTTTTAATTAGTTACTTTGCATAAAAGAAAATCTGCTAGAGGTTTGCGTCTCACCCGAATGCATGTCAATGATCATTTCCCCGAATTAACGGTTATTTGGGGAAATTTTTTGTTTGACACGTGCGTAAAAACTTCTTCTGTTTGCTCACTGCTTTGTATACCAAGTTATAGGTCGAATCGCATGAGTCCCTGGCATTCCAAATAGTCGGCCATTTTAGATTCTAAGTGTACATCCTGACAGTATTTGTGTTGGACTCATCGCCATTTATGTTGAAAATCCCAAAAAAAAACAACAATAAATACATGGAAATCAGCAGAATCGCTGCTACATCACATAACTATTAAGGTCAACTTATTCAATTTAGACCAATATTTTGCGCATCTCTAAAATAGTTTATTCCCTGCATATAAAAGGCCTTCTTTACTTATCAGGGATTAAATTTTTTTTCCCAATTTACACAAAATAATTTTTGGTCTGACTTTCCTCAAATTTTCAGAATAAGTCTTTTAAGATATTAAAGCGTCAATTAACTCTTATATAAATATTGCACCCATATGTAAAAAAAATTGGACAAAGAACTAAAACTTATTACCTCTTAATAGCTTTTAATAACACCAGTTAAGGGATAGTCACAAGGCACGTGTATGTCTGCGTCTTGGTTTGCGTTATTGTATGGCGTGTAAATGGGAAAATGTTTAACATTTTAATTTGTATGCAATTCCTCTGCCGTTAAAATTTTCCTCCTTTTCAAAACCATTAAGTTTAAGAAAACAGTTGCGATACCGTCTGCTAAACGGCCAAACCTACAAGGACGCACACAGGGCTGCCAGCTTTGATCGTTCATACAGAATATAAAAGGAATTTCCGTTACTAAAGGGGTTGCAACCGTAAGGTTTTCAATTAACTTCTTTCTTTTTTGCTTCAGTAGTATTCCATTAATTACAAATACATTTGTTGAGTGTAAAAAGCTAGAAGAGGATGCGACTGTTTATAACAGGCTATTGGCCAGGACTTATTAATATGCCACAGGTTATTAAAATATCCTTTAGACGCGTAATTCCTGTTGCGAATATAAAAAAGCTTCTGAAATATATGAACTTGTGTGTGCTAAAGGTGTTCTTCAGAAGACGTGTTCCGCATCAGAATATGAATCGAAATCGCTCTAAACTAGCTAAGCCCATGGGCATAGCTACGTATGGGCCTAGAGGGCCGTGGCACCCACCTAATTCTATAAAAAAAATTTTAACATGCATACAATATAAAATTATTAAAAAATGCACAGGGTATTGTAGACGGATTGCTTTTTTCTCTTCAAGAAAACACAGCCAATTTAGGATAGAGATGTCTGTTCCAAGGATAGTCTCTCGTCAAACGCACCGTCCAAATCCCCCGTTTTTATCACCTGCTGAATATTGGAAGCGATCTATATACATTCCTTATATAGATTCTTTAATTTCATCACTGGACAGAAGATTTAATGAAGAGAATAGGCCAGCGTTTGCAATTCATTGTTTGCACCCGTCAAACATGCTTTCTTTGAAGCTGGAAGAGCTTAATGATGCCACAAAAACGTTTGAGCATTTTTATGAGTTGGATGATTTGGAAGGAGAAATTGAGCTTTGGTATAACTCTTGGCAACAAAAAAATGGGTAAAGACGAATTAGCCGACTTAGAGCTGGCGAGTATTTTGAAAGACGCTGGATTATTTTATCCAAATATAAGGAATGGGTTATTAATTTCACTGTCACAGCCTTGCACTACTGCAAATGTTGAGCAGTCATTTAGCACTTTAAGGCGAGTAAAAACATGGTTGCGTTCCACAATGACTGAAGCTCGTTTAAACGGTAAAATAATATGCAATTTTATTTATTATCAAAAAATAAGTATATTGTATATTGCAGGACTATGTATGCTAATAGCGTAGACAGACGACAGCGTTAATTTGCATTAGCAGTCTTAATTCAAATTAACTTGTGAATTATCCCCATCGCAATGTGTATTAGGTTTGATATAAATGCACGAAATCAGACTGAATTTATACTGAATTTAGCTTTTTCAATATGGCAATGCTATTGCCACTCTCTTATCGAGTGGAATACAAAGCCTCATGTTGGTATTCATCCTCTCCATATTTTGAACTTTTTCACAAACTTTTGGAAAATATTAAACCTACAAATTTCCACAATTGCCTTTCTCTTATTTCAGACTGTCCTCTTGCTATCCCAAGTTGTAGCAACACGTTCAGATTTATGGTTGCTAGTGCATGTACAATTCTTACATTATGGAGCAGTTTCAGCAAAAGTAATTTCAACTTTCTTTCAAATATATAGTGATTTTTCACCAACAGCATAGCTGCTAATCGTACTTTTTGCCTTCTATCCATTTGATTTCGATGTAAATGCCAAAAAAATTAGTTGACAAACAAACAGCTGTTTACTAAATGCAGAAACTGTCGTCTGTCAGCGTTAAATTTTAATTCACATTAGTGAGCTTCTAATGCAAATTAACGCTGTCGTCTGTCTACGCTATAAGAGTCCACTGAAGATTGGTAACCGAGAAGAAGGACGAATTTTTGGAAAAAATTCTAGCAAAATTTTCAGAAGATCATAAAGAATCATAATCATAAAAAATCATAATTTTCGTGGCACCACCCTATTTCATATTCTGGCTACGCCCTTGGCTAAGCCCTTTCTGCACAAGCGGTACATATAAATACTGGATGAATTTAAAAATTTCGTTATTTTTGTGTGAAACTGTGTCATGTCCTCTACAATATCAACTAATGTTTTTTTTACCTGTTAATCATTGTCAGACGTACGTCATATTAATCCTACAAAATACAGCTTTAAAAAGAGTCATGAAAATGTTGGGATTATGAACTGGAAAAGGTGCAAATTCATCATCGATTTGGAAGCCGTCTCCATCATGTTAATAGAAGTACATTTTTTGCAATTATTTATTAATTGCGATAAACTGCATACCGTGCAAAAGTCGGATATGTCTGACCGATTACCTGAGAAAAGAGTATTAAAACTTGCCGTAAAATGTAGATAACAAAAGACACTCCTGGATCAACAGCCACCTGTATGGTCATGTTTTAAAATTTATTTTATTTTAAGGGAAATTTGGGATTTTCGAGACAAACATAAATTTCTTTAAATTCCATCATGCACATATTTATGTACTTTGTTTGCGTTTGTGTATAAAATACATGTCATCACATCGTGTATTTCTCTTCTCGCAACTTTTTGTCTGGGGCGAACATGACAGGAAGCAATTTTCTTAATTTTCGTGAACCAGTTCTTTCTATCAAAAAATTTTCCCATATTATGCTCTAGATTAATTGTATAAGAAACATACAAAATATTGCTTAAGTGGTACTTAAACAAGAACCGTTAAGAAAAATGTCTGCCCCTTAGGGGTTACTTTCGAAAAATGCCAGCAGCAGTCAACATTATTTAGTACGTGCTTGCAACAAGATGTTTAAAGTTTAAAGTTTAAATTGTAAATCTTGGAGAAGAGAAACGTTTCATTATGAAAATGTTGCACTAACACACACGGACAGGTGTGTTTGGTCATGTGTATGCAAGCAAGCCCATGTCTGCTGTGCAAAATGGTATAATATATTTTCGTTTCCGTTTCCGTTTAACATTCAAGCAATCATTCATGTAGTTGAATGAAGGAATGGAGAAAACAGTGTTATGTTCAGCTTGATAGAATTTCTTACACCCTTCAGTATTACAATAATTCATTAATTTAGTTTGAGTATTCGAATTTTTAAAATTTTAGAGATTGTTTGTTGATTGTTTCAGAACTTATTTAAATATTTATTTACAATTCTAAGTGACATAATTGTGCATACAAGTCTTCCCTTTGGTTTTTAGGCTTTTGCAGCATTCCTTTACTCAACTTTGCAAGCTACGTCAACTTAAAGCATCTACATTAAAAAAGTCCTTAAACTGTATTTTTATTTATAGAATTTTTTCAATAAATTAAAAATTTTTTTGTGTGATTTTATATTTTTATAAGTGGCCTGCTGTGGTAAAAATGACACATGTTACAGATGCTTTGGAGATTTGTATCACTATATATGAGCAGTGTTCTTTGCACCACCCTTATGGATGCGATGTGAGTGCTACCACTGGATTCTGTTGAAAAAGGGATGTCTTTGACTTATGCAATACATGTGCGTTACACCTCACAATGGAACGGAAATACGTCGAGGCACTGCAACATCCTGTCTTCTGAAGCTAGGACGCAGGGGATGGCTACTCTTCCCTGTGCAAGCCCTGGATTTCAAAGCGTGACGTATAGAATAATGGTACCCCGGAAAGGGGAAGAGACATGTGCTTGAGATGGCTCCAAAAATTGCAAGGGTGTCGGAGTTGAGGCGTACTACTTAGGGGATTGAAAACTTCCCATTTCACAACGGCTTACTGATCACTGATTTTTTTTTATAAATTTGGAAACCCATTCTCGATTTTATTTAATTCTCCGAATTATGTTACTATTAATGCTAAATATATTTTTTGGAGTTAGCGGTTTTACTTATGATATCCATTTTCCACGATTCGAAACTGATTGGAATTTTTTGTAGTTTTCCTTCGAATCGATTTTTGTAATTTCACTTGACTTCTCCACAGATTTCTTTCTCTAGTTTTTTTCAATGCTTTTTTAGAACTCTTTTTCCGAGTAATGGTAATTTTGTCCTAAGAAATCTATTTATACAAAAAGAAGCTGTTTTCCGAGTGTAATACCTACTCTGAGCACATAATGAACCCGCTTCTGAACTCAAAAATAGATGTTTTGGACAAATTTTGAAAAAAAGTTTAACTTTAGCAATAATTTTATTTTTTTTTACATTTTTCGTGATACTTTACTTCAATTATAGTTTGGAGGGACTTTTCATCAAATTCGAAACCTTTTTCGCTATTACACAATTCTCCGAAACCCTCGTATATTAATTTTTTCTTAAAGGTAATATTTCGGAGTTTGAGACTTTTGAACGTTTTTGTGCTTTACTTCAGTTTGATTTTCACACTTTCAGTAAATATGACTATTAGAAGGTTTTCCTGCAATTGGCACAAACTATCAGTATTATTGGCTTTTCACTCTACAACACTTTATCCGAACAATGGAAATTTTTTCCTATATAAAATTTCTATTGTACATATTACGCCATATTTATAGTTTTCCGAATTTAAATAAAAGTGAAACTCATCCGCAAATTCGAAAATTAGCCTATTTTCGAGCTAGCGAAATTTTCCCCAGCTATTATTTCTCACAAATCAGTCCAAACAAAACCGAATAAACCCTTCAGAGACATCTCGTTTGCAACAATCATATGGACATTGTCAACTTCCATTTTATCTACAAGGACATGATAATACATTTATGTTGCATATATTACATACAAACAGAAGGACAAACTTATGTAAAACACTTCTTCTACCTGCAGTAAAGTGTGTGAAAAAACGTAATATCAACAAGAAGTTTGGAAAACTAAACGAATAAAACATTCAAGGAAAAAAAACAGAAACTATTGAAGGAAGCAAGTAACAAACATTTCTAACGTTCACTATGCACACATCCACACTAGTTTGTATGTGTGAGCACCAACGTTGCCATTTTTAGTTATTTTTCTATATTTCTTTTTTTTTTCAATACAAAAATGGGAATATTTTCCTCGTTTTTGTTACGCTTTTGGCTATAAAATTAGATCTAATTATTTTAAGTTTTATCTTTAAAATCTGTTTTATAACCTAAAAATTCTAGAACATTTAATAACTTCGATACTACAAAAATTACTTAAAGTAGAGAAATTAGGAAAAAGAAAAAAATAAATATATATGGTCATTCAAAAATGGTTAATTTCTTCTCAGAGGTTGTGGGGTTTTCGAATTGAGTGAATTGAGAAATTTGGCCACAAATTTGGAGCGCTCCCTTCTGTTCACTTCCATGACTGTTGAAAACCATATAATAGCTCGTAGACATAGACTTTCGGTTTCCAATCAGCGCCATCAACTCTGTGCTTTTTTTATTCCTTGTTAAGTTTGGATTTAAGGTCGCTATATGAGCGCACCTGGGAATCTAAAGGGTTGGAAAAGACTTCCAGATCCACAAGTAAATATCAGTATTTGTTTCTCAATAAGCAATAATTTTTCCCAAAAAGAAAGAAATAAAAATACATTTGTATTAGGATTTTTGAAGGAATAAAAATTGTTTATTGGGAACTTCGATGATCTTACCAGTTCAAAGGTTCGATTAATAATAATGATGACTATTCTATATTATTGACTATATGGAGGTCAAACTGACATGACAGTATTCACCTTATGAAAGTGAGAACAGTTTTATGCGATTCAAAGCAGTCAGCCAGCATTTATGATTATATATGGGTTTTAAATTAACCGCTTTTAATATAAGGATAACGTTTTTGCAATGTTTGATCTTAACATTTCTTTTTAAAATTTCGACGCACATAATTTTCGAGAAAGTATTCATAATGTTATTATTATATGGGCTATAAGTTTGATAAGAAAAATATTGGCATTAGTATATCAAGAATATTCTGGTACTAAAAAAAGCGTAAAAAATTAGAGCAAAATAACCTTTAACCAAGATTCATATTAAAGTTTTGTTACCTCCAGATTCTGTAGTCTTAGCACAGTGAATTTGTTTAAATTCTTAGCGATTTCGAAACCGGATAAAACTTGACTTAAAAAATCATGAATAAGATTAAATATGTATTAACGTTTTTCATGTTCAAAATTCAAAAAGATCAAATCGAACGGCAAGAAATTAGAAAAGTAATTTATAAAATGAGTACAATAGAGGCAAAATAGCTTAAATTGAAAGAAAAAACAAAAAGGGAAGAAAAAGTCATTAATTTCGAAAAACTTCAACATGTTATAAAACAAAAAATTTTCTCTCAAGAACATCGTACTAATTATGTACTATACAAGGTGGCGCCAATATAATGTCATAATTTGAATTGGCTATCATTTTTGGAAATGGTGCCGAATGTCACTGTGGTTTGACATTTATGATTTAGATATATAGAGAGTTTGTTGTCAACAAGCCGTGGAGCGATACAACCATCAAGAAAATGAAATTATTGCTACTGCTTTTTTTACAAATTGCCAGTCTCTTGTTTTAACGCAGCGTGAATTTTATCAGCGTGTTCCTCGTCGTCCACATTGCATCCGCTCAAATTGTTTGACTGACAAAAACTGTGGACTGCGGCAACACTGGTCGGCACGTTTGCGCTCGTGCACATGTGTGTGTATGTGTAACAATATAAGGCACATAAATTATTATAAATGTAAATGCAGTCTTATGGATGAATATATTTGTGACTTTTCAATACACGCTCGCACAAATAGATTTGATTTATTTGTTAGATTGCGTGATAGATGCCGTTCCATTTCGTGGCTCCTGTAGTGATGCACTTCACACGTTATAATGCTTACGTCAGCAAGACACAAGTTTTACTAACACAAGGAGCAAAGGAGTGTGAATGTGTGAGTGTGCAATATTTTATCAAAATATGAATCACAATTTTCATGCAAATCACATGTGCCACATCCACATACATACATATACGCATATACATACATATATTTCGTATTGACACTCCTCCATATGTATAACCGGGTATGAACAGTGACTAATGAATGTATAACAGGTGTTAATTTCAAAAATTAGTTTATTGTTTTATTAAAACTTACAAATGTAAGTTGTGGCATCAAAAACATACTCTATTCTATTGTAGCAAACAGTGAAAGATGGCTCGGGTGGAAGGAGTTACAATACTTGCAACTAATAGATAAATATATCAGTAGCATCGCGGGTGCAGTTTTGTTTTATTTAAACAAATTTCTTGTAACATCACATTGGCTTTGAACTCATCCCTCCCAATCTATCGCATGTTCGTAAGCAGAAGCCTCGACTATCTCAACCCCTCATTTCGAATACATATAAAAAAACTGAAACTTTTCGTATTTAGTTTAAGAATTGTAGGATAGATTTAGAATTATTCGAGACTAGATTTTTAAGAAATATTTTCACTAAAAATTCTCATTTCAATTTAGAACGAGCTATTTTCTCTCTGAACGGAACGAAACTGAAATGGGCATCATATTACATTACAAGGAGCGACGAAATCCTAATCTCCAGCGATAATTGCATGGAAAAGTTGGGCTATTGAATTTATATTCTCTGAGACAAATTCATTAAAAATTCGATTAAGCCACATAATCGCAATGAGAAAGCTTCGAATCAAGTCACGAAATATACTAGACTGAATGAATTCACTTTCAGGTGGTCATATTCATATTCTTGCTTTAGGATACAACAATAGTCCTTGTGATAAGTTAGGGGATTAGAGTGCCGGACTGTGTAGATGGATATATATTTGTAGTTCATGGTTGGGATCTACATACAGCTGGAGGGACCATTGTACCCGAATATAGTAAAACAATACGTCATTGAACACTATTAACTGATCTATATGCACCACGCCCTACAACCCCTACGTTTACATATGCCATGGAATATAATTGATATTGAATTCTAAGGGGATTTGGGTCAACACTGGTTTTATTCTCACCAAAAGCTTCAAGATCACAAGCTGTCCATAAGGGGCATCTATAATGAGATTAGATTTGAATATTTTTTAGTGTGATCTGTGGCAAAAAAATTATCAACGATATGGTTGATATTATAGTATCCTCCGAATAATTAAGCCGACCCTGATCGAATTTCCTGTATTGAAAGCAGTTATCCAAAATTTTAAAAATGTACGAATATACAAGAAACAAATACTTTTTCGAAACTTTTAGACCAATAAAATTTTGTTTTATCAAAAAATATATTTTTGAAAAAATTCAAAAACTAAAACATCGAAAGGATTTATGTATCGGTTTCTCTGCTCCGAAATAAAGATGTTTCATTCACTCAAAAACGCTTTCAGAAAAGCAGCTTCCTAGGACATCATAACGCCGAGGTTCTATGAAAATCCCATTTACAAAAATTTTGCTGAAATTCCTTTTTCCAAAAGCTAGAAGTTGAAGTTCTCGATAAAATCGTTTACTACTCTGTACGTAACATTCATTCAGAATTTCAGAAAAATAGAACAGTAAAACTTCGATTTTCTGCTTAAAAATTTTGTTTTTGATTTTAACGCCCTTTATTAAAAAGAAAACACTAAACTTCCCGTACATACATATCTCATCAATATTCACAACCCGAAATTTTTGTTTAATTTTGCCAGTCTCACGAACTATTTATACAAACTTGCGTACAGCACTCGCTTCGTCGCTTTGTTTCGGTCAAAAATTATTTTAAACAAACCCAAAGTTTGGGCTACACGGCTTTAACGTTCAAAACAAGTTTGTAATATTTTCCAGCATTGTTCAAGCGTAAAGCCACTCATTTTGGTCTGCGAAGGTATGATAGTGACTGATAGTCAGTATTTCGGAAAGCAAAAATCAAAATGGCATATGATTTAAAAAGTTACTTGTATTTAGACCACCCTGTATATGTAAATGTATAAATAAAGTTTGATTACGTTTTCTAGCTGAAGCGCTAAATTTGCAAAAATCCTTGTATTGCATCAAACGTTTTGAATATTGTTCCAAATTCATAAAAAAATGCCTCTGGTTTTCTATTTGCTGCCAACTTATGAAATAATTCGCCTTAGACGCATGCCATGAGTCACACGAAAGCTGACTCAACAAAGTTTATGCCAAAGTGCTTAAATGATAGAGATTTTAGCATAATAAACGTAGAAACTTTATTATGAAAATCTGGTGCTGCTTTATTTTATTTTTATTTATTTATTTTTTTTAATAGAACAATTCTGTTTGTTGTGTCCAAACATCACCTTGACAGGATGTACACGTACATAAAAGTTTTATTTAATAACATATAAAGGATAATATCGGCTGCTGTCAACTTTAATCCGTCACGGGTATTTTCCGCTCAACCGACAATTTGGGACGAACTGGACCCGACCTCTATTTCTGAGTAAAAAATCAGTTCTGAGAGTTCTACTAAATCATACCTTGCGAAGGGGTGAAGAAATTTATAGAGTGTCTGAATGAAATGCATCGAAATAAAAATGGGAGTAAATTGAAAACAAACAAAAAAATAAACTTATTGACTCCCCTCGAACATTAACCGAGTTAATATGGTTCAATACTTCAATAACTTGTGCTGGGGTAGTAAGTTCGAGATTAAGTATAAAAAATAGTATGTTAATGCTTGTTTTACAGCCATAGGCGTAGCTAAATTAATTTCTACGATATCGACAGCCGCTGAAAATTGTTTTGTTTTAACGAAGATAAAAATTATGTCATATAGTAGAAACTCCATAAGAAAAACAGATTTTGTAGGGGTACGACATTTCTTCTGTGGGAAATTTAGCCCCTCAGGCACATAAATCTACGCTCAGGCAGCCCACACATTTAAACTTGAAAGGAAACACAACTAAACCACAGCAAAGTAAACCGCACCTAAAAGCAATAACCGACACACATACGAGAATTTAACATTAAGCACACACACACACACACCACTCAGGCATACATACATGCATTCGTATATTATGGACTATAATCAATCTCTAATATAATTATCATCCTTGTAATCGCAATTACGTTCTTTTTGCATTTTGATTTGCTTTTACATCATAAATTACAATGCTGCTGCATTTCACTGCGTCTGTATGTTGTTGCAACATGCTGCCTCCTAGATGAAATCTTGCGCTGAAAGCGACAAAATATATAAAATCAAATTAAAAATCTTGGCAAGAATTGTTTTCTTACTTATTCCACCTTGGGCTTAACATTGAATAATATGATTGCTGTGCAAATGCACTGTGCACTGTGCACACAACCTCTACATATTTTTCTATGCCTCCATCTGTTCATCCAACCGTCCTTCCGTCTGCCTGATGTCATATATGTATGCATTGCCGCATTCTATACTTGTTTAGATGTTCAAAGTTCTTCCTCATTGCCACTGCAACACATGAGTATTTATTCATTTGTGTTCAATACAAGTGTTTGTACGTGTTCACATGCACAACTCATGCAAATTTTGAACATTTTTCATATTCATACGCATAGAAAACGATTTTGGCTGCCTCCGCGTCCTACTCAATGGCATGATGATGACAATCGCAACTCACTCAGCCATCGTTTCTTCACTCATTCACATGTCCATCCACTCTCATTATGATTTGGCACAGTGGTGTTGAAACTGTTCGAAGGTAATGCGGATAAGTAAGTGAATAATTAATGATTTTATATGATTGGCCATCTGCAATCATTATCTTTTACATCATCATATTATTTTCAATGGTACCTGGGAGAGCAGGCTTTTCAAATGATTGCAGCAAAATTACTCAAAGGAATTGTGTTTTCCATACTTCGTTATAGAGTTCAATTTTGAATAAATGAAAATGCAAATTAGTTTTCAAATACTATTGTGCACGAAATATGGCAATAAGAAAAAAAAGCCGACATATCGAATCTTGTACACCCTTCACTTAAATATAAAATAGAAAACTACGCATTGAAAATATTAGATTTTGTATAAAATATGTTTTTAATATGCTTCACTTCTAATGGTCGCATAGAAATTAAAATTCACATTCATATGTAATATAGATGACAATACTAGATTTTGGTAGAAGCGGGGGAAGGTGGACCACCCCTATAAAGCAGTTTTTGTCATCTTATATCTTGAAAACTATAATAGTGGGATTATTTAAATATGATATGGGAGTAAGGTGCAGAGTCGGGATAAAAGGGGATAAGACAGATTGAGGAGGGAGGACTCCCCCTACAAAGTTTTAATGAATTACTTTAAATTTAGAAAACTGCAATAGTAACAATGTTCAAATATGATACGAGCAACTTTCAAGGAGCCTTTGAAATAAACAAACGAATAAGATGTTTCATTGAGTTGAACGAGAAGGAGCCATCACTCGAAACAGCTGAAACCCAACTCTAGTTTCAGTATTACTGAAACTATGAATTAAATTATGCATTTAGTTGTCAACCTTATGCCATCGACTTCAGGTATCTGAGTCGGTAGTGTATATAATACTGTATTTATTTCCAACTTTTTATAGATTATATATGAAGTCAGTATGGAGGTGTCCTACCCTTGCTTTCACATACTTATTGGTCAAGACAAGATCACATCTGCAGCATTTCAAAGTTTGAACACTCTGAATGTTATAGTCAGCCAGATACAGGGTAATTATATATACATTGATTTGTAAGGGAGGTACCAGTTCCCTTGCTCCTATCCGGTCAGTTTTTTTTTGACTCTGTGTGCCTAAAGAATGGGAAAGTGGAAACAGAATAGTAAAGAAGACAGAAATCAGAAAATGCCCACAATCTACGGCTGGGATCGAACCTGCGACCCTCTGACTATTAGTCTAGTACACTAGCGACTAGTCTACGAAGGCATCTAAAGATCAACCCACTGCAATTTTTAATAGTCTCACTGTTATATTAAATTTTACTTTGTATAGGAGGTATCCATCCTCCTGGTCATATCATAAATTGGTTGTCTAACACACACATACACACCTCAAGAATAAACTTTTTATGAAAACAGAGCACGTTTTACCGCTTATAACAAAATGGCAGCCAGTTCAAATTGAGACCTTACTTTTGCGCCACCTTTTACTATTGAATATTTAAGCGCCCTCTTTTTTTAATTGAATTTTTTACTTTTTTTCATAAAAGGGCAGCATCGCCCCTTTAGTCGCACAAGGTTAGGTTAGGTTGATTGGAGGGGTGTGATAGCCCATGTCATACGACATACACTTAAGCCAGTGAAGGCTTGTTGTGCGCTTCCAGCACAATGTTAATTCCCTTTTTTACACTTGAGTACCTCTTAAAGGAAAGATGATGAAAAAATGAACATGCAAAATCATTTTACAAATAGTCTGTCGTATGTGCATAAATAATGTTGAGTATAAAAATTAATTAATTTAGTTAATCTGGTACACAGAAAAAATTCTTTCAAAACAAATTTCAAACATATATTTCGTCTGAAGTAAATTTTATTTTCAGTCAAACTTTTTTATTGCCGCAGTTAATTATTAGTTTGAGTCTTTAGAATAAAAGAACACAATTTATTCAGAATTTAAAAATTCGCATTTAAAAATAAATAATAAATTTGGTTACTGAAAATTGAACTTTTTTCTGTGTATGTGATGGAAAACAAAATAAAAACTAAAATGATCTGATAACGACAATAGATGTGATGTATGTGCTTTTGTTGTTTTGCCCCATCGATGTCAAATTCCATTTTGTTGCTAGTAAAATGCCAACGCTCGGCCTCATAATGGGAAATGATAAAAATCTGTTTGAGATTCCTTTTAAAACGAGGTTCAGCAAGTGTTGCTTTTGACTTTGTATTTAAAAAAGAGTAAAATAAAAAGAGAAAAAGAGTAAAAGAAAAATAATTAGTTTAAAGCATAAATTTGTATTGGTGTTGAAAGTAAAAGAAGTCGAAGTTCTGGGCATTTCCCATATTCCAAATGGCAACAATCTTCTCCACAGAAATCTGAGTGCAGCTGCTAATTGCAATGGCAGTGGGATTGAGGAATCTGTCTAATTGAGTCCAACTAAATTTAAGACTATTATGAACACCTCTTTATTGAATGGGTGACACAAAATAGATCAGTATAAAAATTAAGTGAGAAAACATGCATTTTATATAAAAATCTTTTTACACGCATACAAAACGTTTAATAACTCCAAAGGATGCAAATTATCCCACAATCTTTTTCTGTTTGCATTTTTTTACTATATGCTCTTCTTCAAATAAAAATACTGCTGCTGCCACAATGCATATAATTTAATTTTCAATATTTATGATTTTATTTGTCGATTTTGAGGCGATTTTTACTTCAAGGTAAACAAATTATTTTGTTGTTTTTCGCTGTAAAACGTTACGGAATGAAACAAAAATTAAATATGAAATCGATTGAAATTTATTTGTTATTTTTTTATATTTTAATAACAAACACAATCTACGACGGTATTTGGTTTGTCAACAGAAACAGCCAGAGTCTATGGTAGGAATCGAACCTGCGACTCTCAGACTACCAGCCACTAGTCTACGAGAGCACTTATCGCGTCTCAATCGTTTTTGATGTAGATTTCAGTTATGAAAAAATCTGTTTTTTTATCACATATCGGAATATTAACAGCTTTCCTATAATTATATAAATGATTGCTCTTCAAGAGCAAAACCAAGAACAGCTAAAGCCACAACAAACAAAACATGTTTAAAAACTCTAATTGTTTTAACAATTGGTTGGGGAGAATATCCCAAATTTATTAATTTTCAATATTAAAATAAATATTTTGTTTTTAATTTTTGCCTGATTGCATACAATCATTAACGACCGACGGGGCCTTAATTGTATACATGTTGCAAGAAAAATAAAATAGACTCACGTTGCATGTAATTGTTTGTTGTGTTGTTTGTATAAAAGCATTCTAAGCCGATTATGATTACTCGTATGTATTTTGCAATATGTGCTTTAGAGAATTCTCATATTGTGTTTGATTTTTTTGGCATATGAATACGAGTGTGAATGTTCTCAAACTGCTTAAAGTTCACCGACCAATGAAGTGTCAGCATATGAATAGCTAAAGCCACAACAAACAAAGCATTTTTTGTAAGATAAACAATTTTAACACAAATTTTATATCAATTCTCAGTTGCTAAGAATATCTTTTAAAGATGTAAAAATATATTGAAGGGAAAATGTCAACACTTTCGCAAACTAATGGAAGATGTTAGATGCTGATCAGTGTGAAAAGGCTATTTCGGTGATTACGATTGGCCAAACAAGCTCTCGAATGGGCTAACATGGTTGCCAAGGCACATGCACACACAAACCTTCAACTACAGAACAATAACAACACAGATTCTTAAAACACGTCAGAACTGTATTGGCAGCATCATTAAAACGTAAATTTATTTGATCAGTTTGTAACATTTTCTGCAGGCGTAATCCATAATGATAAATGTTTTCTCACATCGTTTCGACTATTCAACCACAGTGCCGTCTAACTGACAGTGTCTGTCGTCATATGGTCTCGTGGTAACAAAAACACAACAACAGCAATTTAGATACAGCGACTGGCGAGATGTTCTATCAGTGATTGCGAACAAGTGTATGTGTGTGTGTGCATGTGTATGTATTGAAGCGTTTCTGGTAGGATGTGACAACACACGTTTCATATTGTTTTAAGCAGAATCTCCTAATGTCTATTTTCTATTGTATTTTCCCTCTACTTACATGTGCTTTATTTCTAGCCCAATAAATACTTAAATGCAAGTGTAAGCAAATTTGCATTCAAGTGATCCATTGTACTATTATTCACATCTTTCTTTTGTTTGAATTTGAACAGTTTTTAACAATTCATTTGGAAATTTCATTTTGTGTTGGTGAATGACTTTGTTGGCGAATTATTATTTCATTTTGCATGGATTGAATTGTAGTTGCATTCAGCCATACAGCTGTTATTGTGTTGAGATTTTTGTATTCGAATGCATTTCCTGCATTAGAATTAAATGTCAAAAAAATAATAATCTTTCATATGCATGATGTACAGTCATGGAAGCACTAGTTCACTTATTCATTAGTTTTTTCTTTCTCATTTTATGTTTGTGTAAAACTTTTGGAAAGAAAAGAAATTGATTTTATGTTTGCTTTTCAGAGAAATTAATGCAGTTGCATAAATTTGTTTTGTCTTGTTTGAATATAAATAAATCAAAGTTATTTGAGCAAATAATGCAGAAAAATGAACATATATTTTAAACATATTATAGTCATCTACTTGTATTCTTGTTCATTTACAAATGTATTTATGAATATGAATCAAATGCATCTGTACTCCATGGCAATTTGTTTTTTTGTTTGTTTTGTTTTATTTAACAAAATGTCCTTGTCCTTTGCAAAACTGTATAAGTTTTGATTAAAAAACTAAATAAATGGTCCAAGACTTTGATATGTTTCTTCGTCTGAAATAGCACAAATTTATCAAGACCCATATTTCTAATATTTTATAGGCTTTAAAACACAATTAACGATTGTAGTTCATTGCATCTATTGTAACTATTAACCAAATATATGGTTTAGGTAAACATAATTATATGGTTGTAGTCAATTCAATTTAGGCCTCTGTAAGAGACAAAACATTGTTATACTTTAATGAGAAAAGATAAATAACGAACTTAAGTACAACTAAAAAAATAATTTTTATCAATTCTACCTGAAGTCGTTAAATTTTGCAGAAAAAAATTTCTCAAAATTATCAAAATTATTCATGGGGATCATCAAAAAATCTCCATTAAATAATATCAATTTTATTATATAAAGATTTTTTAACAGATTTAATTCGTATGTGCGCACGTATTATAGTAAATAATTTCAATAGTTAAAGGACCAGATAAAAAATTAAACAAAACTTTGTAGTCGTATCGAAGACTGTTAATAAGTATAACAAAATAAATGAATAAAACAATAGGGTGAAACTTTGACAACTTTTGGAAATATATTCAAAAATATACCATATTTGTATTTAGATATATATACATATGTATGTACATGTGTATGTGAAAACATACATACTCAAGTAGTATGAAGAAATGCATACAGACGAGGGCTGTCGCAAAATTTGGCGACCTCACAAAGCCAACACAACAAATTTGAATACTCATGGTAATCAATAGCTTTGATACACTGTTTATGGTAAGAACTGTCTAACCCCATTAAAATAGCCACCAAACGCAGACTCCATCTCTTCATTGTTGGCAAATCTTTCACCAACCAACCATTTTTTCAAGTTTTGAAATAGAAAATAGCCCCAAGAAGTTCGAACTTTAATCAATTGATTTTGACCAGCGCAATAACGGATATATGAACTGGTGCATTATCTTGATGAAACAACACTTTTCTTTTTCTTAATTTCATCACTAAAGCGCTGTAATAAATTATCATAATAATTCCTGTTGATTGTTTTTCCTTTTCAAAGATAATCAATCAAAAATTATTACACGCTCATCCTAACAAAAAAAAAAAAAACAGATACCATGACCTTTGCTTCAGATGAAACTACGTTCGCCTTCTTTGGACATGATTCGCACATTCATGCCCTCATGATGAATAAGACCAGGGCTTAATATGTGTTTTTTTTATTTACACTGCTCTTTTCCATATCCTCAAATATTTACATTTGAAAAATGACAAAAAATCAAATTAATTGATTTTTATTCATAAATTTTTGCAATATTTTTTCTGTTTACAAATATTTAACCCAATGACACTAATTGTCAACACGCTGTCGATTTGTTTTTGTGACCGCAATGCTGCCACATTATTGTGACAACCCTACACGTGAGATGCGTAAACAGTTTGCAACGCAATGCTGTACGACGAATAATATCGGAAATGACAGTGATGAATGTGATATCCCAAACGTCATATTGAGTCCGAAGCATAATGCAATTTGTTGCTCGGTGTGGTAGTCCTGAAATTTGTTTGATCGCATGCAATTGATGGAAGGAAAGTATGTCGTGAAGCATATTCAGTGAAGTCCTTACAAGCGACAAACTTGATCGATTCGCACGAAAAGCACTAGAAAATTCAGTTATCGTTGTAAAATCTGCTTTGAGACCATAAATATGAAATCTACTTGAAAAGTACTTGAAGGCTGTACAAAGAGTTGGTAATTTTATTCAATCATGACAAATATTGACAAATATGGATGTACTAATTACAACACAATAAATAGTTTATTAATACAAAATAATTTAATTTAAAGTCTAATCGATTTTGTGTAATTTTTTTATGATGCTTTTTCTTACGAACATTTCGAAATAAAATAAATATTTATACGGAGGTATACGGAGGATTAGGGTTTTCTACAACGACACTTGTCGTTAAGAAAATTAATGCGACAGCTTATCTCACTATTGCAGCTCTTCTGATAAAATAAAACAAACAATAATCATGTAAGAGGGTGACCTTTTCCCCTGTTCCTGTTAAAGTAGTTTCCTTCAAACTTAAGACTCAGTTTTGTAGTTTCCCAAATATAGGATTTTCATTAACTACTTTGTGTAAGATGCCCCGTTTCCCACTGCAGGTTAAATTATTTGTTCGGAAAAAACAATTTATTGCAAAATAATCTACATTTGTTCGTACCACTTTATATGAGGATACCCATCTCCTCCTTCTTATGCATCCGTGTTCTCGCTCGAATAATTAATTTATTCTAATAGTAACGTACATTGAATTTGAATAGTCCAACTTTAGTAGTTCTTCAGGTACATACAAATTGATAATTACTTTGGAAGGGTGTACCCGCCTCCTTCCTTTCAACGCCATATACACTTTATTCCCGCAGTAACTTGCATAAAATTTTAAGATATTCGCAATTGCAATCCACCAGATATAGAATAATTAATAATTGCCTTGTATGGGGGTACCTTCCCCCCTTCGTTAAAAAGTAAATAAGGCTTTATCTATTTTCCAATCTTCATTAAGTTGATCGCAAAATTTCAGAACGATTGGCCTTGTCATTTGACTACATTTATATAGATAAATGTCAGTAAAGCCAGGAATGCGATCGTTCAAAATTCACAAATCATTCGTATTTTCAACGCCAGTGCAACCCTACTCTGCTGTGTGGCAGTTAAATATGGCGGTTTGCTGATGCCATAAACAGGGACTAAAGACATTTCTCAATAAGTGTCTACGAATCATAGGTATGTGGTATCTTGTGGCCAAACAACATGCCAAATAAAATCCCACAGAATGTGACAAACGAAGAGCCAACCGAAACTCAGATCAAGAGAAGGAAGTGCAATTGGAAAGAGCATACGCTAGATAAATGCAGAAGAAGCAATTGTAAGAATGGCTTTAGACTGGGTCAAGCAAGAAAATAGAAGTCCAAGACAGACGTCCTTACATGACGTGGCGAAGAATGACATGACCAAAATTAATAAATTTTTGGATGGATTAAAAAAAATCAAACATTCATAAGAGATTTCTGTGTTTTTCCTCCGACGGGGTTTGTTTGAATTTGGGAATATTCAAGAGAACACTGAAGATGGCACAAAGCCGAAACCGGTCTGGTTACAAACCAAATTTGACGTGGGATGACGGAAAATCGTCCCAAATTCATAAGAGATCATTATAAATATGTATCGTTACATTATCCGAGGAATAGTAAGGGAAATAAATTTACGGACTTTTATTATTTAAAAAAATAAGATTCAGATCGGCTTTACATATTCCCATATACAATTAATTTCATTTTGTCACCGATTCAGGCACATTAAATTTTAGGGCTTTAAGCTTCAATCGACTAGACCGCACAACAGCTTTTCAGATGGTTGGATCATGTTGCATGATGTTTGTCTAATTTTCAACAACAATTTCAGATCTGTTATCAAAATTTATGTATCATCAGCTCAATCTTAGAAAACATGACGCATAATTACTAATTTCATAAGCTAAAAAAATCTCTTATTGGACTTCGTTGATGTGAAGGAGCGGTTATAAATACTCCAACAATAGCCCAGCTATCATGTGTATATCTTCCAATAACCTCGATAGCGTTGCTCCATCGCAAGATAATAATTTTTAAAACTAAACCACAATTAATTATATATATATGTTCCCATCGATCCTATAAGGAGCATAGGGCCTCAACAATTAATTATAAATTAATTAATTTTTTGTCAAATTCCTTTAATCTCAAATGGAAGTAGTAGTAATAGAAAATTCAGGGAAAATGTTGCTATCAAGTTAAAAAAAATATTTAATTTTTTTATAATAAAAATGTATTTTTTATAAAAAAAATCATTTGCTAAAACCAGAACAGAATAAGATGAATCTTTTTTCAAATAATTTATGTCTTCAAATTAATTAATAATAATAGCGAATTGAAGAAAAATGATGTTATTAAGTTAAAAAAAAGTATTTTTTATAAAATAAAAAACAACCTTTTCTAAGACTAGAATACAATTTCAAAGATTTGTGGAAGTAATTAAAATTGTTTTCCAAATTCCTTTAACTCTTGTGGAAAATCGATAAATCGATATAATCGATTGAATAAGTTACACATTCCCCTAAGAGGGCCAGTATCAGTATAATTCGTTCAAAAGAATTTCAGCAATAGATAAAATTTTATGTAAAAATCCATTAATCATATTCAAAGTAAATGATACACTCAGCATAGTTCTACGACTCTTTGATGTAGGAAGCTTTGTAAGGACAACATGAGCGGGATAAATTCGGGGGGTTGAAGCGAAGTCTTCGAAGACAAAACAATAGGAGTTGTTTTGCATAGTTTCAATTGCGTTGGAATGAGTTTGGCAAATAAGATTCCATATCATCCAACCATATTCTAGAATTGGACGTAACAATTGATACGCATAAGGCTTTCCCGCTATACGAATCACTAAAATGTTTAGTCCACCATTTCATAAGGTCGGGTGTACGTCTGGCCTTATTTACTACAGTTATTTACCCCAGCTTGGGGTCTGTAGTGCTTTCGCTTGAAAATCTCTTAAGAAATAAGTTGCGGTAATCGCCACATTCTTTTTCCCAAAGAGAGTTAATACTCGGGCAAATAATGCCTACTAGTTCTTTAAAATGTTAGTGAGAAAATAATAGTCTGGTGGTCTAATTGTTAAAATGAGAAGAGAGAACTTCATTCTATTGCGCGTTTTATTAGTTTTTATAGCAATGTCGCAGCGCCTCTGTTGTTAAGTAGACGCATTAACCCTCTTAATAAAATGGCTACAAGACATGCAGATTAATGGTCTTAATTCACCCACGATTCTACTAACATTACCGATAAAGGAGTGCATTGTGATGTACATCAATCGATGCCGATACTGTTCAGAGTAAAGTGCTATATGCCTTCATCACTTTAAATAGTCCAACTATTATGATATTGATATAACTTCAACTGAACAGGGATTGAACCCACGTTCTTAGTCTAATTTGGTTTGTAATGAACTACTTCAGTCAACAACGCATTATTTTACATTTCTTCAAATAAAGTTCAATTAAGTTCAAGTTGCACTATTTGCAGAATGCGTCCAAGCCATTTTGCTGACGTTGAAAATATTTGAATACTTTTGGGCCAGTTTTTAATAAACCGCGAAAAGAGTAACGGCTCAAGGTGGCTTCCCTGTGTAAATCCACTTTATGGTACTCGTAAGCTCAGCAAGCCGCAACATCTTTTTATAAGAATTAAATGATTGACTTTATCGAATGCCTTGTTGAAGTCATGATTGATAGTGATAGAAAATTGTAGGTTTGTGGTGGTGGAACATCCTTTTTGAATTTTATGTTGATGAGGGAGAACAGAACTTGACGCTTTGTAATAAAAATAATCTGTGATTAATTTTTGAAAAAGTTTGGATATAACATTTATTTTTTCAATTCCTTGGTCATTTGTAGTCTGGAAAATAAAAAGACTCAACGGATGTATTGAACATTTGATGAAAGTATTTCAGGATATTTTATCAGGACAGTAATTGTAAGAGAACTTATGCTCTTTTAGACCATTTTATATCAAGAAACTTGAAGGATATTGCTTGATTTTCAGCCAAGGAAACAAGATTATTGAGTATGTCATCCCAAGCCGCATATGTTTTCGTTTAATCTTTGAATTTGTAGAACAGCTTGGGACTTCGTTTTAAATTGTCAGACATGACGTGCCTTCCTTAGGGCGTCCATTTTTTAAGCCTTTTTTGCATGTAAAGCTTATCCACTAACGTTTATTTGTGGCTCCTAGAACAAGTAGGACAAAGCTTTGTCAATTCTATTTTTAAAATTGAAGGTGGTTTGATTCCTAAGAAAATTTTTGGTTTTCTAAAGACTCCGTTTACTACTTTCGTTTGGGATTGTGTGTTGTGGTATGGCTCTAAGGAATCAATTTAAAACTCCGATGGGAACTATGTGACAGCCCTTATTTATATAACGTGTGTAACATATTTTGTTTAAACCGGTATATTCGACCTGACTCAGAATATCTTGTATAGTCAACAGATAATCCAGATCGCTACAATTTTTTTGTACTCTTAAAGTGAATTCACCCATTCGTTTTGAACGTTCCGAACGCTTTTTTTATATGTAGTTTGAAGTCTCTATTTTTGAGACAGAGAGAGAAAGAGAGTAAAAACCAATTCAAGCAAAAATTGTTCCGCATTACATTTACTCTCTTTCTCTCTCTCAAAAATATAGTGACTTCAAACTATAGTACATATAAAAAAAGCGTTCTGAACGTTCAAACGAATGGGTGAATTCACCTTTAGAATGAGAAAATTTTTTCGGAGCGATTTTTCGTCATACCCCATTCCAAATTTGTTTTGTAAATAGATTTATTTCGGTTATGTGCCATCTTCCGTGTTCAGTGGTCCAGTTAATGATTGAAACATTTGTTATGGAATACACTAGAGCCCCGACTTGCGTCGTCCCGATTTGCGTCGTTTCGATTTGCGTCGCTTTTTAAAAACTGGAAAAATTCGATTTGCGTCGTTGCAATATCAAGTTGCGTCGTTTTGACCCCGATTAGCATCGTTTTGATTTCGATTTGCGTCGTTTTGATTTCGATTTGAGTCGCTAAAAACGGTTAAATTGTTTACTACAGCATTGTGGATTACTACTTTTAGCATTTGTAGTGCCTGATATAGCTTCTTTTCTGTCTTTTAGCATTTTTACAACTTCTGGCCTGTACATTAAGAAGTTTTAAAATTGCGTAAAATAAGGGGAATTCCCTTTTCTTTGTTATATAAGTGGTGCTAAGAACAACTGTCTGGTTATGGTAAGAATTTAGCGTGTTATTTGCCAAAATCATTTGAAGACAGCTCAATGTAAGCTAAATAAATTAAAATTTTTTAATGCATCTACTTTTTATGAATATACATACATATGTACATATGAATTTAATCTTTATTATGTTTTTTCTTAATTTATTGTTTTATTTCTTTATAATAATTACATATAAACATGTGTTGAAGTAAATGAAATAAATAAAAATGTATTCATACTTGTTTTTTTTTTTATCAAAAATAACAATTTTTTTGCTTTTTTGAATATTTTCCCCAATATATTAAATTTCAGTGCATTTATATAGAAAAATGTGATTCGATTTGCGTCGTTTCGATTTGCGTCGCGTTTCTCCGGTCCCCATTAACGACGCAAGTCGCGGCTCTAGTGTACATAAATCCACAAAACAAAAATATCCGATACATTGAATCATTTGAAAAGGAAGAAAATATCAAAGTGTATTTATTTTTATTATAATTTTTTTATTTTAGGAAAAGTAATACTCAGGCAATTAATGTCTACTAATTCAAGTCTTACTTCTTTGGGAAAGGGATAGTGTAGAATAAGACAAGATGGTGAAATGAGAGGAGAGAGAGAGGACTTTTATTTTTAACAACTCCACTGTTTGGCGTTTTTTATTATAAATTTATTAATTTTTATAGCAAAATTGCAGCGCCTTTGGTGTCAAGTAGACGTATTAGTTATCTAAGCTGTTGTGTAGACATTTCATTAACAAGTCGTAGCTGTTAGTCTGTTTGAAGGAGAAGGAAGACTTTTTAAGTAATAATAGTTCATAGCACTCCAACAAATAAGGAGTATGTGCAACCTTTAATATAGTTTTTTTTATTTTATACAAAGACCCTATCGCAAAGTGCAACTAAGTTCACGAAACTTCTCGTAAGCCACAACAAAAGTCTGATTTGTGCAGGAAGTGTAGTTAACACAGTTGATATAAAGGGTAGCATCTAACCCCTGTTATAAAGTTCAGTGCAAAACATTTTACATGTTTTTATGTACAACGTATTTACAAGTTAAGATGCTCTTGTTTCCACTGCTGCTTTTTTATATTATTTTTAGAACAGAACACAAACATACCTGAGAAACAAAATACGTGTAACATTTTTGTCAGAAACGAAAACACCATTAGCATGCAACATTGAAATTTAAGACCATTTTCAAGGTTAATAGAACTTTTGGTTGCATGATATTTTTTATTTCATACTAATGAAATAATACAAATCAAGGATCATGTTTTCGGAACAAATTATGCAAAATGGTGCGTGTGTCATGCAATGCACACTAGACTGTGAAAGTGCCTTTTATTTGCCGCAACAATTGAAAAATAGATAATTAACTAACAAAGTATTACAACTTTAATAAATTATATCGTTATGGAATTTGTAATAAAAAACTATATAAAATATTTCAAATATTTCTTTATAAATGATCACACTATACAGTTGTTGTATTTGCACTTAATTTTTGGCGCTTTCTTAAGTGGCACGTACTTATAATATTTGCTACAATTTATGACTTTTAGAAATAGTTTCGGATTTTAATACATATATTGAGCATGTTTTTTATTATCATAATTATTATTATTATTGTGTAGCATATGTGTACGTACGTTTTAATAAGTCCCATATAAAAATATTTCATGCACTAGATTATGAAAAAATTATTTAAACTTGCATTTTGTTAGCAAAATAGTGCTCGTTCGCTTAAATTAATTTATGCTTAAGTTTACACATTTACTTTTTATGAGTTTCTATTACAAATATGTAAATGAAAATTACATTTCTCTTGAGAAATCCTTACAGTAATTAATCGTTAATTGGAGATGTTAAAATTTGGGCATTCCAAATCACGTGAGAACTTTTTTGTGTGTACAATAATAATAAAAATTATGGTATCCTTTGCTCATACATCATTTGCACAAATAGATTTAAGTGTAACATCACCAAGACAGTGGTGAAAGACATGAAATACACTTGCACACTGATGAGGGATTATAAAGACCTTTATAAATATCATCGCTATATATTCTGATGCACAGTAGAGCAAACTGTAGTGTGCAGCGCTTAACCAAGAAATTTGTGTAATTATACAATGGGATTTTTTGAGGATATGCTGTATAAAAATTATGATAAAAAAACATTTTTCATGTGCAACATATGAATAAGAAGCAACTTTTTTCCTCTTTCTACCAATATAATACTATTTTTAAAATTTAGTAATTTCTAGAAATACGTTTTTTTAAAGAAGAGGCTGTTTTAAGTTTATTTTGCATACAGCTGTAAGGCTTCAAGCCTTATTTTAAGGTGCAACATGAATCCCCATTTACTGCATTTATAGAGATATTTTAAGTATAGAAGTATATTTTGAAAGTATCAACTTAAAATAGGTTTAAAGTAGGTTTATGCTGACTTTAAAATTTTCATATAACAAATTTTCTTGAATACTTTATTAATTAAGAATTGTTTGTGAAGTTGTTTTAAGTTTGTTTACACATGACCGTAAGTAAAAAGCACAAGAAAAAAAATTTGTTAAAATTTTTAATTAATAAAAACTTTATTTTGAACTTAACAACTTGTAGTAAACCAAAACGCATGTACAAATCGCTGTGAATTTGAGGGCAGTCAGCGGGAGTGCAATAGATAGGATGTGCTTTGAACTCACGCAGTGACCACAAATGATTATTAATGACATCAAAGTGATTAATTATCGATATATGTATGTCTTAAAAATGTTAAATGTAGCAGTGTAACAATTTTTTTCTAATTCATTTCTATTAAGTAACTTTCCGGTAATCTATTCATTTCTTTTAGTACTCGAATGACATCTATTGCAAGTTTGTGATCAAATTTACAAATTATAATGCACGCAAACAAGGATTTTTTTTTCAATTTGTTGGTAACATATGAATCGAGCCATAGATGTATATCTATGATTTTCAGATTTAATATTCATATTTGTATTCCTATTTCTTTTCGCGAATATAACCTCAAAGTGACATTCGTTACATCACTAATAAATACAGGTAGCTCTCGTATGTCGCGCTTTTCTGCAGAACGTATTACGGTACTTCTGTGTTCAGGTCTAGCAGACGAAAATAGAAAATAATCGTAATAAATTAAAGGAAAATGTTTTAAATCTTATTTTATTTTATAATTTTGTTTTAAGTAAATTAATTGAACTGTACTCAAAGCCCATTAATAAGGTCTACGCAATAGATAAGGTGATTCGTCAAATGATTGTCACTTGGGCATTGTTGTAATGAATTCGCCTTGCATAGACCTTATAAATAGGACCTGATTTTGCTTAATAATACATGAACATACATATGAAATAAATATTAAGACGTCAGTTCTCTTTTGCTTCCTGTAATGCGGTTTCATACAACATGTGACTTTTTCGAAGCGTATTTACCGCGCTATTGGAGGACTATGCGTACATTCACATACAAATCCCAGTAAATTCCATCAGTTTCATTACGAATTTACGAGATTTATGCTGTTGGCGTATGAGTTATACGAATATGTTGCCGACATATTCGTAATACGCTCCCATAGTTGATTTTATATTGACAAAGGAAATAAAATTCGCGTATACGAGTAGCATTACACATGAAGCACTTTATATTTTCATGCAACCATATCTGGTGCCTTGCGGACCAGGTTGGCATATTGGCGAGGGGCATGTACTTCTAGAAACGTTTCCGTTCGTCTGTAAATGGTTTTATTAAACACAAGTTTCTATTGTTTTTGAAAGTTTAAAATTGAAACTTTCTTAAACTGTTGTTTCCATAAAAACATTCTAAACCTACCAAAATAATGCGTTTTGTAATTTTTTATACAATACTCAATTCTCATATTGTATTTGATTCATTTGGCATGAAAATGTGCCATTGAATGTTTTCAAACTTAAACTCCACTGATGGTTTGGTGTAGTGACCAATGAAATGCCGGCATATGAACAGGTAAAGCCAAAACAAACAAAACATTTTCTGAAAATAAAATATTGAATGAAGTTGTTTAAACTTTTCCTAAGAATTTTCTAAGATGAGCAAACAATTTAGTTATATGAAAAATAATAAGTTAAACCTTGTAATCCGTCAAAGTCGGGATAAAAATAATCCGAAAAATCATTGATCTGAATTGATGAATAATACATGATTCGTGCACCAACCAGGCTAATTAAAAATTTCAATACACTCGAACATTTATGTATGTATATATGTATACATGTACACATGATATCACAAATAAATTCCAATTATAGTTCAATGAATAGTTTTACATCTTTTTTTCAGCTTTTTTAAATCTTTCTAAGAAATGAACCTTCATTCCTGTCGTCTTTATATACTATCACTCTATAATTTCTAAGGCTTTAAAGCAACTTGTTGTGTCAGATGGCTTCCGTCCTTCATATTTTTATTAAATTTGACAACTAAGTTAAATCTTTCATTTATGTGAGCACCTTACAAGATGGCGTCACTACGCCAGCTGATTATATTTTGTTTTTTGCTTGTTGTCAGTTCACTTACGTGTCAAAAACCTTTGTTTGAGTGTGTATGATCTGGCTTATATACATGGGAGTTTTCTCATAATATGCGTATGAATTTTGTTGTTGTTTTGTAATAACAGTTCCAAATATTTTATATAAACAAAAATGCCTGTTTTTGTTTCATTGATATACTTGTATCGCTAGTGCTGCCACTTTGTAAAGATATTTCGCCACGAGCCAAACAAATAAGTTACAATTTAAATTATTACTTTCACAAAGAAAACGCAAATTATAATTATTGACAAGCTTGTAGGAATTGCCTCGAATAAGTCAATTCCCAGTTAAAACTATTTTGTCCTAATTGAATATTAAATTGTTTTCATTTCAAAAATAAACTCTGATACTCTCAAAAGATAAAAATTGCTGCAATAAAAAGCATTGAAAATTATCCAGATGATATACAACTGTATGCTGAAAGCTTAGATCCATTGCAATATTTTGCATTTGAATCAGCAGTTCATTACATTTGCCATCGTGCCCACTGTATCCTGTAAGAATCAAAGCGAATGTTGAAAAATTACAAAAACAGTTGACCAGAGATGAGACCAAAACGAATATTTAAGTAGTGCGAGTGTGTTCTAGTTTAATATTTGTTAAAAAGATACTGTCGTTTATAAATGTCAAATATTGAAAACAGACAGACGGCTTCAATACGAATAATAAATAATATTTAAGACAGAAAATATGTACCATAAATAAAAAGAAAATACAAAAAATGGGGCCAAATAAGTCGAATGAATACAGAGACAATTTTAAGTACGAACAGGAACTTTAAACTTGAATAATATTTTCGGTTATATAAGATAATAACATTTGCATGTGTATGTATACGGATGTGCAAATGTATTGTGTTTACACAAGCAGCCATGAAAATTTATAGGCACATACATACACATACATACATACGTAGTATGGTCGTATGTTTGCTATCATGACAACAAACACCCTAAACAAAATACAAAATACATAAAACAAAAAACCAAAAATATTTATTATATTATTCTTAATTTCGCTTTTCATGTCATTTTTAAAATATGTGTATGTATGTGTAAGAACAAGAAAAATCAAACTTACTTACTTTGATGTCTTGTTTTGTATATTATTTCCACTTTCCTTGAGCAGTTGTTCTATCTTTCTTATTTATTCATTCTGCTGCCATGGCTGCTTTTAGTTCCGTTGTGTGAATTAAATCCAAGTGATTGGTAGACAGGCAGGCAGTCAATTTGCAAATACGTAGAATGTTAAAGTTGAATTACAAACAAATTTGTTAATTATTATTTTCTTTTTTTTTTCTTTGAGAAGCACGAAATTTAATTTAAATTTTCATTCAACCGGAAACCGCATTGTATTGCACGCATCCATTATAAGACTCTCACGCACACTAACACTACTTTACTCATCCACTCACAACAAATATTGCTTTTAGAATCTAGAAAAACTAAGAAACGTGCGAGCACAGCAAAAATATTTCCACAGACTAACTGTGTGAGAGTGAGAGAGTATAATTTGGCACATTAAACACGCCACGATGACCGCCACTAGTAGCCATTGACAAAATTCACTAACTAACACGAACGCATTTAAACACTTAACAAGACTTTGATGACGATTCTGTTGCTGACAGTATTTATCCAAGTTGTTTATGTTACAATAATAATTATTGTATGTATTGTTTTTTATATGTATGTATGTATGCATGTATTTACATCCATATGTAATACTTTATTTACCGATGTTTATGGTGTCAGTGGTTGCGTGCATGAACAAGCATGCACATTCATCTTTTGTATTTTTAATATACATATATAATTTTTTTTGTTGCTTATTCTCTCTAGAAATACCAACACATTAACACATAAACACATACTCTTACACCAGCTTCTTTTATTTTTATAGAACTACTTTATTTATTATTTTCGTTGTTTTTTTTAATTAGTTTTCTTTCAATTATTGCTTTTCACTTTTGATATTCAGGTTTCCTTAAAATGTAATTATTGTTAGTGAGAAAACTAAACGGAATATTCTTTCATTCTGCAAATAAAAAGCAACTTTCATAAGAATCATTTACATCACAAAACAACTTAAAGAATTTGAAAGAAAAAAAATTATTCCACGTGTCAAAACGTTTCGACTTTACGAAGCCTTTTACATTTAAGGTGGATTCGCCCATTCGTTCTGAACGAAATTTTCGTTCCGTACGCTTTTTTTAATATGTAGTTTGACGTCTCTATTTTTGAGAGAAAGAGAGTAAATTTTGTGCGTAACAATTTTAGCTTGAATTGGTTTAATTTTAATTTTCGTTCCGAACAAATTGAACTGTGCTGCCACATACATACATACATTTTTTATGCAAAATTGAATTAAGCTGCCACATCATATATTATTATTATAATATATAGAGTATATTTTTATATTTATTTAACTCAATAGCTATTAGAACAAGCACTCGACTTTTATTCATTTGTATATTTTTATTTTATAAAAATTTGTTTAACTTAGAACACAGCCACTGTGCTGCCCGCTTGTAAAAGTAACACACATCATTTACAGAGTTGTTCCATATGGTAGCTTTGTTTCTCAAGAACATTTGTTCGATGTGGGTGAATCGTTTGTAAGCAAACTCTCAGTAAACTAAATTTGTCTCACAACAAAAATTTCGTTCCGAACGAATGGATGAATCCCCCTTTATATCACAGTATAACGACGGCATGAAATAAGCCCTTCAGCAAATAATTTTGCAAAAGATTTATGAAATAAACCCCTAAAAACTGAGAGGTTATTTTATATGCAATAGCAATCAAATTTTATTAAATTTAATAAGGCCCCAACTAAATAAAGTAAAATCCCCGGAGATAAAATAACACCCCATTTTTATGGACTTGTTATATATGATATAAAAAGTTCCGATTTTGATAAGGAGGGATGAGTTTCCATTGTACATTTATTTGTTTTTATTTATTTGCCACATAATTATAGAAATTTTAGTTTAATAGAAAAACGACATGGAGGTCTTGTTAAGCTTTGTACACACGGTTGTCAGATCTTACAATATTGTAAGACCTGGCAACATACTAACAATGTAGTGACAATGAAAAATTGTCACCCAGAAGTAAATTGTGTGTTCAGACGATCGTAAGAAAATCTTACAATTTCATTGTCAGTTAATTGTCTGACAATGAATTTATGTGCCAACAAAAATTGTCAGTTCACACGATTGTCAGATTATTGGATGACAAAAATTGCCAGATCTGTTGTTAGGCATTGTCAGAAAATTCAAAGCATATGTCAGAAAATATTATCTGAATTTATGTATACATAACAGAAAAAAAGTTAAATTATTAAAGTGTGATACATTATGGAAAAGAATATAGCAATTATGACAATTTTAAATGGATATTTGTTGGAAAGTAGTGAGGATGAAGATCCAATAGTAAAAAAAACGTCGCAAAGTTTGGGTAAAAGATTGGGTTCGTTACCGCCAGGAGGCGGGATTTTATTCCAAATTGCTCATCCAATTAAGAACTGACGAGCCGGATTTATATCACAACTTTCTACGAATGGATTCCGAGCAGTTTGATTATTTCCTTGGCTTAGTAACTCCACATATTAAAAGCGTACTTTTGTGTTTCCAAAAACAGCATTGGTTTAAAGTAGCGCCAAGCAATTTGAAAATTGTCATCAGTGCCCTGGCCTGATTTTTTTTACGAAGCTTTTCGAGATTGCAATTGAAAGAGGTACGCAGATTTGCCCATTTCGCTTTGCAATAACAGATATGGTATCTGCCACTTCCTGCCACAAAACATCTTTGGGAAGTTTATATTCGGCGCAACCGGCGTCCCATAAACTTTGCCGTACCTCAACTTCCGAGATCAACTTTAGCTGATCTTCATGAGACCAAACGGTTTCAACTTTTTTACGATAGGATTTTTGTTTCGGCCTTGTTTTCTGGACTCCGTTTGTGGCTGAACTGAACATGGCAGTTCAATTGGCTGGAAACTTCTGACAATCATGTCTGTGCTATCGTCAGAAGCCATATTCATTTTTATTTTTGGTATTTTATTTTTTTAGCTTTTTTAATTTTTATTTCTATAATTATTTCACAAATTTCACTTTTCACATATGCTTTTACAGCTTTGCCAATAGAAATATTTTTCTGACAATGGTGTTATTGTCAGGTGCATAAATTTTCTACATCTGCCAATAAAAAATTACCTTACAATGTCTGCCAATTATCTGACAATGCCTGCGATAGGTGTTCTCACGGTTGTCAGATGCCTGACAATATTGTCGTCTTACAATGGACTGACAATGGTTTTTCTGACAACGTTGTAAGTAAAAAATTGGCAGTTCACACGATTGTAATACATTTTCAGACAATTTTACTGGCAATGTTGTAAGATCTGCCAACCGTGTGTACGTAGCTTTAGACGAATATTAGAACGTCATACCAGGTAAACTCACCAGTGCAACATTTAGTGCAATTCTCTAACTACTCAATGTAAAAAAGAGCAGACCAATATGAGAAAGCAAAGAAAATATTCAAAAATAGTCAAAACAAATGAACAAATGAAAAAAAGTTATCAGTTGCGCTGTCAATTTCATCTGTTATGAATTCGCCCCATATGGAACATATAAAAACGAGTCGTGTATCATAAGAAAAAATGAACATATAATCAGCTGTTCAAAACAGTGATGGGAATTTCAAAGTTTTATTTCATTTGTTCTTATATTTATATAAAAAAAACTATTTATTTTATAAATGCGTTTTAAATCACATACAGATGGAAGACATATTCAGCAAAATATTATAGTTGAATATTTTATTGTTTGTTGTTGGTTTGTCTGCATTTCATTGGCACTAACCAAATCGTCAGTGCCCTTTAGCCAAATCATGATTGAAAAGCATTCAACCTCGTATACTTATACTAAAGATTACAAATACTGTATGAGAATCCAAAAATGCAGGCATATAATCAGCTAAGCCAACAACAAACAGTAGAATATTACATAATTATTTTGGAGAATATCTCTAATAACAAATTTGATAAATATTATTATAGTTGAAGTTAATTTACTTCACTCTAGGAACGATTTTGTAAGTATATTAAAATTTTAAATGTCTTTTTTCGTGTTAAGAAATAAGTATATAATAATAGATATAAGAATTAATATTATCTACATATAAGCACCAGAAAAGGTACAATAGTGCCTTCACTATCCTACAAATGTCACATATTAACGTTATGAAATTCCATTTTATACAGATTGGGACGTGTCGACAATGTGACATTCAATTTCGGTAAGCATTTGACATGGTGAAATAATTTTACAAGGTAGCAGTCCTACGACCACAAGAGCCACAATACAAAGCATTTTATGTAAAATTCATGGAACTATCACAGAAAAACAACAACAAAACTCACACACATGACAAGAAAAATGTCATGTACAAGCCAGATCGCACGTACACACCCATACAAAGGTTTTTGACAAGTAAGTGAAATGAAAAGAAGGAAAAAAATAGTCACCGTCATAGGGATGTTATGTTGTAAATTTATTTCTGGGTGGCACTTGCATTATTTACAAATAACAAAACTGATCAACTTTTTCGTTAGAGGTCGGGGACGTGCCGCTTATTGGGCCTTAAATTCCATGAAACATTTAGGCTCTTATTTCGTTATAAAACAAAAATTAATAAGACTTCAAAAAACTTGAAAAAAATCTAAAAACTTAAATTTTTGTTTGGTCTTCTGTACTTTTATTTGGAGGCATATTTAATTTTTTGTTTAGTCAGTAGGTTCCATTTATGTAATATATACACATACATATCGTCACCTAAAATACAAAAGTTTATAAGCGAAAAAATAAGATTTTTTATTGATTAGGATTTAATTGACCAAAATACATCATCTGCCCACAATATTTACCCCATATTTGTCTAATAATATCGATTGTATTCAAAATTCAAAAGGTCCCAACAACAATTTCATAAACCAAAAAGCCGTAACAATGTTTACATATATGTGAAAACCTAAAATATATTAGAACGACGTTGCTATGAATTTCACTTTGAACAATTTTTTTTATAAGTTTGCTTTTTTGCCAGCCAGTAGCGAAGAATGTTGCGGATTTATGTATGTGATTTAATAAAAAGAATTAATAAAATGGATATTGATAGAAAAATGATTACACTGACGAAATGAAAAATTATAATAAAAATTTGGAAATGGAATAAGTCGAATGAAAGGAACACTAAACACACGATTAACATAAAGGAATATTTGTAAAAAAGCATGAAGACAATTTAAAGATAGAATTATTTCAAAACCGTGTGAAAAAAGTCCATATTTACCGAAAAAAACCATTGGAAAAATATATTTAATTATTTTATTATTCGAAAGCGTTAGACGTAAAGTAAATTCATGTTAAAACCTCTAGAAGATCAAGTACGAATATATAAACATCATTCTATACATGTCCAGGCAAGGGCGTAGCCAGGATATGAAATAGGGTGGTGCCACGAAAATTATGATTTTTTTATGATTATTACAATTTCGATCTATTTGAGGAGTAATCTGCGTGGATCTTCTGAAAATTTTGCTAAAATTTTTTCCAAAAATTCGTCCTTCTTCTCGGTTACCAATCTTCGGTGGACGCTTAGCATACATAGTCCTGCAATACACAATATACTTATTTTTTGATAATAACTAAAATTGCATATTATTTTGCCGTTTAAACGAGCTTCAGTCATTGTGGAGCGCAACCATGTTTTTACTCGCCTTAAAGTGCTAAATGACCGCTCAACATTTGCAGTAGTGCACGGCTGTGACAATGAAATTAATAACGCCTTCCTTATATTTGGATAAAATAATCCAGCGTCTTTCAAAATACTCTCCAGCTCTAAGTCGGCTAATTCGTCTTTTTTTTTTGTTGCCAAGAATTATACCAAAGTTCAATTTCTCCTTCCAAATCATCCAACTTATAAAAATGCTCAAACGTTTTTGTGGCATCTTTAAGCACTTCCAGCTTCAAAGAAAGCTTGTTTGACGGGTGCAAACAATGAATTGCAAACGCTAGCCTATCCTCTTTATTAAATCTTCTGTCCAGTGATGAAATTAAAGAATCTATATAAGGAATGTATATAGATCGCTTCCAGTATTCAGCAGGTGATGAAAACGGGGGATTTGAACGGCGCGTTTGACGAGAGACTATCCTTGGAACATTGGTTGTGTTTTCTTGAATAGAAAAAAGCAATCCGTCCACAATACCCTGTGTATTTTTTAATAATTTTATATTGTATGCATGTAAAAAAAATTGTTATAGAATTAGGTGGGTGCCACGGCCCTCTAGGCCCATACCTGGCTACGCCCATGTGTCCAGGTGTGTTTTCATATGGAATAAAAGAGAACATGTCCAGAAACTGGATAAATTTCAATAAAGAATAAAAGTAAATAATATTAAAACGTATTTTTTTCAAAGGTGATTAGACTATAGATGCCGCACGCATGCGCATGAATATTATTGCAAATACTGCGCGTCTAATAAAGAGAAAAAATATATGTTAAATCTGGCGTTCCGCAGGGTAGTCACCTTGGGCCCATTTTTTTCTCGCTTTTTATCAACGATTTACCATCATCAGTACAATTTTCTGATATACTAATCTATGCTGATGACGTCAAGATATTTTTGAATTCGGATGATCAACTTGGTCAGTCATACCTGCAGCGAGATTTGGACTCATTTTTTATTTGGTGTAAGGAGAACCTTTTGGCTTTAAATGTCAAAAAATGCAAACATATGCGTTTCTCCAGAAGAGTTAACTCTAGTGGATATTTCACTTTAGGAGGTTGCTTATTGGAGTGCGTTGATGAGTTTCTTGATCTTGGAGTTCTGTTTGATCGAAAGCTTCTCTTTATCAACCACATAAATACGTGCATTAATAAGGCACGTGGTGTATTTGCATTTATTAAACGCTGGGCCAAAGAATTTAATGATCCAGCAGTAACGAGGCAACTATATACTTCCTTGGTTAGGCCTATTCTTGAATATTGTTCTGTCATCTGGGACCCTCACTATAACATCCACATTGATCGTTTAGAGTCCGTACAGAAGCAGTTTCTACTTTTTATATTGCGTAATACATACCCTAACCGTTCGTCAAATCTTCCATCATATGAATTCAGATTAAAACAAGTTAAATTGCCTACATTGAAGAGCCGCAGAAAAGTTTTAAATGCAATATTTGTTATTAAACTTATAAATGGTGACATCTGTTCCGAATTTCTGGTAAATGAGCTGACGTTTAACGTACCGCAACGATCCCTACGTCAATATCATCCTCTGGCACTGCAATATTTTCGCCAAAACTATGCTAATGCTTATCCTTTCCGTAAAATTTGTTGTAGCTTCAATGAATTGTATAATGTTATTGATATGTCTTCTAACATAAATGTGATTAAACGTAATTTAATTTTATATTTAAATAACTAGTTTAGTTTTATATTTTTTAATTTAATTTTTATATTTAAATAACTATTTTAGTTTTATATAATTACATGTAACTTTTCTTCTTAAATATTGTTGTCTGTAAGGATCTTATTAATCCATAGACTAAATAAAGAAACAAACAAACAAACAAACGTAGCCACTCCTGTATCTTCTCCAAAGTCGATGGCCTTAATCAAAAAAAAATAACTTTCCTATCTTTGAACCTAGAAATGAAATAATAAAATTATCCAAAATAAAATGGAACCATCTTCTGACACAAAAATGTTTACTTCCACTTGATTGCCACAATTTTTGGCATAATATGCTCTACCCAGATTTAATAGATACATTTTAATTTGCAATGTATTTTTAAATGCATTAATAGATTAGTATTTTTTTTTTTTAATCTTTATTCGACACTCTCCGCGGCTCTTAAAAAAACAAAACTGCCGCACCTGGGGACCAAAAAACCGGAACGTTATTGTCGAGAAACCAAACTGTCACATCCTCAGAAAGGGACAGTTTAGTGTAGATTTATGAGTGGTGGTGTCATTGGCCCATTTTTCATTTCAATCAACGGGGAGTGCTATAGAGCCATGATTAGGGACAATTTATTGCCTGAAATCAAAGATATGAACTTGAATAATCCTTGGTTTTAACAGGATGACGCACCTTGTCATACGGCTCATCAAGCAATAGATTTTTTGCCGTCTTGAATATGTCAATTGACCGCTTCGGAGTTGCGATATGACCCCTTCAGACTTTTATGACCGGGTTTACAATAAGAAACTTTTTTTAATTTAATTATTTTTTCTTCCTTGAAGCTTCATTTACACTCGTCATTTTTTGTTGATAAAATTTTTCTTCTTCTTATTGGTGTGTATATATGTATGTGCGAATATATACGAATGAAAAAGCAAAACAAAATGATCGCACACGCATATGCATGCGTGCAATAGTTTTTTTATGGCTTAGAGCCTTTGCCTCTAAACTAATAATTGATTCAACAAAAATTGACAAGTGTCAACACATACTATGGATACATGTAATTCAGAATTGATTCAAACTACACACTAATATCTTCCGATGATGATTAGGAGGTGGAACCGAAAACTGTCAACAAAGTCGGATTGGATCAACTCAAATTAATGAGATGGCATTCCAGAAATAATGGAAATATTTCTTATTTCTAATGAAGCCAAAATGTATCAAAGGAATCTAAATTTGAAGCACTTTATTTTAGTTTTAAAAAGATAAATGTATTTGGGCCACCCTGTATAACAATAAAGGTAAGATGGATGTTGAAAAACTGGCAGACTACGTGCGAAACAGTTCGTGCCTTCATGAAAAACATATTTAGATTATAATGATGAGGAATAATACGCATTTTGATGACAGTTGCCAATAATGTTTGGCAAATAAAAGGTGAATTTAGTGTTTTTATAAAAAATATCAAGCGAATGAAATCTATGGACTCCTAAGCCAGTGAACCAAACTTTGCGGAAATTTTCACAGTATTTTTCTGATGGCTTGGCTATATATATATATAGAATAATTAATAATTGCTTTGTATGGGGATAACTTTCATCCCTTGTATACCTCCATGCTTGAAAAACTATAATATTTTATTCTTCCCAAGCCATCAGAAAAATACTGTAAACAACAATAGTGAGATTGTCCAAGTTTTCTGAACGTGTGCATTCTAACAAGATTGTTGCGTTATATGAGGGGGAGATGGGTATCCCATATACGAACTAGTTTTTAACTATTCTATATCTCGAGAAGTACAGTAAGTAAAAGTAAAGTTCGACTATCCAAATTTTTAGTACATGTCTGCCGGACTAAAAAGTGTTTACAGACATGAGCATAGGGATAAAAAAGCGGGGCGGTGGCTACACTCATACAAAGTAAATATTAGTAATTGTATATCTGGAGAACTACAATAGTGACACTCTTCTAGTTTTCTGTATGTCACTATGGAACTAAAGTGTGTATTCGAGCTAGAATATGGCAAAAGATGGATACCGCTTATGCAAGGTAATTATTAGTTGTTCTATATCTGGAGAACTTCAATAGTAAGACTTCCTAAATTTTATGTACGATACTATAAGAATAAAGCATGTATCCGCGCAAAAGAATGGGTATAAGGGATTGTAGAGCCGGAAGTCCATATAGAAGGCATTTATCAATTATTTTATATCTATGGAGCTATAAAAGTTACTCTCTTCCATTAGATTGCTTTGACAACAAGCAATCTAAGTGACAACATTGTTGTGTTGTTTGTATAAAATCATTCTAAGCCTACTATGATTATGTATTTTGTTATGATTCATATACAATATTGAATTCTCATATTGTATTTGATTTGTATGGCATAAAAACCCGAGGTTGAATGTTTTCAAACTGCTTAAATTTCACTGACGATTTGGTTTAGCTACCAATGAAATGTTGTTAGCTAAAGCCACAACAAACAATGCATTTTACAAATTTTAAGTTTTATAAAAATTATTACCGAGAGCATTTTGAAACAGGAAACCTAGGACAAGATATTGTTGCTGTTTTTTTTAAGTGCTTAATTTTATTTGATAATCTGAAATTAAAAAACCAGTCACTATGTGTCACGGTGCATTGGTTTTGAAAAATTGTCGGCCCAAAATATTCCAGTAATCCTTTTACGTGCACGCGAAGGGTAGGAAAGAAGCGGATCTCTGTCCTTTTTTACGTTGTTCATGCCTCGATAATATCGACATAAGCCTCAATCAGTGAAACAAATACCAAGACCAGTGTCTGCTTTAGATTTTAGTGGTTTCTGCGCAGGCGTAGCTAGAGGTATTCCTAAGAGGGTTACAGCGCCCAGAACTCTTCTAGGCGAGGGCTACAATCCTTCAAGGAAGAAGAAAATTATGTAATTTATTACAAATCCCACAAAAAATAACAATGCCTGGGGAGTATTAAATTTCATCAGCTGCACCCAGACAGTCTCTTTTACGTCCATGTATCTCTAGTGGTCGGCTATCATTCTCATGATGACTTTTTGTTATTAGATACCATATTTATTAGGCTAGGTCCCATCATCGCATCTACATCTAAAATATAGCCAACTGTGGTTTTCGGTCTAATGCAATGACGCGCAGCCAATGCGTGCCACAATTATATAAACTAAAATCATTTAGTCGTCAATGAGACAGCGAAGAATGAACATGTGCACGGATATATGTATGAAATTATTTCTTTATTATTTTTATTAGCTTTTTTGGTCACACTGAACAAAATTAATATTCAAATTTATTAAAAAAATTAAACAAATTCTCAATTTTATAATTTTTCTTTAGTATTTCACTCTAAAATTTTCCTAATTGATCATTGTTAGGGAACAAGACAAGAAGGTAATGTGAAATTTTGTTCAACACATATTTAATTGCATTTTCCCAAAAGCAATTAATCCTTTAATTTCTGCAAAAAAAAAATTTATAAAAATATTTCAAACAATTAGCAAGTAACATCATTTCGTTAAAATTGAGCAACTTTTCTGCCAGTGTAACTTTATTTTACTCACTAATAAAAACATATTTTTTTAATTTTGCGCCTTAAAATTATAAAATCGCAAATCTATAATATCAACTTCTTCCATGCACGATCTGCAAGCATATTTTTACTCAGATAGTGTTTGATTTTCCTATATCTTGTAACTGACCGATAGTCCAGTTACTCACCTAAATATATCACCGCCATGGAAACCAACCACTGCAATAACTTTATCTCTGGTCATTCCATTTCTTATAAAATTTGTAACGAAATGCTCGTAGCAAAGAAAATTATTCTTCTATTTTTTAATGCTATCCTGCGGCTTCAACACTATTCGGCTGAATGGAAGGTTTCGATGATCACTATGATCCTTAAGCCCGGAAAAGATCACACGCTTGTGAAATCTTACACTCCTATTGTCTAACATCTCAAAGCCGTTTGAGAAACTAATTGCAAGCAAGCTGACCCCAATACTGAAAAGCTCTAGATGCATTCCATATCAATTTGGATTCAAGAATAGCCATAGCACCATCAAACAAACAGACAGTCTTTTAAATGTAGTAAGAACTGCGTTTGAAGAAAAAAATATTGTTCAGCTCGATTTTTGTGATATTCTTCCGACGGGGTTTGTTTGAATTTGGAACGATTTTCCACAAAGCCGAAACCGGTCTGTTCATAAACCAAATTTGACGTGGGATGACGGAAAATCGTTCCAAATTGTTCAGCTCTTTTATTGACGTTTCCCAGGACTTTGATAAAGTTTTGCACGAATTAATAAATTGAATCGGAAGTTACCCGTAAACATTTACAACCTTTTCGTAAACTACTTAACTTGTCGCAACTTTATTGTTAGAGAAGGAAAATTTTTAAGCACACCGCAGCCAATAGAAGCAAAACTTCCTCAAGGCAGTATATCAGGTCCAATCTTGTATTTATATTTTAAGCAGTAATGTTCACATATCGACTTTGGCTGATGATACAGCTTTTCTAAGCATCCATGAAAACGCGCAAGAAGCTTTCCTCAAGTTCAAGAATACGTTTTAATATTGAGAAAATGGTTAAAAACATGGAAAATAAAAGTGAACGAGAAAAAATGTGTTCGCAAACATCTCCTTTTATCCAAATTAATGGCCAATCAATAAAGCAACACAATGAAGTCAAATACCTCGGCATTCACCTTGATCGTCACTTAACATGGGAATTGCACATAGACGCCCAATTGATACAAATCAAAATAAAGGCTGCTCAAATTAATTGGCTTATGGGAAGAAATTCAGCACTAAGCCTAGATTGCAAACTTCTTCTATACAACGCGATCCTAAAACATATATGGCGCTATGGAATTCAATTGTGGGCCACCGCGTCAGCATCCAATACAGAACAAATTCAAAGGCGTCAAAATAAAATCCTTCGTATGATTACAGCCGAACCTTAGTATGTTAAAAAATTCGCCCATTCATCAGGATCTGGACGTTCCTTTGATTAAAACTATGGTTTCAAAACATGTGACAACATATTTAAAGAAACATTTTACATTACAGAGGCCACACTCGGCTGAGAAGGAGCGACGACACTTTTGCTCTTAGCCGAACACGAGAGATGTGAATACAACACAGAAGAAACCGCAGAAAATTGTTGTATTTGTCTGGCATTGGCTGCGCTTAAATAAATAAAAACTTAGATTTAAGATTTAAATAATTTTAGATTTAGATTTAAATAAATTTTAAAGATGTTTTCAATATAAACTATAAAAAAACTAAAACTAATAAAATTCTAAAATATTTTTTTAAATCTTTTTTGGTGGTAATATATACAAACACGCTACCTTGTGAAAATAATAACAATACAACCAAATATTTATTAAAAATTATTCAGGATATTGCCCAAATTAAGGCGTTAAAATTTTATTCTTCGTTTTAATTGGCGCCAATAAAATGCAGGTATGTACATAACCACACAGCTAAACCAACAACAAACAAAAAAGTATTATATTTTTTTTTTTTTTTTTTGCTAGTATGAATTTATTGTATCTTCAAACTGAACTAACAATAAGTGTTCAAATCTTAAGTGTAAATATTATAATTAGGCCCAACCAGTGTCGGACATAAACTTAGTGATAGTAATTAATAATACATAAATGTGTTAAGCACAAAAATATTCAAAAAATTCAATCTGAAGTGTGGCGTATTAAGGCCGTAGTATCCCTCTTTTTTAAGCGGATGTGTCCAGGAAAGTTCAAGATGTTACGAGCAAGGGGATTAGGATGGAACTCGAGTTTCGTTAAATATTTGCCTGCATATTTTGCAATTTCAGCGGTCACAAGTGGCATATTTAAATCACGATGTAAAATTGAATTTTTCATGTACCAAGGAGCCGATGTTATTAACCTTAAAATTTTGTTTTGCATTCGTTGTATTCTCTCTACATTGGAAGCTGAAGCAGTGCCCCATAGCTGAATTCCGTAACACCATATGGGTTTCAAAAGCGACTTGTATATTAAAAGTTTACAATCTAGACTGAGGGTTGAATTTCTACCAATCAGCCAACGTATCTGGGTTAATTTAAGCTTCATTTGTGTTAGCTTAGAGTCTATGTGGTGTTTCCATGTAAGCCGTCGGTCAAGATGTATACCAAGGTATTTCACCTGTGAATGTTGAGGAACAACTTGATTATTGATTCGAATGGGGGAACAAGTGTCTCTTCGTAGGGTAAATGTGACATGAACACACTTTTGTTCATTTACTTTTATTCTCCATAAGTTCAACCACAGTTCCAACAGCTTAATATGTTCCTGAAGATAACGGGATGCCTCGTGAGGGTTTTCATGCATACTAAGGCAGGCTGTATCATCGGCAAATGTAGAGGTGAGGATATTACTGCTCAGAGGCATATCACAGGTATAAATTAAATACAAAAGTGGCCCCAGTATACTCCCCTGTGGCACCCCAGATGAGATAGTTTCGGGCACACTCATGAAGTCTCCTTCCACGACAGTGAACTTCCGGGCAAGAATGTAACTTTCCAATAGATTCACAATGTTCATTGGTAGATATGTCTTCAATTTCAAAATCAGGCCCTCATGCCACACTTTATCAAATGCCTGAGAAACATCAATAAAGAGGGAAGAACAATACTTCTTTTCTTCAAATGTTCTTCTTATGAAATGAACCAATCTATGAGTTTGTTCAATGGTGCTATGCTGACTTCTAAAACCAAATTGGTGGTCCGGTATGCATCCATTATCAGCTAGAATTGGGGACAATTTTGTCATGAGCAGTTTTTCGAAGAGTTTTGAAATTGTTGACAGCAAACTTATTGGCCTATATGACTCAGCCTTAGTAAGATCTTTGCCCGCCTTTGGAATCATTTTGACCATGGCAAGTTTCCAGCTGTGTGGATAATACTCCAGTCGCAAAATGCCATTAAAAACAAACAACAGGATTCTAATAGCAATACGAGGAACCTCATCAGCATCTTGTTACTAATTCCATCAATACCCGGGGCCTTCTTTGCGTTGGTTTCAGCAATTAGTTTATTTACATCACGCATCTTAAACTTTATGGGTCGAGGGGGTAGAGCAACTACACTCGGCAAATCAACACCACCAGTACATGAGTTTGGGGTAAATACGTGTTTTAAATGCTCAGCAAATATGTTACCTTTTTCAGTATTGGTTCTTGCCCAACCTCCGGTAGAAGTGCGCAAGGGTGGTTTAGACTCAACGGGTGTTTTAAGTTTTTTAGCAGCGCGCCACAAGGAGTAATTAGATGCTGCTGTGACATCGAGACCTTCCAGATAGTTCCTAAGAGAAGCAGATTTTTCAGATGCAAGCAACTCTTGGAGTCGTTTAGTGCATTCTCTAAGTCTGATTTTATGTTGTGGCGATCTGTGCTGTTGCCATTCCCTTCTAGCTCTTCTTTTTTCACATACGAGACGTTCAATATCCGCAGAATAGATTCTATTAAACCCAGTCTGCGGATGGGAGGTAGTGGCATGTTTAGCAGCCTGTTTAATATTCTCGGTAAGATTGGCAATGTTGAATTCGATATCATCGGGAGTTCTAAGCCTGATGTTCTCCGTACAATGACTACTGAGATATTTTTTGAACCCCAGCCAATTAACCTTATTTATCAACTTCGCATATGGGTGAGGTAAGTCACTTCTTAGTGGGCTACAAATTGTATTATATTTAACAAAATAAATATAATGTATACATATAAAAAAACGGACTTGACAAAAATATATAAATTATTTGTTCAAACTTTGATATTTTCAAAGCAGAAGGTCAGGCAATTAAATTAAAAAGGGGTTCGAAATGTTAAGAAAAAGTTCCAATTATAAAATATCAACTGTGTCCCTTTAACATTTTATTATAATTGCGTTCGTTTTTTATAGGCGTTTAAGAACAAAACAGAAACAAAGAAAAAAGCTTTAGAAATATACAAACACCGTTTTAACCGGAAGTAAATTTTGTGATTTACGTGCTTCCGACATCAGTGACGAACAAACGAAATACTCACACACATACTGTACGTTCCTCTACGAAAACAAGAAATAATATAACGAACAACTGTTGTACTGCTTACGGTTCCTACACGAATAGAATGAGTAAATACGATGTTTCACAATGTTGCATGTGTGTATGTACCATATATTTGTATGTGGTCGTAAATAGTTGACGATGTAAATGCTTTAGTCCATGTGTATGAAGTGCTTGCTGGTGGTAGTGGTGCTGATGATGATAATAAATGGTATCCGAGGTTAGTTATTTTTTGGTCACAGCAAAAAAAATTGCTTTTTCCAACAAACACACTCACATTCACTCGTACACTTTTATGTTGTAGAACAAACAAGCAAAAGAAAAGTTTTTCCAGCATGTGTAAATACAATTTTGTTGCTTAATATACTCGACCAAACACACACACACACACTCACTAGAGTATATTTTTGTACAGGTGCCAGGGATTAAAAAGTAAAAGAGAGTTATTGACAGTGTTGCCACTCTCTTGATATTTGTTTAAATGCAGGATTGCTTAAAGCTTCCTTGAATAATTTTCAAACAATCTTGTATATATTTTTAATTTTTAATAAAAATTTTTATAAATCGAAAGTAGGTTTTATGAAGATTTCTGCAATTTTCAGAATTTGCATCTAATGAACATACGTACTTGAATTTTATTTGTAAAAATTTTATATTTTCATATTTAGTCTCATTTTTTAATTATTCTAACTAATTTAATTGAAAAAAAACAGTCAAAACCTTCCAACCCATTGAAATTATAGTCTGAAATTTTCCAAAAATAAGGATGTGATAGTTGTTTACCTGTTGTAAGAAAAATCCGAACGAAACCATGGATATGAATACAAAGCCAAGTTTCTATCCAAAAAATCAACCGCTAAAAGTATTAAGATCAAAATGACGACCAAGTTCTTAATACGTAAAACACCATATCTTTTTCAGGTAACCTACTATCTTGGCACCTATAATCATTTCCCATATTAAAAAAGCAGCAGGTTACATGGAAATGAGATGATATTTTACCTGTCAAGATTTTGGCCCTGATTACGACCTAAACACTTCTAAAGGAGCTTCGTCTTATTTCCAAGTTTATACTGGGCGGCTCTAACTCTACTTAAAGGTTTCAGAAGAAAAATGGTAAATTTCATTATCTCTAAAGTTTGATACGTTGCGCTGTGCATAAAGAAGTGATATTTCCTGAACTAATAGAAACTTGCAATTTTGTATGTAGGATAGGAAATGCTTATACTCGTAAGCCATAAAAAATATAGAGAGTGGAAAATGTAGTCCTTTTAAACATTCGTAAAGGACGTGTATATCTGTACATAAGAAAAGTGAAAGAAGAATACTTTTCTAAAAAAAATTTGACCCAGAGAAAAGGACACTTTACTGGCCCGAGATGAAAATTTCCCATTTTCACGTTTCTCGCATCATTTTCTCACCAAGACTACTTTACTCGCTAAGTTCTACCTGTATACCGAATTTCAACTCTCTGGTTGATTACATATTCACCAGATGTTACATGTATTCCAGATTTTAGCTCTCTAGCTATAGTGGTGGTGCCCCATAATGTTGCTGAGTGAGTCAGCGAATATAATTACATATAATTTGTACACCTTATATCTCGGGAAGCTTTTATGATTAATCTTTTAAACTTCATCTATAAAGTTATCTTTTGTTTTAAATTTCATTATTTTGTGATTAAGTGAAGCAAGATTGTGACAATTCTGTAGGTGCGCCTGAAAGACTGCAGGAAAGACCTTTTAAGCGAAAGACCTTTTTTGAAATGATATAAGTTTCAGTTGTATGTTTCTTACTTCGGAAAATAGACTGGATAACAAAAATGAGCTTTCGAAATTCAGATTTAAAAAAAATAATATACATTTGTTATATTATTTTTTTCTTATATGAGGAAATGAAATGTATGTCTCTATGCAATAATCGGGGCATGAATTAATTCCCCAGAAAATAAGTCTCCAAATAAAAGTTTAGAGAGGTTTATTTAACGTTTTTTATGGGTCTTGTTTCATTATTAATTCGGGCGCCTTATTTCGTATGAATTAACACTCTAAAAATCAATAATAAAATATCGGTCGAAAAAGATTTGCAGTTTGGAGTTTTTTCAATAATGAAGCGTGATTTTATTTCTGTGTGAGATTTTATTTAATTTCGTTGTGGCCTGATTTCGTATTAAGAAATCTGGTGTTATCGCATGTAAAATTAAGGCCCTATTTGCGGGTTTTTATTTCACATATGTACCTTTTGGGAAATTATTTCGTGGGGAAAAGGTAGGAATCAAAGATTAACAAGGTTGTTTCTATGCAACGACAGGATGGCAGCCGGATTATCCCAGGGCCTGCTGCACCAGACCAATCAATCATCCATCTACTTAGTAGGAACAACAACCGATTGACGAAACTAATACAAGACAAAAAATAACAATGCGAAAACAACATCAACAACTCGTGTAAGATGAAGATGCATTGTGGAAGCCAAATGCTTCCGAGAGGTGTAATGCAGATGAAAAAAAAAGAAATCGAATTTAAAGTCGCTATTTTCAGGTGATTATGCATTAAGCAGCCAAACGTTTTTAATTCTCTGTTAGGAAAAATTAAAAATTTCGAAAATAGTAGGAAAATGATATTTGGAATCTATCGTCTGACCTCTTGGGCGCAATTAATTGTAAATATCACCTTTTTGTGTAGTAAAGAATAGAACATAAATAATTTGATTCATTATTTATTTGTCATTACAAGACATGATTTTCCAATGCTCTTCATCCTCCCACAATAAGAAACGTGAGGTTATCAATTTCATTCGATTTACGAATGTCGAGCTTTAAACAGATCTTAGCGTTTTGAAGTCGTTGGGAAAGCTTATGCACTTTTTGCAATGATGTCGGTATGTGTATGTGTGTAAAGTGTGGTATGGACTTTCAGCTTAGGTAACATTGCCACATTTTTGTAAGGACTCCATTAGAAAATGATGTTTTTTAATGATTAAAAATTTCAAGAAAACTGAATTCGCATACATATTCTGATAAAAAAAAGTGTAGCTAAAGCTAAATTTTTTAAATCAAAAGCATATGGCGGGAAATAAGTTCTAGCGCAGCACGAATTGAAATTCACTAGAGGTCTAAGATCATAACTTTGGAAAGTTAAGGATACATGGGAGCACAGGGCTTAAGGGCGCATTTAATACAAGACTTTTTGTTTCTAAGTCTCTACAATATTAAATCTGATTCTAAATGTAGCAAAATTTCAATATTTAAAAATTTGAATACCTGGGAGGTAGACCCGTTTTATGCTGAACGATATGAAACACGCCACAAAACTGAGCATCATAATTTTATGGCAGTTCTAGTTTTCACTTTATTCTATTTATAGTTGCAGCTAAAACTTAACTTTTAATATTTCTTAATATTAATTTCTTGATTTAGACAATTAAAATCAAATACTAATACGATATTTCATCTCTTTACGATTTTTAGTAAAATATATGGATAAAAAACACGGTGCTTTAGCCTGATTTAAAGCGTTCCATTCGCTTATCTGATTGACATGTTTAACTTCAAAATTTTAAAAATTTATTTTACATTAACAACTTTTTAATTTCATTTTAGTGTAGAAAATACTTTCATTAATACTCAAAAAAACTATATATAAAAAATCTTTGCTTCTTTATAAAAACTATTTTTTTAAATGTATTTTTCCTTAAATTGCGTATATATTTTTGTATTTGTTGTTTCATTATTTTGAATTTATATTTATTATTTTTCTTTTAGTAATCCCGCAAAATTTTCAATAAATTTTCCTCAACAATCTTGCAACTAAGATTCCCCGATGGGAGCACTGGTTTTGGTCACGTTAACTGGGGAGTGTTACTGTGTTTTTATTTGAATTCCAATTAATGGTTGGGTGTGTGGAGAACCACTCTTGCAGTAAGAGTGTGTGCTTTGCCTAAAAGCACGATATTCTCCCTTTTGAGAAGAATTTGAATCATCTATACTCGTAGGCCTTTGAATTGTATTTTATTTATATTTTTCATCTTTTTTCTCCCATTTTCCCACATTTCCACGCATACATACATAAGAAATGTGTACAAGTACAAAAATATCCATCTAATTGCAACGCTTGTTATACAATTAAGCTCTTGAAAATACTGATTTAGCAATAATAACAACAAGAACACCACCGAATCAAAAGTGAAAGTAATTTTTATATTCAAATTAAGCCCATTTAATCCAATTCAAAGTTCCAAGTTTTTGCCGATGGCAAAAGATGCAGTACATGCGTCCAGTTTACAACAGTGAATGGAATGGACTACCATTTGAATTACATTAGTGGCACACAATCATTTTGTGCGATTAGTGAATGAGGACTCAGCTCATATACTCGTATTGTACTTGTATGCTGAAGCCCGTGTTTGCAAAAATTTAGAGGCAATATAAGTGAAACTTATAACGTTTTTGCTTCTAACAAAAATGTTTGTCAATAGTGCAAAAAATAACATGTTCTTTTCTAAATAATATGTATGTATGTCTTGCACTCAACTTTATTTAAGGTAAAATAATATTCCTTTTTCAACTACTTTTTTTTTGATACAAAAAAGAAAATTCTTTTGTTTAATTCTCGCTTCGATATTTGTTTTTGCTTAAGAAGTTTACGAAAAATTATTAAGGTTCAATATACGGACATCAAATAATTCAAAGTTAAGAAATTTTTCCAAACAGTAGCGTGATCTTATGATAATGCGACCTTTATTCTATCGGTCCTTCCAATAGAAACTTTCAAACTTTGACAGTTGATAGCGGTGATATTTTTGAAGCTATATCTGCCAAAGTGGCAGGTACAAATTATAATGGACAGAAATAGCAATCAACAGCATGTGAAAATGCTAAAAGTGTTTTATCGAAATGGGTGTTCTGTTCAAGCAACGCGAGCGATAAAGTTGGTGTGAACTGTCCAACGACATCGCGCGATTTGATCCCACTAAAGTTATTCTTGTGGGGTTTCCATAAGTCACAGGTCTGTGCAAATAAGGCAAAACAGCAAAATAGCAGCCCTCAAAGCCAACATAGTCTGTGTCAGTTTGATCTATGCGCTAGAGTCATGGAAAATTGGATGTTTCAAATGTGCGTGGTCCTAGCGAAGCCGCGGCAGGCATTTGCACTCGCATTAATAGTCCTTTCAAATAAATAAAAAAATTATGATTTCTAACACACTCTTCGTTTTATTTAAATTTAAAGATGAGAAGTGCTTAATTAAAGACAAATTAAATCACATGCTCATTGATGTTGACATTCCTTTCCAGCATATTATGAGATATATTTCATTGTTGCCTGAACATTTTAAATATTGCTAAGGCAGGCATATATTTTTTTTGTTTTCGTAAGGATAATGTAACAGTATGCAACAATTTTTGTTCTATTGTGATTATGAAAAGGTAACAAGGATCTCGCTAAGATGTTTCTCATTTTTCTCATTTTGCTTCTCACTTTTTCCATTTATTTTATTTTTTTATTTTTCCATTTATTTGATTTAGGGTAGAAACTCAACGCCATGGGCGTAACTAGGTATGGGCCTAGAGGGCCGTGGCACCCACCTAATTCTATGACAATTTTTTTTTACATGCATACAATATAAAATTATTAAGAAATGCACAGGGTATTGTGGACGGATTACTTTTTTCTATTTAAGAAAACACAGCCAATTTAGGAATAGAGATGTCTGTTCCAAGGATAGTCTCTCGTCAAACGCACCGTTCAAATCCCCCGTTTTCATCACCTGCTGAATACTGGAAGCGATCTATATATATACATTCCTTATATAGATTCTTTAATTTCATCACTGGACAGAAGATTTAATGAAGAGAATAGGCCAGCGTTTGCAATTCATTGTTTGCACCCGTCAAACATGCTTTCTTTGAAGCTGGAAGAGCTTAAAGATGCCACAAAAACGTTTGAGCATTTTTATGAGTTGGATGATTTGGAAGGAGAAATTGAGGTTTGGTATAATGTAAAAAAATGGGTAAAGACTGATTAGCCGACTTAGAGCTGGCGAGTATTTTGAAAGGCGCTGGATTATTTTATCCAAATATAAGGAAGACGTTATTAATTTCATTGTCACAGCCGTGCACTACTGCAAATGTTGAGCGGTCATTTAGCACTTTAAGGCGAGTAAAAACATGGTTGCGCTCCACAATGATTGAAGCTCGTTAAAACGGTAAAATAATATGCAATTTTGCTTATTATCAAAAAATAAGCATATTGTATATTGCATGACTATGTATGCTAAGCGTCCACCGAAGATTGGTAACCGAGAAGAAGGACGAATTTTTGGAAAAAATTCTAGCAAAATTTTCAGAAGATCCACGCAGATTACTCCTCAAATTGTAATAATCATAAAAAATCATAATCATAAAAAATCATAATTTTCGTGGCACCACCCTATTTCATATCCTGGCTACGCCGTTGCTTAACGCTAATTCTATATTGCAAACTTCTTCTATACAACGCAATTCTAAAACCAATATGGTGCTATGGAATAAAGTTGTGGGGCAGCACATCGTCATCCAATATAGAAAAAATTCAAAGGCGTCAAAATGAAATTCTGTATATGATTATAGCATCTGCCTGGTATGTAAAAAATTCTTGCATTCATCAAGAAATAGATGTTCCACTAGCCCGCAACATTCTACATTACAGAGGCTACACTCGACTGAAAAAAGGTACACTCTTGCTCTTAGTCGAATACGACAGATATGAAGACAACGCAAGCTTTTGGTCTGACATTGGCTGGGCTTAAATAAATAATACTTTAGATTTAAGATTTAAATACTTATTCTTAGTTCAATTAAATTGAAGAATGAATAAATAAAAATTAGTGCTAAAAAAATTATTTGAGAAGAAGGGACACTCTCGTTCTTAACCACACACGAGAGACGTGTAGACAAGACTGAAGACGCCCCCGAACCAAAGCTTTCTACGCCCTCTATCTTAAAAATAATCTCCAGAAAATTTTATGATTAAGCTTTGTAGTTACCCAAAGCATAGGATAGTTAATAGTTTATTGGTATGAGGGGACCTTCTCTCTCCTATAACTCCAGGCTTTTGCCAAAGCAATTTATATGAAGAGTCTCTCTACTGCAGTCCTCTAGACCTAGAATAATTGATAGAGACCTCGTAATGGCGGGTTCCACTCTCCCCATCCTACACCTTTATCCCTTTACTAGCACTCACTATTCCTATAGTAACGTGCCACAGGTTAGAAGTATCAGCGTTGTAGCAGTTGCTTTGTGTGGGGGCTGCACGTCATCCCTTCAATACTTTCATATTTCTGCTTGAATCCATACTTTATTCCCATAGAGATATACATTGGATTTGCATAGTCTGAAAATTGCAGTTCTCCAGATACAGAATTTCTTCCCATTGGGGTTACCCCTTCCCAGTGGTATTCAAAGAAGAAGTCTATTTAACTTCCCGATCATCAGTTCTTATAAGGAACAAACAAACATACAACATAGATAATGCTTTAACTACTGCAACGCTCATCTTGATAACTTAACAGTAAAATAAATGCAAGTTGTTCTTCAGGAATGACACTTTCATTGCTTCCGAAGTATTCGTTAGTGCATTTTTTCGAGTTTTTAGCAAGTCAACTTTAGAAAATCATAGTTAAATTTAAAAGGCATTTTCATGGAAACAGAATATTTCTTAAAACAAACTGTAGCTATTAGCAAGATTCTAATATTTTCAGACTTCGATATCTAGCAGCACTATAAATAACTTCTCTCAATATAAATTATTATTAAATATTTGCTTTGCAAAAAAATAAAAGAAAACTAAAATCACTCTATTTAATACGTTTCGCATTGAGAAGTATATGTTAAAGTCATTTCGAAATTGGCAAAATTTGCGATGTGAATTTTTATGACTTCTTTGGAAGTCCTTTTTACTTAATCTGTCCCAAAAAAACATTCGCTTTTACAGCTACTCTCTGTACATAATACGTTGGCGCCATTAATTTTTCGTATGCTGATGTGGCAAACTCGTTGACTATTAAACACGTCATGATGAAACAATATTCTCAAGTCCAAGTCCGAGTTCAGTCGACAAAAATATCAATAAAATACAAATTAAGCGAACAAAAGAGGTAAAAGTGTTAAGAATGATTTAAAATATACATTAAAATATACATTAAACTGTGAAACGCAATAACATTTGATGTATAGTGGAGTTCGGCTATAACGAACTCCAATTTTGTTTGTTAGAGACGAAGTTCGTTTTAACCACCGGAATAAATACTATTTACTTCTAATAAATTATAGCAAGCAAAATTAAAACAGAATATATTTATTTTTTAATATTTTGATATGTTTATGAAACGTATCTTAAATTAATTAAATCGATTTAGAAATTTCACCTATTTTCAATTATTTTGATCGATTTGTAAAATAATTGTAAATAATTGTTTTAACGGCAAATAATTGTTTTGAAAAGCGTACAAATTTACAAACATTTTGTACCGAGTACATTAAGGATAGTTCGTTATAATTGAGGCGATAATTCGTTATAACCGTTATATGTTATAGTCAAACTGCAATATACTTTCCAAAGATCGGTGTTGTATAAAATCTTGAACATGACATCAAATCCAGTGAATAGGATCCAGAAAAGAAGACAATTTGCAATGACATGCTTATTTTAAAATCAGTGGATATGATCCCAATTTTCAATACTTCGGAATTACAAATTGAAAATCTTTATTGGCTTCTTTGGAAGTACACAGAAAAAATCATTCCCAAAAAATTTCAGACAAACATTTTGTCTAAAGTAAATTTTATAAACTTTTATCGTCTTAGGAAATTATTGCTTTGAGTCTCTAAAATACCAAAAAAATATATATATATTTTTTTTTTCAAATTAAATTGTGGTATGAACTTACAAACTCCTTTGTAGGTCCGCATTCAAACAAAATATTTACTGATTCAATAAATTTGGTTATTGAAAGCGAAATTTAGTTCTTCATATTCACAATTCGATTTTTAGCCAATTTAAAATCTTTTTTACGACCGTAGAATTCTTAATTAAACTTAATCGTTCGTTGCAGTATTTTTTTGGTCTCCGATCATAGTCGTAGTACCTTTTCTTTTGATTTAAAGTAATAATTTATTAGGTTTTTAATTTTTTTTTTTTAATAATAATTTCATTCATTCTCATTCGCTCTTTAAGTAGTTTTTAACAAAATGGAATGTTATTTTTAAAATTTATTATTATTTTTTTTTATGAAATTCATAATGATTCGACAGGTGTTTTCCATTTATTGCCAGTCTTAGAGACTTTAAATCAATTCTAAGGATTTTTTTAAATTAGTTTTGTCATCAGCTTAAAGGATTTTTTATCTTATTGAAAAAAGCAATCTTAGCAATTTGTATATCATATTTTTAATTCTTGATATTTAACGAATTTTTAACAATACTCGTATAAGTGATTTTCACTATATATATAAGTGATTTTCACTAACTTATGGTACAGGTGTTCTGTATTTAAAAAATTTATCAATTATTAATCACTTTAGCAGCATTTGTATGATTTTTTTATTTTTATAGTCATTTCAATTATGGTTTTAAATAAATTTTTTAATTATTGTTTTTGAAGAAAACAAAATTTGGAATTTTGTTCTTTACAACTATTATATATTTCTCACCCAATTTTTGCAAGATTTCTGCCGATGAAGACTGAAATAGCTACATTTTATATGAAATAGATTGAAAAATATATTTTTTTCCAAAAGGTTCTAATCTCTAGGAAAAATTTAATATCCTTCCAAAAAGTTTGTACCTCGTACGTACTTAATTAATCTATGAATAAATTAATTATTTTTCAATATCTAGTTGAAGGGCTTATAAGATATGGCTGAGCTGGATACATTCGTATATTTTACCAAAATTTTAATATTCCAAAAATTTGATTTAAATTGATTTATAAAGAGCAGACATTGTTGAAATTAAAAGGGGCCCCAATTTCCCACACACATACACACACACACACACGTATACATACTGTAAATGTATGTAAATGAGGGAAGAGCATGAGCTTCTTGTTATGTTTTCGGTTGGTTCGTTGACTTGTCTCCTTTCTGCCGAGTTAAGTTTAATTGTCCTTGTTTATCAGTTCATCTGTGGAAGCCTAAATCTAACTTTGCTCTCATGGGGTTGTTTATTTTCTATTGCATTTAGTATAGTTCATTGTGAAAAGCCATAAAGGAACAAAAAGCAAAACGACTTTTTCTTAGTGGAAATAATTTGAATACAACAATTAAAGTTACTTTGATGTTTTAGTTTTTGTGTTTTGTTTCTTATTGTTATTTCTATGTGATTAGTATTCATTGTGTTCCTTCAATGTTTTTATTGTTTTTGGGTTTAACGGACATTTTGGAAAACAATGGAATACATTTGGCATGAAATTCCGTAAATACTCGTAGTCTAGCCATGTCAATGCTGCAATGCGGAAGAGTCCCAATCCGAATAAGTAAGTATTGGTGAAGGTTAAAATTTTTATGAAAAAAATACACTAACACAAACATGCACATACATACATACATAAGTATGTACCAATAAGCCACAGCCATACGCACTTGCACACAAACAGATACACGCACGCACGCAGCCAACTAGAACCAACACCACAAGAAGAAGATTACACTCACACATGCACACACGCACACAAAAAACAAAGAAGGAACAAGCAGAAGTAAAAAAAGTACAAATACAAGAAAATGGCGTAACTTTAAATCTCTTTAGTAACACAATTTTTATTTCCGCTTATTATTTTCAATTCGTTTTTAGCAATAAATTTGCTTTATATAAAAGTTTTTATATTAATTTCCATTTTATTAACTTTAATTATTTTCAATAAATTAATTTATATTATTTTTTACAAAAATATTTTATATCAATATATGGTATGTATGTATGTACATTTTTTATTCACATTGTTTCTTTTTTCTTTCTTTTTCCTCTTAATCATATTATAAAAAGAAATTTTTTAAAATAACAAAATTTTCAATGTCACCACAAAATTTTTGTTAAGAAAGCCGCACAATTTTTTTATATTTCTATTTATTATTTTTCTTGTTTTATTTAATATATTTTTAATTTCAACGATTAATTACTTCTGAATACCAACAGTAAATCTTGATTCAAATTCTTATTTATTATATATATATTTTTTTTTTTTTTTCAACAAAAAAATCACAACCGCAAATATATTAGGCTAGCGGGTTTGAAGGAAAATAAATCGTTCTCAGCCAGTACCACGTTTGTTAATAGCAGAGGTTGACATTACCCAGCAACAGCCAATCCGGGACTGAAAGCTCTTGGCAGCTGCCGCTTTGCAAAAAGCACCTTATGAACAAAATTTGCTCCATGTTAAATGAGTAAAAATCTGCTCCATTATTCGTACATAAAACATACCCACACACACAAGTACTTATGTATGTATGTACATATATATTTCGGCACCCCAAAAGAAAATGAGAGCAAAGAAAATGAGCATCAGACTTAATAAGAGATTGCGCGTTGTTTTAATCTGCCAGCCAGACCAGACCACATCTAATTATACCACAGTTATTCTGCATGTTATCACTGTTGTTGTTATTGTTGTTAAAGGTGCCGTTTACAGTTAGAGAGTGTTTGTTTTGAGAGCATTTGTGATTTATGCAAATTGTTGCTATTTTATTGTTCTCGTTATTTTTGTAATTGCTTATGTTTTCCTTTTTTTATTTCATTTCTTTTTTTTCTCTGCCTGTTGGAAACATCTTTGAGTTTCTCAAAAATTAAATACAACAACAAAAGCAAAATGTGTATTTTATCTTTTTTCCTACAATGTGTACCTACACACATGCATACAAACTATTGCTTTTGATGTTGCTCTGTGTCACAGAACAAGTAATGTGCTGTATAGTGTTGAATTGTGTTTTGGTTAATAGCGGTTTAGCCCACTGTTACACATACATAAATTTCCTTGACATACGATTATATGTACATACATACATATGTACATATATGGACCATTTGTATAACTGGGGTAAAATAATATTTTATTTCATTATATTCGCGCACAGTGTTATGATTCCACATAATGATTGTACCAAAATAAATTTATATGGAATAGTGTGTTATTAAATTTCCTCAGCTTTTAAGAGAAAATGAAGGAGTGAAACTTCCTTTAAGATGCATAAATGAAATAAACATAAGGAATGAAATTCTGCCAACAGCACACTAATTTCGAAATCAAACATGTCCTTAAGGTATATGTATGTTAACTGACAAGCGGTAATTGAAAATTTAACTAAATTTTGTTACAGTTCGCTAAACAACAAACTTAAATAGTTTATATGATTCCGAATAGTACAAACTAAGTTTACGTTTTAAATTTGTATATTAATTTTTTTTTAATTGTGATATATGGAAAAATATATCTAAATTATAAAAAAGTTTATCCGCTTAACATCAAAAAAAGACGAACACATTTTTTTCAATTTTGGGGGCACAAAAATATATTTTACATTTCACATCCCATTCAAGAAGATTTATTTTTTCTATTGTATGACATCTATTCAATCAAACCAACAACGATAGTCATTAGAGTTAGGGTTTGGGATGTTCCACACTATTTGATATTCCGTGGAACGAGAGGAAGGAAGTTACATTCCCAGGAATTACGTGGAAACTCCATAATAGTAAAGATGAGTAAGTCTGTTCACGAGATTAAATAAATTGCTTTAGTTTAATAAGCATACTGAAATGTATACAAGTATACAATTAGGTGATCTTCCAATAGGGACTTCTGAAACTTAAGAGTTAATAGCGCCCATATTGTTGAAGCTACATCTGCCAAATTGGCTGTCATTCATTCAATCTATTTTGCCAAATCATATAGCGTTCAACAACACGTGCAAATAATAAAATAGTTTTAACAAAAGCAAAGTTCTACGCGCTTCGCCAATCTTACATTCCCCATAATCGTACACTATTTCTGGTTGAATGGGTACGTGAACAAACAAAATTGTGGAATTTGGGACGGTACCAATCCACATGAGATAAAAAAGCATCAAATGCATCCTAAAAGGTCTCTGTTTCGAGTTGATTTGGTCCGGTGGCGCCATCAATCAATACTTCTTTGAGAACGACGTTGGCCAACCTATTAACTTCAACGGTGAGCTCTATAAGTCGATGATTACCAAAATTTGTTGGGCTGAATTGGATGATATGAACACCAATATCAGAGGGTTTTAACAGGACGGCGCCACGTACCACACGGCTCATGCCACATTGAACATTTGCAAGATCATCTCACGTGGAAGTCTAACGATATACAATCGTATGATCTTGTACGATTGTATCCCCCCGGGGGGCACGGTCAATACATCTTGGTGTTGTGCTTCCTGGGGTATAAGGTTATCGGCTTTCCGGACCTAGGCCTTTTTGCTGATAACCCCTAAAAACTTGTATGTTGCTACCCAATCCCTGAAACAACAGGGCAACGGGCGCGCATGCAAGTAAATTTAAGGTGAAAGTGGGTTCGCTCGCTCGTCCGGTAAGTGGGTAATCTGGTCTTTCCAGACCTTGACCTTTGGCCAATTACCCCTAGAACTTAATATGTTACTACCCAATCCCTGAAATAACAGGGTAACGGGCGTGCATGTAAGAAATAAAAGGAAGTAGCTCTGCCTATGCTTGTCTGGGTAGAGGTGCTACCGATACCTCAGGTTTGCATGAGACCTGAAATCGGAAGTGTTTTCAACACGCGGCTGACCAGAGTCCTATCTGGTGCCACTGGAACCAGTAGCCCCTAGGACTTGTCCTAGTCTGGTTGTAGGTGAGGCCCCTTCGGGGATCACGTGGTGGCTGTGGTTAAAACCCAAAGTTACGCGGGAAGAGGTATGGGTCAGGTGAGTGTGTCTGCAATTGTTGTGGAGGCTTTTGTAGATGCTCTCTTCAGGCTATATATCTCTAGGTGCTGTTGCTATTCGACAGAGCTGCTCTAACGGTTGCGGACCGTTTGGGTGGCTTGGAGGTTAGATAGCTCCAGCACTTTAGCAAGGTGTCTGTACAAGGTTCTGCAGCCTGTACAGAATTGCTACCATTGTTGTCCCTATTGGGGGCACATTTAGGACCGCCCCCTGTATGTGCCCTTGAATGGGGACAACGGGGACGGTGGTGAACGGCTTTATTCACCCTTGTGCAGGAGTGCACCGTCAGGTTAGGCCTTCGGGCAGGTACTGACGTGAATCTTTTGCAACTCTGTACGATTGTATACCGTTAGACTTTTTCTTGTGGGGGCTTTCTTAAGCCGCAGGTCTATGCGAATAATCCACAATCCACAGCGGCCTTTAAAGTCAACATATCTCATATCGTCGGTTGAATTCAATCCGATTTATAAGAAGGAGTCAAGAAAAATTGGACATTTCGGTACTCGCGGCGGAAATTTTCACGATTTTATATTTCATATATACTGACATCAAAGGGCCTTTCAAATGCATAAACATTTTTAATGATAACTCACAGATGGAAAGCGCTTAATGAAAGACCCTTTATTTATTAGGAAAAACGAATCGCAAAATCTTTGTCTTAAATACTCAATGTTAAAATTTAGCAGAATTGTACCCAAAAAATAAACTCATGTAGAGCATAAATTGTTTATTGTTCTGTTTGTTTCCTAAGATTTCTATGATTATGTGTTTTGTAATATTCATATACGATAGAGAATTCTCATATTGTATGTGTCAGTTTTCGTGCAAACATATGGCAGGACCAACATGGACCTGATACCGTTGTGAGGGGGACCAAGTGCTGGGATATAACCACGATAAGCACTTCTCAATTGAGATGGTAATATATTGTAGATCAATATAATGCCGATCACTATGGATGGCACTACAGTGGCTATATTTTATACGCATCTTAACTCACCATCTCACCCACGTCACCCACAAGGAACTAAACTATAATCAAAGATGGAAGAATAATTAAGAGGTTTGTCTTGGAGATAAGATAGTTTGGCTGCAATCAGAGTCATTGATTTTAAAGTGATGAAATTGAAAAGAATGTTGTGAAGCACCCATTTCTTGAAATGGTTAAAATGAAATAACTTTGGAATTTTGTGGCGCTCAGAAACAAAATGGTCAGTAAATGGGCAAGAACAGGAATTTATATAAAATGATCTGATCTCACACTTGTAACAGATACGGAACACTTTAGCTTTTACCAAACAAGAGTTGTACGCAGTAACCTTTAGGTGGATGCAGCTCTTCCCTTGTTGGATCTGTTTCGGTAAGAGCCGCTTCAATACTTTCTCCTCGACTGATTCTGTCATCTTATCTATTGTGGCCACTGACAGGCGCTACCTAGTTACACTGCAAGGATTCCAAAAGCGACTTCCTCCTAATAAAAATGACCTCAAGATACTGATGAGACGGCTACGGGGACGTATGTAATCCCTTGATCTAGTCGACCAAAAGGTCTCACGAGTCGCGGTACGTGGGACATCTCTGATTATTAACAATTTACAAATAAATACAAATAAATTTCGATTATTTAATTACAACGGCATTACGTACGAAATACTACGTCATTTAAATGACCTACTCTAGACTGATTGCAGCAGTGGATCCTTTTGAGGTATTTTTCGAATACTTTTTTGCATATTTCGGGCGGTATTTCGGTAATAAGTTGACGAATGTTGGTTTCAAATCCTCCAACGTTAGGAAATTAACCGCGTAGACACGGTCTTTGATGTAGACGCCAATAAAAAGGTCTAACAGTATCAAATCGCATGACCTTGGTGGCCAATTGAAGTCGCCAAAACGTCAAATTGCTGGAAGCCAAAATCGGTCGTGCTGTAGGGCTCGTGGCACCTTCTTGTTGGAAGTACATATTGCCCAGTTCATAGTCTTTAATTCCAGACCAAAATAAGTCGATTATCATATGGCTTTAGCTCTCTGAATTGCCGGTAACGGTTCTTCCAGCAACGTTTTCGAACAGATACGGCCCAATAATACCTCTAGACCTTAATGCTCACCAAACAGGCACTTTTTCCGTGTGCAATGGATTTTCCACAAGTTCTCCGAGCTCCATATGCAACAATTTTGTTTGTTGATGTAACCACCGAATCGAAAAATCTGCATTGAAAGGCTGTTGCTCTAGCACCCAATCTACGGCGTTGTGTATGGCCAGCCGGGTTTTGCTGCGTTGGACTTTATATGGATGGAGGCGCAAATCTAAACTTAAATACGCCTTAATGAGCTCCAAGATATGCTCAATTGCAGAGAATGCCATGGAATTGACAAATTCGGATTATCCGCTACACTTTTACTAACAGAATATTTTAGTCAGTGCGCACATTGCGATGATGCACAGGCCTGACCACATCTGTCCATCTAGTCTTTTTAAATTACTTCTTCTGCTCAATGTCTTGCACAGTAGACCGGTTATGGCTACAGTTATCATCCTCTAATGCCCGAAAAGTGGCCACATTTGATTCACTATTTTTGCAATAAATTTTAACTATTTTTACGCGTTCATCGGTTATTAAACGATCCATATTTGCAAATCTTTTAATAAATAATACTTTAGATGACAGACAAATATATAACAGCTTCATAGACATCATTGCAAGATCGGCGGTTTTGGTACTACTAAATGGATAAACCGATATATTTAAAAGTGATCTTTCATTCCAGTTTCAATACGAGTACTTTGAAAAAAATGTTCTAGTTTTTCGGGAAGCCAATTCAAAATTTACCACTGATTTTGTACTTGTAGACTTTTATTGAAGGAATTCTTGGTTTGTTGGTAAGTGCGGTAAGATTTAGAGAAACAAGTACATGTATGCATATTCGTTCATTTCGCTTTGTTCTTTCATTCGTACATAATCGCATTCACACATATAAATTAATTTAAGAGAGCTTGTTTATTAAAACTCTGAAATCTTGCTCTCATTCAGTTCGTAAATGGTTTTACCATTGATCATTGATAACGGGATCATTCATAAGCATTCTCGAATTAAAAGTCACTGTTAATTACGAGTTAACTAATTCTCTACAGAATTAAGATTCCTTAATGATCATTTCACTCACAATTTCGATTTAGGTAAAACTCATTATCATTACAATTTTAATTCACCTTTATTGCGCTTGTTAATAACTGTAGTAATATTTCTTACACGTTTAACTTAGTTTTTTTATAATGCACATGTTCAATTTTACAGTAATACAAATTTAAAATTCAGAATTATTCAAAATTCTTTATAACAAATTATAATTTGTTCTTAGCTTTAAACAGGTCACAGCTTTTATAATAATTCATCTTTTAATACAAATTCATATTTTAATAAAAATTTATGTTTATTTTAAATTCTATTTATATGGGCTCTTAAGCCAGTTCTTAGGGATTTATAAATCAAAATTTAATTCATATTTTACTTTTATATTTATATTACATTAATTTCCAATTTACAAAAATATTTAAGTCCTGAATATTAACATTAACTTCTATGAAGTGTTTAAATGCAAACTTTACTCTTGAACAAACATTGACTTCTATGAAGTATTACACGTTGATTCACTTGACGATTCCGAAGAATTACACCTACTATGTAGGCCTGTTACTAAATGATAACTGACTAATGATAATAAAATTCAAAATTTAAATAAGGCAGGAACTTCTCTTACTTTCTCTCTGCGCTCACAAAAAGAAAAACATATAATGTGATATTGATCAGTAATGCTAAATTAGTGATATTTCTAGCTGATGATAATGCGTTGCAAAACGAATATTAACTACTCCCCCCTTTAAGATTTAGACGTCCTCGTCTTTAAAATTTGACAGGCTCTTAGAGTGAATGGGAGTAACAATGATTCATCGTTCAACGATCATCAGACAAGAATGTTCTAAATCGAATACGTTTTAGTAATTTAATATTTAAGTATAAAATAGTTTTTTTCTGTTGCTTTTTTGTTCTTTTAGGGTTGTTTAATATTTACAACATATTGTGAAGGTTCAATTAATTTGTTGGGTTTTTTTTATTTTTTTCCAATAGTTTTAATTTGCCCTAAATTTTAACTTTTCATATTCTACTATATAGAAATTTCAGTACATTTGTTTATTAAGTTTTTCTTCTTTGCCTTATAATTTAACTTTTCATTTTCTACTATGTAGAATTTTTATCTTACAAAATTTAATTTTGAAAAATTCTTTATTATATTTTATCAATTCAATAAATTCTTTAAACATATTTGTTTTAAATTTAATTTTTAACTTGTAATTTTCTACTATGTAGAATTTTTATCTTACAAAATTTAATTTTCCAAAATATATGAATATAATTTTTTATTCATTTAACTTGTACTGTATTTTTTTTAATTATAATTTTGGTACATGGTATGTAATATATTACATACATATTTGGAGTCGTAAAAAAATTTACATACTAATGACAGCGATAAATGTATTCTTATAAAGAAATATTAAACTAAAAAGAACTAAGAAAGGCACAGGTATTTAATTGTAATTGAGACACGATGTGAACAAATGAAATACATATATATTTAGCAATACACATTTAACATGAAATGCGTATTTAACAATACAATTTTAACGAAACCGAAAAAGTACAAAAAAAAATTCAAACATAAATACTAAAACAATTAAGGACCTTTAGTTAGATAAACAAAATTCAGAATAGTTTAAACTTGGTCAGAAATATCATAAATATTTCTGCAAGATTACAATTGAAGTTATTAAGTTATTATGAAGTTCTTTATAATACTTGGTACTATTATCTCCAGATAATAAGAGGGCATTATAAACAGAACCGATGAAGTGTTTTGACATTGAAATATCATTGCTGTTTGTTTCATTTGCATCAATTGTAGAAGCATCTGATGCATTAAGTACAGTTTCCTGACCATGAATAGGATGATTGTTGATGGAAGTATTTGGTGAGTTATCAACTGCTGTCTTGTGAGCTTCTGTAAATGCATGATGATCACTTAACTATGTATTTCCGTTTTTAAAATTTTTTATAAGATCCAAAGCATGGGTTTCTACGTTGGGCGCCAATTAATTTAAGAGAGCTTGTTTATTAAAACTCTGAAATCTTGCTCTCATTCAGTTCGTAAATGGTTTTACCATTGATCATTGATAACGGGATCATTCATAAGCATTCTCGAATTAAAAGTCACTGTTAATTACGAGTTAACTAATTCTCTACAGAATTAAGATTCCTTAATGATCATTTCACTCACAATTTCGATTTAGGTAAAACTCATTATCATTACAATTTTAATTCACCTTTATTGCGCTTGTTAATAACTGTAGTAATATTTCTTACACGTTTAACTTAGTTTTTTTATAATGCACATGTTCAATTTTACAGTAATACAAATTTAAAATTCAGAATTATTCAAAATTCTTTATAACAAATTATAATTTGTTCTTAGCTTTAAACAGGTCACAGCTTTTATAATAATTCATCTTTTAATACAAATTCATATTTTAATAAAAATTTATGTTTATTTTAAATTCTATTTATATGGGCTCTTAAGCCAGTTCTTAGGGATTTATAAATCAAAATTTAATTCATATTTTACTTTTATATTTATATTACATTAATTTCCAATTTACAAAAATATTTAAGTCCTGAATATTAACATTAACTTCTATGAAGTGTTTAAATGCAAACTTTACTCTTGAACAAACATTGACTTCTATGAAGTATTACACGTTGATTCACTTGACGATTCCGAAGAATTACACCTACTATGTAGGCCTGTTACTAAATGATAACTGACTAATGATAATAAAATTCAAAATTTAAATAAGGCAGGAACTTCTCTTACTTTCTCTCTGCGCTCACAAAAAGAAAAACATATAATGTGATATTGATCAGTAATGCTAAATTAGTGATATTTCTAGCTGATGATAATGCGTTGCAAAACGAATATTAACTTATACACACATCAATTAAAAAGTACTGCACGTTCTAAGAAGAAAAATCTCATCAACAAAAATTGATGAGTGTAAACGCTACTTCAAAGAGGAAAAAGAAAATTTCAATTTAAAGAACTTTATAGAAATAAACTCTAAACGAGGTTAAACATAACAAGTGATATTAGAAGTGGAGTTGGGATGATAAAAGCCAGGAATTGAATAAATTGAGACCGTTAATAAGTCACAATAAAGTACGAGGAAATTTAAATAGAAAGCAATTTATAAAAAGAATGCAAACGAGCCAATAAAAAATGTCCGTCTGAAGCTCAAGATACATACATCAAAATCCACAAAAGGGAAACTTGAAAAAAATCTTTGAGGAAATAATAAAAGACTGGATGGCATCGAACTACATGTCAATTAATTCAATGAAACCCCATTCGATTCTGAAAAGGATATAAATGAGAAAGAAACTTTACAATTAGTGGCATAGAAGGACAGCCTAGAGATGAAAAATTACACAGTCTAAAAATTAAAATTAATAACCTTCCATGCCATGAAGTGCTTGCGAATTATTATCAGCAACTTCCGACAAAGCAAAAATTTGCAGCCTTAATGACAGTGTTCCATTTAACGTTTTTAAAGCAAAGTTTTATTATTATATATTTTTTATAAATCAGTCATATAATTCCAAGGGCGTAGCCAGAAAATTATGATTTTTTATGATTATGATTTTTTATGATTATTACAATTTCGATCTATTTGGGGAGTAATCTGCGTGGAGCTTCAGTCATTGTGGATGTTTTTACTCGCCTTAAAGTGCTAAATGACCGCTCAACAGTTGCAGTAGTGCACGGCTGTGGCAATGAAATTAATAACGCCTTCCTTATATTTGGATAAAATAATCCAGCGTCTTTCAAAATACTCGCCGGCTCTAAGTCGGCTAATTCGTCTTTACCCATTTTTTTGTTGCCAAGAATTATACCAAAGCTCAATTTCTCCTTCCAAATCATCCAACTCATAAAAATGCTCAAACGTTTTTGTGGCATCTTTAAGCTCTTCCAGCTTCAAAGAAAGCATGTTTGACGGGTGCAAACAATGAATTGCAAACGCTGACCTATTCTCTTCATTAAATCTTCTGTCCAGTGATGAAATTAAAAATCTATATAAGGAATGTATATATATAGATCGCTTCCAGTATTCAGCAGGTGATGAAAACGGGGGATTTGAACGGTGCGTTTGACGAGAGACTATCCTTGGAATAGACATCTCTATTCCTAAATTGGCTGTGTTTTCTTAAATAAAAAAAAGTAATCCGTCCACAATACCCTGTGCATTTCTTAATAATTTTATATTGTATGCATGTAAAAAAAAATTGTCATAGAATTAGGTGGGTGCCACGGCCCTTCAGGCCCATACCTAGCTACGCCCATGTATAATTCATTATATTGCCTCAGCATCGCATGTCAATATTGAGATAAGTTAGTTTTTGTTTATATTTTATCTGCACAGGGCTTTGTTTCATAGGCAAAACCAATTTTTAAAAAATGATACATTAGATCGAAATCGAAAATCTATTTTTGTAACTGTCATATAGAAAGAATTTTTTTTTTTGGCTTAAATAAAATAATTCTTTATAGTTATTTGTTTTAGCTGTAGAACAAATTACACCAATTATGAATACCCTCCCTAATACAGTCAGCAAGATATGAGATCAAATATTACTTTTTAAGGGAAGTACCTTTTCTCCTGGTCCTATGATATATCAATTGAAATGAGACGACACATCGGTCCATGAATGAAGAAAGATCGCTGAGCATATAAAATAAAATTTTATTCCTCTTTTTTTGAACTCGGTTAACGTGATACTACTGACCTTCGTAGACTAGTAGGTAGTGTACTAGACTCGTAGTGCGAAGGTCCCAGGTTAGACTCCTGCCGCAGAACTCTGGCAGTTTGAAAGGGAGCGCACAACAAGGCTTCACTGGCTTAAGTGTATGTCGTATGACATGGGCTATCAAACCCCTCCAATCAACCTAACCTAACCTAACCTAACGTGATACTCGTAACAGCGAAGACTTTTAAATGCTCGTAGGCTATAAGCTGTATGTTGCGACATTTTTATAGCTTAACTTAAACGATATTATGCAAGAACAGAATAAGAGAGGTGCCCATAACCTTGTAGCGATTTCAGAATTATTTTGCGAATTTTTGAAAATGTTAATTACTCTTGGTGTCTTACTTTAGCTTAAAATTTTAAATTTCTAAAAAGCTACCCTCTGTTTGTGTGGATTTATTCTAAAGATCGGCGTTTTTCATAATTTGATGATACCATAAGATTTTTTTGAACCATGTAGGGTCTTCCTTTTATTTTTACAATCTTTTTTCAGCGTCTAAGCACTGTGCATTGTGTTTTATAAACAAATGAAGCATAATACGCGTCAGGGATGGAACTAATAGTTCCAACTTACTTCTGCTTATAATGAATTCATTTGGCTCATTACAACTTCCAGCATCTTTTCTCTAAATATCTGCAACACTTTAATTATTGTAAGATTTTATAGAAAAATTATTTGAAATCATGGAATGCAGTCTGATGAAATATTTAATCTTAGTTTTCCCTTATTGATAACAAAATTGTTTATCCTTAAATATATAAAAATAAGAGTATCGTCTTTTCCCATGTATTTGTTTAATGACAATTTTCTCTTTTTTTTTTTTTTTTTTTTTTTTGAACCAGGACTTAGGGGATAACCTCTACTCGTATAGTTCTGAGTGCAGAAACTAGGAAATGGATGGAAGGAGGATAGAGGGAGTAGTGCTTGTGGACATTCGATTTGAACCTTTCCACGCTGAAGTGGCACGTTATATCGATGCTTATACGGGCAGAAAAGGAAAACAGCATCAGCGTACAAATGCACTTTTCCATTTATTTATATTTATAAGTTTCCGTCGTTCCTTTCAGGAGCATAGAGCCTAACCTTTCCATTTAATCCTAGAATAACTATATCACCAGCATGGAACGTGAATATCCATGCTCCAATATACCTAAGGATCTTCGGCACTAATTCGATTTGACATAATGTTGTCTGTTGCGTAAATATCTTATGAACAGCTTAGGCTTATTTCCCCGTGTTCCATAATACTGCAGTATTTAAGTCAATATGTCATAATCCAAAAGAACAGAAGCCTTTGAAAAATCGCACGAAATACCAGCCACTTCCGATGGCATTAAATACACATATTATTTACAACATTAACTACCACATTTCTTTTTTCAATTCGCTATCTAAAACCATTTTGACACTCGTACAATAAATTATTCTTTTCCCAAAAAAAGTAAAACCTGCTGGTGAACGATCTTCTAAAACACTTTTTTTCAATTACAGATAATAATGCAATTGGTCTGTGTTTATCCTGTAAGGATATTTGTATCATCTTTGAACGCAAAATTTCAATGATATTGTTAAATATTCTTCCCAAATGCGGAAAAACTTCATTTAGACATTCAATAGTTCAATGCCGTTGCCACGAAAAATGGATCAGAAACCCTAATAAATGCACTGCTTATATCGTATAATAAAAGCTTTAGGAAGGAAAACAGGATGTCGGTTTGACTTTTGCTTTCATGAATAAAGGCGAAGATTGTATGTTTTATTGCTTAAATGGAAATGGATTTGTCAAAATGCTCAATTAGATGTCACACACCAATTAAAACAAAAAGTCAGCAGCAAATAAATGGGTTTTTCTAGCACTTATTTATTAAGCTGTACAAATATGTGTACTCGTATGCATGTACATATGTATGTATGTATTATATAGAAGTTCATATACGAATATCACACAATTGTGGTAAAAGTTTGTTTTTACGAGGGTGGGTCAATAATTCCGTGAAATTTTGAGTTTCTCACTTCTGAACTGAAAGGGCAACACTGCTCTTGTAAAAATTCGAAGCAGCTGCGTCATTTAGTTTGTGTTTGACAGCCATTAACAGGAGACTACCGCGTGATTTAATGAGAAAATGGAAAAAATCGAATTTCGTGTGCTTATTAAACACTATTTTTTTGCGGGAAAAAAACCATCGCTTAATAAATACTATGGGAACACTGCTTTACAGAATTTCACGGCACGAAAAATGCCGAACCTTATGGACGTCCTGTTGAGGTCTCTACACCTGAAACGATTGAAAGAATTCACCATCGAAAATTGAAATTTCATATGTATATGCATATCACAAGGCTCAGTGATTTTAATTTTGAATGATCACTTGGGCATGAGAAAGCTTTCCGGAAGACGGGTGCCGGGTTTGCTCACAATCGATCACAAACGCAGTGTGACAACTTCGTAGGAGTGTTTGACGTTGCCCAACCGCATTATGGGGGAGGGTTTCTCGGAGTCAGGGCTGGGCAGTATTTGAAATACATGTATTTGAAATATTTATTTAAAATACAAATACGTATTTTGTATTTTAAATACATGATCAGCAAGTATTTTGTATTTTAAATGCCGCAAACCATGTATTTTGCCCAACATTGCTCGGAGTGAATGGCAAGTGTATAGAGCTCAAAAGAGACTATATTGAAAAATAAATAATAATAAATAAAATTGTTGACCCAGCCTCATATATAGAGAATTAGATTTCACCGAGCCATGGAGCGGTACACACCTAAAGAGCCTGGAATTATTGTTACTGCTTATTTGACAAAATTTTGAGTTTGTGGTTTTGACGTCACACGAAATTTTTCGTCGTTTTCTTCGTCGTCGTGTTCCATGTGTTCGAACAATTAAGCGTTTGCCGAGCTTCTCGTGCAAACTGGGTCCAATATAGATGTCGCAAGAAATGGCTGGCCTCGAACTGCTCGTTTAACGGTGCTGTTGCCGACGACGTCTTAGAGAATCAACAAACATTATCGAGGCGACGATGCACACAATTACGCATCAGCAGACGTTCGTTGAAACGAATTTTGATAGATTTGAAAATGTTGCAATACAAGGCGCAAACTGTTTACGAATTGCCAGTTGCTTACCGTCGAACAAGATGCACTTACTGCCCTGCCCTGCTAAACTTGATGCAAGAGGAGAATGATTTCGTATTAAAAATAACAATGAGGGACGAAGCTCATTTCCTCTAAAATCATGGGCGTAGCTAGGTATGGGCCTAGAGGGCCGTGGCACCCACCTAATTCTATAATAATTTTTTTTACATGCATACAATATAAAATTATTAAAAAATGCACAGGGTATTGTGGACGGATTCCTTTTTTCTATTCAAGAAAACACAGCCAATTTAGGAATAGAGATGTCTGTTCCAAGGATAGTCTCTCGTCAAATGCACCATTCAAATTCTCCATTTTCATCACCAGCTGAATACTGGAAGCGATCTATATACATTCCATATATAGATTCTTTAATTTCATCACTGGACAGAAGATTTAATGAAGAGAATAGGCCAGCGTTTGCAATTCATTGTTTGCACCCGTCAAACATGCTTTCTTTGAAGCTGGAAGAGCTTAAAGATGCCACAAAAACGTTTGAGCATTTTTATGAGTTGGATGATTTGGAAGGAGAAATTGAGCTTTGGTATAATTCTTGGCAGCCAAAAAAATGGGTAAAGACGAATTAGCCGACTTAGAGCTGGCGAGTATTTTGAAAGACGCTGAATTATTGTATCCAAATATAAGGAAGGCGTTGTTAATTTCATTGTCACAGCCGTGCACTACTGCAACTGTTGAGCGGTCATTTAGCACTTTAAGGCGAGTAAAAACATGGTTGCGTTCCACAATGACTGAAGCGTTCCACAATGACTGAAGACTTTACCGTTTAAACGGTAAAATAATATGCAATTTTACTTATTATCAAAAAATAAGTATATTGTATATTGCAGGACTATGTATGCTAAGCGTCCACCGAAGATTGGTAACCGAGAAGAAGGACGAATTTTTGGAAAAAATTCTAGCAAAATTTTTAGAAGATCCACCCAGATTACTCCTCAAATAGATCGAAATTGCAATAATCATAAAAAATCATAATATAAAAAATCATAATTTTCGTGGCACCACCCTATTTCATATGCTGGCTACGCCCCTGTCTAAAATGTTTGTGTTAACGAGCAAAATTTTCATTTCTGGGACACTGTTATGTGATTCACTTTGATATTGCACCACGATGACTTGAACACCGGCCAACTGTCCCACGGAATCTCATTGGGTTTGAGTCCCTCCCATCATCGAAAGATAACAATAAAAATAACACTCCACCACTTGAAAATTTCATTGCTCTACCAAGTACACACACGTCTTAAAGAGGGAGCGAGATGTTTGCTTCAGTCGCCCTCCCATCCATGGTCACCAGTGTGTTCACTATTTTTTGACGACCCTAATACTTTACCCTTTCTTTCTTTTCTTCACAGCCCGTAATCTAACATCATCCCCGTATACAGAATTCTCTTAATATATTAAGTTTTCATTAACCTACATATATATATATATATATATATATATATATATATATATATATATATATATATATATATATATATATATGTGCTGCGTTAAAATTTATTTACCAAATAGGACAATATGACACCAGTCCCTTGCAAGTTCAGTACAGCGGCAAGCACGGAATTCTACATGAAATGCATTAAGAGCCATTGCAGTGAAAAATTACTTGGCCTTTTTTAAGATGCCTATGGCATCACGGTAACCGTAAATGTTGAGCGCTACAGACAGACACTACACAAGTTCTTTGGCCGTAAATCGCCACATTAGTTCTCGATCATTGATGGTTTCACAAGGACAACTATAGAGATTTTAACACACTAACTTCCAGGTAGATCTCCCGTTTTGGGATTTGAACTGGTCCTGCAGGTCGCCAGATCTAACAGCACCGGGCTTCTCCTCTGGGGCCTTTTAAAATCTCACATTTACCACAATAATCCACGAACGTTGCAAGTCTTGAAAGCCAATATTTAAGATATACTTTTCCCAATCAATATCATAAATTTTACACTTTCACATTAAATGTTTATGAAAACAGAGCTGTTCATTTCATTTCATTTATAACAAAATGGCAGCCAGTTCAAATTATTTCATTACTTTTGCGCCCACCCTTGCAATTCTTAAATACGAAGGACAATCTGTTTCAAGCATTGTAAATTATTGGTACAAATGCTTTCGCTCCATTTGTTCCGATCTTTCTTGTCTCTAGGAACACGAAACGGAGTTGCATCTCTTAGTGTAATTAATTTAATTTTACACAAGTTCGTTGTTTTTATTAACATAAATTTTTTTGTTTCTTTTTTCTTGTTAATTCTTAAATGAAAATGGAACCAACATAAAAAAAACAAGTTTTGACACTTGTGGTTGCAGCAGTAAAATTTTGATTAGAACAGCTGATGATCACCCGCACTAATGTGACCACCTGTTATGAGTTCGCCTTGATCAATTTGTTTTTGTTACAAATCCCTTGTCGACTAATGTCGTTAAAAGCTGAAGATTTGTTACAGTTGAGCAAACTTATCGAAAGCCGTGTTGAGCCGGAGTTAAAATTAATGAAACTTAATGACATACTCTTATGTATGTAGATGATTTGTAATTATTTTCTCAAAGAGTTTCGATATCGCACTAAACTAGCAATGCCTCTGTAATTGGCGATATCATTTTTGCAGCCATCTTTAAATAAGTTAATAATAAATGATTCCTTCCAAATTGTAGGAAAATAACTAAATTTAATTGAAAGATCAAAAAATGTTTTCAATAGTTCAATTAATGCCCCGCACATTTTAAAAAGAAAGAATTCGGAATTCCGTCAGTCCCATATTTGTATGAGGTTTTCATCCCCCTTAGTCTGTTGGAGACCGTTGCTTCATCAAGAGATGGCGTTGATATACTTACGTTGTCCGTAGAGAAAATTTTACAATTCCAATATGATTTAAAATATTTTTTTGTAAGTGTAAGTACATCTCTTAAAAATGAAACAAAAAATTAATAGAAATTATGTTTGACAAAAAGTGTTAATGTAATAATAACGGGTGATTTTTCAAGAGCTTTCGGATTTGATTTAAAAAAACACAAAAAAAATATTGAGAGGTGTATAAAATCTTTGTTTGAGTCTATAGAACGATCTATATAATTCAATGTTTAAAAATGATTTTTTATAAATGTTGACCGCGGCTACGCCTCAAATGATTTATATGCTGGGTCTAATTTTGGCATACTCTATCTAATATATCGGCCAATATTGGCATCCAGTGCGTCAACCGTTGCGGCCTTGTCCCTTTAGACATGAGCCTCAACACAAAACCACAAAAAAGAGTATAAAGGCGTTAAATCGCACGATCTAGGCGGCCAATTGACCGGGCCCAAACGTGAAATAAACTGTTCACCGAACTCGCTTCTCAATTGGCACCGGCTTGTTGAAACCACATGCTAGTCAAGTCCAAAAAAATTGTAATTATCGCATGATATCGCTCGCCATTCACAGTAACGTTTTTGAAGAAGTACGGTCCAATGATGCCACAGACTCATAATTCACATAGAACTATAAATTTTTCGGAATGCAAACCTTTTGGCTGCTCTTCACACCAAATACGGCAATTTCGCTTGTTCACGTATCCATTCAAACAGAAATGAGCTCCGTCGCTGAACGTAATTTTCCGATTAAAAAGTGGACGATGCACTTAACCGATCATGCATTATGGTAAGCGTTGTTTGTTTCGAAGTGGATTTATAAATAGTTAAATTGTAGACCAAATTGAACATATTATGCGAAAACAGCTGCGTTGTCAAAAATACAGTGTTGGCAAAAAGGATTCTTGCTAAAAAATTACCCTTTATATTTTGTACGTATGCAGGTTGTAGGAGGTTTTCGTTATGAAAACTTGGTCTTAGGATTTGTAGTAAAAATTTATTTCATTTAGCACAATTTTTTATTTATTTTGATATTTTCTTCCAAAGCAACAATTTACACTATTTTTGAAGAGAAATGTAAACAATTTCACTTACTTCTACCTCTTCGTTTTATGCTACGGTACTCAAATTATTAGTTTTGTATTGCAATCACACATATAAAGATTATTAAAGCAACAGTCAATAAGCAACCATGAAACAGAACGCAAGTGCTCTTGATTTTTACATGATAAATAATAATACATGGCGCAATCGCACTGTGGCGCCTTTTCCCAAAAACCGTTGCAAAAATACAAAATGTGATGACAAAATTTTGTAAAATGAATGAACACATCGTATAAAGACCATTTTACTGATCAGAATTCAAAAACGTTTTTCTTAATTGGATAAGAGTTATAGCTGGTGGAGCTGCTTAAAGTCGACAGTTTTTTAGAAAGTCCCAAAAAAAGGTGATTTTGAAAAAAAAGACATTTTAGAATTGAAGAGTCAGAAATTTTGCCATGTGATCACTACTTTTTTGGTATTGTTTTAAAGGTATATTCATTGTTTATTAAAAAAAGTAAGAAAATGTCCACCAGATACCCTACTTTTTCGGCAGTTGCCGTTTTTCAAACACCCTATGTTTAGGTAGTTTTTACAAATAAAATAGAGAATATCTAAAAATAGGCAAAAATGGTCACGCCCATATTTTCTTAGCACATTTATTATACAGTACTTTAAATAATTTAGCTAAATTGGTCCACAAAAAATCACAGGTTTTCTTGAAATTGGAAAAAAGATGTTACAATCTTATAGCCAGCGTTGCCACAGCCAAGATATTTTTGCAACCAAAATTTAAAAAAAATTGCCAAATAAGGAAAAAAGCTACCAAAATTTTAATATTTTTATATCTTATGTTATCTTACAGCACAAAAATGTAAATATAAGTGGAACTGATTAACATATTTTTGTTAATGTATGCATATGTATGTGCCTACTTAAAAATATGTATGTAGCCTTATTTCATAGAAATATGTGTATATAATCGTATAGAAAGATCAAATCTTAGTTTTCTTTTTTTACAAAAATAAGAGAAAAATAACTTTTACTTTATGTTATAAAATGTATTTTATTACTAAAAGACAAAAAATTATTTTATATATGTAACAAAGATGCGTTCCAAATATGAAAAGAAATTATTCTCTCTACACAATTGTTTTCACTGCATCACTTGTTACTAATATAATAATTCTGAACACCGTTTAGGTAGCGCGTCACTTTTTTCACTTTTGCGGCTACCTAAGCGCTACCTAAACGGTGTTCAGAATTGTTTCCAGGAAGTTCATATGTTGTAGAAATTTGTTTATTAAGATCTTAGGTAAATTCTTGTAGTTGATTGTTTCCTTGAATTTTGAACCGTTTGCTACCTATGGACCTGAACAAGAGAAAAAGGTAAAAAAAATCGAATTTTTTTAAGTTTTTTGCGATTTTTATCTGGAAGGTGAAGTTTTTTTGATTTTATATGTTCGCAATTTTTGTTCTTTATGACAAGAGCTACAAGTTTGCCTCAGAGAGTAAATCGAAATTCGGAACGGTTTGCAAGATATGAGCCCGAGAAAATGATCACTTTTTTGCGAAAATGATACCGAGGCCCCAAATCTTTGGCGGCCCATTGTAATGTAATGTGTTATTGGCTATGTGGTAGGATCGCCATGTAAAGTATTAAATTAGAATGTTGTGGAGTTTTTGTGCACTTGCGACCGGTCACGTCGCAAGTGCTTTTATTTGTTTGAGTTCTGATTAAGACTATGTTCTGATTAAGACTAACTGTACAATTAAATCTTATATTCTAAAGACTTAAAAGTACACTAATACTAGGTTAGGTTAGGTTAGGTTGATTGGAGGGGTGTGATAGCCCATGTCATACGACATACACTTAAGCCAGTGAAGGCTTGTTGTGCGCTCCCTTTAATTATCAAACACAACTGCCAGAGTTCTGCGGCAGGATTCGAACCTGGGACCTTCGCACTACGAGTCTAGTACACTACCTACTAGTCTACGAAGGTCAGTTACACTAATACTAACACAGTTGAATACTTATGAATATGATACTTATAAATAAACATTAAGATGGGAATGAACTAGTCAGCACATTTACAGTATGTGTAAATGAGCCACTCAGCATATTCCCAGTGTGTGTGGACAATGTTGCTACAACAAAGTATGTAGCTCGTGTTACATACAGACGGTATGGTAACTACGACTTGTCAAACACACTACACCATAAAAAAAGTGCATGACTTTGGAAAAAATTGGGAGACACGGGTCTTTTTTTTAGTCTTTTATCACATAGTGGTGTCCGTATATGGTTATTTTTTTCGTGTTGCACTGTGATATTTATTGCTTTTCGTTAATACGAAATGTTCGCAGTGATTTTTTCCCTACATTTTTCTTTAATTCTCATTTAAGTTGACAGCCTTTGTACACCATTCGTCAATAAAGTCTTACAAAGTCAGCATAAAAAGTCATAGTATGAATCCCATATAAATGATAAACAATATTTTCCTGTGTCAATCAGCTAGGCATAATTATTACAATTTGTTTATTTATTTTAATTTAAGAACACATTATGAAAATAGACAGGTAGTTTTAAAACTTGGTTTTTGTACTAAGTAAAATAAAAACTGCAGTTGTATATTTTTTTTCTGCTAAAATTTATTTATTGTATCTTCCAAAATTAAACTAACAATAAGTATTCAAATCTTAAATGTAGATATAATAATTAGGCCCAACCAGTGTCATACATAAACTTAGTGATAGTAATTAAAAGTACATAAATGTCATGTTAAGCACAAAAAATATTTTCAAAGAATTTCATCTGCAGTGTTGCGTATTAATGCCGTAGTATCCCTCTTTTTTAAGCGGATGTGTCCAGTAAAGTTCAAGATGTTACGAGCAAGGGGATTAGGGTGGGACTCGAGTTTTGTTAAATATTTGCCTGCATATTTTGCAATTTCAGCGGTCACAAGTGGCATATTTAAATCACGATGTAAAATTGAATTTTTCATGTACCATGGAGCCAGGGCTGTTAGGTATTTTTCTATGAAAAACGTCAAAATTTTTAACAAAATTCGTCAAAATCGTCACGAACATTCAACAAAATCGTCATAAAATCGTCAAGCAATTTAAACGTTAGAAATAAAAAACAAATGTAATTTTTTATTTGGAAAACTTTTTTTATTGTACAAAACAAGAAGTTCAACAGTTTCTATTCAAAAAATTAAAAATTATTTTGAAATTAAAAGTAATATATATACATATGTACATATGTATATGTATATACCCATGCATATACATTGATAACATTAACAACGTTGTTTTATCAACATATATTTTTTATTTTAATACTAATCGTACAAATTATCTGTTCGGTGTTTTTTTAGCAAACTTTTTGTAATATTTGCACTAAAACAATCTGAAGAACTCATTTTTAAATAATCTTTTGCAAACAAAATTCCTTCAACTGTTTTTGTTTCCAGAGCATTTCTGATTTTTGTTTTATTTAAATTTATTTGACTAAAAATTCGTTCAACGTTAGCTGACGAATTTAGTAAAACCATTAAATCATTAATAAAACTACATAAGTTAGTGAATGCAGGTTTATTATTTGACAACTTCATTATTTGTATTTTTTTCCAAAAGATATTTATATCAGCAACTTTTTCATCAAAATTTATAAAACTTAATTCTCGTATTTCATTTTCTATTGACTGGTATGTCTCTTTAGGTACCAAATTAGGAAATTTTTTTAGTAAAGGAAAGTCGAATCTTTTTTTATTTGGATGCATAATTCAACATAGAATGTCAACAACAAATCAACAAATTGATTGCGAGCTTTAACATTAATGGCAAGTTGCGAAGTTTTTTCTTTAACATAAACTCCAAGATAGGCTTCTTCCCTAGTCGAAAAATTTTGAGTGTCAACAAAATTAATTTCATTGAAAGGATTTTGTTTAATATAATCTTCCTTTAAAAAATTTGTTAAGATTGTTTTAAAAAGTTTTGACATATCACGGTGCATATTATGAATTTGAACACCTTCACTTTGAAAAGTTCTATTTATATTATTTAGAACGTTAAGAATATATTTTGAAAAACAAAAATACAACTCATTTATATCATTTAAAAAATCGTCAAAATGTAGTGACTCCTATTTAAAAAACCGTCAATCGTCATTTTACTGATTTTTCTCTAAAAAAACGTCAAAATGACGTAAAATCGTCACATCTAACAGCCCTGCATGGAGCCGATGTTATTAACCTTAAAATTTTGTTTTGCATTCGTTGGATTCTCTCTATATTGGAAGCTGAAGCAGTGCCCCATAGCTGAATTCCGTAACACCAAATGGGTTTCAAAAGCGACTTGTATAATAAAAGTTTACAATCTAGACTGAGGGTAGAATTTCTACCAATCAGCCAATGTATCTGGGTTAACTTAAGTTTTATTTGTGTCAGTTTAGAGTCAATGTGGATTTTCCATGTGAGGCGTCGGTCGAGGTGCATACCAAGGTATTTCACCTGTGAATGTTGAGGAACAACTTGATAGTTGATTCGAATGGGGGAACAAGTATCTCTTCGTAGCGTAAATGTGACATGAACACACTTTTGTTCATTTACTCTTATTCTCCATAAGTTCAATCACAGTTCCAATAGGTTAATATGTTCCTGAAGATATCGGGATGCCTCGTGAGGGTTTTCATGCTTACTAAGGCAGGCTGTATCATCGGCAAATGTAGAGGTGAGGATGTTACTGCTTAAAGGCATATCACAGGTATAAATCAAATACAAAACTGGCCCCAGTATACTCCCCTGTGGCACACCGGATGAGATAGTTTCGGGCACACTCATGAAGTCTCCTTCCACAACAGTAAACTTCCGGCCAAGAATATAACTTTCCAAAAGATTTACAATGTTTATTGGCAGATATGTCTTCAATTTTAAAATTAGGCCTTCATGCCACACTTTATCAAATGCCTGAGAAACATCAATAAAGAGGGAAGAGCAATACTTCTTTTCTTCAAATGTTCTTCTTATAAAATGTACCAATCTATGACATTGTTCAATGGTGTTATGCTGACTTCTAAAACCAAATTGATAGTCCGGTATGCACCCATTATCAGTTAGAATTGGGGACAATTTTGTCATGAGAAGCTTTTCGAAGAGCTTTGAAATTGTTGACAGCAAACTTATTGGCCTATATGACTCAGCCTTAGTAAGATCTTTACCCATCTTTGGAATCATTTTGACCATGGCAAGTTTCCAGCTGTGTGGATAATACTCCAGTCATAAAATGCCATTAAAAATGAATAACAGTATTCTAATAGCAATACGAGGCAAATTCATCAACATCTTGTTACTAATTCCATCAATACCCGGGGCCTTCTTTGGATTGGTTTCAGCAATTAGTTTTTGTACATCACGCATCTTAAACTTTATGAGTCGAGGGGGTAGAGCAACTACACTCGGCAAATCAACAGCACCAGTACATGTGTTTGGGGTAAATACGTTTTTTAAATGACCAGCTAATATGTTACCTTTTTCAGTATTAGTTCTTGCCCAACCTCCGGTAGAAGTGCGCAGGGGTGGTTTAGACTCAACGGGTGTTTTAAGTTTTTTAGCAGCGCGCCACAAGGAGTAATTAGATGCTGCTGTGACATCGAGTCCTTCCAGATAGTTCTTAAGAGAAGCAGATTTTTCAGATGCAAGCAACTCTTGGAGTCGTTTAGTGCATTCTCTAAGGAATAGGAAGTAGTGGCATGTTTAGCAGCCTGTTTAATATTCTCGGTAAGATTGGCAATGTTAAGTTCAATATCATCGGAAGTTCTTAGCTTGATGTTTTCTGTACAGTGACTACTGAGATATTTTTTGAACCCCAGCCAATTAACACGATTTATCACCTTCACATATGGGTGAGCTAAGTCACTTCTTAGAGGGCTACAAATTGTAACGATCGTTGGCGAGTGATCGGAGGAGAGATCATGAGAAGCTTCAACATGAATTAAATCCCTAGAGATATTTTTCATGACGCCAAAATCTATAACATCTGGAATTTTTTGTATGTCAGTAGGCCAGTAAGTGTGCTCCCCGCTCGAAATGACGTCCAAGCCCATTTTTGAAATTGTGTTGAACAACGCTCGACCTCTAGGTGTAATAAGACGCGATCCCCAGAACGTATGTTTTGCATTGTATTCGCCAGCTGCTATGAAACAAGGGCCAAGAGTTTTATAAAAATCCTCGTATTGATCCTCAGTGATTGAAAATCTGGAAGGGGAGTAAATGGATGATATTACGAGATTTAAACAAAAATTTTCGATGCAAATATTCGTTGCTTGTAGATGGTCTGCACAAATGTTCTCAAGAATATAGTGCTTGAGTCTTGACTTTATTAGAACTGCTGATCCTCCGCATGTTCTTCCTCTCGGGTCCTTTGTATCATATAAGGTATAGCCACTAATTTTAAAAAGGCTTCTCGAAGTCAAATGAGTCTCAGATACCAACATTATATCAATATTTTTTACCGAGAGGAAGTGCTCAAGTTCATATTTGAGTTGGCGAATGCCGTTTGCGTTCCAGAAACATAATTTTAACGTGTAGTCATATTACTTGTAAAGTTGTTTATACGATACTTGTGTAGAGATTGGTTGGGCCATAGGAGGATAAGTAGCAGAGTACGTATTTCCTGTTTGAGCTGGGGTTACTTTAGGCTTTTGACTCATAGCCTGTTTTACGAAAGAGTATACAGGACATCCTCTGTAGTTAGCGGTGTGATTACCTCCACAATTACTGCACTTTTTTTCCTTTTGATCCTTTGGCTTATTGCAAATAGCAGTGTTGTGTAATTCACCACACACAACACAAACAGTAGGTAATTTACAATACGTTTTTGTATGGCCATATTCTTGACAATTATGGCATTGTACGGGTCCTGAACGCTTGTGTGGTTCTTCAACTGTGATTTTCCGGTATAACAGATATTTCAAATTATAAATGGGATGGGTCTCATTTTTCTTCAATAATATATCATTTGGCTCAAGTTCCACGCGAAATAAAGGTTGGGGCATCTTCTCCCTGTTTATTATGTTGGATACATTTTTTACCTTGCATCCTTAGAGGGTGAGAGCATCTTTTATTTACCCTTCAAAACGACCTATAAGCCTTTAGCGCTCTTAAGCTGGAATGTGTAAAAACTTGTTTTATTTTTTTCTAATTCATTAACCATTTTGCGGAAATCCTTTTCTTCATATATGTATTTGAATTTTAGTTTCATCAATGTTACCACGTTTAATTGGAACAATGTGAAATGCCTTTTCACCAATGACCGAGATTAACTTCTTAATAAGTGTGTTAGAATTTTTTTGTCTAAGATAGATTGGTGGTGGTTTTGAGGTTTTTTTCGAGGATGCTTCGGGTTTGTCATTGTCATCCTGCAATATTTTAAAACGGTTTTGACGGTTAACTGTTGCGGCGTCGTTATCCCTGGATATCTTGGGAACCGATGAGATTTTAGATGAGTTTGGGCTTCGCCCGCGCTTTACTACTGTGATATATCTGTCCATTCCGACAGGCACTTTAGGTTTCTCAATATTATTGTCTATAGTTATAACTGGGTTAAGTGATGAACACGAGCCCGGAGCGGATAATGGCGCTGATTTAAATAGAGAAGTACTAGGCAGCGGTAATGTTATAGAATCACTACTTGGCATCGGAGTAAGCGAAGTTGATCGCTCACGTAAAATTGGCTTAGCCGTTAGAAAAAGACTATCATCAAATTTTTTTATTTTTATTGTTTGCATTAAGAGCTTCAGAACTCACAGTAAAGCTCTAAACACATAGACGACAGCAGACAGCAAGCAGCAATATGTCAAAAATAAAATGCATGTATTTAAATGAAAACGATTATTTTGACAGCAGCACAGCAGCACGACTGCACAACAGCATTTGCTGCTGCTGCCAATTTAGGCTATTTTCTATTTTGACGGGCAGCACTAAACAAATATAGTGTTGCCACTATATATATAAATTGGATAAATAAAAACAAAAATTTTTTTTTAATATTAAACATAAAAGAACATTACAAAAATACAATAAAGAAATAAATTTCTGTGTTTTTATAGTTTTTCGTGATATTATCACATTTTATTATCAATAACTTTAATTTTATTCATTATAAAATATATATCCGGCATCCCTGAACTTTGTATTGCTAAAATACACATCAGCTGACTATTATGCTGTTGCTGTCTTCAAAATATTTATGAAGCTGACTTCAGAGCAGCATTTGAAGTTGGCTGCATTTGAAGCCGTGAAGTCTGCTGTCGTCTATGTGTTTAGAGCTTAAAATAGGCATTTCTACCGTTAGAACTCACTTCACAATTTTTTGTTTTTGAGGTACTCATACAGAGTATTCCTCAGTCACTTTGTTTGTGGTTTTTTGTTTGTTTTTGTTGTTTCAGTTTATACGAAAAATAATATTAATGCAAGTAAAGCAAATTTAACAAAAACTGTACTTATTACGAATCAGTACTTATTACGAATATTTTTTTTTTTTGTTTGTATAGTATGTAAAAAAAAAAAAAACTCCGCTAACACGTCTGTTCACTACGAAGGTTCAACAAGACTGACAGTTGTATATAACCCAGTTAATTGTGGCCTAGATTTATGTTTCGCAAATCAGGTAGTTTGAACCTTTTTATTTTTGAGTATAAATTAATCTGCAATTGTGTAATGCAATCAGTTAAGGTTTTACTTTGCAAAAGTAGTGATCAGTACCAGAACTCATAATGTCATTTCAAAATTCGGAATTGTTCGAGTTATTTAGTATATAATGAAAATGTATTTAATTTGGCTATTGTGAAAAAATAGCACGGTTTACCAGGATACCACGAAAAGGATATTAAAAACAAAATTCACTTCGTTTTCTTGGATATTCGTAGAAAATGGCTTGCCTCAAACCGTACGACAAAAACCTTTATGGAAAAGTACTCAGACTGGCTAAATGGAGTAACAACTTTTGAAATCATCGAAAAACCGCATACATCTTTGTACAGCAGAAAGGAAGACCTGCTAAAACTATAAACGAGTGTTCGGAGTACACAAAAAAAACGTCAACTTCAAAATGCTTCAAAAGATATATCTACATCGAATCTGTCAGAAGCATTATGTCTTAAGTACGTAAAAGATAAAGATAAATCAAGGTCTGATATTACAAAAGCTGTGGAGCTTGCTAGCCCAGATCGACTGCGAACGATTAAAGAAAGTATTCCAACTCCTCCGAATGCATTACACACAAAGTATAGCCTAGAAGAAGCCTTAACTTTATTTATGGACTTGGGATTGTCAAAGGAGAAATATAATATTTTACAAAGCTCTTTAAAGAATCATAATGTGAATGTTCTTCCTGGATATAAAAAGGTTACCTCTGCCAAAAAAGAAGCAGTACCACGTAATGTAAAAGTTACTGAAGTATCAGCGGAAGTTGAACTGCAAGACTTAATGGATCATACATCTAAACGCTTAGTTCAAAGTTTTCCTGAAAAAGAAAGAGCATTATTTCCAAATAGGCTTACATTGATAAGCAAGTGGGGATGTGATGGATCATCTGGTCAAAGTGCTTACAAACAAACAATATCGACAACTGACATAACTATTACAGATGCAAATATGTTTATGACTTCTATAGTTCCTTTGGATAGTTATCAGAAGAAGCCCAAGAATGCAAAAACACAGATTACAAGCACTTTAGATATGCGAATACTTGCAAAATTTCACGGATTAGACAGAATGAGGATCTTTTTAATATGTTGGCGGCCTCTTCCGACGCACTGATTTCATAGCGGAGACATGTAAGATCTCGCAAGGATTTGGAAGAATATAATTATAGCTCCGATATGTTAAGTCTATTACAAATCGGTCAAAATGTTAAAGACTATTTCGAAGAAAACTAACTATTAAAAAAATTAATAAAAATAACTCAAAATCATTTTATAATATATCATACTATAAAATAATATTATAAATTAACGTTTGTATTAAAAATATGTCAATAATTTTTATCTGTAATATAAATAAAAAGAGTTATATTAATATAACTTGTTATATTAGAGTAGCATTTTTTGTAGACTTTCCTATGAGAATGTCATTTAAAGCACAAAAAGTTGTATTTTAAATATTTGAGAAATTTTAAAAATATCATTACTTCAAAATATATAATTTTTGTGACAAGGTGTCATCGTGTCCAATGCCTATCACAATAAGACTGCGCTTATTTTGATCCTAAAAGATTTAAAAATCAAGTGTTTTTTCCACATTACAAATTTTTTGGTAACTTCAAAAATTATGATGTTTTCAACAAAAAACCACTGTGCATAGTGCCTCCACAAAGCTATGGCCAATAATGATAATCATTTTTATTAAAATATCTTTCTTACCTTAAAAGTTATGATGTTTGTAATAAAAACAGTCGAAAACAGACACTGTGCACAGTGTCGTGCCTAACCTATTACCGTGCAAATCATGTATATTAAACCTAAAATTAAAATTTTTAAATATCTTTATCAGTTCAAAAGTTATGATTTTTGCAACGAAAAAAGTCAAAAGGCCCCAATGTGCGCCTGTCTTCTCTACCCTATCCCTTTTAGAAAAGAACAGCTTAAGTAAGACATTAATTGCCTGAGTGTAACTTCTCTTTAAAAAGAAAACCTATTTTTGTAGGAAATTAAAACCATTCATAAATATTATTGTGAAAAAATATTTATACACAATCTTTCAACATAAAATGTAGATGTGAAAGACTTCATGAACAATATTTGTTACCACAAAAACTTTTCACCGTTTATAAATGTGTTTAATTATTCTCCATATTAAGAAAAAAAAAACTGAATTTAATTTGTATTTTCTTAATTTTTTATGAAAACTTTTCTTAAAATATTGTTACAAAAAATGAAAAAAAAAATAATAAATCTCAAAACTTTTTTTATAAATCATCTTCATCATCATAGTATAAACATATATTCTCTGTTCTCATATACAATGATCTTTCTTTTCTATTTTTTTAATACATAAACATACGCCGGCATCACAGACAGATCAGTTGGTGAATAGCAGTCAAACGTGATGGTCGTGCGCATTTGAATAAAAGTCTTAAAATAATATTTCTCTTGTTTTATTCCCAACAGTTCAGAAGTGAGATAAAAACAACCCTTGTATCATAATAAAGTGTGCGCCTTGGTTCTTTGGAAATATATAAGCGAAAACAAAAAAAAAAGTAAGAAACGATCAACATATGTATGCATGTACAAACAACTTGATGACGATAATGAAGTTTGCTTGTGCGCGTTGGTTTTTTAAAATATAGTATGTATGTATATGCCACAACAAAAAAATAATAAGGAATAAACGATTAACATATGCATGTACATACAAACAACGGGATGAGATAATGAAGTTTAATTGTGCGCGTTGGTTTTTTAAATACATAAGCCAGAACCAAGAAATAAAAAAATAAACGATTAACGTATGCATGTACTTATATACAAACAACGGGACGACATAATGATGTTTGCTTGTGCGCGTCGGTTTCTTTAAAAATACATAAGTATACAAGCCAGAACAAGAAAAAGTAAGAAAAAACGATCAACGCATGTACATAGGTAAATGGAAAAAACAAAACGGTCAGCTTATGTACATGGAAACAATGTGATGGAGTGAAGTATGAAAATTATTTGAAACGAGAAAAACGGGTAACATATAAAAAAAGAACAACAACGATTTTGCAAATAAATAGAAGAAAATAAACGGTGAATACGGAATTTTTTTTGACAGTAACGGAAAATTGAACAGAAACGAAAATTGTATAAAATTTGTTGTACGTGTAATAGCTAGTGGCTATATAAATATATACGAGTAGATAAGTATATGTATGTACATTTTGAATTGATTTTGATTGAACGAATAAATAAAAAAATATTAAAGTAACCTGACAAAATAAAAAAGAACACAATAACGTTTATTATATTTTTTTCTTTCGAGTGAATTAATTAGGAATCGTTGAAAAATGCCGTTAATATCGTCGTTGAAACTTGCCGAACTTAAAGTACTTTTACGCGAACGCGGATTGCCGACGGGTGGCTCGAAGGCTGAGCTAATTCAACGTCTTATCGAGATTGAAGGCTCAGACGAGATCAATATTAATGACATGCCGGATGCTGAAAATGGGAACGTGCGGGACCAAATCAGTGAGTTACGTGATATGATAGAAAACGTTATGGCTATCGTACAGCGGCAAGTAGTACACGACGCGCAACCGGTAAGACAATCGCATAGCGATTTACGCGAAAATAATATGGTGCAAAACCACGAGCCGAGACGACCTAGCACACATACCGTAAAGGAGATTTCCGACACTCTCCCAGAATACGATCCCACGAGGGACTCTATTTTTAGTGTAGCTCAATTTGTGAATAGAGTCGAGAGATCCATGCAAGCATTCGATTGGGACGAACGACTTATGATGTTGGCGATATATGGAAAATTGAAAGGCCCAGCAAAGTTATGGCTTGACGCATCGGCGAACATGTTTGTGACATGGAGTGAACTGGCAGATGCATTAAAAGAAGAGTTCGGTACGGATCCAGACGAAGCTGATATACATTATAAGATGTCAAACTCAACACGTGGTAGCGGTGAAGCTATAAATGAGTACTGTTTCAGGATGGGAGCTTTAGGTAAGCGACATGGGTTGAGTGAGTCCGCAATTATAAAATATACCCGTGAGGGGTTGAGGCATCGGGAGTTGCAGATGGCGATTGCTACTGTGCGGTTCGGAACAATGAAGGAAATGCGAGAAACGCTAGATGAGTACTTTGCGAATATGGCGGGCTGTTCGACAAACAACAGATCCACAGTGATTCCGAAACGAAACGACATTATTAACAGAACCGTCAATCGGACACCTGATAATAGACCAAAACCTTTGTTAGAACGAAAGCCAATTGTATGTTTCAACTGTTCAGAGACCGGACATATATCAAGTGCATGTCCGAAACCGCAAAGACGTTCGAGGTGTAGAGATTGCCACCGAGTTCACCCAAGGGCTTACCTGAAAATTGTGGAAATACAAACGTACGACAGATTAACAGTGTGAAGAAACATTTCGGTGATAAAAAGGTAATAGTCAGTGGTGTGGAGATGTGTGCATTGATCGATACGGGCAGCGAGTGCAGTATGATAAGAAAATCGAAAGCGGCCGAAATTAATACCGATAAGAAACCATGCAACATTCGTATAAGTGGAGTATGTGGTGGGACAAGAGTGCTTAATGAAGTTATGAAAGTGAAACTCGAAGTCGATGATACTGAGCTCATGATGGAGTTGTTTGTAGCAGATGACGATGTGTTTACACCAGATGTTATAATTGGTAATGATGTTCTCATCGAGAATAACGTACGTCTTGTCGTCAACAGTAACGGCCAACGTTTTGAATCCTTAAACGTGGCAACGATCCAAAGTGAATCACAACCGCGAGGCGAAATCAAAAGTGTTGAACATGGCGAACTCGATGAAAATACGAAATCGAAATTAATGAATTTGATAGCGGAATACCGTGATATTTTCGGAAATGAACTCCATGAAATCGGGTTGACAAACGCAATGACAATGAAAATTAATCTAACAACGGACACACCGATCGTAGCGAAACCATATCGCCTTCCCGAGATGAAAAGGGAATCGGTAAGGAAAATTATAGGTGACCTTTTGGCTAACGACATAATTAAGAAATCAAAGTCGGAGTACGCCAGCCCCATTGTCCTGGTGAAAAAGAAAAATGGTGACGATCGTCTTTGTATCGACTACCGGCGTTTAAATCAGCATATGGTCAAGGAAATTTTCCCCACACCCAATATCGAGGAACGGTTGCAGCAAGCCTTGAAGTTCACGTACTTCACCGTCCTAGACCTTAATAGCGGGTATTACCAAATACCGATTGATGAAAATAGCCAAAAATTTACGGCATTCGTCACACCCGACGGAATGTATGAGTTCAAACGTATGCCGTTCGGGCTCAAGAACGCGCCAGCGGTTTTTCAGCGATTAATGGCCTTAATATGCGACAAGACGAAGGATGGTGATGTAATTCATTACATGGACGATATCGTGGTAGGCAGCAACAAAGTGGGTGAGATGTTCGAGAAATTGAGACGAGTTTTTGGGGTATTGCGCGAACTAAATTTGACTCTTAACGTATAGAAATGCAGGTTCTTTGAGCGAACAGTGGAGTTCTTAGGTCATCAAATACATAGCGGTGGCATGAGCCCAGGAGTGGCTAAAACTAATGCAATTCTAGAATTTCCAGTGCCTTCTAATGTTAAGGAAGTGAGGCAGTTTTTGGGTCTAACTGGATATTTCCGGAAATTCGTACCCGGCTTTGCACTGATATCGGAACCGTTACGAGAATTGCTAAGAAAAGACACGATTTTCTATTGGAAGGACGAGCAGGTTAAGGCTTTTCAAACCTTAAAGAAGGTTCTTACGACCAGTCCGGTTATAATCGGGTATAAACCTACTGCAGAGCATCAAATCCACACCGACGCTAGCACAATAGGCCTGGCAGGAGTCCTGTTACAATGCGACGGAAATGACTGGAAACCGGTGGTTTTCTTCAGCCGATCAACCACGAGTGATGAACGGGTTTATCACAGCTACGAGCTAGAAGCACTGGCCGTTGTCGAATCGTTGGAGCGTTTTCGTTATTACGTATATGGAAAAAGTGTAACCGTAATTACGGATTGTAACGCGATCAGAACGACTATGCAGAAAAAGGAGTTAATACCGAGGATAGCTAGATGGTGGCTGCGTATACAGGACTTTGATGTACAAATAGAGCATAGGTCAGGTCATCGGATGCAACACGTAGATGCATTAAGCAGAGCACCGTATGAAAAACCAAACGACTTGGACACGGCATCATTGCGGATTTTGAAGACCACGATAACTGAAGACGACTTTTTATTTTCAATGCAGCTTCAAGATGAGCGGATTCTCAAGATTATCGAAGGCGTAAGGGCTGGCAACAAAGTTCTATGCACCGATTATGTGATAAAAGACGGCAGACTATTTCGCAGAGTGGCAGGTAATTGTTTATGGGTGGTACCAAAAGCGCTAAAATGGCAAGTAATACAAGGGCGCCACAACAATGCTGGCCATCTAGGAGTAGAAAAGACATTAATAAGTCTTCAGAAATATTTCTGGTTTCCCCGAATGCGGAATGCTGTTAAGTCGTATGTAAAGTCTTGTGTAGAATGTGCATACAATAAGGTCCCAGGCGGAAGGCGTGAGAGCGAGTACCACTACGACAAGATAAATCCAGTACCATTTTTCACCATTCATATGGACCATTTGGGCCCATTTCCAAAATCAACACGACGTAACGAATACATCTTAGTCATCGTGGACTCATTTACGAAATTTACATTAGTGAAAGCCGTAAAATCTACAGAGACCAAACATGTCATCAGTACGCTGAACGAAATGAGTGAGTACTTCGGTATGCCGTCCCGAATCGTGACAGATCGTGGATCATCCTTTACATCAAAGGCATTCGAACAATATTGCAAATCGAATGACGTGAAACATATATTGAACGCAGTACGTACACCACGAGCTAACGGACACGCTGAAAGAACCAACCGTACCATTTTGAGTATGCTCCTACCGTCCACCAAAGAAGATAAGCGTTGGGACGACCAATTGAGGCGAATACAATGGGCTCTCAACACGATGAAAAACAGCACGACAGCAACAACACCGCAGGAACTCCTATTTGGATTTGAGCCCCGTGACATCCTTCAGAACAAACTGGTTCTTGCTCTACATAACAGTGAGGTAATGGACAACGATAAGCTTCAAACGCTACGATTGAATACGGCTGAGCGTATTGACGAACAACGTAAACTGGCGAAACAACGATACGATGCGAAACATTCGCAACCCAAGCATTATAACGTCGGTGATCTCGTTTTGGTAGAAAATGAACCAACAGCAAGTGGTATCTCCAGGAAGTTGGAGCCGCGCTATAAAGGCCCATTTCTGGTTACTCTAGTGCTCGATAAGGACCGATATGTGGTTGAGGATATTCCAGGTTCCCGCAGAACGCAGCGACACTATAAGTCAGTGTATGCCTCAGACAAGATGAAACCATGGTGTGTTCTACCACCCGATGATGAATGTCTTGACGATGACTGTGAAGACGAACGCTCAATCGAGGGCGATTAGTAGAGAGGATGGCCGACTATAAACATATATTCTCTGTTCTCATATACAATGATCTTTCTTTTCTATTTTTTTAATACATAAACATACGCCGGCATCACAGACAGATCAGTTGGTGAATAGCAGTCAAACGTGATGGTCGTGCGCATTTGAATAAAAGTCTTAAAATAATATTTCTCTTGTTTTATTCCCAACAATAGTCGTGTTAACGAAAATCTGAAAATCAAATTCCTAATAAGAAATGAAATGAAAAAAACTCAATTGGTTTTTATTTTCTTAAGTTTTTATAAAAAATTTTCTTAAATTAAATTCATCATCCCCAAAGCTTCCCATTATGCCATGGGAAGTGAGGTCTATGGTTTCATTGTTGGTCCAGAAACCTCATATATATACTACTTATGGGTAAAAGATGGGAAAATTTGGTTTCTCGCTTAAGTTATGGAAAAATATAATACGCCTAGATTCTATATAATAGAATAAATTGGTAAAATTTTTAGAAGAAATTTTATATATATATATATATATATATATATATATATATATATATATATATATATATATATATATATATATATATATATATATATATATATATATATATAATTATATTCTAAGGTTTATTTGTAGATTTTATACTATATTTGAAAATATTATTAATTAAAGTAAAAGATCATCAAATTGTCAATACCCTTAACATATGAAATTTTAAAAGCGAAGATGTAGAGAAATGTGAATAATTTCTCTCATTTTTATCTATTTGTTTTATTCTATGATACTCAAATTATTGTTTTTGTATTGTAATCATATATATATATAAGATCAATAAAGCAACAGTCAATAAACAACCAAGAAACAGAAAGCAAGTGCTTTTGATTTTTACATGATATATATTAATTTTTTTATTTCACAGTATTTTTCGTCTGACACGAAGACCTGTGTTTGCTTTCTGCTATCAATAATATTTAAAAATCAAATTATCAGAAAGTAAAATGAATGAAAAAAATTTTTCCGCAATTATTTCATTTGTGTGAAAATACAAAATAAAAATAAAATTGGTTTTAGTGGTCCAGTGTAGCTGGAATGGACTAGTTGAAACATGGTCGCATGTTCTACAGTCATGGACCGTGTCGCTTTCAAACAAGTATTTATTGCCACACGATATACTAGAACGTTCTTGTTTTCACGATTATAATCCTTATGGTGTAGTGATATACTGACTGGTTTTACTGAGTAGCTGTCCAGCCGAAGGACATCGACCTTATTTTCTTCATACATTTGGGTTACCTTTGGAATAGTCCTAATCCTTTATGGAATACACTTTACATGCGTGTATGGAATAGTCGCGTTATCTTCAACTTGTCTGTAATTAAACTAATTTTCAAATGAAGTCCCTATGTCTGCAACATTATTTTAATCGTAACAATATCTTGGCACATAGTCAGTCATAATACTTACTATAAATACTTACATACATACATGTAACAAATCAAACCTTAAACCCAATACTTTATCCCTGTTCACAATTATGCACACATAAGTTTATATAAATTTTCATGCTTTGTTGCTCTTTGTGAAATGGACAATGAATTAATATGACACTTTTGTAAAGTGTAACGTTTGAGAAGCATTCGAGATGTATAGCTTTATTAGCAAAAGGTGGACATTCTTCGAAAATTTAAATAGCAGACTCTCTCTATGATGAACTTTTGAATTTTTCACTTCTTGCTACTTTTGTTTTATGTATCCTCCAAACTTCAAATTTTGTTAAATGTCAGTTTATAACTCACTAAAGGAAATTTTAAATAATGGCCCTTAGGATGACCACAAATATTTAAATCTGTCAAAAATGAAGAAAATCGTACAGTGTAAACACTAAAAGCATCAATAAAAGAGAAAACACAAATGAAAATCTGACAAGAGGATGGTAAATATTCATTTTCTAAACCATTTCAAAAAATTACTGGTGTTTATTGCGGGAATTTTTAATATATATTACTTTAGTCAAGAAAATTGTATGCTGTTTTTCAGAGCTGTAAACGATTGGAATCGATTTAATTGCAATCACATGATTTCTCGTTAATGATTGCTAATTTTTTGATTTCATTCAAAATCCTGAATTGATTTCATGATTTCAATTCGAAATCATGAAATCAATACGACAAAAATGATTGAATCAATTTTTTGAAATTAATTCATATATTAATTGATTGCAATCAAATTTGATTGCAATCGATTTGATTGCAATTACTTTAATTGCAATCAAATCCAGTAATTGCAATCAAAATTAAATCAGAATCAAAATCAAAATCTTCGTTCTCTTCAAATAAAACTCCTTCTTCTAGAAACAAAGATGACTCTGATAATTTTGAATTACCAACAATGTAAATTTTTGTTTGAAGTTTAAAGTTTTGTAAAATTGGTAAACATATTTTTTATATTGTTTGTTTTTTCATGTTATATTTGTTCTGTCTTTTTTTTAATAAATTTACAAAATTAATAAATATTTTTTGCTTTTATTTTTCTGGTTAAATATGTGGAAGTTTTTACTAGAATCTGTTGTTTTATACTAAAACTTAGTGGTTTTCACTAAAATCTGGTCGTTTCCACCAAAAATTTGAGGTTTCCACCATATTCTAGTGGAAACCGCTAGATTCTAGATTCCAAGTGTATATTATTTCGTAGAACTTTAACTTTAGTTGTGATTTCAGGGCAATTCATTGAAATCACATGATTTCAACAAAAATTTGATTGCAATCGAATTGATTGCAATTAAATTAATTGCAATCAATGATTTCTAAAAAAATGATTTCAAAATTATTGCAATCACAAAATATTGCAATTTTGCCCAGATTTCATTTTGAAATCTGAAATCATTTTGAAATCAAAGAATGAAATCAGTTTGGTTGAAATCACTTTGATTTCAATGCCAATTGATTGCAGTTTTCACAGCTCTGCTGTTTTTGTAAATACTGTGGAAATTTTACACCATCCCAATTCGATTCTAATCTAAATATGAAAAAACTCACAATAGACGTTTATTCTGTTTCTCTTACAAACGGTGAGAGTTCTATTTTAATTTGCATTTTCTACAAAAATCTTATTTCTTGTGGTTTAATATAAAGTGTTTTTAATTTATGTCTTTGTAAAATACGAGTATGTATAAAGAAATTTTCAATGAAAATGTTTTATTGTCAATGCTTAGCGAAGACATTATAAATATGACAACTGCAAATGCTTTAACATTTCGTTAGAAGTTAAAGTGAAGTTTTGGTTCTCTTTATCTTCTCTGACAATTTTAAGTGAAAATATTCGTATAATAACGAAAAACTGGTTAACTGTCCGATAACATCCGATAACTTAAGCTATTAGAAAGTTGTAATAATAGCCCTGATTCTTACATTTATTCCTTAAAATTTTATTTATTTTAGAATATAAAATAATTATACATCTAAATGGATTATTTTGAAAAGCTAGAAGCTCAAGTTAAAATTAATACACCTCGAAAAAAGCTAAAATGGTCACTCTGATTCTACTGGTTTCAATCTAAAATAAAGAGAAACAGTGGTACGATCAAAAAAGAACCTGAACAAAACCCTTGAAAAGGTTCAATATAACGTTTATATGCAAACAAGTTAAAAATATTTCAGTCTGAACTACTTACGTGCATTAACAAAAATTTTAATTTTCGTCTACTTTTTAATATTAAGCTTTTCATTGTATTTGACAAAAAAAAGATTAACTCGCGAGTGCAAACAACAAATTATTTGCTGGAAATGCGAAAATAGCTTAAGCGTCCTGAAATCGGAATCAATCCATCAAGTTAGAAATCAGTATGAAAGCTTTTACAGTGTTCTGCCTCAAAGGCTTTAAACAACCTAGTTTTTTTTATATTTCTTGATTGTCCTGTATATTTATAGATATGCAATGTACATATGTATGTATACATTTTTTATATGTTGGAGACATATTAAATAACGTAACTTAGGCTTTCTTTTGTTGTTAAAGTTTTGTTGGTGCATTGCAATGTGTAGTAAATATGTTGTTTCCAATGCATTAGCCACAACATCCAGCAATATATCCGCTCTGCCACTGAACAACGTAAACATTTTACTACGAATTCATACACATGTATAATTTATTTCCGTGATTGTGTCTGCGAGAATTTGTTTTAAATAATTTCATAGACTTGCCGTTTGTTTTCCAACTCCATCCGTTTCATTTCATTTGTTTTTTTGTCCGTAGTTGTATTTAACTTGTAGACTCAGTGGCGCTATAATTTTTTTTCAATTCATTTTGTTGGTCAGTATCAGACGTTGTATCATTTTTCCCGGCCGGCTGATTGTTCGACCACCGGCTGCCCAACACAAGTATAATAAACATCTAACGCAACATCATCACAGTCATCACCAGCACTATCTTTGTGTGTATGATGTTTCGTTATTTTAAGCTGTATATACATACATACATGTGTATTATGCGAGTATGTATGTATGTAAGTATGTATGTATATGAGCACTAAGCCAAATAATTCAATTCATATTATCGTTTTTCGACACACTGAATCATTATCAGGACAATTACAAATATGTGATAAAAAGCACTTTATTCGAATAAAAAATATCTAAACTTTTTTCAGTATAACCTTAGATTTAATTAGATTGGGTTAGCAGGCTGCTAATAAAAAAACCCAAGTTTGATTACAGATGACTTGGATCAAAAAACTATGATCCCTTTGCAAAAGAACTGGCGAGGTGGGAAAGGAGCTAGAATTGTTAGCGAGGTAGACGAGTAAAAAGGAAGAGAAACACGAAAGGGCAATGACAATAGTCAAGAAGCGGTTAAAATCTCTCCGTCAATTTACGTCATACGGAAACCATTCAATTGATCAATATATCAAGCAGGGTACTGAAGCACCCATGGTTAATTACACGAAGCCGGTGTTCCTCCAGAGGTATAGAAGATTCATTACCATTTTTTCATCCTCTTCGTCATTAGAACCATGATCTGCAGTATCCCGTGACCATGAGCACAAGGTCTCGCAAATACGTTTTCGGAAAGTCTAGAAGGTTCGTTGTCTGATAATTGTCAATGCGAGGATTCACATCATGGTGCAGGCTGGCTCCGTAATTGATCTGATATGAGTCTTAACACACAAAAAATACTATTAAGTATAAACTTTTTAAACCTTTACTTATTTTCTACAAGTTCTTTTTGATTGCTTGATAATAAATAAAGATGCATATTTAATTTCAATTAAACCACTGTTTCTCTTTATTTACACACTGATGCCATTAAGAGTACAGAGCGCCTTTAATACTGAAACACAATACTGATCTTCATTATGAAGTCAACTATATCACAATTTATATACGAATATGTCGTGTGCAGCCGATGTTTGCTGTTGAGGATAAGGCAGTGCACAATCAGCTGATCAGGCTCTTTCGATTTGTTTTAAAAAAAGACATAAATAAAATTTTGATATATGTATGTATGTATGAAAACTTTATTTGAGTCGATAGATCTATATAATTCAATATTTAAAGATGATTTCCTGTAAATGTTGACCGCGGCTACGCCTCAAATAGTTCACACGCTGGGTCACGAATAAATTCTGCAATATTGGCTTCCAGTGTGTCAATCGTTGCGGGCTTGTCCCTATAGACATGAGCCTTAACATAGCCACAAAAAATAGTCGAAAAGCGTTAAATCGCAAGATCTAGGCGGCCAATTGACCGGCCTCAAGAGGGAAATAAATTGTTCATCGAACCCCCAAACGGTTCACAGAGGAGTATTTGACCCAAAAACTGGCCAAAAAGACAAAAATTAATTTGATGAAATTATAAGAAGTAATTACGCAGATCGTGCATTTTAAAGATTGTAAGTTAAGATTTGTAGTTGTGGGACCCTGTTAAAGTCAGGAAAGTGAAGAAAATTGCATGCGTTTTAATTGAATTTTTCGATTTCAAGATATTTATATGATCTTTTTTTGTGGCTAAACGAATAGAGGTATTACATTGATTTTTTTTTTACCTGAAAGATTTCATCAGCAGCTATTTTTAATATTTAAAAAGAAAAAATTATCTCAAATATTTATTGTAAAAATATTAATTATAAAAAACTTTATATATATATATATATATATATATATATATATATATATATATATATATATATATATATATATATATATAAATTCTTACCAAAAAAAAGGAAAAGTTTTCTGAAAGTGAAGGTAGCTGTTCTACAAATAATTTTGTAGAACAGCTTAGTTCATAAATTCAAATTTACTAACTATCTTATCAGGAATAATTATAAGTCAACCACAAGCATACACACCTATTAAACTGTTTTTGTTTACCTGCGGTCTATATAAGACTTGATCGTCTCCAGTACACTTTAGATATGTACTACATACCTAATTTACAAGCGTTACAAATCAAAATTACATTTAAAAACGGTATAGGTATATAAAAAATGTACTTAAGTATCAGGTTGTTAACTAAGTATCGGGAAAATGCACTTTGAAAAATACACATATATGGCTTATTGCGCAGAATTCTTATTATAAGAGTTTTGCAACTTTGAAAGATAACATGGAAATGATGTTCTAAATGGGTTATTTTTGAGCAGTGATCCTTTTTTAAGCTGCAATACACAAAAAACACGAAAGATAAAGAAGCCTTTTCCATCCGACACTATTAAACTACTTCTTCTTAGTGTCAAAAATAACACTAACCCAATAATAATCTGCCACTAAAGTTTTTCTATCAAACTAAAGCTAAAACTATCAAAAAAGTTAAACTTTTAAAACAAAAAACACGCTTAATAATTTTGGCCAGCTTTTTGGGTCAAATACTCCTCTGTGCGATTGTCACTTTTGACAATTTAGCCGTTTATGGGGTATTCCCTAATTAGGTGAAAAGTGCCTATACCAAAATACCAAAGTATGCTGTTGAATAAAATCAGTAAATCAAGAGGTGCATTAAAATCGTGTGCTGTTTTCATTTCTGAGAAAAGTGTCGCCCTTTAAAAGAAAAAAATATGAATTCAATGTTCTTTTATCGCAAAATTATTAGGAAAGAGCAGGCAATCCTATAAGAAAGTTAAATCTTTCATATTACATATTTCACCCATATACATACATATGTACATATAATTTTATTTATAAATTTACAATGTGTGTAATTTTTTATGTCGTGGCAAAATAACCATATACGGACACCTCTACGTGATAAAAGACTAAAAAAAGACCCGTGTCTCCCAATTTTTCCTCCCGTTCTTCCAATTTTTCATGCACTTTTTTTATGGGCCGCCAAAGATTTGGGGCCTCGGTATCATTTTCGCAAAAAAGTGATAATTTTCTCGGCCTCATATCTTGCAAACCGTTCCGAATTTCGATTTACTCTCTGAGGCAAACTTGTAGCTCTTGTCATAAAGAACAAAAATTGCGAACATATAAAATCAAAAAAAATTCAATTTGGAACGATTTTCCGTCATCCCACGTCAAATTTGGTTTATGAACAGACCGGTTTCGGCTTTGTGCCATCTTCAGTGTTCTCGAATACTAAATCGTTTTTCTCGCTGTACGTTGTCTTTTGTATGGTTCGTTTTTTCTTTCTTTGCCCCTTTGTGTTTCTCTCTCTCGTCCTTGTATGTCTATGTGTCTCTCATTCTCTCCCTCTCTCTACCTGCTACCTGTTCCTCTCATTTTTCTATATACCATGTCTGTGCTCCCTGTCTTTATAGCGCGGCGATTATTTAATAGGTGTATTATCTGTATGCAGGTAGTAATCTATGATTGTGCGTTTTTGGATTGGCCTTTTGTCTTGTACATCTGTTGTTATATTGTTCGGTTCCGTTAAATTATTGTTCTCTTTTGTGTAAAAATATTTTAATGGTTCAAATATTATGTCCGAGGCAGTGTTTATTTGTTCATTTATTATTCTCCCCTCAAAAGTTTTCTGTTTGTATATTTCCATGTTTTCTAATACGTTCAACCGCCGTCCTTTATGCTTTATGTGTAACAGTTTAACCGTTTTTCTAATATGCGCTGGTGTACATTTTTTGTTGAATATGTGGTTCGCAAAATTCGATTCTGGCGTTGTTCCTGGTTCTCTCATTTTTTTGTTGTAGTCTCTCATATGTTCCCGAAATCTGGTTTTTATCTTTCGTCCCGTTTGTCCGATGTAACTGTGTTGGCATGTGCAAGTTAATTTGTATACTCCTTGTTTATCCAGGCAGTCTGTCTCGTTTGTGCTGTCTTGGAGTATTCTACCCAAATTGTTATTTGTTCGGAATGCTGTGTTAATGTTGTGCTTTCTAAAAAATTTAGCAAGTTTGTATGTTGATGTGCCCATATATGTTAAAGTAGCCCAAGCTTTCTTCTCCTGCTCCTGTTCTTTGTTCCGTTCCCCACTTGTTTTGATATCTCTTCTGATTTTGTCTACCAATTTTTTCCTATACCCGTTGTTTTCCGCTATGCTATAAATTATTTTCAACTCCTTTCTATATGCCTCCCGCGTTAGTGGTATTCGTTCAAGTCTCGTTACTAATTGTCTAATTGCCGCGTTTTTGTGTTGTTGAGGATGGTTTGATGAATTGTGTATTATTGTGTCTGTAGCAGTTGGTTTCCTGTATATTTCGTATTCGATCCTATTTAAGCCCGAATTGTTAAGTCTAGATAATTTATGCTATTGCCTTCTTCTACTTCCATTGTGAATTTTATGTTTTTGTGTTGTTTGTTCAGTAGATCCAGAATTTGTTCCTCTTTATTTCCTTCCAGTATACATATAATATCATCTACGTATCTCGCATAGAATGTAACCCCGAAATTGGCTTTTAGGTTCTCGACATATTTCTCTTCTAAATTTTGCATAAATATTTCCATTAGGATTGCTGATGTTGGATTACCCATTCCTAGTCCATTGGTTTGTCTATATATGTTATTGTTGAATTTGAAATAATTTTGCTCCAATGTGGCTTTTAGCGTATTTGCGAGTTGCATTGAAAACTCTACGTCTTTTGTTTTGTTGAGCAGTGTTTTATGTACAATGTTTATTGTCTCTGTTGTTGGAATTGATGGATACAAGTCTTTTATATCAAATGAGACTAGCCTAGTGTTTTCTGTTATATCCACGCTCTGTAGCCTATTAACTAATTCCGTGGTGTTGGCTATTGTGTGTTTGTTTTCTAGGTCCGAGTTGTCTTTCAGTATTGTTTTTAGGTATTTCGATAGTTTGTAGCTCGGGGCCGATTTGTAATTAATTATGGGTCTCATTGGTGTATTCGGCTTATGTATTTTCGGTAGAGCAATCATGGATGGAGCGCATGGGTTCATGAGTGTTAACGAGTACGATATGTTTGGTGTTATTATTTTGGTTGCCTTTTTGATTATTTCCCTGACTTTCGCCTGGTATTCGTCTGTAGGATCTTTCCTAATTTTCCGACATTTAGTGTCTTCTATCAACTGCTCCGTTTTGGTAATGTAATCATTTTTGCTGATTAATACCGTTGTGTTTCCTTTATCTGCTTTTGTTGTTACGACATTATTAGATTTAAGTTTTTGTCTTAAATTTCTAACAGCTTCGCATTCCCTGTTTTGACTACTTTTAGATTTGATCTCCTTCTCTATTATGCGTTTGCAGGTATATCTGGCTTGATCCTGCTCCTCGTTTGGTAGCATCGATATTGCCACCTCTGTGTCCACAATGGTTTGCTCTATTTCCCTCCTTTTATTATTTTCTCGGATATTGTGCTTTAGCCCCTTTTTCAGTAACTGAGCTTCTTCATCATTGACTGCCATTTCAGTTAGGTTTATAAATCTAGTGTGGAAGTTGTGTTCTTTGTGTAGCTTGCAGTTTGCCGATCCTGTTAGTTTGTCGAGTTTTTTGTTTAAATTCTTGTATTTCTGTGCAATTGCTCCCGCGTTCGCTGTGTTTACTTGGTCAAATGTGTCCATCAGTATGTTGGTTGGGACTCGTTCTGCTAATTGTAAGTGAATGTGTAGAAGTTCAGAGTTCGTCATTTCCTTTTTCTTATATAGGCTCTGGATTTCAAATTTTACGAAACTTCTTTCCGCTATTCTAACAGTCTTCTTACTAGCTACTGTGTTTGTCTTTAGTTGTATTTTAGCGTATTTTGGTGTGACATTCAATGCAAGGCATTGTTTGTTAAACCAAATGTTTGCTTTTATTGTACTTATTTTCAGTTGACGTAGTTTGTAAATTGTTATAAGTCCAATTGTGTCCGAGTTATAAGCCTGACAGGCATTTGTCGATTTTTGTGATATTCTTCCGACGGGGTTTGTTTGAACAGGAGCAGGAGAAGAAAGCTTGGGCTACTTTAACATATATGGGCACATCAACATACAAACTTGCTAAATTTTTTACAAAGCACAACATTAACACAGCATTCCGAACAAATAACAATTTGGGTAGAATACTCCAAGACAGCACAAACGAGACAGACTGCCTGGATAAACAAAGAGTATACAAATTAACTTGCACATGCCAACACAGTTACATCGGACAAACGGGACGAAAGATAAAAACCAGATTTCGGGAACATATGAGAGACTACAACAAAAAAATGAGAGAACCAGGAACAACGCCAGAATCGAATTTTGCGAACCACATATTCAACAAAAAATGTACACCAGCGCATATTAGAAAAACGGTTAAACTGTTACACATAAAGCATAAAGGACGGCGGTTGAACGTATTAGAAAACATGGAAATATACAAACAGAAAACTTTTGAGGGGAGAATAATAAATGAACAAATAAACACTGCCTCGGACATAATATTTGAACCATTAAAATATTTTTACACAAAAGAGAACAATAATTTAACGGAACCGAACAATATAACAACAGATGTACAAGACAAAAGGCCAATCCAAAAACGCACAATCATAGATTACTACCTGCATACAGATAATACACCTATTAAATAATCGCCGCGCTATAAAGACAGGGAGCACAGACATGGTATATAGAAAAATGAGAGGAACAGGTAGCAGGTAGAGAGAGGGAGAGAATGAGAGACACATAGACATACAAGGACGAGAGAGAGAAACACAAAGGGGCAAAGAAAGAAAAAACGAACCATACAAAAGACAACGTACAGCGAGAAAAACGATTTAGTATTCGAGAACACTGAAGATGGCACAAAGCCGAAACCGGTCTGTTCATAAACCAAATTTGACGTGGGATGACGGAAAATCGTTCCAAATTCAAACAAACCCCGTCGGAAGAATATCACAAAAATTAAAAAAAATTCACCTTCCAGATAAAAATCGCAAAAAATTAAAAAATTTTTTTTTTACCTTTTTCTCTTGTTCAGCTCCATAGGTAGCAAACCGTTCAAAATTCAAGGAAACAATCAACTACAAAAATTTACCTAAGATCTCAATAAACAAATTTCTACAACATATAAACTTCCTGGGAATAATTCTGAACGAATTATGTTGTAGCACTTTATATAACTTTAACCGCGTCACTTTTTTCACTTTTGCGGCTACCTAAGCGCTACCTAAATGGTGTTCAGAATTATTCCCAGGAAGTTTCTATGTTGCCTTTATACATACATATGTATGTGTAAAGGCAGCCTGAGATTAATAAATATAAGCTTGCCAGCGGAACCACTAGGCAATCTTAATTGCGCAAGTTTTGATTCAGATGGGAGAAAGATAGAAAGGGGAATGCATATTTTCTCTATATTTCTTCCAGTTGAAATAAAATTTGACTAACTAATATTTTCCGAGTGGAAAACACGTGTGTGTGTGGATTGTATGGTATTCAATATTATTGTTGTTGCTGATTTTGCATAGCTGATGACTGTTGCGCTGCTGTTGTTGTTGTTCATATACCAGTGGAACTTTCTTTTGCATAGTGGACAGAAGCGATAATTCGCTGACAAAACATAAACACCATTGACGAATATGAATCTTTATTCCTCAAATCAATTTTTGTAATAATATTTTTGGGCTTACGGTGCAATCAGCATCCGGACTTCTGACGTTGGGTACGGCAGTTGGGGCGTTTTTTGTTTAGCGGGATTTCTTTCTTTTTATTACTTTTTTGTTTTTAGTTCTTTTTTAGTTGTTTCATTTAACTTCCTCTCAGAATTAAATGTTGAATTCCTTTCCAAAACTTTTGATTTGTTCAATTTTTTGTATTCCACTATTTCGACTCAAGTTTTTGCTTATATTTATTGACTTTAAATTTTCATGTGTTTGTTCTCTTTTTAATATATATATATATATATATATATATATATATATATATATATATATATATATATATATATATATTGTTAGGCTTTTACCTTTTTAAAAACGTTTTCCGTGGGTTCTTAGATTGCAATGAAATTAAACGCACAATACTTAAATTTTCAGTACTTAACAGCTACTACTTTATTGAATTAAATGGTGGTCTAGCTGCCAGCTTATGTAGGGGGAATAACGCAGTGTTTCACTGATCACTGTGCCGTAACTGCTAGGCTGTGCAGAAGCGCGGCTATAACCTCCTCGTGGTGGCCACCGGTAACAGGGATCCAGTACGGTCATGTCTCTGCTGAGTACATGGCAAATATAGTCGGGCTAAGAGAGAAAACTCTAAACAAACCCCAATCCAAGAGGGAACAGCATATCTCGAGGGATGAATGGCTAGTGGGTTAACTAGTTCCTAAAGCATTCATTTCAATGAATGCTTTACTGCGCTCCCGGGGCTATGGCGTAGTTGACCGTTTTTCCCCTATACTCGTGGGAACAAAATGAATGAACACAACAAAAATAAAAGCAAAAACAATGCAAAGGCACACATACCTCAAAAAAATAAAGAGGCAGAAAAGCCCTCAAATGAAACTGGGGCGGGAGTAACTCCCAGTAAAGAAAAGAATAAAGAGAGGCCAAAGAGACTCAATGGTGCAGGGAAGAAAAGGCTGGCATATCTACTCAAGAAGGGCCTTAGTAAGGAGGAGGCATAGGCCAAGGCCTTGCAACCAATGGCAGTAGACCAGAAACCTGGGGGCATTACACATGGCCAAAAAAGGCAAAGGTCTGAAGAGGAGACGTCACCTGAATCCTCACTGAAAAAGAGGATAAAGGATGATAAAAAACCATCCTCGCAAGCTGCAAAAGCACAGCAGCCAGACAACCCATCGGTGTCCACACAGAGGCGGCCCACTACCTCATATAAGGACATAACAATGGGAGTCAAGACTGCGGTTCTAGCATGGGACTACCCAAATACATGGGACTACCCAAATACAAAACAAACATTACCGACACATCACCATGGGAGGGAATCTCACTGAAAGCCATAGAGGAACATAAGATTCCTCAATCTCGCATTGCAGTGGGATACTTCCCAAATTCGACTGCGCTGGAGACGAGCAAGATCTTGGATCTGTTACAGGGACAGAATCAGGGTCTCCTCGTCGAAACGTGGCGTTTACTAAAAAGAGCCGAAAAAGGCTCTCTGGTCACGTTGGTTCTTTCCGTAGACCAAAAATCAGCAGCCAGTGTGACGAAGTCAAAAGGGAACCTAAACTTCCGGGTTGGCCAAGTTGTACTCAGGCTCAAGGCTGAGAATATTAATGCGGACGCGCTGGTTCAACAGATAGAGGCAGTGGAGTTGGAAGAAGAGGGCGAAAGCCCTCCTTCCATATCAGAAACTACAAAATAAGTGCATCCAGGCAAATCTTCATCATGCTAAGGCTGCATCAGCCGAAATTAGCAGAAGATTTGCTGGTGGCACCATCAACATAGGGCTTATACAAGAGCCCTGGATATCAAGAGGCCGCATACGAGGCCTCAATGTACAAAACACTCAGGTAATTTATGACACGGGCGCAGTCAAACCAAGGGCTGCGCTTATCATAAACACCAATATTAATTACTTGCCTCTTACAGAATTTATGGATGGCGACAGTGCAGTGGCGCTAGTCGAGTTGGACTCCAATGGAAGCAGGATAGAGGTTGTTATTGCCTCAGCCTACTTCCCGGGGGACACAGACGAAGCACCACCTCTGAAAATAAAGGGACTAGTGGACTACTGTAAATGCCATAGAAAGACCCTCATCATTGGCTGTGATGCGAATGCCCACAATACAGTATGGGGAATCATTGATACGAATAAAAGAGGTGAGTCACTCCTAGAATACCTATTACTTACTAACATGGGGATTGCAAATAGGGGGAATAGCCCAACGTTTTGCAACGCCATCAGGGAAGAGGTTCTCGATCTGACCCCTTATAACTAACAAATCTCTTGATATGATCAGGGATTGGAAGGTCTCTGAAGAGGACTCCATGTCGGATCATAAACACATCCTTTTTGAAGTTAGGGGATTGGTGAAGAGTCAGTCGCTCTACAGAAACCCCAGGGCAACAGATTGGATAAGATACTCGCAGGATCTGCAGTCTAGGATCACTGGAAACACATTTTCCATTACATCACCTGAGGACTAACTGATGCAGTCATATCCTCATTTCAAGACAACTGTCCTGTCAAGATAAAATCCTCCACGAAGAGCGTACCTTGGTGGAACAGAAATCTTGGGAAACTGCGAAGAAAGGCAAGACTGGAATTCAACAGAGCCAAACAAACTGGAAATTGGGAAGGGTACAGAGAGGCCCTAACCACTTACAACAAGGAGCTAAGGAAGTCCAAGAGAAAAATCATGGAAACTTTTCTGTGAAGATCTTAAGGACGTCCCGGCCACAGCCAGGCTGCACAAAGCCCTTTCGAAGGGGGGCACGAACCCGATAGGCACACCGAAGGGAACAGGTGGCACCTATATAGATACTTTCAAAGGGACACTAGAGTTTCTACTTAGAACTCACTTTCCTGATTGCAGGTTTGGAGCTTCGGACACTGACACTCCAGCGGCATGGCCGCATGCTCGGCGAAGGGCGACGAACCAGGTCATCAGGAAAATAGTGACCTTTGAGAAGATAAAATGGGCTGTAAATTCTTTCAGACCTTACAAATCACCGGGGCCGGATGGTATCTTTCCGGTTCTGTTGTCAAGAGGAGGTACCATCCTCTATCGGAAGATGGTTAACATATTTCGATCAAGTTTAACAATAGGATATGTCCCAAGGACTTGGAGAGCGGTAGGGGTCATATTCATACCCAAGGGTGGGATATTGAAAAGGCCATGGAATCGAAGGAAATAGCCCTGTGTGCATTTATGGACATTGAGGCTGCCTTCGACAACGCGAACTTCCTCGCAATGGAAACAGCACTCTCTACTAGAGGAGCTGATCCTGTGATAGTACGATGGGTAAGCTGCATGCTGAACCAAAGGTCGATTAGGGCCTCACTTGGATCCACGGATCTCACAGTCACCGCGGTTAAGGGATGCCCACAGGGCGGGGTATTATCTCCCCTTCTATGGTCTGTATTAGTGGATGACCTGATCGGGCTACTTAACCGGAGGGGGCACAGAGCCATCGGCTATGCGAACGATATCTCCGTAATAATCAGGGGGAACCATGCAGGGACGATTGCGGACCAAATGCAAGACGCCCTAGACAAGATGCATGAATGGTGCACTTCGGAAGGGCTATCTGTTAACCCAGCGAAGACGATCATTGTACCATTTACCAGGAAAAGGGTGATTAATTTACCCACTCTCTGGATGGGTGGCATCGAGATAGTTCCCAGGGAGAGGGTAAAATATCTGGGTCTCGTCTTGAATATGAAACTCACCTGGGAACCGCACCTCGAGTTAGTGCTGGGAAAGGCCACGAGGAGCCTTTGGACAGCAAGGCAACTACTTGGTAGATCCTGGGGTCTGAGCCCCAAAATGACCTTCTGGATATATATCCAGATAGTGAGACCAACCATACTATACGGGGCTCTGGTATGGTGGAGGAAGACTGAGCAACGGACAACTATATCGATACTGTGCAGGTTACAAAGACTTGCATGCCTATGCGGCACAGGGGCCATGAAATCAACCCCAACGTTGGGTATGGAAGCTCTTCTGAACCTTACAACGCTCCATTTGGCTATACAAGAGGAGGCAGCTATAAGGGCAGTCTCTATCAACGGAAAAGAGAACCTTAGGGCGGGCAACCTTACTGATCATCTGGCTATCCTCAGGGGAATCGGGCACATACTTGATATGACTCAGGCGGGTGACCATATGGACCCGGTATACTGTTTCGACAGGAAATACAGGGTCCTCTTCCCCACAAGGGAAGAATGGTGCGAAAACCCAGGATGGCTAAGAGATGGATCGCAAATGTGGTACACGGACGGCTCAAAAACGCTCCCAGGAGTTGGGGCGGGAATAGTGGGGCCTAGAGCACACAGGTATATAACATTTAGCAGGGATACGACAATTTTCCAGGCGGAACTTTACGCGATACTGGAAACTGTGGAGATCCTATCCGAGAGAGGACACAGGGGAATACGGGTTAAGATATTCTCGGACAGCCAATCGGTTCTTAAGGCCCTGAGAGGCTGTCCGTACATGTCCAGATTATTACTGGAATGTCACAGCAGGCTCAATGACCTGGCGACTCATAATCAGATTACTCTGATATGGGTACCAGGGCATCAGGGGCACGTCGGGAATGAGATGGCGGACATCTGTGCGAGAAGTGGGACTGAGGGGAACTTCATTGGACCCACCCCTTCTTTTGTGTTCAACAAAAGTCTACTTAAAGGGGAGATTTCGAAATGGACATCGTCCAGGATTGCACAACATTGGAATGACATCAATGGATTATGTCACTCCAAGAAATTCCTACGCTTTGACGCTGGGAGGGCGGATCTGGCTCTAAGACTGGACAAGAAAAGCCTACGGATGCTGGTAGGGGAGCTCACAGGCCATTACACCTGCAAAGCCCACCTATACAGAATGGGCTTATCTGACACGGACATCTGCAGACTTTGCGGTGAAGATGAGGAGTCGATGGAACACTTGATAGAAAATTGTGGGGCATTGTGCCACAGGAGACACAGGACTCTACATGCATATACGCTGAGTGAAGAGGATCTGCTAATGCTCCCACTGAAGGAGCTGATCCTATTTGCGAACGTATTAAACTTCTAGGGACAGGGGAAGCACAATAGATCAACAATGGTCGCAGTGCAATGGGCCATCCTGGGCCAAACCCCCACTTACTAACTTACATTATTGAATTAAATACCACTGTACTATGCTCAAAATCAATAGTAACCACTTAATACACTTTACACGGTCACGGTAAATTCCAACATCTCACTCACTAATTACTGACTCAACACTGACTGACTACCGACTGAACTGAACTGAACTGAACTGACTGCTGAACGTTCATGTGCGTAGCTTATATACTCTCAATGATCATTTCTCGAACATTCATAATGTTTGTAGAAGCTGTACACATCATCGTACAGCCGTCGTTCCTACCAGAAGCATATGGCTTCTTCATTCATATTATTAGAGATTTCGCTAATCGTTGATCTTCAGATAAGCAGATGGTTAGCATACTTATCCTATTCTGATGATGCGGCTGCCACCACTGGCTGGGCATAAAATATATTTATACATACATATAACGAACCAGTTAGTATAAGAACAGACGTCTGCTTGCAGCCGCAGCTTCCAGAGGAAAAGACACTGCATACGCCTCTGACAATTCGCCGATATTTGACGGGTGTCAAGAACATCGCCCAGGGACCACCACGTGCAGGTTTTTGAGTCAATTAGAAGAATTGATACGGATCAACCTGGAACCAATCAGAAGTTTTGCCCCCTTTGTCTTATCATTATATTACATATAAGTGCATAATAATTTTGTAAAATTATATTACCCTTTTATAATTTATGTTTGTAAATAATTTTAACTAAACACTATTTATTTTTTTATTTAAAAAAAAAAAGAAAACTAAAAATTTTTTAAAAAACATAAGGTACATCACGTTGCAACTTCTTTTACACGTATTCACTGATAGGGGAATATTGGAGCAAACTGAATAGCAAAACTGGCAGCACATGAAATTTCATACATTTTTTTCATACATTTTTAATCTACTTTTTTCTAATTTATATACGACTTCTCTAATTCTTATTATGAGTTTTGGTCCGCCGCAATTTTCCGATTTCCTCGCCTTTTCATTTAAAATGTTTCTCACTATTCTCGTTAATTTTTCGTATAGATCTTTCTTTTATATTTTGTTGCTGCCCCTATTCATTTTGTACTATCAGTTTTGTCGTTTGTGCTAATTCATTTTGTACTTCAAATTCAGCTTGAAAGGCATCGTGAGAGCTTTTCTGTAGATCTTTGTGCATAATTAACTTATGAAACCTTTGAATTTTTTGTCGAGTTGATGCTGATAGCAGAATTGCATTTATCATATTCACTGACGATGTATTTTGCCGAATCGCTTTTGGTTTTTTTGTTTCTGCGACATAAAATACTCAAAAAATGCATCTACCAGTTCGGGCCACCACCAGATTTTGAAAAGCCCACACCTAAAAATATCAACAAAAAAACTTAAGTGTAATTCTTTGGTTTTACTAATAACAAACCTTTTCCCATTCACAGCAGCAGGAGGACTCTTACGTTTCTAAGTTTTCCCAAGTCGTAAAAGTGCCTGCTCGCCTGCTTTTATAAAACCTGTCATATGAACGACAAGCTCACACACAAGCTCTCATAAATTCGATTTTTTTCCTGCGATTTCAAGGTATTTAACGTTCTGAAATTAGAAAATTTTGTACCAACTTCTGGGTTTTGTTTTTAGTAAATTTCCATTGAGACGCATGTATCAATATTTGAATCAGTTGAGAATAATAGGTGCAGACGTATTATCCTCGGATGGTAAAGTCTAAATATTGAAAAGACTAAATGAAATCGTGCATGAAAATAGGTTAGCCCAAGATTGAATAATAATTGAATTGTATGTTAAAAAAAAACGTTAGATGTAGATGAATTAAAATTCTTTTATGTGAAATTCAAACGAAAAGCTTAAATCCCTTGTAGGCATGGCATCATATATGAGTATGAATTTTAGTCCTTTCTTTCCACTCCTTTTTAAATTTAGCAAATAGCTTTATTATTTTAAAAAAGTTTTATGTAGCGGCAGGTTTATCTAAATAACGAGTAATTTTTTAAGACTTTTCGGATTTGATTTAAAAAACAAACAAAAATTTAGAAATTTTTGAAATCTTTGAGTCAATAGAACGATGTACAATATAATTCAATGTTTAAAGACGATTTCATGTAAATATGGGCGCTTCAAATGGTTCATACGATGGGTCCAATTTTGGCATACTCTCTCTAACACATCGGAAGGTATCTTACGAATTAATTCTTCAATATTGGCTTCTAGTGCGCCAACCGGTGCGAGCTTGTTTCTATAGGCGTTAAGTCGCACGATGAATAAGCTGTTCACCGCAATCGCCTCTCAACTGGGCCATCGTTTTGCGTGCTGTCTGTCATATTGCACCGTTTTGTTGAAACCAAATGCCAGCCAAGTCCTCCAGTTCTTCTATTTTGTGCAAAAAGATCGTAATCATCGCATTGCAGCGTTCGTATTGTAGCGCTCTCCACAGTACCATCCCTTCTTCGTCGTCTTTGTGAAAGTACGGTCCAATAATACCACCGGCCCATAATCCACACCAAACAATTTTCAGGATGCATTGGCAGTGTAACGAAATCGGAATGAAGTCAAATAATTTCCGAAAAACGAATAGAATCCTTACTTCTGTTTTTCAAATGATTTAGTGGTTTCGAATACGCTTGCACTTTTCAGCTCAGCAGCTCATTTTGTTGAGATAGTTCGTTCAGTTGCTCAGTTGATTTCACGCACAATTAAATGAAGCAATTCAGTTTCAATTTTCATAAAATTAATTAATTACCCTTATTTTGCTTTTCGAATCAAATCGAAATTTTCTCCGTTTGCCAAATTTATTATTCTGTGTTCCGTTCCGTTTCGATTCTGACTACGATTTTGTAAGTTGTTAGTTTATTAACGGAAAGTTTTTAGAATTTTGTACGCGTTAAAAAATATAAATATGAAATGCAATAAATTTACTTTGTAATTATTTTATTATTTTTTTTTTTTTTGCGAAAGTTTAAAAATTTATTTGACGAAGTTAAAAATCGTTTAACGTATTCGACTGTGCGTCTGATGCAAAAGTGTCCAACACATACATACATAAGTACTTCAATGGGATTTTTTTAGTGTGTAAAATTAAAACAAACTGTGATCACAAATATGTAAGTAAATATTTAAAACAATTATCTTACAATTCATCTCGAACGGGGTAGCAATTGCCTCTCAATCTCTGCTTTTCAATTATTGACTCTGTATTCTAAAGCGCATTGTTTTCTTGTCCAACAATAATGCCGCTGCTATCGATTACATTCTTCTTGAAATTAAAATAAACTTTATTTTTCTTCTACAATGATGTATCAAAAACTCAAATGTCACCTCCGCCACTACAGATTTATTCACACTGGAATAGTTTGGTCATAAATAATGCCTTTTTATTTCTTTCCATACTTAACTGATGTTAAACTTCCTACAATATTTAATTTTTAATTACTTATTTTATTTATCATTGTTTTTATACTAAGTATAAACTTTTTACTAAAATGTTTACAAAATTACTCATTTTTTCTGCTGCTGGTTTAAACATGCCTTTCTCTTCTTTTTTTTTTCTTTCGCTAAAGTTTTTTGCCAATACCTTTTTCGATCGCTTCGTAAGTGAAAGCGGAAACGTATTCGAAACCCAGAATATGGGTGAAATCTTTAACTAATAATTTAAAGAATCAATTTAATAAAAACACATAAGAAAGCAATGAAATGAAATTCACTGCCTTGAATATAATTCACTGCCTTAATATAAGATTTATTTTATTATCCCAATGGAAATAAATACTTGATAGTATCCAATTTACAGAAGTTAATTCTAAATAATTAACACGGAGGAAAACTAAAAAACAATTACGCGGTTGCTCCGGAAGCTTAACAATAATTGAATATGAAGTGTTGAATTCTTTTTAGAGATATTCTTTTTTATTTAAAAAAGTTTCTCTCAAACAAACACCAGGAAAATAATAATTATAGCAGCAAATCGCCAATGTCGTGAAATCGTCAAACAAAATTTCGTTTCTTTTGTTATGGTAGCACTTCTTTCATTAGGATGGAATGAAAAGCGCTCAGCACTGAAATAAAAATGCTCAATACCGAGCTAAAATAGACAAATTCCATTGTGCGCTCACTTCGCTCAGTATACTGAATGATTCAACTAAGCCAGCTCGGAGCTGAGCGGGCAAACTCAACACTCAAGCACGACTACCATACAGATTTAGCAAATGTTAGCAGTCCTTACAGTCCTATTCTGGAAAATGTGAGTTCCAACAATTCTATATCTTTCCATTGTCCCATTCATTATTCACCCACCATTCTCTACCACAATTTCTATCGATAATCTGACCCATTTTGACAGCAACCAAAGCTGCCCGACAGTGTACACTTAACAACCCCACAAGAAATCTAGTCACTTCTTCTTAGTGATAAAAGGAACTTGATCCTAGTATTGTTTTAAAAGTCCTAGTATTGCGCCAATTTTTCTCCGCTTCATATCTCAAATCAGAGTCCCGACCCCTTCAGATTTTGACCTGGTATGCGAACTAACACTATCTCTTGAGGTGGTAAAGTAAAACCTTCTCCGGTCAGTGCGTGCGCCATCTCAATTCAACCTCATGTTTGCCCAGCATGTTTTTACATGCATAAAGAGCGTTGGTGGCCCTTTTTGACACTATCCTCTGCATTGAGTTTCCACGTCAGTTTCCTCACACATACATACTTATGTATGTACATATTCAGATTTTTTGGTATAGTTGCCAATCCTCAGAAGAATGTTATCTTTCCAAACAGCAAATATTTTATTTTTAAATATTATTATACTATTAGCAAATAAGTCAAATTAATAAAATAATATTTTATTTAGCAAAAACAATGTACATACATACGTCTTGTGAACTACATACATATATATAAAAACCATAAAAGAATCGAATTTCACAATAAATAAAACAAAAACAAAACAGCAATTACTTAACGATACATCATGACATCTGTGCTTTGATACATACACATGTACGCATCACAAAATAAACGTTTGGCATGCTCTGGTAACAGTTTATCATTCGAAGAGGTTTCATTAACAGTTCGCGCACCATCATCTGATAGCCACTTTGGTAATTCTGGTACTGTTATCATTTTGGGGATATTGTAACCGTTTAGTTCTCCTAAAATCGATAATAAACTTTGTTAAATATCCCATATAACGATTGTTCAAAATTTACCTTTTCGATCTGCCATTGAATCAAAGAAACACCATGGTGCATCGGGACCAGAACCAGCCTTTACGAATGTTACATAATGCGATGTTTCAATACAAACAACCGCAAAGAGTTCCATGTACACACGTGGAACGCTTATTTGTTCAGCCATAACCCGAAAGTCTTGCGGCACAGACAATTTACGGTGTGTATGATTAGTTCTTTAAAAATAAACAATTAATTAAACAAATACCTAAAGCCAATACATTTTTGTTTTGAGTTGATCTAAATATACTTAAGTATGTACTCGTGCATATTTCAGTCTATTTTTTTAAATCATACATTGCACAGAGGAGTGTTTGACCCAAAAAGCTGGCCAAAATTATTAAGCGTGTTTTTTGTGTTAAAAGTTTAACTTTTTTGATAGTTTTAGCTTTAGTTTGATAGAAAAAATTTATCGGCAGGTTATTATTGGGTTAGTGTTATTTTTGACACCCAACTGGTTTGCAACTGTACTTTATTCTAATAGCAACTCAAATTAAATTTAGATAGTCGAACTATTGTAGTTGTGTAGGTACAGGGAAATAAAACAGGTTTTTATGGATGTTACAATGTCCCCCTTGTCAAAATTATAATTTATCCAATATTAAATATTAAAAAAATTGGTCTCGTAGCTTGGCTTCCTATAAGGGATAAACAACCAAATACACAAAAACATATTCACTTTTAATATTTATTTTATATCATTAAATACTCATCACATGAAAAAATTAAAGTAATTAAAAAGTTCAAATTATGGTCATGTCATACGTATTTCATCATGGGCGGCATCATCCGTATCAGGAAGAAGTAGTTTGATAGTATCTGATGAAAAATGCTTTTTTATCTTTCGTGCTTTTTGTGTATTGCAGCTTAAAAAAGGGTCACTGCTCAAAAATAACCTATTTAGAACATCATTTCCATGTTATCTCTCAAAGTTGCAAAACTCTTATAATAAGAATTCTGGGCAATAAGTCATATGTGTATTTTTCAAAGTGCATTTTAGTTAACAACCTGCATGGGTGCATTTTTTATATACCTATACCGTTTTTAAATGTAATTTGAATTTGTAACGTTTTTAAATTAGGTATGTACATATCTAACTATATTTTCACAAGAAATAAAGTGTCCTGGAAACGATCAAGTCTTATATAGATCGCAGGTAAACAAAAACAGTTTAATAGGTGTGTATGCGATTGGTTGAGTTATAATTATTCCTGATAAGACAGTTAGTAAATTTGAATTTATGAACTAAGAACTGAATTTTAAGAAATTTTTTTTAAGGGCAGGTAATCCATCACATTGGTAGTTGTTAAAAGTGATTTAAATAATATTTCACATCAATAATTCGAAAAACACAAAAGTTTATGACGACAATAAAGTATAAGAAAAAGTGCCTTATGAGCAAAAATAGAAAAAAAGATAACATTTTCAAAAAATCACCAAAAATAATGGCGCAAACATGCGCAAACTTTTTTTCTTTTTTCTTAAATTAGAGATCTCATATTTTATTGTGGTATATAACATTATTTGTAGAACAGCTGACCTCACTTTCAAAAACTTTTCCTTTTTTTTTGGTAAGAATTTATAGATATATGTATGCATAATTTTTTTTATAATTAATATTTTTAAAATAAATATTTGAGATAATTTTTTCTTTTTAAATATTAAAAATAGCTGCCTATGGAATCTTTCAGGTAAAAAAAAAATCAATGTAATACCTCTTTTCGTTTAGCCACAAAAAAATATATAAATATCTTGAAGTCGAAAAAATTCAATAAAAACGCATGCAATTTTTTTCACTTTCCTGACTTTAACAGTGTCCCGCAACTACAAATATTAACTAACAATCTTTAAAATGCACGATATGATGTAGAATTTTGTTTTCTATCGATCTGCGTAATTACTTCTTAGGATTTCATCAAATTAATTTTTGCCTTTTTGGCCAGCTTTTTGGGTCAAATACTCCTCTGTGCATTGTAGAAAAATATTACAGGTTTTCAGGTTTCAGGTTTACAGAACGGGCCACATTTATTATTCAACATTGCACAATGGGACATTCCTCAAAATAAATGGAATAGCTAAGCCAGTGATTGAAAGGTCCCACAGATTATTGCATATTAATAATTTAAAAATCTAAAAGTTGCTTCCATGTAATAAAGTAATTCTTTTTAAAAGTAAAGAATTTCATATTACTTCAATGCAAACGAGTACATATCGCTCTTTTAATGCAGCATAGTTATATATAAAAAGAATCTACATTTTTAATTTACTAAGGAAAAATTATTCCTTAATATCTACTTTGTATGTAGAATAAAATCAATCAGTGGAGTTAGTCTATAATTCGATTGGAAAACTGTTCGAATTTGTATGCTATTATCATTGGAGATTCGAAAGCATTTGCTTTCTAAATTATGTATATCTGAAAGTGAGCCGAAGTTATATCAAAAAGTATCGATATGGAAACTAAATTTTTCCAAACTTTAATCGCATTTGCCAACTTCGTTTTTTTTTTTTGAGATATCCGATATGTCCTAAAATCACTTCTCATCAAAGTGATTTCAAATCACTGAAAAGGTGTCCTATACACAAAGTTTTTAAACATCGTAATTTGGAAGCGTTGAACTAACTAATCAACTGCCAATTTAAAATTACTTGCTAATTTTTCATAACTATTTCGTTTTGAACTTAACAACAACATTATATGTTGTATATATTGAAGTATATTTTTCAAAAACATATTAGTTTTTTCGTGATTTTTTTTCGAAAATACATCTGCTCTTAGCAGAGTACCAAAATTTTAATCATGTAAAATATGACTAATTTTAAGGCAAAATTTAATTAAATATATTCAGAACATTTTAAAATGGCCATTAATAAGTTTTGCTGGTTAAATTTAGCGATACAAAAGTATAAAATGTAGGCTGCAAATGGCAACAATAAGAATTGTGACAATTTCTGCTTCCAATTTTACTTAAAAGTTTCAAGTATTTATTTTAAATTATCATTTATTTTAAATGGATTTGATCAGCATGGTAAAAAACGTTTTAAAGACGTTCATTACACAGTACAACACATGATTTCGGGACTCAATTCTGATAATTGTTTATGAAAGTACCCCAAAAAGAAGAAATTCGGTATCATTCGTTTGGTCCTGCTACATCAAATAATAATTTAATAATTAATTTGAAGTTAGTAAGTATCGTACAGGAGAATTTTTCATGTTTTAGGCTCTTATTTGTCATAACTCGAGAACCACTAGTCCGAATAAGCTGAAACAAATTAAGAATTACAATTCCTTTAATCTGTTCATACAACGTTTCGCTACATAAGCAACATTTTCGCAGTGATAAATAAATGTATGAAGAAAAAAATATTTTTTGCCTAAAAAATTGAAATTTTTTATTTTTAATTCATAAAAAATTCAAAACGGAAAAAAAGTGTCAAGTCCTATTACTTTCACGTAAAGTTGCATAACCTGTGAACAAAATGAGACATAAATCATGAAAATCGATGAATGTGTTTCGCTTTTATGCACAATTAAGTAAATGAATTTCAAAAAAATTAACAGATTAAAGGAATTGTAATTAATTTTTTTTTTTTTAATTTGTTTCAGCTTATTCGGACTAGTGGTTCTCGAATTATGACAAGCAAGAGCCTAAAACGTGACAAATTCCCCTATACGATACTTACTAACTTCAAATTAATTATTAAATTATTATTTGATGTACCAGGACCAAACGAATGATGCAGAATTTCTTCTTTTTGGGGCTACTTTCATAAACAATTATCAGAATTTAATCCCTAATCAATCATCTGAAAAATGTTGTACTGTTATCAAAGAAATCAACATCAATAAAGTTGCATGCTTTTAAAATTGCTTTCACTTTTGATATTTTAACTGACAAATATGTATCTTACCAATATGTATATAAATGCACAATTGTAAACAAAGCTGTGCTGAGTCGTGAATTAAAAAAAAGTTGAAAAGCACATCGAACATTTTCAATTCGGGTGATTTCAAGAAACACCATAAAATAACGAACGCGATATTATAAATGACATTTAGAAATTTACGTTAAGCATCCATGCACAAAAATAAATTCGTTCAATTAATAAGAATTATTATAATTGAAGAAAAGTGGAGAATATTAACCTTTTTACATGTGAATGTACAGTTCCTAGGCATTTTTCGCAAAATGATGTACTCTCTAATCCAATACCAGTCTGTAGGATACCATAACAATCACGACATTCAAATTCGGCCAATTTACCGCAAACCGAACATTGGCGTGGTGCTAAGAAAAATCAATAATTAAAGAAATTAATTTGCATATACACATATGACTCTGAAGAACTTACAATCATCGATAACGTCAGTAACATCCAACACTTGTGATGGCAAAATGCGGGGGTACATTTTAAAACTTTTACCAGATCGTGGTAATTGTATTATAAGGCACGATGGGACTTCCTTCAACTTAATGTCAGATGTATAAAAACTTTGCTCAAATAACTGTTGGACACTTGGAAATGACAAGCGTTCATCTTTTTCGACAAAAAATTGATAGTAGTAGGCATCTTGTCCAGAATTAAGCTAAAACGATAGATATATCTCTGTGTGTGAGTGTGTTTTTACAACAATATAATCGACAATAATAATAAGGGGGAATATAATTTTTATACCTTCAGAAATGGGTCGGCTCTCATTATTTGCGATAATAGGCAATTTAAGAACTCTTCTGGGTCTTTCTCTTCACTTGTTAAACCACTCACAGAGCTTAATTTATCTAATAGTTGACGTAATTTCATTACACGATCCGCTCTAACGAACATGTGCTTACGCAAAGGATTCACAATTTCTTCGCGCAATACTGTTTGCACTTCGTTATACTGAAGAATGTCCTAGAATTGTTTACATACCCATTAATATTTTTCATATTGAAATTAATTACAGAAAAACGTTTCTTATAAACTTACATCTTTTTCGGGAGGCCGATATAGAATTACATCGAATACTGTAGTAAAAGCAAACATTGAAAATAGTGTAACATCCAAATAACAGGAGTTATTATGACCCTGTATGCCTTTAAATTTACCACACAGCTTTTCCAAAGCGTTAAGACTAGAACATTCTACAATTGAAAAAATAAAATATATGATTGCAATTAATAATATTCAGCCATGTCACAGCGATCCAAACGAATTTATTTTTGATGCTTTATATTCCGTTTATTTTGTATTTTGGTTCCACAGCGATAAAGTTTTAATACCCTAAGGCCATTGCCACGCAATGAGCGGCAGAAAATTAAAGCTTATAAAATACTATTGGAGTGGTCCGCATTGAGCAGCATGAGAAAAAAATTTCGGATCGATAGAGCGGTGCAACTCATAAATAGAATTTAGTTTTTAGTGGATTTCTGGATTTCTTCAATAAAAAATTTTCCAATATAAGGAAACAAGATACTAGAGTTGAAATTCAAAATGTAATACTAAAAGAATTAAAGTCAAAAGAAAATTAACAAAAAAAAATATGTAAATAACAAACATTTTCTCTGCAAAAATTGCATTTAACGTTTTGACAATTTGGTTTTAACTTTTTGGAACAGCAATCCAAAGGATTTTACAGAAATACAGATGTATTGCGAAAACTTGTGTATAATTTGTATAAGCTTAAATATGTTTACGATAACTAGGCCTTTTGGACTTAATCATGACATGGCTGACAGTAATTTAAATTATCCAATGAAAGTTTATCAATGGAGTTAACGACAGAAAATCGGTGAGTGCAGGATACTAGATACTCAAATATCTGCATTCCGGCTGAGGGGACCGCTATAAAACTTCCATCGTCAAAATTAATTAAATATCACAATATAAAGATTAATTTTTATTCATTTCAAAAAAATATAATATTTTTCCAAGCTCAAATTCATTTATTGGTTATATTTTTATATATTATATATAATATATCGGGTTGTATGGCGGTATATGTTTCATACATTCTAAAAGAAAGAAAAAATAGAGAAGAAAAGAACGTGTACTATTGCAAATATGTTGCCACTGAAACATTTAAATATGTAACATATTTTGCACTCAACTTTAATTCAGTGTTAACTAAAGGGTAATTTTTTCGTAACTTTCTTTTAGCCAACACTGTTTTTGGCAGCTCAGTTGTTTTCGCGTAACATGTTACTGTTAAACATGTTCAATCAATAAACGAACAACGCTTATCAAAATTCATGCTCGGTTAAGTGCATCGTGCACTTTTTTATCGGTAAATTGTGTTCAGCGACGAAGCTCAGAGTTCTGGTTGAATGGATACGTGAATAAGCAAAATTGCCGTATTTGGTGGGAAAACCAGCCAGAAGCATTGCAAGGACTGCCAATGCATCCCGAAAAATGTTTGGTTTGGATTATGAGCCGGTGGTAACATTGGACCGTACTTTTTCAAAGGCGACGAAAGCAGGAACGTTTCTGTGAATGGCGAACGCTATCATGCGACGATTACAATTTTTTTTTGGATTTGGCTGACATCTTGTTTCAACAAGACGATGCCACATGACACACAGCACGCGAAACAATGGCCCAATTGAGAGGCGAGTTCGGTGAACAGTTTATTTCACCTTTGGGGCCGCCTAGATTGAGCAATTTAAAACTAATTGAAGAATTTACTCGTAAGATACCGACCGATATGTTAGAGAGAGTATGCCAAAATTGGACCCAGCATATGAAATATTTGAGGCGTAGCCGCGGTCAACATTTCAACATTAATTTGAAATCATCTTTAAACATTGAATTATATAAATCGTTATATCGCTTTTAAAAATCACCCTTTACTTTGTTTATACATATAAGTGTTCCGTTTTAACTTCGTTTCGATATTTGTTTTTGTGTAAAAAGTTGAAAAAAAACTAACAAATTTTAATACACAGATGCACATTAAGGATTAATTTTGTAAATGACTTCATCAGGTGAATTTTGATTTTGTTTCTCATGCAAATTTATAGAAATCGAGGCGTTGCTTTAACTATCAAAAGTTTTAGAGTTTTTATGAGAAAGTTCACCAGATTTTGTTTTAACATTTTTTTTTTAAATTCAATACACTTCTAAAATATCACATAAAACGCTTGAGATAAATGTATTATTGAGACCTTTGAAGACTTAATAAATAAATACATTTAAGATGGGATGGAAAAAATTAAAAATAAATTTACTCATTCGCAAGCATAATCTTTTTGAGATTTTTTTTAATTTTTATTCCGAATTGCAATATTGAACCATTTTTATTTGATGTTTTCTAGATTCCGATTAATTTTATTTGTACCCAAGTATTGCAGCCATATTTTTTAAATTTAAAATATGGCATAATTTATGGTAAGTAATATCTCTACTAAATTTCTATAATTTTAATTAAAATATTATTTAAGTAAAAGATCTTAAGGGTTTAAAATTATTGTTTGTAATAATCGATATTATGATATTGTGTTTGAAATTGCTTTTGATTAATCAAAACAATTTCCTGGAGATGATATTCAAAGATTATCGAAATATCGATTACAAATAAATATTTTTAACCGCTTAATAATACCTTATGCTTAAATAATATTTTAATTCGAATTATAGTAAGTTCTTTTTTGTAATATATTACATATTTGTTCCGAAAAATAAGTGATTTGCGCCAAAAAAAAATAGTCAAAGAATATCGATTAATAAAGGCGTATTTGTTCAACGAATTTGAGAAATTGTAATATCTATATATACGAATCAAATACTTAGAAAATTTATATAATGATCAAATATACTATTTAAACCTGCTGCATTTGATAATGGGTTTATTCAAATTTCTGTTTATTAAAAAATTTAAAATAGATATTCCATTCCGGAAATCTCAAGTGGTTTCATTTCGAAAAAATGTTTCGTTTTTCATTTTCCATTTTCTAAAGACTCAATTTATAGAATTAAAACACTGTAGATCGGAATTGAGTATAACGATGATACACCAGCTTACTCATCGTTGCTTGCAGCCATCCATCATATTCGCCGGACACTGCACCCTATATCTTTTTCCTTTATCCAATCTAAAGACTCCTATGGCGAGAGAAAAACTAAATCGCTAAAGGATATCAATGCTATACAAAAAAGTGCTCACCACAAGTGATTCGATGAGTGAATAAAGCACTAGAGGTTGATGACTTACTTTAAATTGCTTTTTGACAGAAATAGTCACCTTACTTTTTACGCGTACCTCGAATATATATATTCTTAAATAATTTACAATTGGAATCTTCTTGAGTTTACGAACAGCAAACTTACTTTCCGGTGCTACAGCTCCTGGAACAACTGGACATTCCATGTGACCAAACGTCTGCTCATCATCATAAAAACCATTAAAAGTTTTTCCTCCTTCATGATTTGACTCACAAATGTCATTGCCAATGGCGCCACCTACCGCACCCAAAAACCGCCTGTCAATCGAACACTGATCACTAGTTACATATATCCCACGTCCATTTGGGCACTTGAAATACCTATAAAAATATAAGAGAAGACGTCAATTAACAAACAAATATGTATATATGTTATCATCTATAATAATAAGAACAATACTTACGAAATACCATTATATCCACCATTTCCTATCATAAGTTGCTTGCCGATACAGTCGTCTTCAAGTTCCACACCAATTAAACTATTTGTTTCTCCAGGCGGTTTCCCAATCCAACGAATAACTCCATATAAATGTTCATTCGAATCTGGTACATTAACTTCCACCACAGAGCCTAACTCCAAATCCGTATTGGCCACCTCTCCCAAGGGTATTTTCATATAGTCAGTTCCAAAATCCGCATCTATATCAATGTGATTAGAAGGTGTATTAACATACAAGGGTTGTTGTGCATCAATTATATTATAATTTTCTTTTCTATATTTATCGTTATGGGACTCTGTAGAAGTGAACATTTGGTTGGACAATGGCAAGAATGATAAAAAAATATATAATTAAAAAAATAATAATAATAAGAAAAATAACGGGATTGGAAATGAAATGGTATATGTATAACCTCCTGACATGTATGAGCCATAACTAATGGGACTTTCCAATGGCGATGAAGTGAAAAATTCTAAAACAGTCAAAGGTATGTTATGATACAATGACGTTTCACTAGGTGTACGTTCTATTTCCATTTTCAAAATTGATGTTGGATTTCTTTGTATGTATTTAATTTATTTTTCCAAGTTAAAAGTACAAAAATTACGTGAAATTTAGTGCTGTTTAAAAACACAACTAATGATAAATGCCATTAACTTAAATAAAAAGAGAAAAACTATAGTAGGCCACAAAACTACGTACACAGCTACATATTGCTAAAAATTAAATAAAAAGTGGAAACAAATGAAAGCTGAACAACGAGAAAACAAAGTATAATTCTTCAGTATTCGAGAACACTGAAGATGGCACAAAGCCGAAACCGGTCTGTTCATAAACCAAATTTGACGTGGGATGACGGAAAATCGTTCCAAATTCTTCAATTAAAATTATAAAAAGTAGACATATTAATGAAACACGTAAAACTAACGACAAATCTGCGGAAATGAAAACATTTCCTTTCTATTTACTCTTCGATACTTAATTTGTGGCCCGTAATAATTATTTATAGAATTTAAAAATGTTCCGTCTTAATTTGCTGTTACTTACGCGGAAGGTCTGATTCACTTAAAGGGATTGAGGTCAGGACTTCGAGGAGGTGTTTCTGGCACGTATGCTGTGTTAAAGAAATTTTTGGTCCATATGCTTAGGACCGTTGCCTTGTAGGAAATAATAATCATCTATACCTATTTTTTGGTCCCATTCTCTAGTAGATTATTTCTCACTTTATGTAAGTAGATAAGTTCAATCCTTAGTATTTTATATAAATACTGGATTGCTATATTACCTGCACACTTTATTTTATAATTGAAATCTCCTTCTTTTCCAGGCCACACTTCTGAAGGGCCATCAAAACTAAATGTATTATATTTTAGTTCATCCATAAAAATCCCTTTGCTTCACAACTTTCTGGTTATATTCATTGAGTTTGTGCAAAATGTATACGTCTACGTCTTATAGCATAAGGTATTGGACCCTTATAAGCTAAACATGGGCGCAAAGTATCGGGGTAAAGTTTTGTGTTTTGATATTTCTGGAAATCATCGTCAATTTTTGTGTGAGATTTCTCTGTACGATTCGTTTTATATATCATCTATCCATTTCAGTTTAATAACTTTTCTATCACTACGAGTAAGACCACTACGAGGTATTATTTTACCGATTTTTCCCTAAGATTTATGTTCTATTTCGTATCAAGTTGATTCGGCTATTGATTAATGGAGCTATTCCAATGGATTTATGAATAAAAAGCGAAGTTATATCCTAAAGTTGTGGATAATATGTGCTTATTTTATAAACTTCGATACTAAGTACACAATAGAACTGGCTTGTGATCATCTACAATTTTGTATTTCCACTGTTATTCCGAATTGAAATAAATACGCCTTTAGTTAGTTCTGCGTTGTAATTAAATGATTAGTCAGGTTAGTAAATTTTTTTTAATAATTTCTAAAGGAAGTTATAAAACTTTAAAAAGGAAAAGGGAAAGTTCCAAATTTAAAATAATTATATATTTTGCCTGAAAACTTTTACTAAAACAATTTGTATTTGGTAAGAATTAAAAAAAAAATTGCCGTGTCTCTAGTTTTGCAGCCCACTGTATAAGATACTGTAAATATACATATATGTGCATAAGTATATATGTATGCGACTACATTTGTCAGTTTAGTGATCTAAAAGTGAAAAGTAAAAGCAATAAAATGGTGAAAAAATAAACTTATAAATTCCCTTTCTCCTTTAATTAAATATATTGAAAATTTTAAATATTAAATAACCGAGCACTTAAAAATATACTCTTACGAATACATACATACATAATTTATGTATTTCAATATCTGATGTATGTTCATATGTATGTACATACATAAATATGTATGTATATTTTTAATTTATTCAAAAAGTTCTAAAAATAATCACTCTTGCATTCCATGTGCTTTGAAGCATCTTTAGTTCTGATGTGTGTTTCATTTTATACGCCTGCCGGAATAGTTACACAGTTGTGTGCAGTATCTTGAACAATTTTCGTTTTAAATATTTTAAATATTTTATGTAAAAATAGAATTAACATTACGAGTATAACAAAATTATATACTATTTAAGAGATGTGTTTTTCGGATCTTTCTGTCATTGCGGTCAAGCGAAATTTCAATGTGAATAATACCAATAGGAATATTAAATAAAGTTGTGTTCAAGTGACAGAAAAACATGGGAACGGTTTTATTTGTTGAAAAAACAGGACATAATATGGGAATAATTTTAATTTTCGAAAACATAAAACGTTTTTATAGGCGGATATCAACGAAACATGTAAAAGATACGAAACAATGTTATTAATAAGACTTGATTCGATTGATACGTCGACTGTTGCTTGCAATTATGGTAGTAAAAATTACAGAAGATGAATTCGGACGCAATGTTTAGATTCTAACGAAAGTCACCATATCAAGAACGCTTTTTGCAGTGTGTAGCGGCCAAATAAGTGCAACATATTTACTTCCTTATTTTTCAAAGTAAGTTCGGTACGTTTCCATCGGAAAAATCATAATCATCTGTTTCGCTTTTGACGTTTTAAAACATTTAAATTTTAACTTCGCTAATAAAAACTCAATTTTAAAATTGAATGAGTAACAATACATTAAAAGAATCACGTCCGAGTTCTTCATTATCGTTTTCTTTTTGAGATGACGTGCAAATGTTAAAATTGTTTTATCAAAAAAAAGAGTGTTCTATTCGGGGAACGTTCCGTACGCTTCGCCCATTTTCAACGATAAGTTCTACTTCTGGATGAATGGGCACGTAAACAAACAAACTTGTAGAATTTTGGACGATACCAATTCACCTGAGATCAAAGATGGTTCAATGCGTTCCGAAAAAGTCCATCAGCCCTTAACGTTGGCCAGGTTATCACTGACAACGGCGAGCGCTATAGGTCGATGATTACCAACTTCTTTTAGCCTGAATTGTATGATATATACCTCACGTAGAGGTGATGTGAACTCGCCACCGAAATTGTCCAATTTGATTGCGTTAGACTTTCGTGGGGTTCTGTGCGAATAAGCCCACCGGTTCTCAAAGCCAACATAACCCAAGCCATCTGTCTTATTCAGTTATAGAAAATTGGTCAATTCGGTTGCGTGCCATCCAGCGAAGCCGAAGACAATGTTCCATGCATAATGACATTAATAGCCATTTCAAATGAAAAAAATTATGATATCACCACACACTTTATTTAAATGTAAAGATAGTATGTGCTCAATCAAAGACCCTTTCATATAATCTTCCAGTAGTTGCAGACAATACGTTCACAAAGTTTTATCGCGATCGGATAAGCGATTTGACAGCAGGAGAGTTGAATAAAAATTGAAAAATGTAAACCCTTTTCTTCCACAATATAAAACAAACTAGATTTTTGTTCCAGTAAAAATTTGTCATTCTGACTGGCTTTTTGAGGATTTTCAATTTAAAAAATGTAGGCCAATATTTTATGATCTTTTAAACTTAGATCTTACATGTATACATTTGCGCCATTGAAAACTATAAAGAAATTTTTATATTCAGAATACTTAAAAATTTGGAAAATTTGCCGAGGAAATTGTTATTCATAATTGGACTAATTCTCCAGCGATTTTAATTTGTTTAAATTCTACGAAACTTTAAATTTTGGAAGGTCTTCAAACTGAACTTCTATTGCAGCAATGGTCTTATTAGACTAGAATCCTGTTCGGTCATGCCATTTCTTTCAATTTGGAAACAGTACACATAAGTCTACGATAAACTGACCAAAATTATAAACTTTTTAAAATGTGTATGGATTTTTCCATAAGTTCGAAAGACAACTTTGCAAAATATGATTTGGCAACGTACTTTGTATATTTTTATTGTCGACATTTTTATTTGTCGAAAATGAATCATTTGCATTATTTGATTTATTACGATTACTTTTGTTTGTGGTAATAGTGTTATTACCCATTGAATTATTAACAAAGATGTTACCGTTATGTATTTTTTGTCTATTCAATAAACCAGCAGCATCGCCGCCATTCGATAGCCGCCTATTCCCTTCTTTTGAATTTCCATCAATTGCAGTGATTTTGGATGCTTGTGCTACTGACTCATTTATTTCTTTTTCGTCAATGCAAACATTTTGCGCACTATTATTCATTGACTTCGATTGATCCTTATGTTTATTTTTCAAAATGCCTTGGGGTTGCGTCTGAGTCTGCGCTGTATTTGTGGTTTTGGATCGACGATCCATACTTTTATCTCGATTTTCAATTGACTGTTTATTTCGCTCCATTTTATTATTATTGTTGTTGTTGCTTGTACAGCTATCCCCAATATTTTCTATAGTCTGATAACACTGAGCTGATGCCGTTGTTGCAATGACGGGCTTTATTTTGTCGTTCACAAAGTTAATAGTTGAGCAATTTTTCTGTTGATCTTTGGATACTTTTGAAATCCAATTTGCTGTTGTAAAAATAGATAAATTTGGACCACAATTCGTGTATTTGTTAGCAAATGGTATTATATTTGCTTGAGGTGAAGTTCCATTGGATAATTCCTTAAAGAAAAGAAATAAAAAGAGATAATATATATTATATAATTACATTATATTAGGTAAATGGGTCCGAAGAAAGAAGAAGAGTAGAGTATTTCCCTGTGCATCTGCCCTTCATTAGGGATGCAGTACTAAGTCCATTGTTCATATGACAGTCTCACTGAAATGTGCGTTGGAAACAGCGGATTGTTTGTGTCATTACTTTTTCTTTTCTTATCTGTTTTATCCCCTGTCTTTTTACTCTTCTTGCAAACTTTTCCTATTTTCTCTAGAACCTGCAAACATTATTTTTCTTTACTTTTACAATTATCCTCTTAGTTATCGCAAAGAGAGCAAACCATGAACACAAGTAAGCAAAAACTGCCTGTAAAACCTGACCTAACAAATATACTTTTAGAGCACCAAATTACTTTTGGAATACTCTAATATAAAAACAATTGGTGATTTCAACTGTACAAGTTGGATGATGTTAGTTCTAATCTTGTTAATTTCTCCTCCATATCATAACACAAAGTTTTGCTGCGCTTTCGTTTTGTACTTCAAAAATCAGTAATTTTTGGTAATATATATGCGGCTGGGGAGCCAATTAAATTACAATAAACTTTCATCTAATATTTATATGTATGAACAGGCACTATTTTTTAGGATAATGAAAAACAAATGTAGTAAGTTAACTACAACTTAAACTTAAAGGAACTGACATTCCCATTTTCGAAAAAAAATCATTGGAGCAAAACAAAAATATTATTTCGAAAATCGGTCTATATGTGAATTCAACTTTTCGGGCGTGCAAATTGCCCGTCCGATATTCGAAAAAAAACATGAAACCTTTTCAAATAAAAGAATAGGTCCGGATATGCGAAAAATAATCATTTCGGGCAGACAAATTGCCTGTCCGATTTTCGAAAAAAAAAATTACAGACGCACTCTGCAAGTAAACTCTTGAAAACAAACAAAAATGATTTAAAATCCGTTCACAAATGATAAAGTTATGCGTGTACAACACTAAAAAAAGTACAAACTATATACACGAATTGAAGTCGGTTAATGAATAAAATAAAATGTATTATTTCTGGATGCGATAAATATTTTAGTGATTCTATTTTTTAATAGGGCGAAAAATTTAAACATTCATATCATAATACGTTTTTTTTTTTTTTTTTTTTTTTGATGACAAAGCGTGATCACCTTCATTTATTGGTCTTGAAAATAACCAGTCACTTTGAGGGGATGTAATCGTTCTTCTTACATTTCATCTGAATTATCTGTGCCCCACGAGCGTAAATTTTGTATGTTAACATGATCACTTGAGTGGAAATAGGCAGAGTATGGATGTAAGTAAACATTGTGCGACGGTCAACAGGCAGGAGAACATTTTCAAATCCTTTACAACAATTCATTAAAATGGCCGGGAACTTTTTTTCGACATCTGTGGTGTTCTCAGTTTGTACTAGGCGTTCAGACAAACGCTGAATTGTTCAAACACGACGACAAGAAAGTCGACGGAGAAATTCACGCTGCTTTAGAACAACGGACTGAAAATTTGTCAAGTAAGCAGTAACAAGAAGTCCACGTTCTTCAGTTGTGTATCATTCCATGTCTTCTTGACAATTAATGCTCCGACATCTTGCAAAAAATGGCAGCTAATTCAAATTATGATGACATTACTTAGCCCCACCTCGTAGAAAACAGCGAAAGTAAAGAAAAAAATTGCAAAGACCGGAATCAATTGTTTTCAATAACTTAAAAAATTTTAAACTAAAGAATGAGATAAGGTCCTAATAAAAACTAACAAAATTATCGAAAAATTTAAATGCAAAATTTGGAGAAATTCAAATTTCAGTTCTTCAATCGAATCGTTCGATGGGGGAAAAAGTTATATTGGAAGTGTATGATTTGCAAAAAGATTAGAAAACGGAAAAATTAATTAGGAAAGAAAGAAAAGATACAAAACCAAAAAAAGTCATGCGCCTTCAAAAATAAAAATCCAAAATGTAACAAAACTTTAAGATTCGAGCAAAACTTTATCCATAAAAGCAACATAATAATTATTAATTATAATTCTCATTTGGTAATTTTTTTTTTAATTTTGGTAACAAAATTAAAACTCATATATGTACTATCAATACTTGTTTATTCAAAACACTTAATATGCTACGATTTTTGGTCTTGCGTTTTTCAAAAAATGAAATAAATTCTTTCAATGTATTTTGTTGATATTGTTGTCTTGTGATGTACATAGTTTATTTAAAAGGGATGTTAATTCTAAACGGGTATATTAATACGATTATTTTTTACGAGTTAATAATTTAAAAAAAATGTCAATTATTTCCTTGAATGTTACCGTATTTGCACGAAATCAGTACCTTTTCTTTTATTTCTTAGTTAAGTTTAACTAAGTTTAACTAAATAAGAAAAAATGATAGCTCTAGTTAAAATAACATATAAGAAATAGTTTGATAAAATATAAAAAAGAACTAGGAGTTAAGTTCAATGACAAGTGGAATTCATTCTTTAGGAAACATATATACATACATATATGGCGTAGCATATAGCAAGGACAGTAAAGGATAAGGAAGGGCAGGAGATAGCATGCATTAATATTGATGACTAATATAAACAAAATGAGACCTAATAATAGCGTAAATTTTATGGAAAAGCTGAACGATACTAGAAAATTCTTTAAAAAAATAATGTAAATAAGGGCAATACGACTGTAGCATTGAATAGACATGACCATGATTTCACAATGAATAATATTGTGAGTCATAGTACGACATATAAAATGTTGTATAAAGATCTACCGAAAAATTTATATGTATATGTATGTACATAATGTATTTCCCACTTAGTTTTCCTTGTTAACATTTCGTGTATTAAATCAAGTTTATACTTTTTTATGTTTGACTTATCAAATTGTTTTTCATAATTTGTATTGTTATAAAAAGAATTTTTGTTAAGTAAACATACTATAAAGTTAAAAATATATGTGAAGTACTTTTATTAATAAATATAAAAATATAATTTAAACTTAACATAGAAAAACTGTTTATATTAAAAATAATGACTGCTTTAGAAAAAATCAAACTTACACCCTTAATAAATAGAGCGATTTTCCTTGCATTAACTCTTCTCTTGACGAACTTAATTAAAACTATCACAAGAATTCTTATAATGATAACTGAGAATCCTATATATAACAAAAGTTATTAGAATTTAAAAATGGGTTAAGACAAGTAAAAACTGACAATGTGGAAAGATTAAATACTCATTTTTTTGGGGGTGCATTATTGTTAATAAATTTGTATTTTTATCTTTTAATGTATTATATCACCTTCTATGAACGTACATACTAACATATAGATGTATATAAAATCGTTTATGAGTTATTGATTCACATTAGGTTTTTTGTTGCTTTTACTAGATATGTAGCACAACTATTTTTTTAATATTTTGAATCTTCCCCATTAACTTACCATTGCTATACTTATGTGATATTGTATTACTCTCTGATGGACCGAGCTTTAATCGAGTTCGTGTTTATTATATTAATAAAAATTCCTTTTATTTCATATCCACATCACTGGATAGAGTAATAACAATGATCCTCCTATTTGAAGCGGCCACCATTTTTAATTTAGAATGATGAGAAAACGGTTTTTTGAAGGAAGCAGAAGCTGAAGGTATATCTAGAGATATTGATTTAGAGATTGCGCTAATCGCGAGTCAGCCAATGCTCGAAAAGTTGAAATTTTCAAAAGTTTCTAATAATATATACTCTGTAAAATTTATTTTGTTAAAAACTCATTCCATTTACTTCAATATGTACGCATCATACATTCGGTGCGAACAGCAGTAAAAAAAGTTATGTTCACACTACAATAACACAGACGATCATATTTTAAAATTATATTACATCTTCCTGCTATCCATGATATTTGCAAACAAAATTTTTGGATTTTTTTAACCCATTTGGCGCCGCTGTACTCATTTGACAACAGCCAAACATTTGCAAAAATTTTAAAAATTTGAAAATTTTTGTGAATTTTTCGCATTTGTTTATTAAAAGAAACCTATACCAACTTAAAAAAATAAAAAAGTTTGGTTAGATTCATATCAACTTTCAAAAAATGGGCTGTTTAACTGACACAAAGTTGGAGTGGCGACACAAGCACAGACTTTCCCTTTTTCAGCGTTTACTATATTGCTAACTTCTTTTCAATTTTATTTTTCTAAAAACGAACATTTGTTTTGCTAAAATAAGCAAAAAAGAAATTATGTGCTAGCTACTTTTACAAAGTTATCCTATTTTAAATACAACTGTACTCAATTGACTACAGCGGCAGAATCCATATAAAAATTATAAGTTTAGAGTACAAACATTTATGATGAGTACTAAACGTTTTAAAGTTCGTAACGATTTCAAAGGATTACAAGAAGATATTAATAATGATTCTTTACATGATTTTGCAATTATTCCGCCGGAATCGAGTGTATTGATAGATGACAACTTCCCAAAAGATGTGCCTGGTAACATTGATGTATTTAGACGCCAAAATAATATCCCTTGGCCAAAAGGTAAAAGGAAGCCGCAATCATCTACCAGCTTGGCGTAAGTGCCCACCAGCATACCCTTCAACATCTCGGGTATCGACTGATGTGGTTGACAGGCAAGAAAGCGTAAAGAAGTTGCTTAGTAATCTGAACCCAGTACAAGTATTCGAGAAAATATTTGATGAAGAAGTAGCTAGTTTGATTATCAGCAATAGTTTTATATGCTAGTCAAAATAATAGACATAACTTTCAACTTGACCCCGTCGACTTAAAAAAATTTGAAGGTGTACTGATACTATCTGGATATAACAAATTACTGAGAGAGGATTTATACTGGTCTTACGATGAAGATGTTGGCATGGAAATGGTATCAAAATAACTTTCTAGACAAAGATATCGCAATATTAAAAAGAACGTTCATATTGTTGAAAATGATGAAGATGGCACAACTAGGGACAAAATGTTTAAAATTCGGCCATTAGCTAATGGTGTAATGAAAAAGTTTCTTCAGTGGAGAGTGTTCCACGAGCACTTTTCAATTGATGAGTCGATAGTAAAATATTTTGGCCATCACCCTGCTAAGCAGTTTATACGTGAAAAACCTGTGCGATTTGGCTTTAAGAACTGGGTAGCAGCCAGTTCCGCCTTTCGATTTTTATTGTGGAAAATCGGAGGAGAATTCTACTGATCCCTTAGGGTCAAGAGTAGTAAAAGAATTGCTTGAAAAAATGGAGACTGATCCAGCACCGCGTCAAGTATCTTTCGACAACTTTTTTACTAATTATAATCTCATGGTGGAACTGAAGGAAAGAGGATTTCGTGCAACCGGAACAATTAGACAGAACAGAATTGAGAAGTGCTAAGGAAATGAAAAAAGAATGCGAGCCTCATATTACTATAGGTTTGACAAGCAAAATGAAATTCTTTTGGTAAAATAGAAAGACAATAGCGTATGTACAATGGCAACAAATTATGACACAAATGAACCTTTAGGAGCTATAAACCTTGGTTTGCTACACAACGACAAAAAATTGATGTCAATATTCCAAAAGTTTTTTAGTCCTACAATAAACATATGGGAGGAGTAGATGAATTGGACCAGTCCATTTCACTCTATAGAATAGCTATTCGTGGCAAGAAATGGTGGTGGGTATTGTTTACCTATATACTAGATATGGCCATTTCAAGTGCTTGGCGATTGTATGTAATGAGTCACAGCGATAGCATGGATCAACTTTTATTTAGGCGTTCCATTGCAAGGTACTACTTAGGCCAAAACGTGCAAACTAAAGCCCAACTTTCATCTTCATTGGTACTAGGGCTACCTGAAGACGCTATAGGTCACTATCCCAAAAAGTTAGAAAAGGAGTTAAGATGTGTTTTATGTCATGCAAGAGTTCGCTGGCTATGCAAAAAATGTTTAAAAATGTTATGGATTGAAAAAAATGTTTTGAAGATTTTCACCTGTAAGCCGCCGCTGTACTCAATTGAGTACACCCCTCCCACTTAGCCTACTTAGTATTTCTTAAACTTCTTTCCTTTTTTTATATTAATTTTATATACAATGAATTCAAAAATAAACTTATTTGTTAATTATCGCTTCTCGTTTTATTTTGGCGGTTAATGGGTTAATATATATTTTTATTTTCGTCAGTACAAACCAGCGTTGCCATTTTTCAAGTTTCTGAGATGAGTTTTTTGAGATGCCAAAAAGTTTTAAATTTATTGGGTAAAAAACAAGTTTTTTTGAAAATACATAAAGTTTTGTAAAGTTTTTTTAAATACATAATTTAACTATTGCAGTATATTGGATGAAAATATTAAGTGATGTTTTTATGCAATGAAACGATCTTATATTTTCTCACTCCTTTATTACTGCAACAGTGTCTCATTGCCTTTACACCGTCTTAAGTACAACTATGCCGCTTTTATACATTGGCAATGTGTAACTAACTTTTGGCAGTTTGTGTTTGTGGTGAAAAAAAATTTTAAAAACATGGACAAATATTTAATGAAAAATGGCAAGACCAATGAAAGATCTCTAAATATGAATTTTAATTTATGTTTTTTTATTATATGTTATATTTTTGTTTTTAATCGTTTTTATATTTTTAAATAAAATGAATTCCAAATACATTTTAGTGTTTTCTTTTAAAATTTAGGGACTTTTGTAGAAAAAAAGTTTTTTTTGGAAAAAAAAGTTTTTTTTTCAGATATAAGAAGTTTTTTTAAAAAAATATATGGTAACGCTGGTACAAACACAAACACATATGTACATATGGATGAGTATTGATGCTGAATATTAAACAAAATATATTCTTTCATGATGATAAACCACAACAAATACGTCCTCTTACTCCTCTGGGGTGCATAGGGCCGCACACCACAAAAAATCGTCTTTGCAAATTTTTTTGCGAGCAAGAGGAAAGGCGGGAGTAATAAAAAGAGCAGTGCTAAAGCCTTCAAGGAACATTTTTGTTTGTATGAGATGCGAATTCTATATGATGTATTTTGGTTTAACATATTATTTTCATCATCGATAGTTAAACCACTAAAATTTAAGATTCTGCTTTGACCTGGGTCTGCTCCGATCTGAGTTCTTCTTATAAAATTCATATGTAATTCTGATATCCATAAATATTGGTGGTTATAAAATCACATTAATTTGCAGATAATATTGTTGATAATTTAATATCCTGAAAATCACACATGGACCTAGTGCATCAAACGTGTGATTAAAAAAACATTGCACTAGGACTAAGTGAAATTGGAAAAAATATATTGAACATTTTTCACCAGTTTAGTAACAAAAAGAAATTACTACCACTAAACAGATTTAGTGGTAGTGTTAATTTTTTCACTAACACTAATTGCAAATTTAGTGCAAGAATATGCAGCCTACATTTTTAGTATAAAATTTGAACCAGCAGTACACAATTATATTCAACAAGAGACTGATTTTATTTTTGTGATAAATGCAGTGATTTAAATTCAAAGGGCGTGTAATTGTATACATGTTGCAAGAAAAATAAAATGGAATAATGTTGAGCATAATTGTCTTTTGTGCATTCAGCATTTTAATCCTACTATGATTATGTATTTTGTAATATTCATATGCGATAGATAATTGCCACATTACGTATTCAAACTGCTTAAAGCTCACTGACGATTTGGTTTAGCGACCAATGAAACGTCGGTATAAAAAAAGGTTGAGCCACAACAACAAGCAATAAATTTTTGAGTCTATTTGTTTTATATATTTAAAATATTTTGTAATATATGTATATATAGGACCTTCAACAGTAGGAAAAAAGTAATTAATGGTTTGATTATGGACGGCGAACTTTAGTTCGGTTGACAGTTACCATACGTTTCTGCGTCTACTAAAAATTATCATGCAAAACACTAATTGTTATTGCATGAAAATCTAATGGGACAGTCTTCCAAATAATAACACAGAGGGTTTTGGGCAACTATGACTGGTAACTACAAATTTGTGGTTGCGCAATAGCAACCCAACTGAATAATCGAGCCATAAAATACTTTTCTGTTGGATGTCGAGATTGGTTCGTGTTATATTCATAAATATACACTAATTAAACAAAAAAAAGTTAATTCAACATGCATCCAGTAGAACGCTTTGCGGAACTGTAGATATTCTCCGAAGAAACAAACCAAGTGATTGCAATTTCGAAATACTCGTATTGCTTAAAGGAAATAATTTGTTGGATTTTTTCCCCTTTGTTCTCTATCTCCTCTTACTGTACTACCATTTTATTTAATTTCGTTATTACTAATGACGTATTAGTCTCAAGTTTTAAATTAGTGTACAAAAATAGTTATGTATATCAAATTTAAAATGTTTTGTTGAGGCTGTTAATTTGCAATTCACCACTACACATCAACAAAACCAGTGCAATAATCTCGCAATAGTATTAAGTATTAGTGGAAACTGCAATATTAGTGCACTGCTCCCATACAAGGCGAATTTGCCTTGCTCCCATCAATGCGGAAAATGTATGTATATATGCATGTAGTTTGACATAAAAAATATGTACATATAGAGACTTTTTGTCAGGTAACATTTTGAAAGACAATAATTCGAAAGAAATTCCCCGTTCTTATTTTTGAGATATTTTATATTCAACATACCAATAGTTCCAAACCGTAGAAGTAACCCATTGCGTTAAGTTCATCAACTGGTCCTATATAACGAATTATGCAAATGAAATTTCTACTGGGCATATTAAAGTTTTTCCCCGATACACTGACAATATCATTAATATTTATATGCTGCAACCACCTGCACTGATGTTCGTTTCTTATCATTTGCAAACGTTCTTTAGGATTCGCAATACTGATAACATAAGGCCAGAGGTTGGGGCTTACATGTATCAAATTGGCCTGTGGACATTCATAAAGGTTTTCATATATGGGATTTCGGAAATCGAGAACTTGGATAGTACTTAAATTTTTAGTATTTTGGCCCTTAGTCGAAGATGATTTTGTTTCGTATATCTTGATTAGTTCGCCAGCAATGACAATAATTTGATCATTATTCATTTCATTAGGGATGTGATCCTCTCTGATCAATATATCGGGTGTTTGATGAAGACACATTTTAGTATCATATGCGAGTATGGCAAATTTAGAATTTGCTTCATCATCCATATTTTTCAAGACCATTCGACACTATTTTTATCACACGGAAGAGAAGGGGTGGACTAAGGGAGTAGAAACAAAATCAAAAGAAACAAAATATAAAAACAAAATTCTGAACATATTTTCACGAAATATAATGTAAATGAATATAAAAATACACATTTATATGACAGAAGGTTGAATAGTACAATATGTTAACGTGTGGGGATGTGGGTGATGCAGAATGCAGTTTTATATTCAATGAACATTAAATTCCACATATTACATTGCAAACAAACACATGCAGAGGTATGAATGCATTACCACCTTATGAGTGTTATTTATACATAAGTATAGTTGCAAAATGATTGATGGTAATATAATATGAATTAGATTTTGTAGAAAGCTTCGCTCACACACAACATATGTATGTATGCATACAATGCTTTTCATTTCACAAATATTCAGCATGAATTGTAGGAATTACTTACAAATGTCAAGTGCAAAATAAAAAGCGTAATTAAATTTTTTTATTGATGTTTTTATGAACATACTTACATGTATTTATCTGAAGTAAACAAGAAGGCAAAGAAAATTAATTTCTTGGTATAATTCTATTAACTAATACTATACGGATTTCACAGTTTGTCCAAAACATAAACTGTGGTCCAAAACTATTTCACTTTTTTCACAAGTTCTTCCCCGTTTCTCTGTTTTTGTGTTCTTTTTCTTAAACCATCATGCATGAAAAGAAAACAAACTTTGAGAACACAACAAACTTTTTACCAGAGTTGCTTATAAAGTAACTTATTACTGCTTATTTTTCATATACGATAATGACAATTGCCCTTCAATGACATCTATGTATATATTATACAAAATGAAATGTTACACAAAATAATTGTAATGCTAATCTTCATATATATATATATATATATATATATATATATATATATATATATATATATATATATATATATATATATATATATATATATATATATATAAATATATATAGGAATGATGACTTTTTTCATACCACATAGTCACATTTAAAAGTATTTTGTTTGATATTATTATTTATTTATTTATTTAAGTTATTGCCACTCTATGGTATGAGGTGGCACCACCAAAAACATACATGTGTCACAATTCATTTTTAAACTTCATCTGGCAGCATATACAGCACGATTTTGACAAATATCTAACGGTTTTCTAATGTTCAAATCCAAAAATGCTTCTTATATTACGCTTATAACGAACAAAACTGGTAACAGAATTTTTCCATAATTTTGTAATCCGTTAAACATTTATCTTCTCGAATTTTGCCCGATGTCATTTAGTTTTGTATTTTATTTTTTTCTTTTCTTTATTGAAACAACACCTTTTTCCTAAAATTTTGGCAATATGTCCCCAAATGCGAACTCTTCGAATTGCAGAGCTACATAGATATGTACAGTGAGGTTCGGTTGTAACGAACAAAATGCGAACGCCTATTTATAAATCTCCTAAACACTGGTTTTTTGAAAGTGACAATTCTACATTTGTATTGAGGGCATTAGAGTCTGTCGAAAACCGTGCACTGACAACACAAAATGATACTTAATTATTTTATAAGATACCTTTTTTTATATAAAGGTTTTGATAACTTTTTTATATATTGTTTTTAAATTTCGCATGTTAATATATATACTACATTTTTCAAGTGTGAATAAAGTTTGATATAAAGTTATAACTCTTCACTTGCGTTAGTGAAACTAAAGCTAAAAATTTAGCTGAAAGTCCATACCATCCGTTCTAGTCGTTGTTGCGTTTTATGCGTGTGTCAAAAAGTAGAATCAGAGTAATTAATTTTCTCTTTTTTTTTGCATTAAAACATTTTTAATAAAAGAAAAAGCATTCGTAATAAAGTTTGCAACTATTTTCAAACAATATATATTAAAATTAATTTTTACCACATTTCTTTCATTAAATAAATTTACATTCTAGTTATCGATTACTTTTATATACTGAGTGTCACCTTCTCATAATGTAGGAGAGTCTTATTGAAGCTGCAAAAAATACTTTTCACTTACCGTTCCGTGGTCTTTTGCAGCTTTTCATAGGTCCAAAATATTATGTATATAAGTTCAATGAATTCCATAAATTCTTTTAAAATCACAGTTTTATATTTCATTTTGTCAAAATTGTATCTATTTGATAAAAATATTCACACAACATCTGATACAAATAAAAAAACTTGTCGCATAAAACGCATTTTACAAGAATGTGTATATAAAAGATTACAAAATGATGAAGTATTAACAACTAGAACGAACTATGCATAATATTAACATTTTATATTGTAACTTGTTTGTCCCTTTAGAGTTTCTGGATGAATTGAATTCCAACATCGAATGTGCTAGTTTTCGAAATCACTTTGTTTATGAATATAATCAGATAAATTATGTTGAATTTAAAATTGGTGTCCACACCTATAAGAGTGTGGATCTGGTGGAATATTTTAAGTTGAATGTAGAATATCATAAAATGTTCTTGCATGTATGGCAATCCATATAATTGGCCAACATATATTGAATAAAATAGAAGACTAGACATATATAAACAAATTTTGACATCGTAATAAACCGAAAATACTAGTCACCTGAGCTGTTAAGACTTGCTGTTATGAATTTGCAGTGCTTGAAGTGAAAAAAACGAATGCATATACTAAGGCATATATATACCAGGTAGTCTTGACAGGTCACATGACTATTTTTGCTGCTTGTACTTTACCTTGTTTCGTTGTCAAAGTTTGTTTATATAGATCTAGTTGTCGTGTTATCAATCCAAATGAAAGCGCCTTCACAAGGTATTGTGAAAAGTATTAATAAAATCAAATAAATGTATCAATATGCGTTCGTGTGTGCTCTATTCTAAAAAAAAAAATTAATATATATTTTGTCTTTTATATCTATAAACTTTACGCAAATTTTATTTATTTTATTTTTAATATTTATCACACCCACAATTGATTCTTCAATCGTCAAATTGTTCATGTACATGGATTCGACGACACAACTGATATTGACATCCAAACAAGTAATTTTTTAAAGCGAATTGGCGCGAGTCTGTCTGAATATGCCTTGCCATATGCAGTCACCAGACACAGTGATGCCACCTTGTAAAGTTATTCTACAAACACAATTAATCATATATCTTTATTGTTTACTTGCCATTAATGAAGAATTTTTCTGGTTTTCATAGTTGTCTTGAATTGGCATATATCTGTGGTGTGAACAATTATGTTATTTGAAGATATATTTTTGAATTAATATTATTAAAGTGCTAAAGAAATCGTGATTTCCATAGGTAGTGTTAAATTAATTTACAATAAATATTTCGAGTGATATAAACATGAAGCAAAAAATGGAAGAAGAAACGGGGAAAATAGAAATGTTGCTTTAAAATCAATGTGTGAACTTAAAAAGAACTATGTGCAAAAACTAGTCAGACGATTCGCTTTTGCTTATGGATATTATTTGTTTAGCGGAATAATTATATTCTACTTTTTTTTGTTGAAAATTTTACCAGTATAATATATTACACTGCTATATATATCAAATGTTTTTGTTGTTCTGCGTTTTATTCTAATCAGACATTCTAATATCTATTAAAAGTGGAATTTCAATATTGTGCTTGTCACTTGAAAAATATTTGCACCGTGACTCACTTTCCTTCCAACTCAACAATTTAATAATTTCTATTGTTAATGATAAGTGATTAAATACGACAAAGTTATTTTAATTTTTTTTATCTAGCCTAGATTGGTGTAGTCGATGGGGATAATAATGAATGTTAATAAAATACATATGTATGTACAATACATATGTAATTGAATCTTAAAAAGCAACAGTAAAGTTTAATGCAAGTAAAAGTACAATACATACACATATGTACATACTCGTATGCATATATATGTAGTTATTTTTGTGCTGTTCGTTTCATTTATTTCCACTCTTATTGCTTCTTTTGATTTCTTGCATATCCTTTGTATACATTGCCACTTTTTTGTCTTACTGTTCCGATATTGTCAAGTTCTTACAGTCATACGTCGTCATCGTTGTTTTTGTCGTAAAAAGTCAACATTTTCACGAGCAGACGCAGCAGAACAGGAATGTATCTAGTGATAAAAATTGTATTAGTTTTGTGAGCAAATTAAAAATCACTTAAAAATTATATGTAAAAATATTCATAGAAAAGCTAATAAATTATAAATTAATATTGCATTGAAAGTAATTAGAAGCCTATATAATTCATATGAGTTCGAAAAAAAGCAAGTCTTAATAATGATATTAAAAAAAATATAAATACGATGTGTAACTGTGTTGTGAATATCTAAAAATGATTGTTATTTAATTTAAATCTAAGTGCGTATATAATTAGATATGTGTATGCATTTAAAACCGACAAAAAAGGAGTTAAAATTTTATATGAAAAAAGTTTATTTGAAAGAAAAAAGAACAAAAACAGGTAAAAAACAGCAATAACAAAAGCATTACAACAGAATAAAGAACACTTAGCGGACATAAATTAAAACACGGAAAAAAATTATAAAGACAATCAAAAATAAAAATACGGGCAAAGGCAAAGTAAATAAGAGGACGAATCAAACAACACAAAAACAAACAAACAAAATCGCACGGTTATTAGTAGCAATATTTTAAGGCTTCACACACACGAAGTTGAGGGTGTTGTCTGCAGAGAATTTTTGGTTTGTTACGTGTCTATTATATTATCATATAATGTGCGTCCGAACTGTGGTGTAAGATATAACGCAACCAACAGGAGACACACGTATTAGCGGCACCATAAATAAAAATATTTGTAAATTTCCCTCATACCGTCAACAATATTCAAGTCTGCATGTGTATGTACTTACACCTGAATGTGTTTTAAAAAATTGTTTAATTCGATGGAAACCTATTTGATGAAAAAAACCACCTTACGATAATTTCGATTTTCGCAAATATGTCGTTGTGTATGTGCTAAAAGTTTACAATTTCAGCAACATAAAGCCGTAAAGATAAAAATCAAATAATTTGTGTATGCGTGTGTTTTAACGTGTATGTATGGTTTATGCATTGTGTCGTCCGTAGCAGTTGTTGCTGACGTCGTTGTGGTATATCATATGTATATTGCTACTAAAACACAACAATAAAAGCGAAAAACTGTCAAGATATACCTGTTGTTTTTGCTACGCTAGGCGTTACCCGTAAGTTTGCACAAATTCCTTTTGGATACTCCTACATTCTCTCTTCGTTGCTTTTATTCGATATACAATTTGGCAGTAGTAACGACAAACATTATATACATTTATCAGATAGAATATTATAAAACATCGTCTGTCTATTGATTTGCAGCTGCAATTTCTTATTCTTCATAAATTATTTCCAAAGGCATATTGAAAAAAAACCATTTTATTATCATTATTACAATTATATCACTGAAGCGTGTCCACAAATTATTCTGTGGCAGCGAGCACAACTATGGCCGAAGCAACAGCTAGTGTACCAACTGCAGCAGGTGGTTCGAGTCAGCCCCAGCAACAGCCGAATAATAATGGTGCTACAGCAGCGATAGTACACTCAGATAATCCGAATGCCGAAGTTATTCGTGGTCAAGTATTCGAAGTTGGTCCACGTTATCGACATTTAGCCTATATAGGCGAAGGTGCCTATGGTATGGTGGTGTAAGTATTGACTTTAAGTTCGATTATGTTTTTCTATATATAACGAAAAATAAAATAGACTCATGTGAAATATAAATTATTTGTTGTGCTGTTTGTATAAAAGTTTGCTTAGCCTATTATGATTATGTATTTTTCAATATTCATACACGATAAGGAATTCTCATATATTATACTTTATTGTTCGTGTAAATTTGAGAGCTTGAATGCTTACAAACTGATTGAAGCTCACTAATGATTTGGTTAGCACCAATGAAATATCGATATATGAACATCTAAAGCCACAAAATAGTGGGTACTGTACCGATAAAATTCAATATTAAATAAACCATCCTTATCAAAAATGTACTAAAAATCTTACTAAACAAGTCCACAAGAAAATTTTGTTTTTCACCATAACATGTGTAGTTTCAGTGGCAAAATTCCATGTGGGTTACGAAATGCTATTCTATTTTCTGAAGTGACTCTTTCTTGTTTCCTGAAGAAATGGCTCGGCAGAAAGATATTTTAATACAAATACATATTCTGATGTCCTCGACGAATATTATTGTATTGAAGGGATAAACAGATTGGGGAAACGTTGAACAAAGTGTGTATAGCTCAAAGAAGATTATGTTGAAAAATATGCAAAAAGCTGTGTCATTTAGAAATTCATGGACTTATAGACTCACGCTCGTATTAGGGTGTAATGCTGAAGTGTATTCTGAGCAGCATTCAATTCAGTGAAGGAACATCAATATTCCTTTGATTGGCTAGGACTAATCGCTATTATTACTTGCATTATGTACATCACTCTTTCATGCTTTTATGATAAAACGAAGGGACTTTGGGAGAAAATCGCTTATATTCGTGTCAGAATTTTGAAGCGTATGGGGCGTTTTCTGCCGAAGGTCGATTTATGAAAAGCTCTAGATAATTCTGATTAGTTAAATGTTTAGTATTTCGTACTCAGGTTATCTAAATGAGAGGACAAAGCTTACGATATATGTTTTTCAAAACTAATATAACGTAGCGGTAAAACTCTGTAATATCAACCAACAACCCAACTAAGATTAGAGTATCATCCGCCATCGACATGAAATAGACCCAACTGAGATTAAGGTATAATCCGTCAACGATACGAAATAAAAAGTCTTTGTATTATATACTCGTGTACTTGCTTTGTAGCATGAGTTTAGTAAAGTCTATAACGTTGTTTTGTCGTCGGCTAAGGTAGCTCGGTCGATTCCAGGGTCTACCTACAGATCCACAAACCTTAGTAAAATTAGTAATTTATTTACCTTTTCTGGAAACGAATATATCCAATATTATATTAAATACTTAATACAATATCCAATTATTGGCAGTTATGATAACTCTTATTTTAACGACTAGTACGCGGGCTTGCTTACTCGCGGCCGAAACAGAATCATGTTAAGGCAAGTTCCTTGTTTTGTTAGTGGGCTCACATAAGCTTGTTAGTTCAGTTAGTTGGATTTCAGATTTTATATAAAATACACGGAATGCTGTGTGTGATTTCATTTAGACTTACTTTTGATCTCGCAGGTCTCTATTATGAGAAAACGGATTTTAATTTGGCATTAAGATGTGCATTTCACAAAGAACAGTGCAATTGTGAATTTCACTCGTTTGTATTACTTACTATAGTATATATAAACTAGATATAAGATTATATTGTACTTTGTATGGGTCTATCCTTCTCCTTTGTCCTATCACACATTGGTTGAAATGGTACCAAATCTAGAGCGTATAATAATCGGTCCATGAATGACGAAAATATTGGTGTCCTAATTTTTTTTAAAGTCAGCTAAAAATAAGCTTAATCTGAAAAAATTTTTAAAGAAATTGGAAATTGTTGAAAGAATAGGAAGTTTTCTTATGACGATATATTGGGTGGATATTCTATTGGTATTTTAAAAAAGCAGAAAATTCTCACATTAAATTAATTTTTATAGATCTTATTTCTGATCGAAAAGTATAAAGCAGTCAGAGGGAGAGAGTGAGAGGGGATAATGAAAACAGAAGAGAAGCAGTAAAATAAAGAAGTGAAGTATATGGCGAAGTGGGTTATGTGGACAAGCTAGCTGCTATATAGGAGAGCATCGAAAGTTTCCGATACTCTTAATGACCGAGTTAATTCTAATTAACCCCTGCACTAATATTTTGGAAAGGGAACTGAAGTAATACCTACCAACAATACGGAGACGGCGTTCCTGCGATACAGGAAAGAGACATAAAAGTTATAGAACTACTTGCCCCTATTGCGGTTCACCACTCAACTCAGTTTGGTCGTGTAGAGTCAACCCAACTTATGCACAACCAAACTCATTTTAGTTATTGTGTATCGCAATAACTAAAGTGAGTGTGGTTGTGCATAAGTTGGGTTGACTCTCACACGACCAAACTGAGTTGAGTGGTGAACCGCTATAGGGGCAACTGTTTCTTCGTCCTCCTCGTTATTGCAACTTAGACAAAACTTGTTGCAACAAAGACCAACATTTGGCGTTCTGCGTGACAGTGAATATGCCGTCCGTAGCTACGCTTTTGGAGAATTCAAAACTTTTTTCGATGCTAAGCCGAAAGAGTGTCAGTATCGTAAACTAGGGTTGGGGTAGTATACACACTACCGCTGCGTGGACACTTAGCACGCTTGATAGCATCAATAGTGCCGATGGCCGACCTCAGTCATTGTGATACTGTTTCCATATGGCATGAGTATGCTGCCAACCCTATATAGTGCAGCTTCCTGAGCGTGTACGCCCATATTCCATAATAGGGGGACTACACTACACGTTGTGGTGTACCTCTATTATTATTATATATTATTAAAATCGCCAGAAAGTGGTTTTCTTGATTTTATTAAAGGGGAGATGGAAAAAATAAATGCTGATGAGAATTATCTTATAATGGGTGATTTTAATATAGACTGGTTAGATAATAGCATATACAAAAGCAGATTGGAAGAAATAATAGGTGATAACTATCTTCAACAAATAGTAACACATCCAATCAGGATTTCATCTACAAAATCGTCGTTAATTGACTATGTTTTAACAAATATAGATAAGACCACCGCTACAAATAACATAAATATGAAAATAAGTGATCACGAATCATTAGAAATTATTATCCCAATAAAAGAAAAAATAAAAGATATAACTAGTAAGAAAATAAAAATGTTAAAATACGATAATAATTTTTTTCGCAACAACCTAATATATGAAAGTATTAAAAATGTATACAATATCTATAACTACCATGAAAAGACTAATGAATTTGTTACAGGCATAAACAACGCACTTGCTCCGATGATATGCAATAAAATAGTAAAAACTTCTTTTACAAACCTCTGGTTTTCGAATAGTCTGAAGCACATGAAAGAAATAAAAAAGCAAATGTACCAAAAAGCATTGTGGTACAATAATGGTTACCATTGGAGCAATTATAGAGCGGTTAGAAATAGATATAAAACAGAAATATCGATGGCAAAAAACAATTATATAAATAACAAAATTAATAATTGTACAGACCAAAAGGCTATGTGGAAAACAATAAAATCTCTCATTCTTAATCAAGAAAACTCTAAAATACAAGAAATAAAAATCGCTGGCAAAGTCATATCAGAGGAACAAGAAATAGCTAATGAATTAAACTCATTTTTTACTACAAGTGTTGAAGAAATAGTAAATAGCATTCCGTATATTGAATATAAAAATATTATAGAGGAAAATCCAAACATAATTTTTAAATTTGAGAGTGTGAATAGTAGAATATTAAAAGATACTATGAGAACAATGAACAATAAAAGAGATCAAAATTATCTAACGGTGAAGATGCTTTTAAACAATTATGACATACTTGGTTCGCAGTTACAACGCCTTATTGAATTATCTCTACAGACAGGAAATTTCCCAGATTGCTTAAAAGAATCTTGCATTGTGCCTATACAAAAGGTTAAAAATACTGCCGATCCTCAATAGATTCCGCCAGTGAACCTGCTGACGACAATTAGCAAAATCTTGGAGAAAATTGTACACTCTCAACTAAATAAGTATATGGAAAATAATAAATTATTAAGTGAAACCCAATCCGGATTTAGAAATCAACATAGTTGTGAATCACTTCTTAACTTGGTAATATCGCAGTGGAAGACTGAAGTACACAACAAACGATATGTGGTAGCAATTTTTTTGGATTTAAAACGTGCATTTGAAACGGTTAATAGACAAATATTATTGGATAAATTAAATAAATACGGTATAAAAGGGATTGAATTAAAATGGTTCGATAGCTACTTGAGTAATAGAATGCAACGAACAAAATGTGGAGAGTTTACGTCAACTATAAAAAATGTCAATACAGGAGTACCTCAAGGAGCAGTCTTAGGAACACTACTTTTCTTAATTTACATTAATGACTTAGGAAAAGTGCTAAAAAGAGCTAAGGTGTGCATGTTTGCGGATGATGCCCTTATTTATATAAGCGGCAAAGATGTTAATGAATGTACCAGTATTCTCAATGGTGAGCTGAGGGACGTGGAATTATATCTTAAGATGAACAAAATGAAATTAAATACAAAGAAAACTAAAGCTATGGTAATAAATGGAAGTACAAATGAAGATATCCTAATTGATGGGGAAACAATAGAAAAGGTGGAAGAAATTAAATATCTTGGTGTAATATTTGACAACAAACTGAAGTTTGATTTGCATTTTAATTACATTTGTAAAAAGATTTCCAAAAAAATAGCGTTTATGAGGCGAATTCGTGACAAAGTATCTACAATAACATGTATAAGAATATATAATACTATTATAAAACCGCACTTCGAATATTGTTCTACACTACTGTTTCTCGGCAGTCAAGAAATGAAGAGCAGACTGCAAAAATTACAAAATAAAGGCATGAGATGTATACTAAGATGCCATAGACTAACAAACGTAGCTTACATGTTGCATAAGTTGCAATGGCTAACAGTCATCCAAAGGATAATATTGAATGTACTGTTATTTATACATAAAATTAAAAATGGAATGCTGCCCAATTATTTGCGTAATCAGTTGGTATATGTTGCTGATGTACAACCATATTATCTTCGTAACAACAATAATTTTAGATTAAACTTTAGCACAACAAATTTCTATCAGAATCTCTTATTTTATAATGGTCTTAAACTCTATAATTCAATTCCGTTAGAAATTAAAACCGAAAGCAATTTTTATGTATTTAAGCGTGAAACTACAGATTATGTTAGAGAATTTTTTTAACTACGTATACAAATTGTAAAAATTATTAATTGTAAAAATTTATTATTTTAAATAGCAAAATATTGCTAAATAAATACATACATACATACATACATATATTGCCGAAACGTCCTTTTAGTGTATCAATATACGATTTAACAAATCGATCAGTGCATCGCAAACTTAACCGGACAACTTTAAAAATCTCGAAGAGCAATATCTGCGTAATTAAGTACGGAAAACTATTATAGGATCCTAACGTAGAAGTTTTAATGGTGAATAATTCTTTTTTAATCCTAATAGGGAATAATGAAGTGTCTTTTCCTCATCTCAGAACTCATCGCAGAACAATAAATATAGTGTCTAAAATCGGCGATTATATTGACCAATGCCTATGAATAAATAATGTGTATGAGCACACTAAAACTCTTAAAGTATATCACAATGATATCTATTTCGCTGTTAACCGTTAATCGATCCTTGGAACAAAAATGTTCCATATAAATTTTGTTTTACTCTTAGTTTTTTTCTCGGTGAAGATTGAATTCCACTGAATTTACTAAGTATTTGCTTTTGATCCATTGAATTAAAAAAAAAGGTTTTTTGTTTGTATAAATTAATTAATTAATTAATTAATTAATAAAATAAAGAAATAAACACTTGTTTGTCTTGAATTTTATATATGGAACAAAAATGTTCCAAAGGGTGGAATTCTTAATTTTTTTTTAGGAGCAATCTACGGTTAATATAAGTTTACTTCTTCACTTGATCCTTATAGGAATCAGTGGTTTGCATGTATACTATCCATCTGCAGGGATAATTATATGGCTGTAGCGGTCTAAAAACGTATATATGTATATGCGTTCACACTGACACTTTCCTTTTAAGTTATTAGTAATTGTAATGATGACTCCATATATTTTTGTTTTTGTATATTAAATATATATGTATAAGAGCGCGAATTAATAAGTAGAGACACATTCTGATGAGCAGTGGCAAAAATTATTCTAAATTGAGTGCTAATGGCAAAATGTCTATATCCCAGTAAAAAGCAAAGATATTGAAAAAACCGAACTCAATTGGATTCTGACCGCTAAACTAGACCACATTCTCTCTCTCCCCTTGCTTCCAGAGACAGTGGTTTCGAGCAAATTGGCGTGTACAACTCTGTCGATTAAAAATGCAATTAGTTTTCAATTGATATTCAGCAAGTTAGCTGTGTCCAAATACCCAAAGACGCGGTAGGTATGGACAAGTAGATTACTGTGCTGAAACGGGGTCGAAGCACTAAATTTTCAAAATTAGCTTCAACAGATAAAACATCTAAAGATGACGACGATACAGATAAACAAATATCGCATATTTTGAATTTATTTGATTTGAAATTATTCAATACTGAGCCGCCTCTAATTTACCGTAGATAGAAAAACTCAAATAATTTAGCACAAAAAAATCTAATAACACTGATTGTATAATAGAGAAGTCTTAATGAAGAAAACACGTATGTTTCTATTTTAGTTTTTATTTTTCTTAAAATTTTTTTTATTATTTAAAATTTTTATTATTCTGGTATGAGTATAATTGGTGTTTCTGAAACGTGGTTAGTAAATGAAATCTTATCTCAAACTGTTGCTATCCCTGGATATACTATAGTGAGGAATGATCATGTCTCCGCTCACACGTTGAGTACAGGTGGTGGCGTTTGTTTATATATTTCTAACTGTTAAACAGTTAAATTTGATGTGTCTTAAAATCGGTTTGTTTACGGTTCATAATTGTGCTCCTACTCATTTCGACTTATCTCATGGCACGACCACGCTTATCGACTATTTCTTGGTGAGCAACAAATCCTTAGTGGAAAAGTCTGGTCAATTTGTTTGTCCTTTTACAAATTCCTATCACAGTTTTATATATATTTCTTTTAACATAAAATCCGAGTTTATAAATAGAGTGTTCGAATATAGAGATTACAATTGAATTGATAATGACCTATTCTTTTCATTTATCTGTCAGTTTGATAGTTCTGTAATTTATAACACTAATGATGTTGATGCGCAGTTGATTGCTTTTAATCAGTTGCTTATAGAGCTTCATAATATAGTTCCACTGTCTGAAGTAAATTGTAAACGAAATGATATAGATTTTATGAAATTAAGTAAAATTGTTCATTCTAAACTGTTGAGGGACTTGACATTTCTAGCTTATCGTGATAATCCATATGATATGAATTGGAAAATTTATTGTAAATATAGGATCAAAGCAAAGGCTACTATAAAAAAGGAACGCACAAAATTTGGACTTCGCTTTTTTGGAACTGGTGATAGTAAACTGATTTGGAATAGACAAAACATTCTTGGGTGTGTAGCTAATGATGATAGTTTCTTAAATACGGTTGATATAGAATCATTAAATAATAAATTTTTAGAAAACTTCAATCCAAGTACTATTAATGATTATGATTTTAGCGATTTTAGCTCTGAACCTGGATCGTTCTCGTTTCGTATTGTTACGGAGGATGAATTGTTTCTAGTAATTAAACAGATTAAATCAAACGCTATTGGTCATGATGCCATTCCTATAAAATTTATTAGGCTTATTTATCCTCTTATTTCATATTTATTATTACACGTAGTGAATACAATTTTCACTACATCATTTCCTAGTTTGTGGAAATTGGCGAGGGTTGTACCTATTCCTAAAGGTAGCTATTATGATATTGAAAATTCAAGGCCTATAAGTATATTAAAATCAATAATCAAAAATAGTTGAGAATTTGATAAAATTCCAAATTCTTTCTTATGTAAATCGCTATAACTTATTACATCCAAGCAAGTGCGCATTTCGCAAGAATTATAATACCACGACGTTATTAATTGCTTTAACTGATTATATTAGAGAAAATCTGAATGAACATAGGTCTTGTGTTATGGTTTCGTTAGATCTTATTAAAGCAATTGATTGTATTGATCATTACCATTTAAACTAAAAAACAGGTATAATTTTTCCTCGTCTGCTTGCAAGCTTATTTTTTTATCTATGTGATAGATCCCAATTTACTTCGTATAATGGTGCTAGTTCTAGTGTCGGGTTTGCAACTTCAGGTGTACCCCAAGGCTATGTTCTGGGACCATTGCTTTTCATCTTTCTCAACGAATGTATTTATCTAATGTGAAATGATTTCTGTCAACCCTTTGTGTTTGCTGACGATGTACAATTAGTGTTTCATAACAAAAACCTTATCCCAAGTCTATTTGAAGAGTCTTTAAATAGACATCTGCTAACTATTTCAAATTGGATGTCAGCTAATTTTCTATAAATCCTATGAAAATGAAAGCCTTCCAATTTATGAGGCGTCGTCAAAGAACTCAAGGCCCTAGTCTCTCTGTATCGGGTGAGGCTATACAGTTTGTTGACCATTTGCCGTGTCTTGGAATTTACTTGGATCAGTTTCTCTCTTTTGAACGGCATGTTATCATATATCTAGCAAAATGTTCTTAGTATTAAGAAGATTGTACTCCCTTAACTCTTATATGCCCATACATATAAGAAAACGTGTTGCGTATGCACTTCTTATGTCAAATATAAATTACGGTTTAGAAATCATTGCTGGGTCATCAAGTGGCACTAGGTACAGACTAAAGATAATCTTTAATCGAATTTTGAGATTTGTATATAAACTCAGAATACGTGATCATGTCAATAATTTTGCAGTCGACCTATTAGGTTATACTTTCTTTTGCGTACGTTATTGTGTTTTTTCAAAACTCTAAAATATGGGGTTCCTATTGATTTATGCAGAAGATCCAATTTTTCTCATTCCTCGCGCAACTTACAAATCGTTATACCTCTTGCACGTTATGAAATATTATCACTTTCTTTTTCTATCAGGGTTGCTGGAATATGGAATAATTTACCTATAGAGCTAAAATATTTCTCGGATTCCATCGCTGCCTATAAGAAGAAATTGTTAGTTTACTTAGATCTCTAGCAGGGACTTTTTTAATTTTTTGTTTCATATTTTTACATTTTAATGTTTTAAAGTTTGACTTGTTGAAGTAAAACAATTAATAAAATTCCTACACATACAGCTTAAGAAACTTTATGCGTTTCCTTAACACCAGAGGAGCTGCTACTCTGCTATAAAAATAAAACGCGGAATAGTAGAGATATAAAACAGAAATTAAGCTCTCTCCATCTTCTAATTTCACCACCTGTCCTCTTTCACAAAGAAGTAACACCTCAAGTTAAGTAGTAGGCATTAGTAGCCTGAGTGTAACTTCACTTTATAAATTATATAATTAATGTTCTCTTTAAATTTTCATTTTCTAAGCAGGTTCTTTTTGTTTGAATACATATAATATTTTTTAACATCTGTATTTACAAAATTTATCACCTTTTACTTCCTTTTAGATCTGCCTGTGATACACTAACAAATACAAAAGTGGCGATAAAAAAAATATCACCATTTGAACATCAAACCTATTGTCAGCGTACATTGCGCGAAATAAAAATCCTAACACGTTTTAAACATGAAAATGTAAGTTAAAATTTGTAAAAAGCTTAGAAATCACTCAAGTGGATGTTATGTAAATATTTAATTAAACTTAACTTTAAAATATCTATTTCAGATCATTGATATACGTGATATTTTGCGTGTGGACAGTATAGAACAAATGCGTGATGTATATATTGTGCAGTGCTTAATGGAGACTGATCTATATAAATTACTTAAAACTCAGGTAGAAATCGAAATGTTAAAATTAAAAACCTTAACTATATGTAGCTTATTTGATACATTCGCATTATATTATTTCAGAGGCTTAGCAATGATCACATTTGCTATTTTCTGTATCAAATATTGCGTGGTTTGAAATACATACATTCGGCCAATGTATTACATAGAGATTTGAAGCCAAGTAATTTATTATTAAATACAACATGCGATTTAAAGGTATATCTTAAATTTTCTTCGATATATGTTGGCTTAAAAAATAATTGCTTTGATTTCAGATATGTGATTTTGGTTTAGCTCGCGTTGCTGACCCCGAACATGATCATACCGGATTTCTTACTGAATATGTAGCTACACGTTGGTACCGCGCACCAGAAATTATGCTCAATTCTAAGGGCTACACCAAATCAATAGATATTTGGTCAGTAGGTTGCATTTTAGCAGAAATGCTTAGTAATAGACCCATTTTCCCAGGCAAGCATTATCTAGATCAATTAAATCACATATTAGGTGTATTAGGTTCACCCTCCAAAGAGGACTTAGAGTGTATTATTAATGAAAAGGTTTGTTTTAAAAATGGGTTTTATTTTATTCAGTTTTATATTTTATTTAATTTAAATCGTGTTTTTACCTTTCAGGCCCGTAACTACTTGGAGTCATTACCATTTAAACCAAAAGTGCCATGGTCGCGACTATTTCCCAATGCTGATCCATTGGCTTTAGATTTACTGGGTAAAATGTTAACGTTCAATCCCCATAACAGAATACCAGTCGAAGAAGCATTAGCGCATCCATACTTGGAACAGTATTATGACCCTGGTGATGAGGTAACTAAAAATATGTAAAAATATGCATGCATTTTTTATAAGAAATCTAAGCTTTAATTTTTGAAATTTTTTTCTGGACTATATCACCCATTATAAGGTCATTGAAGTTTCATTATTTCTTAAATTTTGTGTCACCTAGCGCACAAAAAATCGTTTAGAAAATATATTGATATGATTTTTAATGTTAAAAAATTTCGCTCGTATGCGAAAAAAATTAAGCGGTTTTATAACATTTTTTAATAAAAAAAATTTTTTAATATAACAGCGATAGGCAAAAATACATATAAACATTTTGTTTGCCCTCACAAACACACATAAAGAATCACTATTGCCAGATCTCACATTTTCATGTCATACCTAAATTTGAAATCTTAAATCTCCATTTTCTCATGAAAATTTTGTTCATAATAACTAGTATTTCCTCAGGTTAATTTCATATGAATTTCTGGGGATCTCACTTTTTGCATATGGCAACGCTAATTTCTAACAAGAAGCGTAACACGTCCATCGTGTTTGAGTGCTCGAGTGAGACTGATTTATGTGTTTTATTTCTCTGCAATACGTGTGCACATGTACACGATGTAAGAGCGTAAGCATTGGCGCCGCGCCCTTGTTTTGCCTATCCCTGCTAAATAAATGCCGCAAATAGGTTTTCATAATGCACCTTATATTAAAGTTTTAAGTCTTACAGTTGCATGCAAAAAAATCTTAAAACAGCATTAAAAACTATTAAGTAAAAAAGCTACTCCACCATCTTCATTCGAAAAAGAAAAATATGTGTATTCTTGCTCATTCATTATATTTTTTCAAATTTATTTTATTTGTTTGATTTACTATCATGATAGAAACAAATTAATTTTTTTCTTAATAGTTTCATTTGCTTAAAATTTTTTCCACATACTCATTGGAATTTAATCATTTTTGTACATCCAAAACAATAAATTGCGACTGCGTTGCCAATAAAATTCCTTAAATGACCAATTAGTTAAAGTATTGTTTTGAATACGTTTTCATAACAAACGTTTGTTGGCCTGAAAGTATTTATTAACTAATGTGAGCATTAAAGCTAAAGTAAAATATGTTTTGCCTACTGCCGTTTATATAAAAGGGACATATATTTTTATTGTTATTAAAACAAAATAATTTCGTATAAGCAATTTGTATATTTGGCTGGAAAATGATTGTTTTTTGGAACAAATTTTCCTGTTGAATTAAATTTTGTACAAATATGAAGCAGTACCTAAACGTACAGACATACATTAATGATTTCTGTTAGCATTTCTTTTGTGTCATTTGTGCCTTCAGCGGTGACATGTCTGGACGTCAATTTATAAATTATTTGAATTATCAATCAGCGTCTTAGTTCGATTGGACGTGTACATGGGTTAGTACAAACTTTAAATCTTATACTCTTAAAGTACTGGACCGATTTCAATGATAAACCAGAGTTTGTGCACATCTGCAGAGAATTGCCTTTAAATTGGCACGCATAGTTCTTGTCACAATCAGCTGTATAATGTGTGGGACAGAAAAAAATAATTTTTGAATTTTCAAAAGAAAAAAAGCAATCACAAGAAAACATACGAAAATAAGGTCAAGCACATCGTTTCGATCGTTTTGAACTACATAGATTTTTCCAAAATCATATGATTTTCAAATTTTGTATTATTTTTTGTCGCAAAAATAACTGTTATTTTCTGATTTTTATTATTTTTGGTACAAATAATTGTTATAATTTATTTTTTTTGCGCAAAAATAAGTTTTCTTTTAAGATTTTCTTTATGCAAAAACAGAATTGGCAATTGCCTTATCAGAGCTGCATAATGATATTAATATAGAAAATTATTGCAAATTGGCGTTTGTTTAGCATTTTTTATTTTAATAAGATATAAAGAACATAAAACAATTACTTGATCCAAAAAAAAAAAAAATCTAATAAATTTTTGTTTCAAAAATGTTTGTTGTGGCTTTAGCTCTTCATATGCCGACATTTCATTGTCGGCATATGTTGGGGAGAATATCCCAAATAATAAATTCCAATATTAAATTTTTGTTTCTCTTAAATATATAAAAACAAATCAGTAAATAAAAATTATTTAAAAAAATCAAATTATAACAATTATTTATGCTAAAAAAAATAAAAAATAACGATTACATCTACCAAAAAAAAAAAATAAATAAATAAATAAAAATAATTACTTCTGCTGAAATTAATAAAAAACAAAAAATAACAATTGTTTCTGCAAACACAATATAAATAATATAATCAAACTTATTTCTGCTAAAATAGTAAAAATTGGAAAATAATAATTAAATTTTGATGAAAAATCACATAATTGTTATGGTCCCTCCTTAAAAGGGATCACAAAAAATCGATATGTGGAACCAGTTTGATGTGGTCCTGAAACCACCAATCATTGTTAAATTGCAAAGAAGGACCTTTGTTTTGTTAACTTTTGACTGATCAATTTTCCCATTTATGACTAAACTTACTGAAACATTTTCGTACGAATGGCTGCGGTCAAGAGGTTTTTTGCCTACAACAGACGCATATGGTAGAGCCGGCGCATCCTACTGTTTAGTCAAAGCTGGTGCATCTAGCACAGGTCGAGTGGGTTCAACTGGCGCATTCGCAAGGTATAGGTGCTGATTTTAGGTCAGAGTGCAGTTTGGTTGCAACATCCTATTGAAGGCTGCTTGCTGTTGGGGCAGACAGTCGATTTTGGTTCCCTCTTCTGTTCATCCCAGTGTTCTTCTTTGTATTTTATGTGTAATATAAAACCCAGTTGAACTCGTCTTTGGGACATCCCGGGAGACGAGTGAGTGCATGAGAATATTAAATCCTCTTCGACAAACAGGCTTAGAAAATTGTGAATGAATTTTTATTTTCTTGATATAATAAATTTACTTAATATTGAAATTTATTATTTGGGATATTCTCCCCAACTGTTGAGGCTTTAGCTCTTCGTATGCCGACATTTCATTGGTCGCTAAACCAAATCGTCAGTGAATTTTAAGCAGTTTGAAAACATTCAACCTCGGATGTTTATGCCATACAAATCAAATACAATATGAGAATTCAATATTGTATATGAATTACATATAACAAAATACATAAACATAGTAGGCTTAGAATGCTAAAGCCACAACAAACAATGCATTTAGCAAAATATAATAAATTTCCTCTTTACTGGTTTATTCATAGTTTTTCATTGTTGTTGAGGGCTGACTTTGCTGAGACTTGAACTTAAGCTCGTCGTCGTAATATGAAAAGTCTACTCGCTTAATACCGAAGCTATAGCACCGCTTCAAATATCGGCAGCAAAAAACTAGCACTTACATCTGTTTGATTGGAGGAAAAATTTAAGACATTCGCTAATCTTATTACTCGCCAAGTTTATTAAAATACAAGAGTTGAGCCTTAGTCCACCAAAAGGTTGTTGAGAGATTTTTATTAAAAATAAAATTTAAGATCTTGTCACTAAAAGTTTTTAACAGAAGAAAATATTAAAAACACTGTTTCAAAAATACCTTGTTTCATATCTTTACGAGGGATTTATACAAGACTTCAGTAGAGACATTGTCTTTATTACTATTGTTGAGATAAAAAAAAAACCAATGCTTATCTAAGACAAGTTTTATAAGAGAACGTTAAATATACATTTAGAAAATTTATATAGAAAACAAAACAAAGTTTTTCGTTGTGTCATTATGCGACAGAATTCTGAAACATGTCATCAACGTAGTAGATAAGTGACAACATTCAAATCTTGTCACTCACTCTGTCATCTATAACAGTTAGCGCAAGACAGCAAACATGACTGTCCCTATCATTTTATTATTAGTTGGCTTTAACAGAATATAAAGGTTCTCAGACTATATCTCACCTCCTCATATATGAATATATCTTGTGTAGTGCCATTGAGAAAGCGGACTTCGAGGGTGACACAATTAAAGATGTGTTACAGAAATAATTAAAGGCATTGTCATTAAATACATTGTCATGTGTGATGAATCCACCAACTGGGTATATACATACATACATACATACATACATATATACATATTGACATATATCATTAATTAATTAATCAATATATAAATAATTTTTTCATATTATTTCTAGCCCGTTGCAGAAGTGCCCTTCCGAATTGGCATGGAACTCGATGATCTTCCAAGAGAAACACTAAAAACATTAATTTTTGAAGAAACTCTTAAGTTCAAAGAGCGACAACCAGATCAACAAGCGGTGTAAAGTTTACAAGTGTAAGACTTTAATTAATTAGGAGCCAAGCAAAAAGTTAGTAAAAACAAGAAAACAAACAAAGCAACATGAAACCAACAAACAAGAAAAGAAAACAATACAACACTACATATTCTTATTTATACATAAAATAAACAAACATTACACGCTCTTTGTTCTACTATTTGGTGTTTCCAACCTCCTTAAATCATATCTATTTGTAACATTCATATAACAAATAGAAATATTGTTAAGAATATTTGACACTGTGCTAATCTAAAAGGAATGATGATGTTACTAAGAATGAGAGTTGACGCCACCGTATGAGTGCTCCAATTGCTGTTGATGTTGCTGCTGCTGCTAATGAAAATGTTTTTCATTTTTTTAAATTTAGTGCTTAACCATCATTGTGATCTTAAACACACATACATATATGAAAAAACCAACACGTACACACACACACACACACACACACACACACACACACACACACACACACACACAAAATACATAAATATATTTAATTAAACTTTCTCTTTACCTTTCCATTGTATTCAAATGTTTGCATTTTTGCTTCTTTAAACTTAATTATTTCGAGTCTTATTTTGTTTTACTTTTTTTTCTTATTGTATTATTTCTGTGTGTACTAACAATAAGACATAAAAAGTATTTTTCCTATTATTTTGGATTAATGTTCAATCATTTTGTGACTGTAGTTAAATCAAAACCACACAAAAATTATTCTAATTATCATAATTGTAATTATTGTCACCATATTAAAGAACAACAAGATGAAAAATTCACAAAAAGAAATTATTAAAAACGAAGACGATGAAAAGTGCATGCGATTTATTTGTATATTAAAATTTAAAAACGTTAAAAATATACACATACATAATATACTATAATATTCAAAATGCGGCGAAGAAAACGAAGTGTTTTTAATGCATTGAAAACATAAATAAAACATGTTTTACAATTTACTATATTAATACATGGTGCAAAAAAAGGTATTTCCACCTAAAATTGTTTAACCAGTAGAGGGTTTTTGAAGTCCACTTGACATGTAAATTTTTAAAAATTCTTACAACATACGGAACTAGAAAAGTTCTGTAATGTACTATACCTGTATCAGTTTGTTTTGACTGTATGCACCTACATAAGTACATACTTAGAAAATGAACGAATATATAATAAATAAAAAAATAAATTTTGTAAATAAAGTGGTGGTTGGTTATTTGAAAGACTTAATAACATACCCTTCACATTTGCACAGTAGCTAATCCTTTTTTAAACTTTTATTTGATTGACTTTTAAATTGATAGATGCGATGTCTGTCTGTACGTTTATCTTCTCCTTACAATTAAACCTTTTTTTAATTAATTTGAAAAAAGTGGAACTACCTTATATCCCTATACCATGTATTAATATACATACATATCATATATAAATAAATATTATTACTTTGATGCTCGCTCTCTTGTATTATACACTCTTAGATTGTTGATATAAAAAAATCTATTTGTGATGGCTCTAGTTGTCTATACTCGTGTGCTTGCATTTCGTTGGTGCTAATACTAACTCATTAGTGAACTCCAAACATCGTTCAAACTCGTATGCTTATTTATGTAAAGTCTCAATTATCATATGAGAATTAAGAAAATACAATCTTAGTAGACTAAGAAACTTTCATACATACAACACAACAAACAACTTATATTAAGGATAGATTAGTTTCTTTGTGATACATGTGATAGATAGACAATGAAAAATTGAAAACAGAAGAGTAAAGGAGACGAATTTCGAGGGCACGTAACTACTTGTATTCGATATAAATATATATATATATATATATATATATATATATATATATATATATATATATATATATATATATATATATATATATATATATATATATATATTATATAAATATATATATCATTTTTAAAACCCTTATAGAAGTTTTTTTTTAGCATACTATAATCATATTTTTGTAATTCCCATATATTATTTGAGAGCTTTTATATATAAGCATACGAGATAGAACGCTTTCCAAACATGATGGCTGGTTGCAGCAAGGACTATATATAGATAAAGATGTTACACGCTGAACAAAAAATTAAAAAAATGTGATTCTCAATGTATGAGGGGGATAAGTAACAAGGGAAATAAAATCATTGGGTAAGAATAAGAATAGAGAGTATATTTATTTTTAAACTTATAGCCTTTGATTGAGGTTTACTGATGAGTTGGGATATAGACGGCTTAACCCATAACAAATACCATTTTTTAATAATTGAATAATTTTAATAAATTATTGATAAAGATTAAAAAAGGCAAGATAAAAAGCACACAAAATTAATTTAAAGTATTTTGTGGCATCAAAAGTTGTTAATTTCACGCCTAATATTTATAATCTGCTCTGTTGTTAATTAAAAAATGTCCATTGTATCTAGAAGGAACAAAAAATTTACATTATATTAAAGGAATTTCAAGTAAAGCCTAAAAAAGGCGTCACAAAAGTGAATTTTGCAATAACTCGTTGGCTACGTCCGAAGAAAAAGTACAGATTACTCATATGAAAGCTGTTTCAGACATTGAAATCAAATAACCATTACCTCGAGGTGGACCATACACCAGCTTATTTCTGAGGAGTTAGAGCTATCTGGCCTCTAGCGCACAAGACGCCATCTGTTGAATGACAGCAGCAGAAAATAAAAAATTTTGTGGGTTGAAGTTTACACTATCCCCAAAAATCTGTCTCTCAGCCAACATACCCTTCCAGTTATTTATGATGCAATCGCAGCCATCACTAATGTCTAATTCAGGCGAGGATCTGATAACTTAATGGTTTCCTTGTTATCATACTGGCCAGTCATTCAATTTCCATCTTTATGCTATCTGAGGTATTTGTGCGGTATACCCGAATCGGGATACCTATCGTGGATTCTAATTTTATTTTATGTCGGCACACTCGTTATGAATATGTATTCACAGATTCAACTATGTATATAGAGACATAAAAGTAATACATTTTTTTTATTTGGCTGGCATTTTGCATTTGACATTTATGATATATAAATAAAGATATATAAAGGATTAGTTGTCAACAAGCCATAGAGCGATACACACTTGAAGAATAAACTTTTTATGAAAAATGCTTTCATTTATAATAAAACGACAGCCAGTTCGAATTATGAAATTAATTTTGTGCCACCTGTTGTATACAGTAAAAGCTCCCATAAACGGACACTAACCGTCGGAGTATTTTTGTCCGGTTATTAGACAACTTATTATTTTATTATGTTTGCTAACTATTAAAATAATAGAGAATTAGTTACGGTGGTTGAAAAAAAATACTCGACTTGTATTGAATTCTTGATTTTCAAAAAGGATCTGTATCTTCTCGATACACTGGAATGTTAATAAGTCATCTTTTGCAAAATTTTTTACCCAATAATTTTTTTTTGCTTCGTCATCCGATTTTATTGAATCAACTATTTCTAAATCAGACTCATCTTCGAAGTCTTTTATCACCACATTAGCTCTCAATTTCGATATTTCAATACTGTCATCTTTAGTTTATACACTTATGTACATACATATATCGACTTTCACAAACTCGTGAAACATTCATTTGAAGAGACTTACATATGTAAAATGAATCAGATGTCAATTCGAGTTGGCAAAAAAGAATGTAAAAATTTAAAGCGAGGCAGTATTAGCTTTTGGCCAAGGTGGATGGAGTTTGCTCCTTATGAAAAAAGAACTGATGAAAAGCTTGGGTAGACAAAATTTTTTCCGGTTATCCAAGCTGTCCGTTTTCATTGTATATAGTACACATTGTGTGTTTGTTACGGTCATAAAGGTTAGACATTTTTGGTGTGCTCAACGATTTTCTCCTTTTGCATCACGTTATTGTAACTTCTCAGTTATCGTTGTTTGGTTGTGTTGGATCGTTAGTTAAAAGATTTTACTAAAAGCAGTAATGTCGAAATCCTTGTTATTTCTATATTTTTGGAGTTACATCTTAATGACTAACAATTATATTGTAGTACATTCATCACCAAGACTTTTATTAGAGGATTCAATTGAATTCAAATACAATTTACCGAAGCAGTGTTATTGTTACCAGTAACCGCAACCGCATTGGTAATATTGAAGTTATGTCTAGGTACAGTATCATTACCGCGAAAAATCACCTTCTCTGTCATTACCTCCATCAATCTCTCTCTCCCGTTACGTCCAGTATAATAATCAAAACCAATAATCAAATCATTAGGACTTACCACTCTGGATCCAGATATTTCAGTTCCAAAGGTACCTTGGATTATCTCTATGTTGAGTAACGCATCATCTTAAATTCGGCCGCAGACTTCATCTTCCGCCTCATGCATTGAGTTGCAATCATCAGACACCATATAGTATCTTGTTTATTTTTTTTCCTATTTTTCTCCTTTTTTCCATCCCCATCCCGTTAAGTATACTCCTCCATCATCCTTGGTCTCTTCTTCAAACAACCAGCATCATTTTCCACTGAATTGTCATGTACATCAGCATGCAACTCAAAAAACTCATCGAAGTGTCTCCCCTATACAATCACCGATCTTGAAGCCATAACGACGCCACAAACCGCTTAAACTTCACTGACGATTTGGTTTAGCGACTAATTAAATGTCGGCATATGAACAGATACAGCCACAACAAACAACAATTTCTTATAATAAAAAATGAAGTACTGCAAATTTGGATAATTTTAAAAGATCGTTGCAATTGCAAGATGTTGTAAATCTGAACAATTTATCATTGAGCCTGCAGTCATGATCACGATGTTACGAGTGCGAAGAATACTTTGAATGTTAATGCGAATATACTATAAATAAGTATGTATGTATGTATATGAAAAGAATGTATAAATTTATCCATATTCGCATATATCGGATGAGAAAGATTAATATTTCGATGCAGCGATATTTATTCTTGTGTACGGCTACTCATACGTAATCGTAGGTTAGGTTAGGTTGATTGGAGGGGTGTGATAGCCCATGTCATACGACATACACTTACGCCAGTGAGGGCTTGTTGTGCGCTCCCTTTAATTAACAAACACAAACTGCCAGAGTTCTGCGACAGGATTCGAACCTGCGACCGTCGCACTACGAGTCTAGTACACTACCTACTAGTCTACGAAGGCCAGTTTATGTAATCGTAAGTATAAAATAAAATTTCATGTATCAATTCAGATATCAATTTAATTAATCCATTATCAGATGATGCCATAACAAACACACTTTGTTTCTGTCCAGCGGCTTCTATTGTTGCTGCTAATAAGTTTTATAAGAGTTTAAGCATGAAATGCTGAAAATTTATCCAAGGTTTTATCGGATCAGCTTTTTCCTATTAATAATAAAAAGTGTTTAACAAATTGCATTTGTAGTTGTCTTTGTTTCAAAGATTGTGATTTAAAATTATATTAGTACCAGGAAAACGAACTCAATCATGGTGTCTCGGATGCTCTCCAAAAGTATTTCCAGCATCAGAACTTCAGTGCAGAGTACTCGTACAGTATTGTAAAGCAATTTCTTTTCATATTTTATGGGAGTTTTTTTTTTTATTATTTTATAACTTAATTGGAACAAATATTCTATGGAACTGAAAATATTATTTTTTAACATTTTTTTTCCTTGGCAACAAACATATTAAAACTAGAGGTCTTTTTAACAACAATATCATTTTTAACATTATTCAATATTTCTACACCCTGTGTGTATGGGTGAATTTCCTGAAGAAGACGCCCATAGGATGTAGAAATTCCGAATATTGTTAAAAAATAAATATGTATATAGTTTTTAAAAGTACTCAAGCTCAATAAATAATTCAATAAATTAATTATTTAATGGCATCCACGCAGAGTTTGTGGATCTGTTTTACTCATCTTCAGTGGGTCTTCTAAAAACTGACTGATTGCAAACATTTTGAAAACTAAATCACTTACTTATTGTCGATCCACTTTCAACTTCTCTTCGTATTTTTTTTTTTTTTTTTTGTTTGGTGCATTTAAGGTTAAATTTGTTGATAGAATAAATTGTTAAGGCGTTTTCTTGGACCGGCGGCTAAGCATCCTGAGCCATGTTGAGCACATCTGCTGGGAATACATATGCATACCACTTCATATCAAATTGAGACTGGCGCATGCACTTTAAATTTTGCAGATTTTATACGCCCTAGAAGTTTTTGTCAGGTTCTAAGTCTGGTATTATCTTCGTTCTAAGATGTATTGTAACTGACTCTTCTTGACTTGGCTCTTCTTTTAATGCATTCCTTTATTGACGTATTTTGTACTTTTTCCATGAAAAAACTCCTATCGAACTTTGCTGTATGCAAGTTCAATTTTTCGCACCCATCTTGAGCATTGACTTTTTCTCGTTCGGATAATAATGCCTTTCGTCGTTTATACTACATATGTACATACGATCTACGTTTATTTCTAGATTTTAATGCACTGAAGAAAGAATGGTAAAGTTGTACAGTTGTTCCTCAATACACTGTGTTGGATTTTGAATTTCATTGTGTGTCAATTGTACGTTCATAGTCTGTATTAACTGAAATACGTGAATAAGTATAAAAGTCTGGTTTGTCCCAAGTGGATAAAATCTAATTTGGAATTAGAGTAGCATTCATTTTCTATAAAGAAAATTTTATAGCATTGTGGTCAGGTTTTATTGTTATTTGTTATTGTTATGAATGATTCTGTTGCGATATTGGACTATAATTTTATTTATTTTAGAGCTTTTTTGCTATAGCTCTTTTTAATTCAGCATTTAGATCAATTTGGATTTTATTGAAAACAAAATGCTTACTATAACGGAACGGACAGTGGATGCACCCTGTTGGGCCGCCATGAGGGAAGCTTCTTAATCATCGATTAGGCCAAAATGTTCGTTTGACCATCTGGCGATTTAAATTATGGTAGAAGAGATTCATTCGACTTTTCCATTCATAGTGTATGATGAGTAGTTGAAAATAAAGATCGATTCTGAATCGTTGCATTTAAGCTTTTAACTGGGGTGTTGTAAATCCCAGTTCATAATCGAGAAAGCTTTTTTCCATCCCGGAAACTCTAGAACTTGTTCTCATAATTAGTTTTGTCTTCTATACTTTTTATTATTACAAATTTAGAATAGGCATCAATGCAAGTTATAAATTTAAAATTCCTCTCCTCTGTTGAGAATCAAAACCTCTCCTATTTTGACCCTTTGCGGGTGTCTATTGTACTTGATTTTGTTGCAAATTTCACATTCTTTAAAATTATACAAAATTTAGACCAGTAATATTGATTACAAATCGGTCTATAATTCTCTTTAAAACCCCTATGAGCGCGAACTGTGTAAATTTGGTGAAAAGGAATTTATTTGTGAAAATACCATTCACTGTTTCTTTAAAATCGTGGAGATCACCCACAGTTAAATATGTATGTGTACTGCGTTGCCTTCTCAACATATATATATATGTATATATATATATTCGTTATATACATACATATTGTAATGGGCCTATGTAAAACCTCTATATTAGTCGCAACTAAAGCTTTAATTGCAAATAAAAATTTAGTTTGATTAAGGCTGGAATCAAGTTTAAACTTATGTAAAGTGCATCAATTTAATTGTGAGTTTTAAATTTCTATAGGATAAGACGATTTGGGCTATTGTAGCTTAAAATATTTATTCAAATTTAATTTTACAATTGTCCAGGCGAACTCATACTACGTAAACTCACCAGCACAACAAATACATCTCTTTGATTGCACAATGTCAAAAACAGCGGAATAAAAGTAGAAAGTAAAAGAAAATATTCGAAATTAATCCAAACAACTAAATGATCTTAAAAGAGTAATAAATTTTTAAATTGAGAAATGAAAAATTAGATATATAATCCATCAATCCATCTGTTGTGAATTCGCCCAATTGTCATCCATCGTACACAACGAACAATTATAGTACATTTGTCAGTTTCAAATATGATTTTCTTAAGCAAAACATCTATTTTTCAAAAAATTCTATTGAAAAACAAAAAAAATTTATATCTACATATATTGTAAGCGCCAATAAAATTTCAATTAAAAAATTTTATTTAATTATAAAATATAATTTATATGCTTGACGTTAAAGAGGTATCGATATTTTATGATTTGTCTATAGCAATCTCTAACTTTTTTTCTTCACGTTCAATATTTCCATACAATCGTCTTCATATACGTACATACATACTAGTTTTAAATTAAAACTGTGACTATAAATATGCGCCATAAATTTTAGAAATATAAATTTTTAAATTTTCACTCCATTTATTTCTTATTTATTAAAAAACTGAATTAACCATTAAGAAATCAAACGTATGTATGTATGTGTGTATTCTATTTTATATGAAGAATTTCTTAAAAATTACTAACACAAATACTAAATATCGAAAACGACACTATACAATAAATATCAATGATGATTTATAATTTTATTAAAATTCATTCCACTTTAAATGTAATTTTGTTGTATTGTTAATTTTCATTTGAATTTATTTTAGCCACTTAAGCAACAATAACTACAACGCAAAAGAAAATAGATAGAAATTATAACACGTAACATTAGTCAGTTTAATTCAAACCATAGAATTTCAACGAACATGTTTAGTAGTAGAAGTAAATCTTATCTCCAAAGAATGTTCGGAAAAGTAGTTCATTCTTGAAAAGTTAATGTTAAACATGAAAATAGTGCTAGTAGTACTCAGAGGGCAATTCGTGTTGTTGTAGCTGAAATCAAAACCATTTCAGTCAATACAGTCTCATTGATGTACAGTTTCGACAAATAAAAATTTGTGTAGTACTTGAACTACAGAACAGATTTCAAAATTTAAAAAAAAAAACTGATCCATAATCTGTCTTTTTTTCAGATTCATTGACACAAATCAATGTGAGTAGTCGTCTATCTCATACAAGATAATTATTATTATTTGCAATAGACAGGAAAATAATAGAAACATTTTTTTAAATATCAAAATGATTCTTCATGAAGAAATGAACTTGTAGTCAATCGCTTTTTTATTAAGCATACCGATATTGTTAATATGACTTCTTAAGATGCTGGAAGCACAGCAGTTGTCAGGCCTGTTCGTTAATCCAGTACTTACTTCAAATACCCATTTTGCGTAAAATTAACATTTAATACAAAAAGTATTATCCTACAATATTTATGGTATATTTTCCTCAAAATAATTTTTCATAACAAATTTACTTCTATTTATATACATAAATATTTTAAAAAAGAAAAAATGTATTGTTTGTTGTGGCTTTAGCTCTTCATATGCCGACATTTCTTTGGTTGCTAAAACCAAATCGTCAGTGAAGTTTACGCAGTTTGAAAACATTCAACCTCGGCTGTTTATGCCACATAAATCAAATACAATACATTTTTTCAATGCATTTTGCAAAAGCTCTAACTGTTTCTAACGATTAACGATGGGGAGAATATTCCAAATAATAAATTTCAATATTAAGTACATATTTTAAAAAAGAATAAGGTTGTCAAGTAGAATAAAAATGTAATTAAAGCTACGAAAAAGACTATTTGAATATTTTTACAGCAAATTTTGGTTCCCTTGTAATAGAAATGTTCTTTCTAATGGTACATATCTTCTTAGCTCTCTTATAACCATGGACTTGTACCATCGATGTTGTTTAAGAAAAATTTCAAAGCTATTAAAACTAAATGTCCTCGCTCGAAACAAGAGCAGATAAAATAAAATAACAATATGTTCTTTATTATTTTTGTCAAAAATTTTTGAGTGTGTTTAATTTCATTTTCTTTTGAATAAATACACACGTCGATTATATAACATTTCTGTAAGGAATAAGGAATAACTGCTCAAGTCGACTTAAGCACAAAATGAGTTAATAGGCCCATTGTGACTTTCCACTTCAAAAGTACCCCTCAGAAAAAGTTCACTTATTTTGCCCAATTTTTCCGCAAATTATAATATAATACATTTCAACTTGTGTTTTTGTGATGTCCAATTTCTTAACTACAATAAAAATTTACCTTCAAAAGGGAATACGTTTTTGAAAATCAACATCCAAGCAAAGACTGTATATTTATACTCTTTGATCCAAGTTTAAAAACTCTCTCCAGACTTGAGCACTCTTTCCTTATTGGCACAGATTTGTTCGTTAAATTGAGTGAAATACACAATTTTTGTTCGCTAAGGTACTCATTAGAAAAAAAGCCTGTTCGTTAAATACGAAGTCCGCAGAAACGAATGTTCGTTAAACCGGAAAATTACTGAATGTTCTGTTGATACTTTAGAAGTAATTAAAAAAGCAACTTCTTAAAAATAAGTTGTTACTTAATTTTTTATTATTATTATTATTATTATTATTATTTTTTTTTTTTTTTTTTGCTTAATATGGAAATTCATTATTTGGGATATTCTCCCCAACTAATCGTTAGAAACCATTAGAGCGTTTGCAAAATGCATAGAAAAATAAAATAGACTCACGTTGAGTAAATTGTTTGTTGTGTTGGTTTGTATAGAAACATTCTAAGCCTACTATGATTATGTATTTGTTGTAATTCATATGCAATATTGAAATTCTCATATTGTATTTGATTTATGTGGCATTAACATCCGAGGTTTAATGTTTTCAAACTGCTTAAACTTCACTGACGATTTGGTTTTAGCAACCAATGAAATGTCGGCATATGAAGAGCTAAAGCCACAACAAACTTTTGATTTTTTTTTTTTTTTTTTTTTTGCTTGAGAATATAGCAGCAATCAAAAATGTGAACGTACGCGACTGAGTTCACATTAACGCGAATTCACTGTAGACACAACAAAAAAAAAACCTCATTAGAAATTAATTTGGTGTTTTTTATACCTCAAAGATGGCTAACGACATTGATTAAATACACATTTCTTTTCTGTTAAACTAATTCTATAATATGAAACACACTCATACATAAGTATGTGTGTTTAAGTACGAGTATTATAATCTTTCCTCTGAAGGTTTTTATAAACTTGTCCACTACTTTAACTGATTTGAAATATATAAAAGCAACAAACGCGGTATTAATAATTTATGTTAATAAAGTAAAATTTAGTATCGTTTATGAAATTATATCAATCATCTTTCCTTACTTGTGCATATGGAAACAAAACATGTATAAGAAATTCATTATTGAAATCATGACACAGCATAATTTTAGGAATCTCTTAAAATCCTAAAAATATGCAACAAAAACTAAATGTACTGCATAAAAAATATTACAAGAAATATTTCTTTTTCAAAGCCATTAATGTGAAAAACCAATTGAGAATATCTAAAATTTCTAAAATTCGATTATGTATATAGTATATTTAACACTACTTACATGCAGATCACTTATAAACTAAAAAAATATATTTGTGTAAATATAAAAATTAATGATCATCATACAAATGAGTTGTTATAGAAAAAACAGTACACGTTCTATTGTGATGTCTTTAAATAATTTAATATTACCTTCTAATTCCACTTTAAAGCGAAAGAGAACATAAAAATACAAAAACTATAAACTTAATTTTTTAATATTTAAAAGTATTGATTGTAATTTTAAGTGGTACAATTGGTGTTTAAAATCTAAAATTATGAAGTTTATTTTTTTAACAAAAAAAAAATTGTAACTTTTATGCAGTGTTTAATTTAAATTGCATTACAAGTATTATACTATAATCTTTTTTCAATTAAATCGTTAATTGTCGCCACTCATTATTAAATACATATAAACAAAAGGAAATATAAAAAACACTGTTGTAGAAATATTTATTAAAAAATAATAACAAATTTACATACATACATATGACGTTTATGTACATACATACATATGTACATATGTACTGTATTTTAAAAATTATCCATAATTCTTATTTTCATATTTATTAACTAAATAGTTTACGATAATTGTACTACTAATATAATTGTATTTTTAATATTTCTTCGGTCATGTTATATTTCACTTTAAAAAAATAAAACAAAATACTTTGAAAAAAAAACATTAACTGTTCTCCTTTTAGAATAAAATTCCGAAAAATCTAAAATTTAAAAAAATCTATGTATGTATACGTGCTTATATCATGTGCCACATTCAAAACGTTTGAGAAGGCAAGAAAAATCAAATATTTTTGATAGGAAAAATATTAAACGGCATATAAAATAATTTTTTTTTTTTTGCAATTGGACCAGTACTCAGGGGATGACACTTATTTATGCACTGCATTGTGCTGGAACTAGGAAAATAGGATAGGGTGAGGAGGATAGCGGGAGTAGTGCTTGTAGACATTCGATTTGAATCTCTCAACGCTGGGTATGGCAGGAAAAATATCTGTCGGGAGCTCGTTCCACATACGAGCCGTTCGATCAAAGAACGAATTATTTCTGTAATGCGTAGTGCGATTCGCTGTTATATCGACCACAAATGGATGTGCTCTTAATGAGGAACGTGTTGCTTGTAAGTAAGAGCGGATCTCGGGAATATGTTCCCTTACCTCATTAGAGCACATTCCATTGAAGTAACGGTAAAACAGCGTAACACATCCCACTTTGCGACGATGCTCCAGTGAGTCAACAGAGTTGGCTCACTATTGTCACCTATGAGTCTTTTCGCCCTCTCCTGTACTCGGTCCAGTAGCTTCAAAATAGACTTTGAAGCACCGGCCCATACATGAGAGTTGTATTCCATTTTCGGCCGGATGTAGGTGGTATAAATAGTGAGGTTATCAGAAGGGATAAAGTATCTCTTATACCGTTTTAAAAAACAGAGGCATTTGAATGCTTCTTTGGCGATATGAAAAATGTGCTCAGTCCATCGAACATCGCACTGAATTTTCATGCCCAGAACATCAAGAGCTTTTGATTCCTCAATATTTATATCACCCATAATTACATACCACGTTTATACGCACGTCTTATTTACAAATAGAACTATTTACAAATAAATAATTCACTGTTTATACGGGAAATTGCATACAGAACTTGTGTTATTGTTAGTGATGCCATGTGACGAAAATATGATTGTTTGGTAAGTAAAACACAAAAAACGTTCATGAAGTGGCAACGTCTTCCTTTTTATTTGCAAATAGTGTCGTTATTCACGACTTGTTTAAGTGAGTTAATAAGTTACAATAAAAAAGTTATACGGCAACATTCTTCTTTTTTATTTGCAAATAAGACGTGCGTATAAACGTAGTAACAGATGGAGCAGCATGTATGGTCATACGTTTATGTGTAAGCATACAGCACTGAGTCTTCCGAGCATTGAAATCGACTCGAATTCTATGACCTCAGTCGGAGATTGTTTCAAGATCTTGATTTATTGAATCAACCATATTTTGCCTCATAGCCCTAATCTCCAACGGACTTGGCCTATGGTCAAATGAGTAAGAATGGCTTATGCTGCTGTCATCTGCAAATAAGTAGATAGGGTTGGAAGTTTTACATAGTAAGTCATTAAGAAAAATAAGAAACAGCGTAGGAGAAAGAACGGAGCCTTGTGGTACCCCTGAATTTATCTTGAACTCGTCAGATGAGATCTCATCTATAACAACTCTATAAATAGTGCGATCACTGAGGAAGCTCGATATAAACCAAGTGAGGACATTACAGATGCCAAAAGCAACTAGTTTTGCCAGAAGTGCCCCATGCCAGACTCTGTCAAACGTCTTGAAGATATCTAGAGTCACCACCTTACTTTCGCCGAAATGGTGAATGGAATGACACCATTTCTCCGAGAGGAGTGTCAGTAGGTCACCAGTAGAGCGGCCCCTACGAAAACCATACTGTCGGTCATTTAGTAAATTGTTGGACTCTAAATACCTCACAAGATGAAAGTTAATCATACTTTCCATCACTTTGGAAAGTGCGGAACATATCGCTATTGGGCGGTAATTTTCAGGGTTATTAGCCTCTCCAGCCAGAAGATTTATTTACATTGAGATCAGCCAATACCTTTTTAACTGCACGTGCTCGAAATAATATTTTTGGCATCGTAACATATACTCTTTCAAGGTCGGGCAGTGGTTGATTGCTTTCCGGCAAGTTCGAGTTACTTGCAAATAATTCGGCCAGTGGTTAGCTTTATCAACCGGTTCAGTGAATATTTGGTCATCCTTTAAAAGAGTTGTAATTGAAGAACTAGCATTATCCTTGAATTTTTTAACGATTGATCAGAAGCTTTTGCTGAACATAGCAGCAAGAGCTAAAGCACGAAGGCGCTGCTCGTCTTTTTGCGCAGCGACTCAGTATCTGGATATAATATTGTTGGGAAAATGGATTTAAGAAATGGTGAAATTTACTTATCAGTATTATTTATGTGAGTAAATAATAACTTCTGCCCCACTGTATAAAAGAACGTTCTAGTATCTCAAAATTAAAACACCGCAATCTATGTACACTACTTTAAATCAACAACACAATAATAAAGTTTTTAAGAAAAAGCAACAACAACATTAAAGCTAAACACATAGGACCATGAGTTAAACAATAGTAAACAACTACGAACAACAATAATGCTATAATAAAAATTTCTAAAAATTAAAAATTTAACTTAGGTTAGGTTAGGTTGATTGGAGGGGTGTGATAGCCCATAGTCTACGAATGTTAGTTAAAAATTTAACTTAATTGAATTATTTTATTGAGTTTGAGGTCTACTTTTTTTCTGAAGAAGACACCCACAGGGTGTTGAAATATTGAAAAATCAAAACAAAATAAATATATTGTTTTTAAAAAATAGAAAACCTCCAACTCAATAAAATAATTCAATTAATTTAAAATAAAAATGGTCGAATATCATCAATTTATAAAAATTTAACTGTGACAAGAAACGATCAATAGGGGGAAATTGGTTATATAATGTAATAAAATGATGAAATGCGATTTGTAATGATGAAATTGTAACTATTTGAAGTACGCAAAGTGAAAATGACATAATTGCTGTTGATGATCAAGATCATTTAGTCTAAGCTGGAAGAGCAGGTACCTGAAGCATCTAAGCGATGTGAAAGGGTTCGAAACCAATCCAATAAGTTTTGCACACATAGAAGAAAGTAGTAATTGAACACAATGGCAAGCTGCTGTTGAAGAAGAACTTCAATCAATGAATAAAAATAATGTCTACAAAATAATGAAACGACCTACTAATATAAAAGTTGTAAAATCTAAATGGATATTTACAGTCAAGAAAGACGCTAAATCTAGCAAAAGGATATTTACAAAAGGGAGGTATCGACTATGAGGAGATTTATGCACCAGTAAGAATTATTTTGGCGGTTGGTCTTTCTAAAAACCTTTATTTTCATCAATTTTATTCGTCATTAATTATAAAAACTGCTATCCTACATGGAGAACTGAAAGATGATATATAAATGGAGATACCAGATAGTATGGAACTTATTCCTGGGTATATTCTGATATTAGAAAAATCTTTGTATGGATGGAAACAAGATCCGAAATATTGGAATAAAACATTACACTGCAGATTAATAAAATTGGGTTTTACCCGAAGCCAACATGATTATTGCTTATACATATATTGTTCAAACCTAATTACAAGCTGTTCTTGCTGTTGTATGTAGATGACATGGTAATTGCAGCAAATAATGAAAACGAAATTAAAATTGAAACCTTCAAATTTATTCGAAATGTCAGACTGCGGAAAACTAAATCATTTCCTTTGGATCAAGTTTAAATATAATCAAAAAGATGATGTAATGAAAATGTCACAAGAGTGTTTGATAAACAAAATAGTGAACAAATTTGGAATGACGGAATCCAATGGTACTAAAAACCCCCATGGAAAAAGATCTACAACTACCAGCTATTACTGGAAATGAATGACACTAGCCCTACCGGGAATTGCTAGACAGTCTTATGTACATCGTGCTTACTGTTTATCTCGATTTCATTTTCGGAAATGCATATACATATGATTATTTTGCGATACCGATGCAAATAAACTGATGTTGATGCACATGTGATGCGTTGACAAAAATATTCATTTGTTTACAGTTCTGGACGCTGGAGTATTAAAAATGGATGATTTGATAATTACTTTATATATGGACTTGGATTATAACAGAAATGATAGAAAACTATGCAATTGAGAAAATCGACAAGATTTTAACTGAAAAGATAGAAATTTATACCTAAACAATTTATAGTGCTAAAAGCATCAGTCGTTTTATCGGCTCACTTTTGATGTTTTCTTGCGCATCATACATATATTTCTATGATGCATTTTAGAATTCATGATATTTGCAGTATTGCAAGTTGATGTATTTCCTAACATACCGAGCATCATTTGCAGCGCAGTGACGCTTTTCCCATAAAACCTAGGCCAATGCTCAAACAATCAGATGTTTCAAAGATAAACATTGATAATAGAAGAAAGAAATTTAATACTTAAAATTAAAATTTATTCTTTGGGATATTCTTCGCAACTAATCATTTAAACAATTAGTTTAAAAAATGTAGAAAAATATAAAATAAACTAGTTTAGTGTTTGTAAAGTTTTATTTAAGAAAGAAAACTTTCTAGGTACACTATAAATGTAAATAAATACACTTGTACTTACATACATATATAGGGTGGTCTAAATGCAAGTATCATTGTAATCATATGTTATTTTCAGTATCATACCACGACGGACCCGAATGAGTCGCTTTACCCTTGAACAACGCACAGAGGAGTATTTGACCCAAAAAGCTGTCCAAAAAGGCAAAAATTAATTTGATGAAATCCTAAGAAGTACATAATTACGCAGATCGATAGAAAACAAAATTCTACATCATATCGTGCATTTTAAAGATTGTAAGTGAAGATTTGTAGTTGTGGGACACCATTTTTAATATTTAAAAAGAAAAAAAATTATCTTTTTAAATATATGTTCTATTTTTTCGACCGTTTTTGTTAATTAATAAACTTTATTTTATTTTTTATTAAGCTTAAGGTCTTAAATTTTTTATTTTAAATTATTTTCGATATTTCGGTACTCATTGAGTACCATCTTCAGGATATTTATTATTTGTTTGTTTTATATAAAAACAAACAAATAATAGATATCCTGAAGATGGTACTCAATGAGTACCGAAATATCGAAAATAATTTAAAATAAAAAATTTAAGACCTTAAGCTTAATAAAAAATAAAATAAAGTTTATTAATTGAAAAAAATTATCTCAAATATTTATTTTAAAAATATTAATTATAAAAAAAATTATACATACATATATACATATAAATTCTTACCAAAAAAAAGGAAAAGTTTTTTGAAAGTGAGGTTAGCTGTTCTACAAAAAATGTTATATACCACAATAAAATATGAGATCACTAATTTAAGAAAAAATAAAAAAAGTTTGCGCAAGTTTGCGCCATTATTTTTGGTGATTTTTTGAAAATGTCATCTTTTTTTATTTTTGCTCATAAGGCACTTCTTCTTATACTTTATTGTCGTCATAAACTTTTGTGTTTTTCGAATTATTGATGTGAAATATTATTTACATCACTTTTAACAACTACGAATGTGATGGATTATCCGCCCTTAAAAAAGGAATTTCCTAAAATTCAGGGGGCAAATTACGGCATTCGATATCGATCGAAATTTCAATACAATTCAAGAAAATTTTGTTTGAAATTTCGATCGATATCGAATGCCGTAATTTTCCCCCTGTTCTTAGTTCATAAAATCAAATTTACTAACTGTCTTATCAGGAATAATTATAAGTCAACCACACGCATACACACCTATTAAACTGTTTTTGTTTACCTGCGGTCTATATAAGACTTGATCGTTTCCAGGACACTTTAGATATGTACTACATACCTAATTTAAAAGCGTTACAAATCAAAATTGCATTTAAAAACGGCATAAGTATATAAAAAATGCACCCAAGTATCAGGTTGTTAACTAAGTAAGGGGAAATGCACTTTGAAAAATACACATATATGGCTTATTGGGCAGAATTCTTATTATAAGAGTTTTGCAACTTTGAGAGATAACATGGAAATGATGTTCTAAACGGGTTATTTTTGAGCAGTGATCCTTTTTTAAGCTGCAATACACAAAAAACACGAAAGATAAAAAAGCCTTTTTCATCAGATACTATTAAACTACTTCTTCCTAATCGGATGATGCCGCCCGTAATGAAATACGTATGACATGATCATAATTTGAACTTTTTAATTAGTTTAATTTTTTCATGTGATGAGTATTTAATAATATATAAAATAAATATTAAAAGTGAATATGTTTTTGTTTATTTGGTTGTTTATCCCTTATAGGAAGCCAAGCTACGAGACCAATTTTTTTTAATATTTAATATTGGATAAATTATAATTTTGACAAGGGGGACATTGTAACATCCATAAAAAGCTATGTTTTACTTCGCTGTATCTACACAACTACAATAGTTCGACTATCTAAATTTAATTTGAGTTGCCATTAGAATAAAGTACTGTTGCAAACCGAATTTTGGCGGAATGCGAGGGGGAGACCGGCATACGTAATAATAAATAATTTTTCTAAAAACACACAACAATCATGTAGCGCGGCATACCGTGTACGGATAATAAATTATATATATATATATATATATATATATATATATATATATATATATATATATATATATATATGTATATAAAATTAAATTCTCTTCAAAAAGAAAAAAAATCTAACAAAGTTATAAAAGGTGGGTGGGGGTTGGTCGATGGGTGGTGGGTGGTGGGTGTCAAAAATAACACTAACCCAATAATAACCTGCCAGTAAATTTTTGCTATCAAACTAAAGCTAAAACTATCAAAAAAGTTAAACTTTTAAAACAAAAAACACGCTTAATAATTTTGGCCAGCTTTATGGGTCAAATACTCCTCTGTGCAACGTTGTAAAAACCGATATGGAAGATATGAGTTTGGATAATCATTGGTTTTAGCAGAATGGCACATCATATCACACAGCTCATTACCATCACAGCTTATTTAAATCTTTGATATACTTGTATTTGGCCCACCCCTTATATACATACATCATACACATATTACCATTTTTAAATAAAGAAATTCATACAGATGTACTATATTTTGCGAGTCAGATGTTTTCCTTTGGGTCAATGCCTATTTATAAAGGTCCATGTATGTATGCATCTTTACCCAGAGAAACTGTCGAACTCTATGAAAAAATACGTTTCTTTTTTCTTATAAAGTTTGACAACGTCGTGATAGCGCCTTGTGGTCATCTCTTTTCTTTTTTCTCCCTTTAATTTATGAAAATGAAAGAGATATGAAAAATTTTAAAATTCTCATTTATGAAAAATATCAAAATTTATATATTTTACCTTATATCGAAACATTAACAAATTTTCCTAGCGGGGTGGTCGTCAGCATTCCCAAATTTTGTTCAACTTGGATAAACGTTTTCTCTTAAATTACTGAAACTCTGAAATATCTTGAAAATAGACTACTCAAAAATATTATAACAATTGTTGGGTTAGAACAGGTCGCTCCAATATTGGATGTTTGAAAGAAAAATTTATAATTTTTTTAAATATACATATGTACGTATTTACATACATATTTATTTATTTAGAGCTACACTAAATAACAAATATCATTTTAGTTTAAATATGATATGCTTTTTTCCAGGATATGTTTACATTTCTCGACAACTTGATGAGATTATAAAATTTATTAATTTCTTCACAAACTATGGAAAACATAAAATTCAGTCTATGAAATCGTAAGCATGGTGGTGCAGATAATCACAGTTGCCTGTTTGGAATGCTGTTCATTTTGCTATGAAATCTAATTAAATCAGGTCTTCCTCGAAATAGGTTTAAGAAGAATACGATGTTGGATACAATCCTGCGGCTTTTCAATGTAGGGAGGTTCATAAGTGCCAAGCGACTGCTATATTGCGGTATATACAGTTAAATTCCATTGAAATAACAAGAAATATGAAACACCCTTTGCCAGTACCATTAATAACTTATTTGGATTTAATTCCACGAGGTTTACGGAACACCAATTCTAGAAATTCTTCAAATCCTCTTCGAGATTAATGGTATCTTCTTTTGCAATGGTTAAGAAGAGTTTAACAATATCAGTATATAGTACATTAAAATATTACTTGAAAATTTTAATTTTAAATTGAAATTTTTTCAATATGTACATATATACTAGGTTGTCCAATTTTTTTTTTTGGATTTTAATGGATGATCAAACATAATTTGAAAGCTTATGGAGTGAAGTATTTTTGAGATTTTTCGGAAAAGGTCTAGGGGTCGCTCAAGTCGAATTTTCGGCAAAAATCGGTTTTGGCGGCCGTTTTTTAGTTTTGCCAAAAACTAAGATTTTTTACTTTTGAGAACACATCTTAAAAGAAAAGTGTCTAGGCTTTATTTCTATGTGCAAAAACTATATGCTTTCGCAAGGCATTTGTATATTTAGGTACCCTACATTACAATTTTTCATAATTTTCCCAAATTTTTTGTAAATAATGCTTTATAACTTTTAAAATTTCTATAAAATTGAAAAAAACGAATGATGCAGTTTGAAAGATAAACTCATTTTAAATAATTTAGAAACAAAAATTTTTGAATTTGCGTTTACTCTTCCTGAGTTATACCCGTGTTTAGCTTTGTACTCAGTTGATGACATTATTATAATTTATTATTTTCCAGTTACCACTCATAACCAACACACAAATAAAAATCAAATCTTTTGTTTTGGTTTGTTCAAAAAATCAATAAATTCTGAAAATGTGTTTTGGAAGCTGTGACATTGATGTAAGTGTTAACCAAAGCCTCACCTCGTTCTGCCACATCATTTACCACTTCTAAATATTGAACTTTGTTTTTTGAATATTAAATTTTCAAATTTAAAATTTTTTGGAACCCATAGTAATCAATTGGCCGATAAATTAGATTAAAAATCAGGTTTTGCATATAAAACTCCTGCTCAGATCCTGGTCACAACATCGCAAAAGTTGCATGCTCAAAGAGTTCAATTTGGAGGATACGTATAAAAGAGTGACAGATTGTTGCAGGTTCCATTAAAAGTCGTTTGAGGACTCAAAGTACATAATAGTACATTGGGATGGAATAATAATGCCCGACTTAAAGAATAAAAAGCAAAAAACTTATCGTATTTCTATTAGTGTAACCGGAAATTCAGACCCCAAGCTTCTAGGAGTAGTACCACTTTCGTCCGGAAGGGGAAAAGATCAACCCGATGCAGTGTTTGAGATGCCAGAAACGTGGGCATTGAAGTACATCGTAGGAACCCCAAAAATGATTTCTGAGTGGTAACTGGAGAATAGCTTAAAATAATATCATAAACTGAGTACAAAGCTAAAAACGGGTATAACTCAGGAACGGTAAAAGCAAATTCAAACATTTTTGTTTGTAAATTATTTAAAATGAGTTTATCTTTCGAACTGCATTCATTTTTTCCAATTTAATAGAAATTTTAAAAGTTATAAAGCATTATTTACAAAAAATTTGGGAAAATTATGAAAAATTGTAATGTAGGGTACCTAAATAAACAAATGCCTTGCGAAAACATATAGTTTTTGCACATAGAAATAAAGCCTGGACATTTTTCTTTTAAGCTGTGTTCTCAAACGTGAAAAAATCGTGAACTTTGACAAAGTGCTGAAGAAAGCTGAAAAAACGGCCGTCAAACCCGATTTTTGGCAAAAATTCGACTTGAGCGACCTCTAAACCTTTTCTGAAAAATCTGAAAAAAATCTCAAAAATACTTCACTCCATAAGCTTTCAAATTATGCTTGATCCCCAAAAAAAATTTGTTTTGGGACAACCTAATATATACCATCGCTGCGTTGAAAACATAGCTTAGACTTAAAATTTGGAAATGTCATTATTATTTTGAAGTAATAGTTGAAAATTTTATTTGTGAATTACACCACATCTGGCTGTAAGTTATCTTTATTGGTATCTAAGCAAATTATGTTCGATTTAAAAACTTTTTGAGTCAATACACAGCAAGGCATCTTATATTTTTTTAAACATTTATTTTAAAACAATAAAATCCATTCATTTTAAAAACATTACATACAAATAATTATAAATATAAAACTTGTAATTCATTTTTACTTTCAGATTTTTATGGACCTATACGTTTAAAAAGTAATTATTTCAACTAAAAATAATGATTCATTATAGTAATAATGTTAACGCCAAACAACGAAACGACCATTTTTATCGGGATAGACAAATCGCTTTTGGGCAACCACGATACTTGTACGTGCCTAAATTACGAATTAAATTGAGCCATCCAGGTTTTACCAAGTTCTTGTGATGAATTTTGAAAATAAATATTATTATAAAAATTATTATTGAAATTGAAAATATAACTGACATTGGTCATCATATTATTAGATATAATTCTGGTAATTTGTTTTTTGTTTCCTTAATTTTTGACACTATAAATTTAGCTCTTTTTTTATCATAAACAACGCATTCTTGGCACAGACGTGCATAAGGCCGTAAAGTCCATTCCATTTTTGAACAGACAATAAAATTGTAAAAAAATTTAAAAACTTATCTATATTTTTACTTCTCTAACAAATTTCTAAATTTAAGCCGTATATAATTCCTACCCTAATGAAATATTTTTGTTTGAAAATTTTCGAGTAGATCTTGTGAAAAGTGCAATTTATATTTAAAGGATCAAGAACGAATCCATACAAAATTTATCAAAGTTTTGATGTTAGTGAAATCATAATAATTAAAATATTTTTTTTATTAAAAAAAACTTTTCCTATAAATCTTAAAACTTTATCTACTTATTCTGTACAATAATATATTTAGTCATAATGTAAGATTTAGTGAAAAATATTACAAAGAAAACTGTACTTTGAAGGTATTATGGTTTAAAAGATTCTTAAAATTCAAACCTACTCGTACTTCCTGAAACCGAAATCTATCGATGCCGTAAGATAAAATTAATGGGTAAAATTTAGAGACTAAGTAAAGGAAATATTACCTTTTTAAAAGAAATTATAACAGAAGCATTTCTAGTATACTTTTTTCGTTTTGGTGTACCGGGTTAAGCTAAATCAAAGGTTTTGATACGATTTCATTGGACATTTTCACACCTGAATAATAATACACTTATCTGTGCTAATTTTCTAGTAAACTTTAAAGACTTCTTAAAATTTCCAGAGTAGCGCAAATAATTATAATCTTTATCGTTATTCAGTAAATGACTAAATTATTTATTGTCAACTTCACATCAGGTCAAGGACAAAAAATTGGCACTTACGTACCAGAGAATGACCACCTCTGCACACTTAAAATATATTCGTTAGTGTATTCATAACATGTTTACATGTGAAGTTCGCGTGAAAAATTTACGTTAAAATTTATTATTTAGGATATTCTCGCCAACTAATCGTTTGAACAATTAGAGTTTTTGTGTCTTTAACTGTTCATGTGCTGAAATTTCATTGGTCGCTAAGCCAAATCGTTAGTGAACTTTAAGCAACTTGAAAACACTCAACCGCATGTGTTTATGCCAAACAAATCAAATACAATATGGGAATTCTCTATCGTATATAATTATTACAAAATAGATAATCATAGTAGGCTTAGAATGCTGTTATATGCACAGCACAAAAAATAATTACGTTCAACATGATTCTATTTTATTTTTCTTGCAACATGAATGCAATTAAGCACCCTTTGGGTGTTAATGATTGTATTTATCAGGCAAAACGCAAAATAAAATCATGTTGAGTATAATTGTTTGTTGTGCTATTTACATAACAGCATTTAAGCTACTATGATTATGTGTTATGTAATAATCATATACGATAGATAACTCTCGTTTGATTTCTTTGGAATAAACATACGCGATTGAATGTTTTTAAACTGCTTAAACTTCATTGAAGATTTGGTTTAGCGACCAATGAAATGTCGACATACGAACAGCTAAAACCACAAAAAATTATAAATTTTATAAGTATTCTCCCAATTTCAAATCATACGAGTTCATAAAATGATTTATGAGTTATTCCTTGTCGTTTGTCGAACATATTGAATAGTTGGAGCCTGTCAATAGTGATGGTGTACACAAGTATACATTTTATTGCTCTCGGTTTGATGTGGTGTTGACCATGACATGGACTGTTATATAATATACATATATATTACTTAATATAAGGAGAAGTCTGATTTTAATTGTCTGTTACTTGGTTTTACATTTGAGCTAACGAAGTATACATAAATACTTAATAAAGTGCTTTTCAACATAGAATAATATCGAATGATAATACCGAAAATTGCCATCTTTATTTCTCTGGCACAAAAAATTCACACTATTAACATAAAAAACACGCATATACATCTTTCAATTTATATATACATCATTTCAGCCATTGAGGACATTTTTTTTGGGATATGTACGAAGGTATCGAAATAGCTAGCCAACTCGTCAATGGTCACATCATCGCAAACGGCAGCAGCAGAAGAATTTCCTGCCTGTTGAGAACAGGTGGTGTTGCAGCGAGCAGTATTTGAAACTTGTTCCGATGACAAATTACTTGTGTTACGTTGCTGTAGGTTTGTACTAGAAATATTACACCCTAATAGTGGTGACTGGAGTGATGACAATACGCAAATATCCTGCTGATCTGCATTCAGTATTGCTGTTTCTGGAGATGGCAATGTGGCCGTATTAAGTATTGGTCTTCTGTTTTTAAACGACTTGTTATTACTCTGTGTTTTTGGTGTTTGAATTGTTGTGAAATTTTTTGAATTACGATTACTCAAACTCAGCTTATTGAGCCTGCCACTAAAGTCTACATCTTCGGACAACAGATTACGACATTCGTCAATTAAATCGCGAAAATCGCACATACCTTTTCTGGTAGCCATTGGACCTTCACTGCTTATTGTAGATTCAGCCAGTATTTTTCTAGGATGTATGTTATGTGGGTGTAAACAAGTTTGTAAAGCTTTTAGAACTGGTTCACGTAGTAAAATTTTATGTTTTCCCGGGCTACCTGTCGAAGATATACCCTTTCGAAATTTTTCTGAGGCACGGTGGGAACGACATTGCCGACAAATTTGGTTGGCCGTACGACTACTGTTCAACGATAGTGGCGGTTTTTTAACTGGTCCGTCAGTCGTTTGCTCGACATTACTTAAGCTGGAAGTATCTTTAAGATCACTTTCGAAAAAAGGATTCAGTTGCACAGGCAAGTTAGTATCGAGTAATTTAATGTGTGGCATTATATGTGTAATTTCTAATTTATCTAGTTCTTTGGGCAAGACATCCTCAGCAGCCATTGCGGTTCTAGCGCTTTATTGAATTCTAGTTTTATACGGGATGGGACTTTTAATTGTTTATCGTTTTGATCTTCGACCTTTTGCGGGTTCTTTCCGAAATTGATAAATTAATGCTTCAAATTAGACGGCGTCCTTGAAGTACTTATGTAGTTTAACCAGGAGTAGATTATAACTGATGCAGAATTTGTGCTTTTTATGAATTCGAGCCCTTAATTGAATCCAAAACATTTATTGAGATTTCTATTGACAACAAAATTTTTCGAAGAAATATTTAATAAACTTACACACAATTATTACTTTTTCTTTTGTCTATTCTTTCAATGATTATTTTTTTCCATTTTACTTGGTTTTTTTATTATCAATACATTTTGCTTTGTGCTGCTTCGCTAATTGATACTCGCAGAGTTGTAAAAGTATATGCACGAGTGCTCTACTGCGCAGTAGATGGCGCTGTTACAAAGGCATGTAGTTTATGGATATAAGTATGTATATTATTGATAAGAGTACTCATAAGAAGCCACAGGCATGTGGCAACAAATTTTAAGACAAGGCCGCATGATATTACAAAAAAGATGACTTAATTTTTGAAGGCTATATCATAAGTTGACCTCTAAACAACAACATAATACTCATGAAGGCGAATTTAATTCGCCTATGACACCTTGTATATATGACCCTTGGTACAAGTCCTTGAGATCAGAGTAAAATGTCTACGTACATATGTAAGTATGTATTAGAACCCATTGAAATTGCTAGCCCACAACACAGTTTGAAGATAATAGAACTAAAGAAAACACTTTTAGTTTGAAGTATTAGACCGCGTTATTAAGTGACCCAATAATTTCTTGTATCCATACTAATATGGGAATATACCAATTCAATGACAATTCAAAATCAGCACAAACTTGATATGGAATAGAATAAAAAGAATCATTTTCTTCACAAGATGTACATATATCTGATATGTATTATGATAATATGAAGCATGTGGTATATAGACATCAAATACAAAAACTTAATATTGAAATATATTATTATGTAATTGTTTGAACAATTATAGCACCAGAGACTTAAAGTTAGTTGTGATTTAGGTGTTCGTATGGCGATATTTCTTTGCTGCTAACCAATGCTATTGCGGCACATATCCGCGGCGAAAACTTCAAAGTAATGAGTAACCAGCAACATGATAAAACTATTTACATCACTGCCTATTATATAGATTTACATTAGCTCTTACCCGCTATTTAAGTTGTTATGCAAATAAACAAAAAGGTGTGTTAATGTTTAATGACAACGTTAGTATGTAGTTGCAAAAGCCGACTTCTGCTAAAGTGGTAATACACCACTGCGTGGAAGAATGTTATTGTATTATGTTCAGAGCCATCTATTACTTACGAAAGAAGTCGTCGAATGACCATTCGCTGGCATAAAGAATCTTTAACGACTGCAGTCAGAGACATCTATTATTAAATTGTTACGAAATACATTATGCAAAATTAATCAAAGACATAAAAACCGTCCTTGCCACTTTAAATTTTAAAATCAAATGACATATAACGAGGCAGCAGTGACAGCGGATTTATCTGCACTAAAAATGCAAACATTTTTATGCGTATAAGGAAGCGTACAATAGAACAACTTCCTTTTTGTAGTTATTTTGCTTCATTATGTGCAGTATCACGAAAACTGTTAAATTCATTCTACACAGTATTCATCAGATCGAAGACGTCCTATAAAGAGTACTCCATAACAAAAATTACTATCCCTTCGATGGAGTAGGTCTACTCAAGCTTAAGATTCCTCTACACCGAGTTGGCAGTAGTGGTGAATATATCGAGCCTTTGGTGCAATACCGTAGTAACTCAAAATTTGAATTTTTTAAGGTTATCATAAAAGAAATTATTCGCCCTGTCGTTTCATAAAAATATTTTGTATACTCAGCTCTTGAGAAAAGAACCAAATTTTCTTTTACCATTAAGCTGTGTGTAAATTCAAAACTTTAAACTCAATTTCTGCAAAATAACCTTTTTTGAATTATTGCGTTATTGCAGCAAGGGCTCGATATGTCTTAAGCAAAGTGCTTTTGCTTTCGAAATAATTTTTCTTGTATAGAATACAACGTTTGTACAGTTTAATCAAATGCAACTTTGCAACGCACTATATGATCAGTCAGTTTTAGGCCCATTACTACAACATTTAGTTAGTTAGTTTAGTTAACGTGTATTTATTCCCAAGGCGATTTAATGTACCAGGTGATGTTGAAAGAAGCTGATTTGTCATAGATGATTTACAAAGCCCAACCCACCATTTTGTTTCTAGGATTGGTTTAAGTTACCGCCTTAGTATATTAGTTTTTCTTTAATATTTTTAAGGCAATAAGAATATATATCTAAGAAATTTCACTTTTATTTTTGAGTCTTACATTCGCTTAATATCTGGTGACAACATTAATTTCACTCAATTAAACGATAGACAAATTTATAACAGGTAGTCTTCTCAGCTCATTTTTAGCTGCTTGTATTTTTTATTTGTTTATTGATTTTAAGTAATTTTGTTTTGTGTTGTAGTTAGATGTTTTTGACAGACTGGTAAAGTTGTGGTAGGGCAAACTGCGTGTTGTTTTTTGTATTGTTGTATTTTATTAGTAATAAGGCCACCTAGTAATCAATTCGCCTTGGTAAGTTAATATATGTTTTGATATTCTTCTTTATATAACATAAGATTGTACGTTATTCCATTTCGATTTCGAAAAATGTTTGTTGTTCAAAAAGAATTTTTTTTAATTCTGCAAATTTCGTCTGGGCTTAGATCAGTTATTTTTGACAGGTTAGCTGTTAATGCAATAACAAATTACATAATAGCGAATTTTAGTACGCTTAGTATTAAGGTGAATTCACCCATTTGTTTTTAACGTTCCGAACGCTTTTTTAATATGTAGTTTGAAGTCTCTATTTTTGAGAGAGAGAGAAAGAGAGTAAAAACCAATTCAAGCAAAAATTGTTCCGCATTAAATTTACTCTTTTTTTCTCTCTCAAAAAAAATAGAGACTTCAAACTACATATTAAAAAAGCGTTCGAAACGTTAAAAACGAATGAGTGAATTCAACTTTAATGCACTTTGCTTGATACTTTCCTTAAACGTCAAAGGTTATCAAGTATGTTGTCAGTCCCACTTGTTATGAATTCGCCTGGCAGTTGATTATGTCAATCTTGTATTTCTAAATAAATAATTTATAAAATTAATCTAATTCTCTTTTTCAGTACATATATGATTATTTCCTATTAATTTTATTTTTTATTACATCCTTCTTTATTTCCTAAAAAGTAGCCGTTATCTAGTCATAGTGGGAACTGCACGTCTCCACGCATAGTATTTATTACCGAACTGTTTGCCTTGTTACTATACATTAAGAATGACAATCATAGGTACGTTCGTAAATGCAGTACTGCGCTGCAACAGAAAAAAGCTTTGTCCGTTCTACCGATATAAATTAAATTATGATTTTTTATTACATGGATATAGTAAATGAATTAAACATACTTTTTGACACTATCGTGCCAATATTGCAGTTAGGAACAATATAATTTACTATTGTAGACGAAAATAGTGCCTAGTGTTGGTACATCGAAAAATTAGTGTTTAACACATGTGATGAGTTAATTTGTACTACTTTATTTTGCAACTCGCGTCAGTGAATAAAGAATTTTTTCTGTGCTATTGAAAAAATTTTCCAATTCGAAAATTTGTGAAATCGGACTTTGTGAAAAAGTATTTCATAAATGTGTTATAAATAATAAATATTAAGCAATTAATAATCAATATTTAGTAAAAATTAAATACATAATTGAATTGCAAAGTAGGACAAACTATTTTTTAGTGAAGCACACAAAATCAATTGTCTGATAAAAGTCCGCATAAGGAAAAGTAAAAAAAGAAATCCTATTATACATTTTCTTTTGCATACAATTTTCAACACTTAATTTGGAAAGAAGTCAAAAATTAACAAAGAAAATGTTAGGAAAACAATAAATTTTGGTGAGTAATTAAAATAATAACAAAACTTAAAGTGTTGACTAAGTGTGTAGTATATTGATAAATTCAAACAAAAAAGAAATCAGACCTTAATTACATACTTATGTACATACATACATACTTATTTCTGTTTTCACTTCACCGCTAGTGTTAGCGATGCCCCTCTTTCTATTAAACCTCATGAAAAAAGCCTCAGTTGTATGTAATGTATTTTTCTTTTCTTTTGGAGAAAGTCAAAACACGTAATCCCTTTAATCATGTGCATTTATTGAAAAACAGTGCAAATGTTTTATCAATAATTCATTTGTACTGATATAATCGTATACTGAATCAAATTTCTTTCTATTGATGATTTAACTAGATAATAAAATTTTTTTATTATTCTTTTACTTAATGTGATTATTTACATAGCACATAAATATATGCATATACCTCTTACTACCTGACTTTGGTAAATAATTTAAATTATTTAAATTGCATGCTGTTTCATTTTCATGCATGCACAGCATGAAAGTTCTTGTTTAAACTATTTGCTATAATTAGTGTGGAAGTAAATATAAATACGCTTAAAATGATAGATTAAAATACATATTAATGTATGCAAAGTCTCTTTAAATGCGATATGACAAATATTGAATGTTTTGTTTTCACAATGCCGATGGTTACACAAAATAATTTTCCATTTTGTAATTTTCTTCTTCAACTTGATTCATAAATTCATATTTATCTAAGTAATTAGCCATAAAAATACTAATAGGAGTACCTTTAATGTATTAAAACAGTAAATGCATGTAGATTTGTGGACGAAAAAATCAATGGAGGAGAGCAAGTAGAGTAATATCCGCTAATCAAAGCAACACTTAAGATATATTAGGTCGACGAGAATAGAATGATACTGTTGTCAAAAAGAAAAGAAAAATTGTGATCTCGCCTGCATAAAAGCTTGGCAATGAAAAAGGACATGTTCCACTGTCTCAATATCTTCCCACCATTCGTCATTCTTCGCAGCGTCGATCTGGTGCAGATGTGTCATAAGTCAAGAGACCAATCAGTTTTCTTAACTTCAATAAGCCCTATTATTCTCGTATGTGTCGCCCTATATGACATAGTTCAGCCATTCCACACTTCCTTAATTGGCGATTGGCTGTCCGTGAATTTGTTGACTACCGTAGACTTAATGTTTACATAAAGATTTCTTCCGTTCTTATATAAAGAATCCATCTGTATAGCAACGTGTCTCCACAGCTGCCCGATCTGGTGTCCGATTAATCCAGGAGTGTTTTTCTGGTATCAGTCTCATATTGAATTTTAGCCATCTTTCAAGACATATCCGATATCTGCGTATTCCCGTTCAAAATTTCTAATATCCCTACAGCCACACGGTCAAGTTTTGTTTTCAAGCTTTTCACACATACTGCTTGTCAAAATTCATTTGAGTTGATAGCTGTAATATAGGCTGCACGCAACTTGAAGGCTATTCACATCACTTTAAAAGCACTTCGAATATAAAATAATCCACAGAACTTCATGGTTTCTGTACAGCTCTGAATTGCAAGTTAGTATTTTTATGCACAAATATATTTAACTATTTGATTTTATGAATTTATTTATTATATTTCAACTAAAAGTATTAGATAGCAAAATAAGTAGCAATACCTGAGTAATTTAAATTGAATAAACTGATCCAAAGCGACTACTATTTCTAATCTTAAATCTAAATTTTATTAACTTAATTTATATTTTCTTACATATGTATTCATTTGGCTCCCCAGCCGATGATAGCAGAATAAAAGTAGTCTTATAACAACAAACACAGTCCTATGGCCATTTACCAGCAAGAAACATTCGCGTAGGCAAAGAAAAGTGTGCTATTTACAAGGCAATCAAGCTCAAGTAGTGCCTAACAAGTTTGAGCCGAAAGACATTGTTTGAATGTGAGAAAATTCTGAGTTATTGTGGTAAAATATTCCACCAGCGAGTAATCCTCACAATGAAGGACCTACTAAACGTAGAACAAGTAATTCTAGGAATCAGTATCTACTTATTCCTAGTGGAACGAGAAAAACTTAATCGGTTGCACAACGGCACCATCCCTATACGGCCTATAAAAGAAAAATATATTTCGGATTTTAACGAATTCCATAAACGAGATGCCCAAGAATTTAGTTACAAATTCCGAAATATGATTACGCCTACGCACATCTTAAACATGTATATTTATATATTTTTTTTATTTATTTATTTAGTAGTATGTATCATACTTTATAAAATTCATATACATTTTATATTTCAATACACTATAACAATAATAATAATATTAATAACAATAATAACAGAAATAATAATAAAAATAATATAAATAATAATAACAATATAAGTATAAAATAAAATAAAATAAAGTACAATAAATGGCTCCAGAAATCACACAACAAAGCCATGAGATCAACATCAAGATGCAATACCAATAGACCAATTGGATTTATGCTTGATACACCAAAATGGCCAAACACAAAACAAAGACACGAGATGAACACAACTTAACCCATTCGAAATTTGAAATTGGGAAATTAAGAAATTGAGTAATTGCGTAACGCGCCAGAACACCCAATATATCAGCCAAATTATGCCGAAGAAGCACAACCAGGCTTCCAAGAAGAACAACAGCCGAAATGCAACGATCTCTCTTCCATATATGACCACATCTCCACAACGCGGTTCATTTTTTGCTTCTGTGGGTAACATGTTATATAAATTTAGGCCCTTGTAGGCCGTAGACCTTGAGACTGCTGCATAGCATTACTTGTCACTCGTTGCAGCCTAAAGTCTTGTACATTTCTGAGTACGGCTGTATTTGTCCAACATAATCAAGCTGATCACATAGATATTGTGGCGCATCTCCCATCTTCATCTTCTCGATAAACCTAAGCGTGTTTAATTCTAGTCGCCGTTCCATGTTTAGCCACCTTAATGTCCTTATCATAACTTGGATTAGCGTGTATCGATTGTATTTCAGAATTGAACGCATTGCCCTATTTTGCAACTTCTGCAGCCTCTCTACCTGCGTTTTTGTACAGCACGTATATATTGTTGTGGATCCAAATTCAAAATGCGGTTTGATCATTACATTATAAATTTTAATTGCCGTGAGTAAGGAAACTTTATTTATAATTCTTTTAAGTAATCCGATTTTTCCCCAATTTTTTTTTGCATATATATTCGATATGTTTTTTAAATTTTAAGCCAAGAAAACCAAGATACTTTATACTTTTCACTTTTTCTATTTTTTCATTATTGATCCTTTATTACAATGTCACTGTCCATATTTAATTCCATTAATTTAGTTTTTCTTTCATTTAGTTCTAATTTGTTCGTTTTTAGCCATTTATTTACATTTCTTAAGTCGAGGTTAAGATTAAACTGACATTGCACTTCATTTTCCGCCTTCCGTAAACATAAGGGCATCATCCGCATAGAGAACTATTTCACATTTATCCGAAATGTTGGATATATCATTTACATATATATATTATAAACACTAGTGCACTTATAATCGAGCCCTGTGGTACCCCGAAATTATTTTTTATTGTATTAGATTTTTACATTATTTACTTTCCTTGTTTGTCTTCTATTTGTTAAATGTGTTTTAAACCATTTTATTTCATTCCCTTATATACCATACATGTATAGCTTTTGTAGTAATATATTTAGTTTCAAAAGCTCTTTTAAAGTCTAAGAAAATTTTCATTCATTTGTTGTTTTTTGCAATATTTTTCCATCTATTTATGACATAGTTCACTGCCGTTTCACAGGAAAAGAGTTCGTTCTCTTCCATATATTTTTCTAATTTTAATTTCACGATTTTCTCGATTATTTTTTCACACGTTTTTAATGCATTTATTGGCCGATACTCTGTTTATAAACTTTTTCTATTGGAGTCACCATCGTTTCTCTCCATGTTTCTGGGATAACTCCCGTTTCGAACGACTTATTTATTATATACATTATTGCACGACCTGCCACATTACAGTTGTCCAATATTATCTTTATCGTTACCTTATTGAAATCGGGTTTGTTCTTAATTGTTTTACATATGTCTTTCAATTCTTGCATATTTATTGCACTGAATTTAAATCTATGATTTATCACAGGTATTTGATTAATATATCGCTCATTTTCTATATTATCTCTAATTGTCTTAATACTATTGACAAAAAATTCATTAAATTGGTTAGCAATTTGATAATTATCTTTATATTCAATTTGGTTAAAAATCACAGTTTCAATCACTGATTGGTTCTTTTAAGAACTAAATTTTTAATGTCTCCACATTTGTTTTGGATCCGTAGTGCTGTTTATTTTTTTCTCAATATATTTGTTTTTTTCAATATTTATCGCATTTTTGTAAATGTTTCTAATTAATTTATATTTATTCCAGGCTTCATTGGTATTTATAATTTTTGCGATTTGGTATTTGTAAATATTTTCTTGTTTGAGAGTTCTTAGCTGTGCATTGAACCAATTATTGACGGAACTATTTTCTTTTATTATTCTTTTCTTATAAGTAAACCTTTGTATTGTCCTTTCAATCAGTGAGTCAAAACAAGCCACATTATTATTTATGTCATCATTTTCATTTACATATATGTATTAAGACCTGAGCATAATTCTCTATTAAATAAATTTTTATTATATTTAAAACTCTCTATTTCTTTGCACTGCACAAATTCCCGTTTATTTACTTCATATTCTATGTTTATATCGAGCGATTCATGATATTTTGTTGTTAATGTTAGTTTTTAACCGATATTCTATCATTGTTAGTTACAACATAATCTATTATTGTCCTTGTATTTGAAGTTATTATTGTATGTTCCTCAACTATTTGTTTTAATCCATTGTCATTGAACGCACTCTCTATCTTCTTTTTGTAAAATCCATCACTAGACCAATCTATGTTGAAATCTCCTGTTATTATTATTTCACAGTTATATTCACATATATCTTCAACGAATTTCTCAAAATGCTCACAAAATTCCGCCTCACTATACATAACTCGGTGATCTATAGACTGCTGCTAATATAATATATTTATTTTCATTTTTCACCATACAAGCATTTAACCAATACTTTAAATTATCAATTTCTTCCATAATTTTTTCAGCTTTCCAATTTTTTTTATAATAAGTTATTAGACCTCCTGTTCTTTTCGAATTAGACAATGTTGTAATTTCTCCGTACCCTTGTATTGATATTTCCTTTTCGTCTATATCTTCTGTTAGATGAGTTTCTGATAAAGCAATAAAATCTGGTTTTTCATTTTCTGCAATAATTTTTACTTCATTAATCCTTGAACATTTGTGTAGATACCATGGACATTTTATAATTGTTAAGCGTGAGTATATTTTATTTTTCTCTTACGTTGAGTATAATTGTTTGTTGTGTTCTTTGTATAAAAGCATTCTATGCCTACTATGATTATGTATTTGTTATAATTCATATACAATGTTGAATTCTCATATTGTATTTGATTTGTGTGGCATAAACATCCGAAGTTGAATGTTTTCAAACTGCTTAAACTTCACTGATGATTTGGTTTTAGCAACCAATGAAATGTCGGCATATGTTTTTAACGATTAGTTAGGGAGAATATCCCAAATAATAAATTTCAATATTAAGTATTCATGGCTTATTTAATACTACTCTTTACAATAGAAAAGGAGCATTTTGAATTTTTATGTACTACGTGCATTTTATTAGGGAATTTTTTATTTTTATGTTCCGCTCATATGTTGTTAGTTTAGTTTGTATATATACATAGTTTAGTTTGTGAGAATCATAATAGTTAGACGTGTTTTGCTTGTTCGGCGATTTTGTTCTTGGCTCTCCGTGGCTCTTCCATTGGGACAATGGGACTTTGGTTTTGATGTCTTAACCATATACCCATGATTTGTCACCAGTTATGGCCCTTTTAAGCAAATCTGGATCGTCGCTAACGTCATTACAATTTTCTGAGCGATTCCCATGCAATGGATTTTTTGTTAAAAATTCAGCAATTTCGGAACGAGCTTCGCTGCCACACGCTTCATGCCCAAAATTTACGAAAAAATGTTATGGTATGATATGCAGACATCCTCTGCAACTTCTTTAATAGTGATTCGACGACCCTCCATAACAATTTTCCTCGTTTTCTCAATATTTTGATCTGTTTTTTACGTGATGGAGCTTCCAGGACGATCGTCGTCTTTGAAAAGCCTATAGCACTTGTAAACATTTTGCTGACTCTGAGTACAACCACCATATGCCACTCTTAACATTTCAAGTGTTTTTGAACACTTAATTCCATTTTTTACACAAAATTTTATACATATTTTCCCAAAGCAGCAAATCGTCTAACAAGCAAAACACATCTACCTGTTATGCCTCTCACAAATAAACTAAATTACACACACAAACTAAACTAATAACATCAGTATGTCCGAGACAAGTGTGAAAACATAAAAAGGAAAAAAAGTGGAATGCACGTAGCCCAAAAAAATTTTAAAGTGCTCCTTTTCTATTGCACAGAGTAGTACAGCCTGCAACAATGCAGAATCCATTTTCAACGTATCCTGTATCACGCTGCTCATGTTGGTGGTAAAAGCACTTATCTCCTGAATCAATGCCTCTATTGAAGCTTCAATGCGACTGAAATTAGAGCATCACGTTAGAGTATGAAAATTGGCTGTTGATGGTTCATGTCTTATGTTTTGATTAGATTTAAAAGCGTATTAAAGCCGGCTCGTAAATGCTTCTGCTAACTGAGAATAGTTAATGCTCAATAGATCAGAAGGCTGGATGGATGCAGGAGTAGATTCTTTGGTCAAGGTCCGCTAAACGTGTTCGTAGACAGGGAAACCGCTGTATTTCCTCCACATTTACTTCATTTTTTGTTTTTTATATTATCTCTAGGTTTATCGCATTTTGGAGTATCGTGTAGCTCTACACACAATGAAAATGGTAGGTAACTTATAATTAGTGTTGGTATGGCAATATTCTTGGGAGTTGGCACAATGGATAGGTACTGCCCGTTTAGTTGGCTCTTCCACGGTAACTCTTCTATGCAACAAGTATCTTAAATTATATATGTATAGGGTGCATTTCGTTGGTTCGTGTTCTACGCGGAACAGTGACTGCGGGACTTTCTTCCTGTTTTTAATGTTTGTAATATTTTTTTTCAATTTATAGTCACAATTCTGCATCTTCGGGGACCTTTGGTTCATTTAAGACGGTATATAAATAAAAACACTTCTTGCAACTTTTAAGCTCGTATAGTAATTTTCTTCGTTAACTTGTATTTTTATTTCCTACAAGTTAATTAAATTGTCGGAGTTTTGCTCTAAGATAAATTAGAGACGGCTTACTCGACTTTAATTTCATATTGAACGATAGCAAATCTGTTTTATTTTTCTCGTCGTCCTTAGCAATCTTAGCTGAAAAAGTGACCATCGACGATTTTGGGATTCTACTTCATTGTATTTTTTGTAATGTTCTTTTATGTTTAATATTAAAAAGTTTTTTTTATTTTTCCAATTTATATATATGTATATATATATATATATATATATATATATATATATATATATATATATATATATATATATATATATATATATATATATATATATATATATATATATATATATATATATATATATATATATATAATGGCAACACTATATTTGCTTAATGCTGCCCGTCAAAATAGAAAATAGCCTAAGTTGGCAGCAGCAGCAAATGCTGTTGTGCAGTCGTGCTGCCGTCAAAATAATCGTTTTCATTTAAACACATGGATTTTGTTTATGACATATTGCTGCTTGCTGTCTGCTGTCGTCTATGTGTTTAGAGCACTGCTACGCGTTCAATATATATTGAACGCGATCCAATATCGCGATATTTATTGAACGTGTAGCATGCAGTATTGATGGATCGCAGAATGGCCTAAATTATGGAATCCAGATCGCGGATCGCGTGATATATATTGAACGTGTAGCATTTTCATGATATTAGATCGCGATACGTTAATAGGAAGTGAAATAAAACATAAAATAAAAGACGCAATGCAAAAAATTTAACAAATAAAAACTAAAGAATTTTATTACATTTGTGTAGTTTGTTTTAATAAATTGTAATGGCAGAAGATAGTGAAAGCGAGAGAAAGGGAGTTCTGCCGGTGGAATCGGAATTAACAACCGAAAAAATTATTTTGAAAAACTTTATTATTAATTTGGAGGCATTGCCGGAGTTGTGGTACTCCTCGGCTAAAACTTATTCCGACAAAATAAAAAGAGCGTGCAGCTATTATTAAAGATTTAAAAAATCGAGCCCACTGCTACCGTCGACGATGTGTACTGTGTGTATTTTGTCCGATCCTGCAACCACTTTTTGCTCCAACATTTTCTTTCCACTTTTCTCTTTAATGAAAAAGCAAGCAAAATAGCTAAACACGATCGACATTTTTTTAATAACCGATCTGCACTGCACAAAAATAACGTAAATACTGACGCGATAAATATTGAACATGTAGCATACGCTCGTGACCCATCAATCCATTAAAATGGATCTCGATCCAAATATCACAATATATATTGAACGTGTAGCAATGCCCTTAGAGCTATATATATATATATATATATATATATATATATATATATATATATATATATATGTATATATATATATATATATATATATATATATATATATATATATATATATATATATATATATAACATTAAAGAATAGAACAAAACTGAGGTAGAACAATGTTGGAACAAAATAAAGCCGAACAGAACAAAGATGATATAGAACATTAAAACTGAAGTAGAACATCCAAAACATGCTTAAATGTTTTGATAGTAGACCTAGCGAGTTTTATTTTTCTTGAATATGTTGTGAACGTAAAGAAAAACATTGGCGCTCACTAAATTTTTAACACGCATAATCTACATAAGTATGTACATGTGTGTGTATGGTTTAATGTGTTGCTTTACCATTTCAGTAATTCCCTCAGTAGCCTGAGTACGAAATGTTCTATTGTACTCGGTGTTTCTGCTATGATTTACCGTATCTTTACTTCATTTTGGGTATTCGTTTGGATATTCTACTTGTTCTGAAAACACACTGTACAGCACTGTAGAGAAACATTTTTCAAATGATTGGTTTATTTTGGTCAGATTCATGTTTTGTTATTTTTGTGTTGTTATTTATATTTACACTGAAATACAGTGTTTGGAAGTAGCGTGAAATAGAACATAGAACTTTTAGAACATTTTGTGCAGCTCACTATTACATACACGTATTCACAAATATACACACCAATAAAAAAATTTCCATCAACAAAAATGTACGAATGTAAATCGTGCAAATGCAAATGAAAAATTCGGTATTAGCTTGGCCTGAAGAAGTTCTAAGGACACAATTAAGTATGTTGACTGGCTACTACAAAAGATGAAGGATATGGTATACTGACACCCCAGATCATTACATTAAGTTATTTTATAAAGAATTACTTCAATTGGTTGAACATTTGCTCTATTGTGGTATAGCAGTTCCAAACTAGGTGATATCACGAACTGAAACTTGAAAAAATCAACAGACGCATTATAAGATCTACCTCATAGCTATTTTTCGATTTTTTTATCATTTATCCTCACCATCCCAGTCCGAAGACTCCAGCTTGATATGTCCAATATTGTACTGGTAAGGTCACTCTGTTCGAATTTGTCGATACGATCTGTTCTTACTGTCAATATATCTCATCCTGGATGTAAACTTCAAGGATTACCTCAGAGCCATATTATGTGGATATGGTATGGATGTCCTTTTGCAATTGTTGGTGTTTTGTTGTTTCCCTTTCCAGAAATCGAATTCCAAAAATATTATATTCGGAATAATGCTATTTCCAGCACTAATCTCAAACGATCTAGCATTTCCTCGATCTGTATTCATAAGTGCCCTTTTTGCGTTAGGATATTAATCAGGCATTAACGCTTAAACTGCTGCGAGTTAGATTCTGCTTAATGGATAGAGAGTGTTATATAAGATACTCTGCTGATAAAACTAAGTATTAGTTTTTTAGATATCTTTTTTATGTATTAAATTAAAAAACTATCAAATAAAAAATTGGAATGAAAAATCAAACTGATGTATACCTACTTGGGTGCACATTAACAAATTTTTAAACATTGCTTATTTAAATCATATACATGTATATACAGAATTGTATGAAATATTTTTACTATAATAAAAATATGTAAAATAGACTTTCACATCTTATTAATATTTCTTTTTAAATTTCAGATAAACAGCACATTTGATTCGAATTAAAAGTCATACTTACAGCTTACTGGCATAAACGCTTCAATTCACGGTAAGTATATTTAATCCATAAAAAATAAATACGAGTAAGTAAATAAATAAATTGAACAATGTATGGTTCTCAAATATATCAAGTTGCAAAAAAAGAAAAATTTTTAGAGTAGATTTGTCACTTACTTTTTAACAATTGATGGTTTTACACAAAGCCTTCTATTTTGATGAAATAACCACCTGAAATCCAAGTTATCTTATTTCTATAGGCAAAAATACATATCTAACTATATGAAAATAAGATATTGAAATATACGGGTAAAATTTTTATGAGATTATGTATTTTGGTTAATAATGTTATAATCAATCAAAAATCGATTTTGAATTTAGTTACTTACGGCTTTTAGGCAACGGTACAACGCATTGCTGATGGAAATCTATGAAAGCAACAATTTTCAATAATAAAATGAACAAAAATATGGGGATGTTCAGATAACCTTGCAATATATTTTTGTTTTACGGCCTTAAAATCATTTTTCAACCTTAAAAAAGTTATTCAACAGTAATCTTTCTTGAGGTTTAACGTACATTTACGAATTGTCGTAAATGATACGTTTTAGTCAACGTTAATGCTACTAATCAATTCGACAATTCAGTTACTAGAAAATATACATAGTAACTTATTACGATATTGTCAAATTATATGCGAATTTCATTTCTGGACTAGATAATACACTGCTTGTTGCTGTGACAGATCAAGAAATTTCTATTTTAAATTTCATTAAAATCGATTTCTTAGTTCACTTAAAAAAAAAAAATTCATCGTTTTTTATATATGTATGTACATATTTAAAATTCTTTATTTATCATAATTTTCTTATTAAAAAGCTTTATGTGTTGCAGATTCACGGCGCTTTTAAAGAACTAAAATTTCTCTTAACAGATTTTATTTTCTTCGCCCCTTTGAATCCAATTGTTAATAGAATGAATTAGCCTTTGTTGAAGAACAAAAATGTAAAGTTGCGATAACCGAATAAAAAACTTTTTAGTTGTTGCGGTAATAGAGGATAGAATGTGAAAAAATCGATTGTTGCAAATGCGATAAGTTACGTTAGTTGTAGGTTGCAAAGGCGAGGGGAGAATTGCACTTTGAATCGTAAAACGTAAAGAGCACTGAAAATCATTTAAACAAATTTGTTTTATTATTGAGAGTGACTGTTTTCATGTTACTGGATACTACACTATATTGGATTGATAGTTCACTATATAATAAATATTTTTATATTCATAAAAACAAAACTAAAAAAAAACCTTTAGAAAAAATGCGTGGAAAATAACATCAACTTTGATAATTTGCAAAAATTAGTGTGTAATTTCTATATATAACTATTAAGTACTTATTTTTAAGTTAAAGTTGTGTTTTACAAAATTAAGAAACATTACAAATAATCGATTTTTGAGATTTCACATTTGTAGCAGACAGTTAATAGTCATTATCCTGCATAAACTCCCATCTGAACGGCGTCTCCTCTTCAGCAAAGAGAAACGTTTTATTCAAAAGTACGTCAAAACAGTTTAAAGCGATCATTTTTTACTGTATAGAGAGCTGGGCAAATTCCAGACGTGAATACGTGGAAAACATTGTCATAATATCTTGTTCCAAGATCTTATTTCTTCGCGTTGTTTTGATATACTATAAATCTTAACATTTGACTATAAAAGCCTGTTTGGCCTGTTGTATTATGCTCTTTGCTGTTGTTATAGTATATTGTTGCCATTAAATTTAAATTTAGTATTTTATTTACAATATGTGTTCTAGTTTCTCGACCGTATTATTTGTATTTATCAAATTAATTAATTTTTTTTTCAAGCTTAAGGCCTCTCTTTTTTTAAGTTTATTAATCGATATTTTGTTACTCTTGGAGTCCTTAAATGAATATACTCGCATATATACATATAATACCTGGTCATACAAGTAAATTTTTCTCAGTAAAAGGAGAAAGGGGTACATGCTTTCTCTATCTTTCTCCTAGCTAAGTGAAACCTTGAGAAAAAAAGTGTCATAACTGTTCTTTCATGTCTGCCCAAGCTATGAGAAAGGCGCAATTAAAATTGTTGAATGATAAAGACGAATTTTTTTAATCCTTTTTTATAATATGAAAATTTAAAGACAGACAGACGAAGTTTGCTGGAGAGGGGACCAAGATATAGAGTGTGTAGTACCCGACTATCTGTACTGGAAAATTTTAACTTCTATTTTGTAATTTTTGAATTTTCATTATGTTTCTTCATTACTACGTCGGAGTAAATTTTGCACACTGTATTTTAATTTTGTCAATTTAAATGTTGTTGAACAAACCGCGAAAATTAGTAAAAAAGGAATTGAAAAATATCAAGATTAAAAGAGAATTGAAAAAATATGTGTGTTTCAACATCCATAATGTGAAATTTTACATAAGGCCTCGTTGTATTGGTATTCTTGACTTCTTCCTAGATAATACACTGCTTGTTGCTGTGACAGATCAAGAAATTTCTATTTTAAATTTCATTAAAATCGATTTCTTAGTTCACTTTAAAAAAAAAATTCAAAATTAAAATACAGTGTATATATATATATATATATATATATATATATATATATATATATATATATATATGGTGGATTGATATTTCGAAGAAGTATGAAAGGTGCACTAAATCGACATAGCAGTTATTGTTCAAATATCGGTATCAGGCTAATTAACGCCACTACACGCTGATTAAGGATCCAACGCTTTCAGCGAAATACAGCATAGGCTTATCGAGCTAATCTCTATCGGGCAAAACACAAAAAAACTAAATATTGGGCCACCTGTCATACGAACTTCAAACTACACAGAAACACTCCTCACGGCCCATAGAGCATGCATTAAAATTTGGTCAAAATCGGTCCAGTAGTTCTTGAGTTTAGCGATCACGAACATACACGTAATTTTTATATATGTATATATATATATATATATATATATATATATATATATATATATATATATATATATATATATATGTATATATAAATTATATTTTATACAGAGCTTTTTCATTGATTTTCTATAATCAATAACAATCAGCTGGTCAATTTTCTTAAAGTAATGGTACGGTACTGTTCGCTAATTCTGCCTTTAAAATATCAAATATTTTATCAGTCTTATCATCTCCAAAGTTACTCTCATGTATGCGCACATCGATATCTCAACTTCATGCTTTTATAAGTATGTTTTCCTATACAAATTACATATCGAGAGCTTATATTCAAAACCCTCTATCTTCAATTTTTACGAAAATGGTTTTTGATGGTAAAATATTCCCTAAAACCAGACTCATCTATGGTACCAATCAGGAATTAAAAAAAAATTAAATTTGACATTTTATTGTCATTTGTTTTTTTCTCTATCTTACACACGTAGTTTTTTTTGAAAACAAAACCCTCTATCTCTCCAATGAATTTACTATTTTTTTCAGGAAACTACTTGCAATTTTAATTCTATTAATTTAAATAAATAGTAGACAAAGAAAACAATTATTTTTTGTTGAGAAAGAATTGCATATCGAATAATAATATTTGGTTGTGATAAATACTCATATAATCGTCGGTAGGGCTAATAAGTACTTTTAGAACATAATTTTAACAACTATTAAAAAGTTTTAAAAATGTCTGAACTTGAAAAAAATAACTGTGTTCTAAGTAAAGTAATATGCAATTCCTTGCAGCGTATAGCATATGATTACGCGTCATCAAATGAAGACTCGAATAACATACATTCGAGTTACTAAAGAGGCCAGAAAAACTGTTAAAGTCAAAAATAAAGTTATTAAAAAGCCATTTGATGCTCTATATTTAAATTATGATTTTTTTTAAAAACTATAAAGATGATAACATTCTACGTTTTTCATCTATAAGACCAGGTCGTGTTAGAAATGATCATACAGTATCTGACTTAAGATCCCTGTTATATCTTCCAAATGGCAGTGTTAAATATAAAGTAAACTTTGATCAAAACCATGTTAATCTACCTAGTCGCATTAAACCATACTCTTTCAATATAGAACCAAAACCTTTACTCAATGTGATCTATTTTATTTTTCTCTCAACACCCACTTGCAATATCTTCAAACAAATGGGAAAATTTACAAGACTTGAAAACTGTGATTCCACAAGAATACCATTATTTCTATAATAATTTGAAAATTGATTGAAAAACTTAGAACAAAAATTATTCCACAATATTCGAACTTTTTATCACTTTAACTTTTATTCCATTATAATATATTGCGTAAAGATCTCTTACCATCTCCAAATAATAATGAAATTTCATATTTGAGCTATTTTTTGTTTTGATATTCTAAAAAAAAAGTTATATCCTTAATGTACAAATATGTATAACTACTTGCTTATATTATTAAGATTTTTGGATTTGGTGGTTATTTTACTAATATGTAAATATGTATATCAATAAGAACTTTGAATTCATTAATAAATATTTTATTTTACTATGCAAAACCCGCTATCTTTTTATACACGTTAAGTATTTTCAAATAAGAAAATCCTCTATCTTCCATAAAATGGCCGGTGATGCAAATATAAACAAATTGCTTGTCAAGTAATTAAATTAGTCAGTTTAAATAAATATCTTAGAATACACAATTTTCATTTTCTTCGAAATAACGAAAATAAACGGTTTTTTTGATCCCCTGAAAAACTACGTTTTTTAAGATAGAGGCTTTTGAATATAAGCTCTCGATATGAAACTTTTACTGCAGAAAAGCTTTGACATACATATTTTTCATGCTTTTAATTTTTATGTTTGTATAGGAAATTAAATTCTTTATATTTTTCTCATAATCCTAACAGTTATGAAGTTATTAGGCTTTGAACTCTTACTACCAAGTTAACACTAACATAAATAAAAAATAAAAGTAAGTATCATAAGTGGGACATTAATTAAAGTTTATTCGAAACTCAATATGTCTGGGGTCATGGAAACTCAATGAGTTCCGGGCTTATATGACTTCAACTCCTGATAACATTTTATCTGTTATTACTATGAGAAAAACATTTTAGCTCTTTTAGAATTAAAATCATAAAAAATATTTTTTGTACTTTCCTGTAGTAAAAATATAAAAAATTCACGTGTTACTTGTATAGGAAAACAAAAAATAATTTCGCGTCGTGCAGAGTTGATATATATATATATATATATATATATATATATATATATATATATATATATATATATATATAAAACTATTATTACTTTTTGACACCTTAAAGTGTTTTAGCTGATTGTCTGATTTTTAAATGAATGACATTTTGAATAATGTTCTATAAAATAATACAATTATATGAAAACGTCAGTTCTTGCATTATAACTCAATAAAAGTTTCCATACGCTCTATATAAACGCAAGCCGATTTTTTTACTCATTTTAATGAAATTTTTGAGTGGAATAGCCACTATTAACAGTTGCTTATTAAAAGCAACACACAAATTTTTGTGTCTGCATAATTTATTCCAACACTTCCCTCAGTTTGGTTAAGTTGGCTGTACATTGTAGCACAAGTGTTTAGATTTGTCATAAGTCTGTGTAGAATGAAGAAAATCGTACAGTGAAAAATTAAATGTATCAGTAGAAGAAAATCTGGCAAGCGGATAGTAAATGTGGATTTTCTAAACCATTTCAGAGGTGACTGACTGGCTCTCATCATATCAGATCTGTATTTTAAATTGTACATTTTCATACTGCATGTTGTTTTTGCAAATGTTGTAGAAATGTGGTGTAACATTTCCTACTTTGGTTCTACTTTACGTCAAGAGGGTAAACATGAATTAACTTACAACTTATTTTTGTTACATGTTTATGTGCAATATATGTACATACGAGTATCAAGGCAGATCCTCACAAGATAACCTCAAGAGCTCATGTCTCATTACTTATGTAATTTTTTAAAGGTGTGCTTTTTTCGTTATTTCGAAATAAATAAATAATGTATAAAAATATACCTGATTGTACTCGAAATTTTTACACAATGTTTTGGGAACGTTTCTATCGCGTAAAAAAATATTAGGTGTATATTTGTTTGCTTTTTTCTTTATTTTTTTCACTCATTAAGGTGAATTCACCCATTCGTTTTGAACGTTCCGAACGTTTTTTTTATATGTATGTAGTTTGAAGTCTATCGGGTATGTTCCAGGTTTCGACTCGGATTGAAAACGAAAAATTTTTTGAATACCCATAATTTATAAAATGGTGTTCTGAATTTAGCATGTTTTTCCACATTCGAAGTTTATGTTCGAAAAAAAAATCTAAATGTCAACGGCCACAGGTACGCAAAAATCGACGGCGGTCGGCAAAAAAGTTGCAAAAAAATTAACAAATTACAAAAGTAACACCAAATTTTCACCATGATTTTTTTACTTATCTTTAAGACATGTCTTTTTTGTTTGTAGGCATATTAGGTAGATAAGAAAGAGGGGTAGCAAAAGAAACGTGGTTTCTGTTTTCGTGATTTTTTTACAACAACAATGAAGGAAAATACATCTCTTCCTTTTAGCTGTCATTCGCAATTTTACTATTATATTTTATTTGCATTCGTCTGTGGTTATATCTCTGTGTTCTTTATTTTTCTTGTTTTAAACCGACAAGTGCTTGTTTTTTGTTTTGTGTGTATATAAATAAAATAAATTTAAATAAAAAGTTCAAATAAATATAAACCATGTGGAAAAACGAAATTGTGGAGCTTTTAATATCTAAATATCAGGAACACGAAAACTTGTATGATGTACGTAATCCTACATATATGGACCGTGTCAAGCGATCTAGCTCTTTGTTCACAATCTGCCAAGAGCTAATGATACAGGGTGTTTTTTTAGAGGTATAGAACTTCGAATTGAAATAAAACACAAGAAAATCTTTTTAATGTCCATCAATTTGGCTTTATTGGAAGGATAATTTTATGCCATTAACGTTTAAATATGATTTCGGGCATGTGGCCGCCGCGGCTGGCTCGAATAAAGCCAATTCTAGAGGTCCAATTTTCAACCACTTTTTCGAGCATATGGGGCCGTATGTTGGCAATAACGCCACGAATGTTGGCTTCCAAGTCCCCTAACATTTCTGGTTTGTTGGCGTAGACGAGCGACTTCACATATCCCCAAAGAAAATAATCCAATGGTGTCAAATCACACGATCTTGGTGGCCAATTGACAGGTCCATTCCGCGAAATTATGCGCTCATCGAATGTTTCCTTCAATAAATCGATTGTGACGTGCGCTGTGTGGCATGTAGCGTCGTCTTGTTGGAACCACAACTCATCCACATTCATGCCATCCAATTCGGGAACAAAATAGTCGGTTATCATGGCTCTATACCGGTCTCCATTAACGGTAACTGACTCTCCAGCATTATTTCGGAAGAAGTATGGCCCAATGACTCCACCAGCCCATAGAGCACACCAAACAGTCAGTTTTTGTGGATGTAATGGCGTCTCAAGGGTCTCATGTGGATTCTCTTCACTCCAAATGCGGCAATTTTGCTTGTTGACGTAGCCATTCAACCAAAAATGAGCCTCATCACTGAACAAAATTTTGCGATGAAAATCAGCATCGAGATCATTCTCATTTTCGGCCCATACACCAAAATCACGACGCATTGCATGGTCTCGCGGCTTTAATTCTTGCACAAGCTGGATCTTGTAAGGTCGCAAGCCAAGATCTTTGCGCAAAATCTTCCATAAAGTTGATGCACAAAGCTCCAATTGCTGTGCACGGTGGCGAATCGATTCATTCGGGTCCTCTTCAACACTTTGCTCTACAGCGGCAATTGTTTCTTCGGTGCGCACTGTTCGACGTCTCTGCGGATGCGTATTATCACATAGAGTAAACGTAGTGCGAAAACGATCCATGGTTAACCGAATTAATTGCTCTGATGGACGATTATGTCGACCATAAAATGGACGGAGCTTGCGGTAAACTTCGCGAACTGAACCATTATTTTCGAAATAAATTTGCACGATTTGCAAGCGTTGTTCTTTTGTCAACCTGTTCATGATGAAATGGCAAACCAAACTAAATATTAATCACTTGACAGCTGACAAAATGGCGGCCAGTTAAAAAAGTGATGCCAACTTAAAGTTCTATACCTCAATAAAAAACACCCAATATATACTTTTTAAAGTTATATTTTAATAAAAGACGAATTTATTTCAATTAATGTACTTATAATAATTTAACTTGTTTTATTTTAATCTTAAAATAATAAACCAAAGCATTACATTCTATGAATAGGCACAATAAAATAAGTTATTTTTCATATACGTATGTACCTACTCAAAAACCTTTTAAATATTCATATTTAAAATGTTTCCAAATTGCCTGGCATACTTCCGGAACTGCACGACAAAGAAAGGTTTCCCATAGTCTCGTCTGATATTTTGTGCTTTTGATGGACTCTCCAGTAGCGAGGTATTGGAGTGTGGCTGCCAGTTTCTCTGCTGGAGTTATCACTTCTCTCAAGATGGTATCTTGTTTTACTATATCACATTCGATTTTTGCGAGTATCAAATTAAATGTCCCTCGGCTCATTCTGATATAGTTCAGAAAAGACGACTTATCTCCCAAGAAGTCGTTCATAAGAAACGAAAATGTACCTCGCTCCACTCAGCATTTCCGCCATTGCTTCACCCACTCACTAGTTTTAGTCAACTAGTTTTACCTCCATTGTTTTCTTCGAGGTTTTTCTGTATAGCACCCAATTTTGATTTTTTTTAAGAAAATTTACTTTTTTAAATACTTTACTTCTCAAGTTATTAAATTCCGTTTTTGGCGCCCAAATTATTGAAATAAAAGGAATTAAAGATAAATTAAAAAAAAAACAACTCTGGCTGTCAAATAAGTTTTTTTTACAACAACAGTGAAGAAAGAGACATGTTTTAAAATCATCATGAAAATGTGACATGATTTTGAGAGCAACTTTAAAAGAAAATAAAAAAAGACATGTCTTAAAAAATCATAGTGAAATTTGGATGTAAAACAATTTACAGAGTATGAAAAAGATATTCAAATTTTTCATTTAATTTTCAACGCGAATAAAAACAAAATTAATATTCTTAAAGAAACATAGAATGAAAATAAAATTATTCAATACTCTCAAAAAGACAACGAACGAAATTAAAATTATTTGCTTTTGGTTGATCTGCTTGCCTGGCGTTATTTATCACCGCGGCTGTTTGCCGGCTATAGACATATCGACTACGTTGTCCTGGCACCATTTGTTGTTAAAACAAAGTATTGCCTAATTATTACATTGCGATTTTACAACTAATTATTGTTGAAATCTATCTATATATATATATATAAAAATAAGTCCGTATATGTACGTCGCCGAACTAATCATAAACGCGTCGAGCGATTTCAACCAAACTTATACACTACGTAGGCAGTGGCCCATATATGGTTTATTTGAAGTTTGGTTAAAATCCGATAACGCATGTGTGTGCGGTGCGTATGTGAAGTGAATGTGTTTTTGGGAACAAAACCAACTTTATTAAAAACAAGTGTGTTTCTTTTCTTATTTTGTTTTGCCGTGCGAAGCAGGCAACGGGCCCGCTAGTAGATATATATAAATGAAATTAGTTTTAATTTCCTTTAAAAAAGGCATTTTTATTTTTCAATAAGATCTAAATGCATTAATATTTAGTTCAAAAAAGATTGACATATCAAACTTTAGTATGTTGGGCAACTCTATGTTTTCGAACATAAACAAAACTGTTGTATTTTTTCATGTTTTTTTTACACAAGTGAGATCTGCCAAAACAAATTGAAATTTTTGGTAAAGTTTAAAAAAAAATTGTTTGCATTATTATTTCTGTGAAAAATTAAATTGTTTTGATGAAATTCAATAAAAAAACACTTCAAACTAACAACCAAAATTGTATTTTTCTTAATAATGTTAGCATTTATAAGAATAAAGTACGATTCGTTTTACTTTCACCCACCCCTTACTACTCTAATTGAAAACGAATAAAAACATGGGGATGTGAATTGCAGAACACCAAAAATGCTAAAGTAATCGACTTTCGAGTGAATTCGGATTCTAGAACATACCCGTATATTTTTGAGAGAGAGAGGGAGAAAGAGAGTAAAAACCAATTCAAGCAAAAATTTTTCCGCTTTAAATTTACTCTCTTTCTCTCAAAAAAATAGAGACTTCAAACTACATATAAAAAAAGCGTTCAGAACGTTCAAAACGAATGGGTGAATTCACCTTTACAAAACAATTTTGACATTTGTTCGGTATTTCGCGTTGTTGCTTTAAGGCTGGAACACAATGTGCAGCTGAGGCTGAAGTTGAGACAATAGCTGAAGTTGTGGCTGAGGCGGAGGTTGAAGTACAAACACAATGATTTATGTATAAATGTATTGAATTTGTATTAATGATAAACATTATTGGCATCTCTGGATATAATAATATGTTAACACAATCTGTTAACAATCAATATTAACATAATAATCAAAATTAATTTAAGTTTTTTGTGTAATTGTACAAGAATAAAAATATTGTTTTGTGGAAAAATAAAAATATTCGTTAAAAAAATGTAAACGAACATAATATGTTAAAGAAGCGTTGTTAATTTGAGGCGCTGTAAAAAGTTAAAATGTTCGAACTTTGCGCCTCAGGCTTTGCCTCAGCGTCAGCCTCAGATTCACATTGTGCTGGCATACATTTGAAGCATGTATTCTACTTTTAACAGAGAGAAGTATACTTCTCGCCTCACGCCTCAGCTGCACATTGTGTTCCAGCATTTAATAAGACCACCTTGTTGTCAATTCGCCTTGATACATCTATATGCATACAGTGTCGATCAAAACGAAAGCAACAAACGTAGAAAATAAGAATAGAAAACAGTTCTTTTCCAAAAAAAATTTTTTACGTGATTTATACATCTTACAAGTAACCCATTATATAAAAAACAACGTAGATGAAATAAGGTTATTTGTTAGAGATTCTGGAATGCGTTTCCTCTCAGCTTCCGAAGCTCTGAAGAGCTCATTTTGATTTTGGAATCGTTTGCCGGAAACACCCCTTATCTCACTTGAACATCACTCTCTTCCATGAAGTCCTTAACCAACCATCGAAGTGGCATATTTCACTCAGCATACGGAATCATTTTCGTTTCTATAATGCGCACAAACCGTTCATTTTACCGTCTCCCAACTCCATTGTACGAAAACCGAGTCCTCACCATCACGTTGCTACCCCTGTCCTTAAGACTCATATTACAGTTGCGTGGTTCAAGCCTCTTGCCGGCAAATGCCGAACTGTCACTAAATAAAACGGTTATCCATTTCTCTACAGTCAATTTCTGGTGTGTTTTTGCAAATTTCAGTCTTACTCAATAAAAACAAAAAGATTAAATAATTTCGTGGACGTCCTTCTAAATAGTCTACGAACTATAAATCTATTTAAATTATATATTTTTGCAACGTATGCTTGCTTTTCTCCCTTTTTCAGATCATCAATTATTTGAGTTTTAAGGGTTTGGTTTGACAAGCCAATAGTAATAGCATGTTTCCACGGCAACTTGAATCTCCTGTTTCGCTTTCTGAAGCAAGTTTATGAACCATGCTGTTTACACGACTCATCTACCTGCTTCTATTTTATAATTTTTTTTCTTTCCATTGTTTTTTAACTTTTATAAAATTTAAATAAATTAACTTTTCAATGAATTCAAATTTATTATTACGCCTAGGAAACACACACAAAAAACAATTATATTTTTTAACTTTTCACTTTTAATTTTGCTTTGTTTACAAAAATATTTAATTTTGACAACTAGTGCAGATAAATTTACGATAAAAATTAGAGAAGAGAGGATTTTTTCTTGATTCGCAAGTAGATTCAATATGAATCTACCTGCTTCGCTCTCAAAATTTTGTATGGCGAAGCAAGTTGATTCGCTATGATTGGGGTGTGAAGCAAGAATAGAGAGCGAAGCAGGTGCCGTGGAAACATGCTATAAGAACATTTAGGAACTGTTTTTACTAATGTAAAGAACATTGTACTTAATAGCGTAGTGGTTAAATCTTGTTAATGTACCGTTATTTCAAATTATTTTTTATAAACTCTCAAATTACTTAATAAACTCACAATTACTTTTTAGAAATTTAAATTTTTTAATGGTTTTTGTGAGTGATGCAGTAGTTTTCTATTATTATCGCTTAAAACTGTGTGTAAAAAGATTTTCTGAAAACAATTAAATGTATCAAAAGTCAAAGTTGAAATATAAATATGGATTTTCTCGCTTATGTTTTGCACAATAGTGTATATAAAAATGAATCCGTTTTTGGATGTTTGATTCTTATAGGAAGCCGAACGGAAGTCGAATCCTAAAATTTTGCTATTGTGTTACCGATGATCGTGAAACTCACATAAACTATTTTTAAAAAGCGAGAAAAACTACAACAGTGAGACTCTATATTTTTGATAGGTTACTGCGGAAATAAAGTATGAGTTCACACAAAAAGCTGGCGGTTTAGGAGAAGCGAGACGGGTAACGCCAATACCACGTATTTATTAACTATTCTATATCAAGAGATTCACAAAAGCGATACTCTTCAAATTTTTGGTACGTTACTATGGGAATAAAGTGATTATTCGAGAAAAAACATTTCCTTATAGGAGTAGACAGTATTTAAGCAAACACATGGACGTATAGGAGGGGTAGCCGCGTAACCCATACAAAGTAATTATTAATTATTATATACCTAGCGAAGTGCAGTATGGGGACTATCTAAATTTTATGTACGTTAATGTTAGAATATGTGTGTATTTGAGCAAAAGCATTGATGCGTTGGACGGGACAGTAACCTCTTACTCAATAATTCGGAAACATGTAGACTACTTTGGCATACATGACGGGACGGCCCCTCTAATGAAAATTAGCTATTGATTATCCTATATTTGGAGAGCTACAAAGTTAAGACATCAAATATTAAGGGGTTAGTTTGATGATGCTTAATGAGCTCACGAAATTCACTTTTTTCCATCTTCTCCGCAAATTGCGCAGTAGTTTGCTATCAATGGCTGTCAAACGCAAACTAAATGATGCAGTTTGTTAAAATTTTGAGACTAGTCAGCTGACAGATGTCTCTTGACAGGAGGATGGAGTTATTGACCCGCCCTCGCAAGTAAGGTAAAATATGAAAAATTATATGAGGTCTAGAGAAGGGCTGCTGTACCGAAATGTATCAGCCGTTCGTTTTTGGTATATGAAAAACAATAAAATTGCATGAACAAATTTAAATGTACCAATCCATATAAAATAGAAACTAATAATGTTACATGATATTTGTAAAAGCAGTTATGGACTGTTTGCTAAATGTCATGGAAGTATTTTCGCTATTTCTTTTTTGTACTTTTTTGAATAATATCTGTGGATTTTTAACAAAGCAAATTATTATAAAAAAATTCAGTAGAGCAGTTAAAACGTTTTGTTCGTTCTGAGAGAGTTTTATAGATTTTCTAATTAGCAAAAAAAAATGTCTGTAATTTTTTTACACACTTATGAACATATCTATTAACCATCAACAAATCAATAACTGTTGTTATTAAAAAATTACGAAATAATACTTAAAATTTTTATTTATACCATATACATACACACATATGTATCTAGTTATGTATGTATATACATATATATTTGGTTATTATAAATATACACATATTTAATATACATAAATACATGTTAAATTATTTAATATATGTACATACACAAAATACTGTTTCGATACATTTTAAATCTCTGGTACTTTTTCTTCACAACAGTCATCATATGATCATCTTTAATTATCTTCACTGTGTTGTGAACAGCTGTTTCTTTTGTATAACGTATGATATGTTTTTAATTGTTTTTAAACTAAAACACATTTAATTAAATTTTGTGTAAGCAAAAAATGAGAAAATTCTCTAAGTATATACACATGTATTGGGCATTCGAACAAAATTCAATTCTAAGTGTTATAAGTAGAATTTAAATAGACATGCATTTTATATGCATTATCACCCTTTGGGTGATAATGAAAGTATTTATAAGGCAATGAAATAACAATATTTATCAAATTCGTTATTCGAGATATTCTCCAAAATAACCATTTTAATATTCTATTGTTTGTTGTTGGCTTAGCTATATATATGTCTGCATTTCATTGCCTTATAAATACTTTCATTATCACCCAAAGGGCGATTAATTGTATAAAGGCGTAAAAAGAAAAAACAAAAAGACGCTAGTCAATTATAATTGTTTGTTGTGTTGTGATTGTACAAAAGCTTTCTAAAGCTATTTATACTTTTGTGTTTTTGTTGATTACAAATAGAAAAATATGATTGAGTTCTGTTTGAATTCTCATATAGTGTTTGTAGTCTGTGGCTTAAGTATACGAGCTTTGAATGCTTTCAATCATGATTTGGCTAAAGGGTACTGATGATTTGGTTAGCGCCAATGAAATGCAGGCATATACCTAGCTAAGCCAACAACAAACAATATAATATTAAAATGGTTATTTTGGAGAATATCTCGAATAACGAATTTGATAAATATAGTAGGATATTTCTGTAAACTAAAATTGAAAAAATAAACTCTGCAGAGACAAGTTTTTTTTTGTTTGTTTATTTTTATGAACATATAACAAAAATCCCTTTTTTTCCAAACATTTGGAACTGCAATTTTAGCCTTACTTTCCCACAGTTGGAAATCACCTCTCAATTTGTTGCATTACAATGTACAAAATTTTTCAGCTGATTGATTCGAGACTCAATTCTGATAAGGCTCTTTTGTTTAACATAACTCAAGAACCACTAGTCGGATTTTGCTTAAAAAAATTTTTTAAAATTAAGAATTACAATTCCTTTAATCTGTTCATACAGTTTCGCAGTTATAAATAAATTTATGAAGAAAAAAATATTTTTTGCCTAAAAAATTGAAATTTTTTTTAATTCATAAAAAATCCAAAACGGTAAAAAAAGTGTCAAGTCCTATTACTTTCACGTAAAGTCGCATAACCTGTGAACAAAATGAGACATAAATCATGAAAATCGATGAACGCGTTTCGCTTTTATGCACAATTAAGTGAAGGTATGAATTTAGAAAATTTGCTCCAGATATGCACAAAATCCTTTGGAAAAAACATTGATGACTTTTTTATGATTCTCAGAATTAAACAAAGGCAATAAACAAAAGGTTATGTGATTTTTATGATTGCGGTAGCAAAGTAATAAGCGTTAATAAATGTGAGTGGACAATTAAAAGGAAAGTGCACTTTTTGAATTACATATTTGGGTTTTTCCGTTAGTTACCTCCTGCATGGTTTTTTTTACAGAAATTGCACCCACATTTATGAGTGCTCATGTTTTGAACTTTTCGAAATATGCGCCCATTCATAAGTACCTGCCAGTAAAATATTGAAAAATAAGTACGTAGTATTTATAGGTGTTTATTGATTGATTTTTGTCATTCAACAAGTGCCGACGAACGCGAAAAGTACAAGCGATTTTTCTCCGGTTTTTTAATTGTAACTGAAACTAAGACCCAAGAGTTTTACGACAATGGAAAGTTTTTCTATTTCACATGCGGTTTTATGCTCGAAGCTTCTAGAGTCTGACAAAGACAGAACAAAATTAAAACAGTTTTTGCAACAATCGCAAGTCGGCTTAAACGAAACTAGAGCATGTGAAATTTTGGATACAATATATAAAAGCTTTTACTCTAACTTGAAACAAAGATGGCAGGATTCTAATCGTACGAAGCCGCGATTTGAAAAAAATGCAAATTGGCTTAAACGCACATTTGCAATTAAGTTTTCTGAGGCTGAATGTTCTACCAGTTCTGCACTTGGTCGGCCACGTAAATCGTTTGAGGGGTGCTGTGATCGCGCCAAACGATACAAAAGGGATGAAGTACGTGCTATGTTTCCTCAAGAAGTAATTGATTTTACTTCTAGTATTTCAAAAACCAACCACAAAATTTGTACATTAAAAACTTTGGGGATGTTTATGAAGCTTGAACTCACAAAAGAAAAATACGAGTATCTAATGCATTGGTTAGAAAATGAAGGGTACAAAATACTCGTACCATACAAAGAACTCACGAAAGAAAAAACTAACAGTTATCCTCAAGGAATTTCTATTACTGAAAGTTCAGCCAGTGTACCTCTGCTAAATCTGTTGGATCATACTGCTAAAAGAGTCCTAGAGACCAAGTCAAGTCTAACAATGTACTATAAATGGGGATGTGGTGCGGCATCTAGTCAAAACGAATACCAACAGAGGGTTTCAGATGATCAAATTTCTGACTCTCATTTATATATGACATCAGTTGTACCACTTAAATTATCATTAAGTGATGACATAAATAAATTAGTATGGAACAACAATAAACCTTCTTCAACACAGTATTGTAGAACACTACAGTTTGCATACGTTAAAGAGACACCTCAAGTTATACGAGAAGAAAAGAGAAGAGTCGATGAGGAGATATCTCAACTAAAAGAATTTGAGTTAACAGTAAATAATCGTAACTTTAAAGCAAAACATGAATTATATTTTACAATGATTGACGGCAAGACAGCACAATCAGTAACAGAAACACCAGCCGAAACTTTTTGTTTTTTTTTTTTTTTTTGTTAGTTAGGGCTTTTTACATTGTAGGTAACGATATACATTTCTCTAACTTTCTTCATTTTGATTACTTTTGTGTATTACTATGTAAATAAAACTAAATTTGTGATGAAATGACTAAATTTTTTGACAAATATATTTTTTCCTCACCTCCATACAAAAATCCCCAGTGTGCGTCATTGTGGAGAAGCCACAGTTTGATGTAGATTTGGGAGTGGTGGCATCATTAATAAAAAATTTTTAATGCTTTCAGTCAGCGGCGAGCGCTTCAGAGTCATGATTACGCAATTTTTATAGTCTGAAATGAAAGATATGGACTCGGATAATGTTTGGCTTCCGTCTAATAGCACATCATATCAAACAGCTCATCAAATAACCGATATTTTACGCTTTAAGTTCGCTAATCGATTTATCAGACATGTTGACGATGTCAATCGGTCTCGGAAATGCGATTTGGTCCCTTTAGACCTTTTCTTATAATCCAGAAACGATCCACATCCTTAAGGTTGATATCGTTCGATCTATTCGTGAGAAACGTCCACAAAGTCTTCGAAAATCGGGCTTGCAGAAGCCAGTCGCTGCAGTCACATGAATGAAATCCATAAATAATGTTAGTATTTGATATTTCTAATAAAGTCATTAATATTTAAAAATATACTTGTATTTGGACCATCCGCTATATATCGCGGATACCAATAACCTCGATAACCAATTTTCATCATCAAGTATTCAAAATAATTGTTCGTTAACTAATGCTGATCAGCTGTTTTCAATTTCTAAATTATTGACGTTCTTGGATTAAGTTTATACTTTCGACCACTGCAGCCTCATTTTCGCCGGTATGCCAAAAAATGTACAGTTTGGACAACACAGCATTCACTTTGGATATAAGTTTGCAATATTTCCAAATGTTGTTCAAGCGTAAATCGACTGATTTTGGTTCGTTGAGGTATGATACCGTCTGATAGTCAATATTTCGGACAGTGTCAAAATATTTGGACCACCCGGTATGTACATATGTGTACAACGTAAAATTTTGACAGTTCCGACTAAAATAAGGACTCATATCTGCTGTCGCTACTACCTGTTATATTAATGTACCTTAACCTCTATCTCGCCGGAAGATCTATTTTCCCATGAGACCCATTTCATCAGCGAAAGTTTTCAATAAAGACCAGGTTTCCTATTCTAGCAGCCCCAAATCATGAAAACATCTCCTACAGCCTTTGTAGTTGCCATTTTCTAAAAATATATTCCCTTGATTTTTGTGAAGTGTTTTTCTTTATACTTCGCTAATAAATGTTTTCATGCAATACAATCGGGAAAATCGTTAGCTCTTAAAATATTTCAGGGTGAATTCTAATAATCGTAGATATTTGAAGGTTTTTCACAGTATCAGAAGCACTATTCTTCGATTCATTTAATACAATACTTACAGAATTTCGATTTTCATGTTCCGAAAGTGTGCTTTTTCTACCTGATCTGTGTTATTAAAATTTTTCATTATTGAACTGTAGAACGGCAAGTCCGAGAGTTTTTTTTTGATTACACCGTATGATTTTCTCATTTCTAATCTCTTGAGAAACTTATTTTTTCATATGTGAAAAATTTAAGAAAAGTATACTTATTTATATGTTGGAAAATTAACTTAAGGAACGAAATACCGCTGCTTTTCATAGATGGGCTCCCGTTGTGTGTACACTTTTTTCTGCGTTCAAAAAACTTCTTCGTACCGTTTCATAAACTTTACCATTTGCTGTATATGTCATAAGCAAATATTTACTTCTTAACTTGTCAAATTTCAACAAATAGAATAAAAAACTATTGTTTGTTACGGTCGCGACGAATTCACTTGTGTATTTTTTTTAACAAATATTTAGAATATATAATTCAGGCACCACTTTTTTAGTTGTATGTTAAAAAAAATTTACACAATTTTTTCAAAATAATTTTTTTTGTTTTGATGAACATCCAATTATGCGAAAAAACCGTAGCTCAGCTGTGTTATTCAACATCACCTTGTAAGTGAATTCGCCTTGGTTATGCTTTTGGAATGTTTAGCTGGGGAGAAGATCCCGAACCTTAAATACAAATTTGTTAAACTTCATTGGAACTTATTTTATGTAGCTGTATGTAGACTTTACTCAGCAACTGTATTTGTATGTATACTGTACTTGTATGTACATGCATATACTGTAAAATTATTAGTGCTACGTAACTTAACGTTTACACACAGCAGTATTGAAGAATCAGCTAAAGAATAATATGTACTTCTATGTATGTTTTTAGTAAATTTTTATTAATTGTCAAATAAGTGTGTTGAAAAAAATTCCTCAAAATTTATATTTGTTTTGTTTCATTCTCTATTTTATTATTCATACATACATACATATACTTACATATATTGTTGAAATTAATCTTTTGTGAATTGTCTTCAGATGGGAGATGTTGATCCAGAAACACTTTTGGAATGGCTTTCGATGGGCCAGGGTGATGAGCGCGATATGCAGCTAATTGCTTTGGAGCAACTTTGTATGCTTCTGTTAATGTCTGATAACGTGGATAGATGTTTTGAAAGGTGTGTAAAACAAAAACTATGCACGTACTTACATGTGTATTAAATTTTTAATAAAAATTATATTTTTTATAGTTGTCCACCACGTACATTTTTACCAGCACTTTGTAAAATATTTCTTGATGAACTAGCACCAGAAAATGTTCTTGAAGTAACCGCTCGGGCCATTACATATTATTTGGATGTATCTGCCGAGTGCACACGCCGCATTGTAGCCATCGATGGCGCGATTAAAGCAATTTGCAATAGACTTGTTGTGGCGGATTTGTCGTCACGCACCTCGCGCGATTTAGCCGAACAATGCATTAAAGTATTAGAATTGATATGTACACGCGAAGCTGGTGCTGTATTTGAAGGCGGCGGTCTTAATTGTGTATTGTCATTTATACGGGATTGTGGGTCACAAGTTCACAAGGATACATTGCATTCTGCTATGGCTGTGGTGTCACGCCTTTGTACTAAAGTTGAACCCAATACACCCTGTATACAGAATTGTGTCGAAAGTTTAAGTACTCTACTGCAGCATGAGGATCCTATGGTATCTGATGGAGCATTGAAATGTTTTGCATCAGTTGCTGATCGCTTCACACGTAAATGGGTTGACCCTGCACCACTTGCTGAATACGGCCTTGTTAACGAATTGCTTAAACGTTTAAGTAATGCAGCTGGACCTGTTGGAAACGCAGCTTTAACAGCTACTGGTGGAACAACTCCGACATCAACTGCTCCTTCTTCATCTGGAACTCAAGGCGAAACTTTGTCAGCACCAATTGTGGCACCTATTCAGAAAGCACAAACCAATGATTCCAGTCGCTCATCTCAGTCGATATCTACGACAATTTCACTATTATCTACTCTATGCCGCGGTTCATCTTCAATAACACATGACTTACTACGTTCCCAATTGCCGGATGCTATAGAAAGGGCACTGAAAGGTGACGAGCGTTGTGTACTAGACTGTATGAGATTGGCAGACCTGCTCCTTCTATTGCTTTTTGAAGGTCGGCAGGCCTTGAATAGAGCAGGAGCTGCTGGTGGACAAGGTCAGTTGACCTCACGAGCCCGCCGTAATGATTCTACAGCAGAAAGAACACATCGGCAGCTTATCGATTGTATACGCTCTAAAGATACCGAGGCGCTGCAAGAAGCCATTGAATCCGGAGGTATCGACGTAAATTGTATGGACGATGTCGGTCAAACTCTTTTAAATTGGGCTTCTGCCTTTGGCACACTTGAAATGGTTGAATATCTGTGTGAAAAAGGTGCCGATGTCAATAAAGGACAGCGTAGCTCTTCTCTTCATTATGCTGCTTGCTTTGGTCGACCAGGCATCGCAAAGGTCTTATTGAAATATGGAGCATATCCGGATTTACGGGACGAAGATGGAAAAACGCCTTTAGATAAGGCCAGAGAACGAAATGACGACGGTCATCGTGAAGTTGCAGCTATACTTCAGTCTCCCGGCGAATGGATGGCAGCTGGACATAGCCTTGTCAATAAAGATGGCAGTGAAGACAATGCAACTATAGAGCCGCGCGGTGATCCAGAAATGGCTCCAATATATTTGAAATTATTTTTACCCATGTTTTGTCGCACTTTTCAAGGCACCATGCTCAGCAGTGTACGACGTGCTAGTTTGGGTCTTATCAAAAAAATGGTTCAATATGCACAACCTGCTGTCCTAAAAGGACTTTGTGAAACTCAGCAAGACTTAAGTAATCCCGAAGCAACAGTTCTTATCACTATTAACACAAGTGGCAATTTAGGTACTCTCTTGGTAGAAGTTGTAGCCAGTGTATTGGATAATGAGGTAGGAAAGATAAAACGCACACAATGATAATTTCATTCATTTATGAAAAGGAAAATCAAAAGCTACACAACATACAAGCACTAAACCGTTTCATACATTTTTAATATTTTTAGTTAATACTTCATTTTTTTTAAATTTAAATATAAATCAAACATAACTATATTACTATACTGTATACATATATAGATAAGCTACAGTTGGCCAACACAAAGACCGTATTCATGCAACGGCATGTTAAAGCCCACTCGTACTACGACAGGGCCAGCGGATCCACGCTTTATTGTGCCTTTGGAGCCAAGAACAGATTATAGGGTAACGATCGTTTTCTGTGTTTAGGGTTATAAAATCATAGCTGCATATTATACTATTAATATATTCAAAGACACATTTTTTTGTTTGAAGATCCATTTAAAGAAATTACGTTAAAAATGTAATTTGATGGGAATTTTTATAACATGATGCATTGCATTACGTTAATATATTCACTTTGTTGTTTAAATGGCCAATTAAAAAAACTGCTTGTATTATGCCTGTCGTTTTCGATACCTTTTATAAATACAATACATACATACATATATGTAATCGTTCGTATTATTTCTTTGTCTCCTAACACTGATTAAAATAGAAGTAATTATGTATATCAAATCTTATGGTAAAATTTGATAATCTGCACCTAGAAATTGATGCAATTTAGTTCCTATAGAAGCTATAAATGAAATATGTATATGCTACTACATTGCTATTTCAGCGTAAGTACATAAAAAATAAGAATCCCCTAGAATTATACATATACAGCGTTAAGTCTTATCATTAATACTTGCAAATACATTACAAAGGTGCATAGAAAATTTGCAAATATTTGACTGAAAAAGTGAAAAACCAAAACAGAAACTCTAAAGTCCTATACTAAAGTGAACTACTCTCAGAATCTAAAGTTTGAATACACGTTACAAATTTGAAGTTTAAATAATGGTAATGATCCCATTTTATTTAGCTCCATAAACTATCAGGAACCAAAAACGCGAATATTAAGTTTATCGCAAATGTAACGTCAATACAATATAAAGCCGGATTAAAAGTTAAAACACATCCTAAAAAATGCGGTTATTAGATTCAAATTTACGAATTAAGTTGAAAAAAATTAAACACTTTACTATTTTTTTTTTGGTTTAAACTGACTGTTTATGACCAATTGCAGTGTATTTGGCGTAGATACTACCATATTATCCATTTAAAACTGATATTGCAGATCTTATTGAGAATTTGTTTTTCAAATTCTTACCAGTGAACAGCATTAAAAATTGGCTTTACTTTATTAAATACCAAACATACTCATAAATTTGTTTATTTGGGATGGCAGTTACAGGTTTGGAGAGCTCCTAGATCTCAGAAATTTATTTAGCACTTTATATTATCGCAAACTGGTTTAAAACAAGATATGCTCTTATTGTTATTTACCTCTATGTATGTTCTACATATAATCAAGAAAATTTCTTTTAGATTAACCGGTAAGGATTTGCTTTATATTGGTTTTATTTTTGTTTTTGATTCGTGGTAATTTATGGAGCCAAATATTTATAAAAAATATTTTCTTTCCTTTAAACTTCAAAATTTAAGGATGTATATTATTTAAACTTTATTCTCTGAGTATATGTGTCTTATTTCGTCAGATATTCGTTGATTTTAGCCATACCTTAACTGTGTTTTAATCGTAACAAATGTATTGCATTTAAAACAACACAGATTTAAATATTTTATGTTAAAATTTTTCTTTATTTATTATCTTTCTTGGATGAATGTGATTTGTTCTTAAAGTTTATTTTGATTGCTTGATTTGCTTTTTGTTTAATATAAATTTGTTTTGATTTTCCTTTATAAAGAATTAAAATGTTAATACTCTTTCTTTTAATTTCTTATGCATTTGCGTTTATTTCACAGGACGATGATGATGGACACCTTGTTGTACTTACAATAATTGAAGAACTTATGAGTAAAACTCAAGATGAGTTCTTGGATCATTTTGCCCGATTGGGAGTATTTTCTAAAGTTCAAGCTCTCATTGAACCGGAAAATGAAAATGAAACAGTTAAAACAACGAATGCAACTATTACTACTGTATCAGCGCCAGTTACAACAGATGAACAATCGATAACAGTTGCTGCTGGTGGTTGTGGAGGCACAGTTAGTGGTTCGTCTGGTCAGCCACAGAATCAAACAACAGGTAAATATCTTCAAAAAAATTCTCCCCATATTTTTAAATAAGCATAGCAAAGTTAACAGATTAGATATTTTTAAATTAATGCTTAAGGTAATTGTTGTATTATTTCCCTAAGGTACAACTCTGCATATACATACTTATGTATTTGTAATATTTTGTGTGTGTATTTTATTTTTATTTTCTTATTTGAACACTTTTTTACCATTGAAAATGATGGTGCAGGATTCCCATAGTATTTATCAAGCTTAGCCTTGGTTTGAGTTATGACTTTTTTCGCAAAAAATAATCCTTAATGACCACACGAAATTCACTTTCTTCCATTTTCTCATAAATTCACGCGATAGTCTCATATCAGTAGCTTTCAAACAAAAATTAAATGACGCAGCTTGTTCAAATTTTGAGAGCAGCAGTGTTGTCCTTTCAGTTAAGAGGCTGGAAATTCGAAATGTACTGACTTGTTGACATGCCCTCAATTATGTATATTATGTATTAGGTTGCAATCATATCCAATAAATTTTTAGTTTGACAACGGACATGCTGCACGTTAATTCACACAAGCTTCAAGATTTTCACTATCATAATCATCTTTGTATTTGAGATACCAACTCCGTTTCTATCATAGAATATTTTCTAAAATGGGACCAACAATGCGATTATGCGATTTTAAATAAAGAACATATGTATTTTTAAAATATGAAATCGGTGTGCACATTTGACATTTATAATCCAGCGATACACCAATCATCATACTGCAATCATACTGCTCATTTGACAAATTTTCATTGTTATTTTAACGCTGCGTAAATTTTGTCGTCGTATTCCTCGTCGTCATGTTCCATGTGCTCGGGCAGTTAAGCAGTTATGAAAAAAATTGCGTTACTGGAGCACAGAGAATCCACATTGCTAGTTTCAATAGGAGGCAAAGGAAATTTCGAGACATCAATTTCCAGGCCGAGAGATTTGAACTGGCTGACTAGATCGCCAGATCTAATAGCACCAGGCTTCTTTTTATGCATTTTAAAAATCTCGCGTTTACCGAGAAAGCTAACATTGAAGAATAAATTGCAAATTTGGAGCCGAAAGTGTTGCGAGCAACAATTCATAATGCCGTAAAACGAACGCAATTATGCATCAACTTCAATTTTATATTTTCAAATAAACTTTATATGAAAACATTGCTCGTTTTTCATTTATAATAAAATGGCAACCAGTTCAAATTATGGCATTACTTTTGCACCATTTATTTATTTATTTATTTATTTACATATAAAGTCTATGGATACGTAATCCTTACAGACTATGAAAAACAATGCATAATACATAAAACTTAGATTAAGTATTTAGAAACAAAATAATATTACGTTTTACAATATTACCATTTAGAGAAAAATCAATGTGTTGATAAAATTTATTATAGTTAGCACAAATTCTATTAAAAGGATCAAAATTAGCATAATTAGTCCTGAATACTTGAATAGACAATGGATAAAAATTACGAGTAAGGCGTGATGGAACATTAAAGGATATGTTACTTATAAGAAAGTCAGAACAAACATTACCATTTATTACATTAAGTACAAACATGACATTTAACATTTTTCTGCGACTTTTAAGAGTTGGTAACTTGATTAATGCCAATCTACTAGTGTATGGCGGGAGATTCAGCATATTCCACCCCAGTGGACGCATACAAAACAATAAGAACTGTTTCTGTACAGATTCTATAGTATTGTTATGAACATTATATGAAGGATCCCAAATGATTGAGCCATATTCCAGGATGGGTCTTACCAGAGAAGTATAAAGTTGCTTAGTTATATACGGGTCATCAAATTCTCTAGCCCAACGTTTTATAAAACCTAAAACAGCACGAGCTTTATTTGCGATTGAAGAAATATGTTGAATAAAATTCAATTTGGGATCAAGTAAAATTCCAAGATCTAAGATGGCATCCACTTTGTTCAGCATGTGACCGTTTAAAACATAGTCCACATTAATGTGAGATCTACGAAAGAAACACATGTAGTTACATTTTTTATAATTTAATTGCATAAGGTTAGCATTGCACCAAGCATTAAAAGCATCAAGGTCCTGTTGTAACAGATAATGATCATCATGTTGATTAAAAGTTAAAAATATTTTAACGTCGCCAGCGTACATAAGAATATTAGAATATTTTATAGTGTTTGGCAGGTCATTAATAAACAGAGAAAACAACAATGGTCCAAGATGACTTCCTTGTGGTACGCCAGATATAACATCAATTGGTTTAGACAGTCGCTTCTTGAAAAGAACTTTTTGCTTTCTATTAGTCAAATACGAAAAAATCCATTTTAAGCTATTTTTAGTAAATCCCATCACATCAAGTTTTTTTATAAGAAGCCTGTGGTTGATCTTGTCAAAAGCTTTGCTAAAGTCAGTATAAATAACATCAGTTTTTTTTTTTTTTTTGTTGAATAAATCCTCTATTTACTAACGTGGTTAAATGCAGGAGATTTGTCATAGTTGAACAACCTCTTTTAAAACCGTGCTGGATCGGAGATAGAATTGATGAAACTTGATGGCAAAGATGATCAGTAATTATTTTTTCAAATAATTTTGGTAATGTGCTAAGCTTAGCAATTGCTCTGTAGTTTTCAATATTATTTTTGCATCCAGATTTAAATAGTGGAATAATAAATGATTCCTTCCACAATGTCGGAAAGTAACCAAATCTGATTGAGAGATTGAATAAATTTGTCAAAGGTTTTGTAAAAGCTTCTGCACAATTTAAAAGTAATGAGCTCGGAATCCCGTCGGGACCATATTTGTATGAAAATTTCAGTTTTCTTAAACTATTAAGAACAGTTACTTCGTCCAGAGATGGTATTGAGATACTTGCGTTAATCTGTTCTGAAGAAGTGCACCGTCTTGAATCATCATATGCTACATCAGAATAAGTGGTGGAGAAAAAATCAGCAAAAAGATTACTTATTGTCGGATCATCATCCGATTCATACTCCTTATATTTCATGAGAGAAGGAAAAGATATTGAACGTCAACAAGCCAGGTTTCAGTAAGAACGATGATATTATAGTTACAGGCAAAACTATTGTTAAATAATGAGGACAATTTTGAATTAATTCCACGAACGTTTTGATATATTATAGAGACAGATTCAGTATAACTATTTAGTTTTTTTGAATAACTGACCGTTCCACCGGAAGATTTATAGTACTTCTTTGTTTCTCTCTATAAACATATTCACGCACAACTGTGTTCTCGGGCCAAAAATTAGGATTATTTATACAATTAAACATTTCTTCAGTTACAGTAATTTTAAAACTCGCTATAAATCTTTGTTGAGAATATGCAAATTTATACACTGCAACGTTACAGTTGAACTGAGTTTTAGATTTAATATAAAATTCGACATCTTCCACAGTAGTTTCGGGAGCTAAGCGAGAAACAAACACAGTTTTATTTTTATTTGGAGGAATAGCTCTTAATGGTTTTGGTGCAATTTGAGATGTTTTTATGACTTGGTTCGAGGAATTTGAAGTTGAAGCTATGTTTGGTGAGGGATTTAAATTGACTGAAACAGAGCTATTGAGATTATGTAAATTTGCTGAATTAGGAGGTATAGGTGATGGCAAGGTAGATGTCATGGTAGATGGCAGAAAAATCAGATGATAGTTCAGATGAATTTACAGGGCCATTTTCGGATATCACCGGACGAACAAATGATGGGGTAGAATGTTTGGATGAAGATTCTGTTAACAATTTATTGGGTACAGCAGTAGCATTAATTTGAGTTGCAGCAGGTGAAGATGGCTTATTTTTTCTTGGACAGCAAGGACTTTTCTCAAGAAGTTCTTTATATTTCGTAAATTTATTAAAAAGGTTATTAAAATCGTTAATCATATCGTTGAACTGCGCGCGAGTGTTTCTAAAAAATGAATAAAATTCAATATCAAAAGCCAAACATTTTTTGCAGCACCAGCGAAGACCATTTTCATCACGCATAATCGCATAAACGCATGTTTGGATATGCGTATACATATATGTATGTACATATGCCTTTTTTAAGTCATAAATCAAGATACTAGACAAATATAGGAGGCCGCTTATGAACCAAGTTTGATGATTTTCAATAACAAAATTTTTATAATAAAAATGACTAGACAGCGCCCTCCGTTCTATGGCTTATGCGAGTCGATAAAAATATTATTCTCTCATAATTTCATATTGACTCACGTCTAACTACTAGACGTTTGAAATAGGTATATAAAAAGGCTTCTTGGGATGACCTCAATGAGTTATTTCGGCATTTGAGTTGGACACTATTTTTTTTAATAATAATGTAAATACAAAAATTACATTCCTTCGAAGCAAATCCTGATTAGTCCTGGAACGAAATCCTGGTTTAATCAGGCATGCAAGAGTACCGTCAGATTTAGAAAGAAGCTTTTAGTATTTGCGGTAACAGCGAAAAAAGCAGATACTGTTTGGCGAGATCTGTGTATGCCAAGGTACTTCGGCGCGAGGAAACTTTGTATGAGCAGTGCCTTCGTGCTGTAGATCTTGCCGCCCCATGGACACTCGTTAAAAGGCTAAAAGATAATGCTAATTCTACAAATTCCGAGTCTTTTAAAGGATGGCCAAATATTCACTGATCGGGTTGATAAAGCTAACCTTCTGGCTGATTTAGTTGTAAGTCATTTGCCGGAAATAAATCAACCCACTACCCGAGCTCGAAAGAGTATCTGTAACTATGTCAAAAATATTTCTTCATGTACGTGCAATTAAAAGGGGTTTAACGGATCTCAAATAAATAAGTCTCTTGTATCGAACTGAACAGCGGTACACCTGTTCCAATAAGGTTCAATTAAACGTACCATAACCATGCAAAACAGATGTTTGAACCAAACTTATGGGCAACACTGTATTTGATTATAGTTGATTCGCCATAAAACCATAACAATAACCATAGAAACCAATTGAATTTTGATTTTTTAACGTATGTAACCATAAACAACTGTTTGCTGATTATACTTACATCAGTGATGGGAAATGAGATTTGAATTTCGGTATCAAAAAATAATTTTTTGTGTACTTTTTTGATCCCAAGATTATCAAAAATTATTATTTTTTAATTAAAATTTTATTGACAAAATTATATAAAATTCTTTTTCAAAGAAATAAAAAAGGAACACAAAGCATACACATGTGTACATACAGTGCCGAACTTATAAGGCCCAACTATAATGTGCTTAACCAAACTTAAGCTAGTGTCAAAATTCAACGAAAAGCATGTCAAATGCTTAAGTAAATTACTGAAGACTTTTAGGTGGCTATATTGTACTTATTAAACTTAAAAACTTTTTACACTTAGTTGCAAACATTTGTACTTTTAGAAAACTATTTTCGTTTTTATTTCTTTAAAATGTAATATTTTTGACGAAATCTCATTAAATTTGTAAAAGTTATAAATATATTACCATAAGCAAGTAAATCCATGTTTATCTTTTATTTATTTATAAAGTAAACGAAAACTAAAATAAAAAAAAGTACTAAAAAAGCAACAGTGGTTGCATCTTTTAATTGTAAACAATTATTTATTTTATTATTGGAAAATTATTATTTATTTATTTATTGGAAAATTTTTAAAAATGGATAGAAAACTGAAATTTCTGAAGACAGTCAAGTTAATGAATTGTGCATTTGATGGAATATGTGTTCTTCAAGAAATAAGAGAGACGATGAAGAAAAGAAAACGCTCCTGCTCAGTACGGGAAATAAATAGAGACAGAAAAAAAAAATGTTTTCTTGACGAGTCATTTGCTTAAGCAAGAGCGAAATTGAACGCACTTTCCTTAAGCAAATGACACTTGACGAAACTTGACGAAAAGTTACTTAAGTACATTATAGTTGTATACATTTGATTGTGTGTATTCGCACATTTGCTTAAGTTGCATTAAGCACATTATAGTTAGGCCTATACACGATAATCCGAATTGTAAAACGACTTCTTTCCATAATCTCTAATCTCTGCATATGATTTGTAATTCAAGGATGATTTTGTGCTCAGATTCTGTTGTTTCCTTTTTTTTTGTTAGCCATTTTCAGCAAAATTGGTAATTATTATGAAAATTAAAAAAAATACATTTAAAGTTTTAAAAACATAAACTGGTAAATAAAAGAAGAATACATGGCATTTTCTGAAGAAAAAAAGTGGCCTGATCGATAAAATTTTAATAATCTGGTTAAGTGTGCCAATAATTTTGTTCGACGGAATTAAATTGCAATGAGCATTATTAGTAAATACCAACATAAACAAATATTTGTGTACTTTTTTTACTAAAAAAATCATCGTACTTTAGAGGAATACAAATATTTATAATATGAGATCAGCAGTAATAATATATGAATATACATATAATATAAATTTTTTTTAATTAGCTTATTAGAAATGTTGAAGTTATAACAAGAAGAGTTATTAGACTTTAATAAATCTATTGCCTGGATAAGAATTGATACTGTTGGAATATGAAGCCTTTTGAGATTTTGGTAGGAGAAAATCCTTTCAGAGGAGTGAGGTATGGACACATGTATTCATCTAGCGCGTTTTTAGTTTTAGCCACCGTAGGCCAGAAACTGCATATCGATGCCTCCGAACAATAGTATGCTAAGTCTGAAAAGTGAGTTTTTCAGGAGAAGCTCTCAAATTTTACAGGCTCTATCTCGGGAGTGGTATGAGATAGAGTTTTGAGTCTTTCACTGATTTTAACGAAATTTAAATATACCTTTGCTGGCATTTCTAAATTTAAAATTTTTCTAGCAGACCATAGCTAAAAACGACTAAGAATACTTTAGCATGGACAAACATTTCTTAAGTAGTCGGCTAAGTCGACTTAGCATGTTTTGTTACGGACCTTTATACTCTGATTAGTCGTCTAAGTATACATAGCATGTTCTGGTTTGGAGCAAAATTGTGTTTAATTTTGTTTTCTTTATACTGAGACGAAGTAAGATTTAAATATTTAATTAAAAAAAAACAAACAATTTATAATAGTTTTTTTAAATTTTTATTGATAAGACAAAGGGTAAAATAATTCATTCAGTTCAATTTTCTCATAATTTTCTAAAATTGTGTTTGTAAGCAAAAGTTAAATTAACATATATTTGAAATGAAAATGAGTTAAGTAATGGCCGGTCAAAGATAAGTTCAAATAAAAGTTCCATAAAACATAAACACATACGTATTTTAATTTATAAAAAAATCAAATTAATTAATTCACGAGGTGACCTCGAGCCTAATTAATTTTAAGCAACTTGGGATAAAATGATATTCCATGTGATATATCACGTACCAACTGAGGTGTCACCAAATCGTCAACCAATTGAAATAATAATGATATTTTATAAACGCGAGAACTAATGTCTTCTTAAATTTCTTACCTTTATTTTCCTCATTGTTACTTAGCATGGTCTCCGTAGTTATTAATTCTCCTTTTTAGAAGAGAAAACAGCTTAATAACATAATATAAAACTAAATATAAATAAATAATACCTTTTGACATATTTTGTGCCAATTTCAGCTTTTTCCGCGCACTTGAACTCATATTATTTGTAAAAAATGTACAAATTTTCATTCTTTCTCAGTCGACGATTTTTTCCAAACTATAGTATGCTATGTATACTTACACGCACAAACTACTTTTTGAAGTTCGGGGAAAAGCATGCTAAGTGTAATTAGAAACACTAAAAATAAAATAACGACAATGCCAAGTATACATAGCGAACACGTCATAAAAAAAAAACTCCGTGCTGTAGTATGCTAAGTCTACTTAGCATCCGAAATAATTCAAGAAGTTTCAAGCCGAAATATGCTAAGTGTACCGATGATTTCCAAAATTTCAGAGAATTTAGGGACCGTTGAATCTTAAAACGTTAAGAACTTGAAAACATGCTAAGTCGACTTAGCATACTATTGTTTGGAGGCGTCGATATACCATATTTTCTGTTGTTAATGGTTTCAGTTCTTCCCTGTCATAAGTTAATATTTTTAAAATTTTGCTTTTCGCCGGGAAACATTTTAATTAAATGCTGTTGCTTTTACCATATAAAACATTTTAAGTGGAAAACTAAATCAAACTAAAATTTTATTGTCAAAGTCCACTTTTGCCGTTAGAACAAAAAAGAGTACCATCGTACCATCAATGTTATACGTATTTTTTGTTTTGTTTTGAAATGGAAACATAAACAGGTGTTAATGGTTATAGCAATGGTTATGGCTATGGCGTTATGGTATGGCACGTCTTATTGAACCTTTAGCCAACCTTTTGAGTACCCTGTACCGTGCTGGTGAGTTTTCAATGTGCCGGAAGGTTGCTAATATAACGTCAATCTACAAAAAGGGAGAAGAAGCTTATCGGTAGTATTGTAGCCAACACTACTGGCTCATTGGAATATCGACGCAACATGGGGTTTGTTTTACAGCTTTTTCGTTACTGCAGTGGAATATGCTCTGATGAGATCCTGGAAATTTTTCCCTTTGCGAACAACACGTTCTATATTAAGAGCGCATACATTTGTGGTCAATGCAATCGTGAATAGCACTATGCATTACAGAAAAATTCGTTCGTTAGTCGAACTGCTCGCATGTGTGCAGATGTCTCTCCTATCACTTTAAGCGCGGAGAAGTCGAATGTCCACAAACACTACTCCCCCTATCCTCCCTACCAGAATCTATTTATCTAGTATCGACACAATGCATTGAATGAGTAGGAGCTATCCCTAAAGTACTGAAAATTAACAGATTACTCTTCCATTTAGGCTGAAGAGACAGGACTCATTCAAGCCGAAAAGTTATCGTTAAATTGACTTCTGTTATTGTTAGGACCTAGATTGTATGTATGTCAACGCTACGTCTCCGTTTACAGTACTAATTCTAGTTTTAAAATTTTTGATTCACATACGGTGAAATTCAAGTTTTGTAATTTTTTTTTTTTTGGTATGCAAATCTCATTGTGAGTAAAGTTCGAATAAGAAAACAAAAAAATTTGGAACGATTTTCCGTCATCCCACGTCAAATTTGGTTTATGAACAGACCGGTTTCGGCTTTGTGCCATCTTCAGTGTTCTCGAATACTAAATCGTTTTTCTCGCTGTACGTTGTCTTTTGTATGGTTCGTTTTTTCTTTCTTTGCCCCTTTGTGTTTCTCTCTCTCGTCCTTGTATGTCTATGTGTCTCTCATTCTCTCCCTCTCTCTACCTGCTACCTGTTCCTCTCATTTTTCTATATACCATGTCTGTGCTCCCTGTCTTTATAGCGCGGCGATTATTTAATAGGTGTATTATCTGTATGCAGGTAGTAATCTATGATTGTGCGTTTTTGGATTGGTCTTTTGTCTTGTACATCTGTTGTTATATTGTTCGGTTCCGTTAAATTATTGTTCTCTTTTGTGTAAAAATATTTTAATGGTTCAAATATTATGTCCGAGGCAGTGTTTATTTGTTCATTTATTATTCTCCCGTCAAAAGTTTTCTGTTTGTATATTTCCATGTTTTCTAATACGTCCAATCGCCGTCCTTTATGCTGTATGTGTAACAGTTTAACCGTTTTTCTAATATGCGCTGGTGTACATTTTTTGTTGAATATGTGGTTCGCAAAACCAATTTCGGGGTTACATTCTATGCGAGATACGTAGATGATATTATATGTATACTGGAAGGAAATAAAGAGGAACAAATTCTGGATCTACTGAACAAACAACACAAAAACATAAAATTCACAATGGAAGTAGAAGAAGGCAATAGCATAAATTATCTAGACTTAACAATTCGGGCAAACAAGAGCTTAAATAGGATCGAATACGAAATATACAGGAAACCAACTGCTACAGACACAATAATACACAATTCATCAAACCATCCTCAACAACACAAAAACGCGGCAATTAGACAATTAGTAACGAGACTTGAACGAATACCACTAACGCGGGAGGCATATAGAAAGGAGTTGAAAATAATTTATAGCATAGCGGAAAACAATGGGTATAGGAAAAAATTGGTAGACAAAATCAGAAGAGATATCAAAACAAGTGGGGAACGGAACAAAGAACAGGAGCAGGAGAAGAAAGCTTGGGCTACTTTAACATATATGGGCACATCAACATACAAACTTGCTAAATTTTTTAGAAAGCACAACATTAACACAGCATTCCGAACAAATAACAATTTGGGTAGAATACTCCAAGACAGCACAAACGAGACAGACTGCCTGGATAAACAAGGAGTATACAAATTAACTTGCACATGCCAACACAGTTACATCGGACAAACGGGACGAAAGATAAAAACCAGATTTCGGGAAGATATGAGAGACTACAACAAAAAAATGAGAGAACCAGGAACAACACCAGAATCGAATTTTGCGAACCACATATTCAACAAAAAATGTACACCAGCGCATATTAGAAAAACGGTTAAACTGTTACACATACAGCATAAAGGACGGCGGTTGAACGTATTAGAAAACATGGAAATATACAAACAGAAAACTTTTGACGGGAGAATAATAAATGAACAAATAAACACTGCCTCGGACATAATATTTGAACCATTAAAATATTTTTACACAAAAGAGAACAATAATTTAACGGAACCGAACAATATAACAACAGATGTACAAGACAAAAGACCAATCCAAAAACGCACAATCATAGATTACTACCTGCATACAGATAATACACCTATTAAATAATCGCCGCGCTATAAAGACAGGGAGCACAGACATGGTATATAGAAAAATGAGAGGAACAGGTAGCAGGTAGAGAGAGGGAGAGAATGAGAGACACATAGACATACAAGGACGAGAGAGAGAAACACAAAGGGGCAAAGAAAGAAAAAACGAACCATACAAAAGACAACGTACAGCGAGAAAAACGATTTAGTATTCGAGAACACTGAAGATGGCACAAAGCCGAAACCGGTCTGTTCATAAACCAAATTTGACGTGGGATGACGGAAAATCGTTCCAAATTCAAACAAACCCCGTCGGAAGAATATCACAAAAAACAAAAAAATGAAAGTATACACAACTTCGTGCTACTCTCTATTCTTTTATCTACTATAAACTCAAAAATTGCAGAAACTTAAATTAATCGAGCGGAGAGGCACTAATAACATCTCCAGTAAAAACAACGACAACAGTCTTTCCAACTGTGGCCAAGAATATAAAAATGTGTAATTGGTACTTACTTTTCGGCATATAAAATTGCCGCAGGTGTATCTAAGCATGTGTAAATGTGAATTGAGTAAAATTCTTTTGTAACACGTATGCACTTTTGTACCGCTTAAAAATATTAATTATAAAAAAACTGAGTGTACATTGCAAAGTTCTTCAATACAACTCAATTCTAAACCCAATATGGTGCTATGGGATTCACCTATGCGGTACAGACTCATTCAAAACTAGAGAAAAGTTAAAGGCGAAAATAAAATCGTCGCTACGATCACTATTATGTAACAAACTCGCATATGATCTAACCGTCTCATTGATTAAAACTGTTTTTCAAAATCCTATAACATTTACAACAAAATATTCAAAAATAAACAGAAATAATTTTAGAGTTATTTTTAGTTCAATTTATGTTGATGATACAAAAGAAGAAAAGAAAAATAAGTTGTTTCATCCTTCATAAAACATTTGTGTTTGTTTCAGATGATTCTATGGAAGATGCAAAAGAAATAATTCAATGTAAAGCCTATCATTGGCATGAGTGGAGCATTTGTAGAGGACGTGATTGTTTATATGTATGGTCTGATTCAGCTGCGTTGGAGTTATCAAATGGTTCGAATGGCTGGTTTCGTTTTATACTCGATGGTAAACTAGCTACTATGTACTCGAGTGGTAGTCCAGAAAATGGGAACGATAGCTCAGGTATGTAATAATTGCGTGTTCATAGCAAAGATTACGAACAATTCAATAAATAAAGTTTCGTTTCAAAAAATATGAAGATAATCATTTAATGCAATGATTGGTGCAACATTTCCCATCCCATTGTTTGTCATAAGTATTGATAATTTATTTATTATTTGTTCGTATGTATACCTATTAAGAAATCTATCGTCCCAAAAAAGACTAGCTTCGAAATGATTCAGTTACTAATTGGTCTATAATTACAATTTGATTATGTGCTTTAATATAAATATATTTGTATTGTTTTCTATTCTAAATGGATTTTTAGTACGTGTGATATTTTGTTAACATATTTGCGACAGAGTTAAATAACAGTGAAATAATGAAAGTATTGTAATAAATAATATAACAAATATAACACATACTATATATAACATATAGTATTTTTGAATGGGTTTTGCATTTTATGTTTTCAAGTATATATTCGGTTTGATTGGTTTAGTGTATGCTTAACTTATTTACCTTTTGTTCCTTCCTAATTATTTTTATTGATTAAATTTACCTTTTTCTGTGCAATACCTCTATCTTTATTATATCTTAGGGAGGGGACGTGGCATGGACTCATCCAATAGTGAAGGTGAGATCTGTTTTTGGTTTTCATTATTTTTATTTTTTATTATATATTTTTTTAAATGTTTAACACTTTTGTTCAAATTGTATGTTTATAAAAATATCTATGATTAACAATTAAAAGGCTTATGTTAACACACAGTGTAGTTCAGCTATTGTAACTAAAACTAAAAATTAAAAAATTGTATATATTAATTTTCACTGAATAAGAATATATTCTTGTGCAACACTACAACATGCAAATTATTTCATGAACTACAATTGATGTTTGGTTGTGTAGAAGAGAAGCTAGCACGCGGAATTTTTTATATTCGATGAAACATGGGACATTAAATTTGTAAATTTTTGTTTGATTAATTAAATATTTAATAATACGGCTTAAGAATGAAACAAAATTTTAAAAATTGGCCTAAATATAAAAAAAACCAGTTGGCAGAACACAATTTCATATCATCGAAATATTTAATATTTCCAATACTTAATATTTCCGGTACTTCGTATGTTTTATGAAAATTTATTTAGTATACTAAACTGTTCTTTAATTGAGAATAATATAAAATCAATCTGTTTCTAAAATTTCGAAAACTCGAAAATTCTCGAAATCTTGCATTTGAGAACTATTGGAAATGTAACGATAAATACAGTTACTGAAAAGACAAAACATAAACAAGGGAGTTAAATGAATTTAAAACTGTCCAGGCAGAAATTGCGACTTTTCTAAAAAAGAAAATATGTATCACCACTACACCGTAAATACATACATAAATATGATTTTAATTTTCCAATACCGCGTTAATAGTAGTCCTTAACCACTACAACACTATAAACACCTTAAACACACAAATTCGACGCTAGTTTGAAAATGGCATAAATAAATAATTTCATTGCTTATATACAATTCGGCCGATAATCTAGTTCGATTCGATTTGCTAACAAATAAAAAAAAAATAGCTTTAAAACTGCTTAACATATTGTGGATATATATTACGTTATACTCCCGACTTATTCGCAAATAAAATTATTGCAAATACAAAAACTTACGGTGAATTAACTTTTTATTTGCAAATAACAAACTCAAGAAAACAATTCCTGATTAACGTCATACATATCAGCAAATAAGGTTTAAAACGTTGACAATTATTTTAACGTTCTTAGTGTTTTTGTTAACGTGTTAGCAAAAATTAATTGAAAATTAATATGTTTGAAATGAAAATTAAAGTGGTAATTTTCACTTTCTTTTAACCACTAACTTTTTTGATCACACATATGAAAGAGCTTCGTGCCCAAAATTTGCGAGAAAAAAATTTTATGGCATGAGGCAACCGATATGCCGACATCCTCTGAAACTTCTCTTTTTCATCGGTTCTTGATATGCTGGAGCTTTCTGTCTGAGCGACGCCATTCACATCTTTTCGACCTTCTTTGAATCTAGAGAATTTAATTGGCAACATAATCGTACTTTGTGATGTACAAAAACGATTACAATTTGTTAAATATGTAAAAAAATAAAAATAAGTAAAATGAAAAATATGTATGTATGTATGTAAAACAATTAATTATTTAAAAATATGAGTTGCTATCGTGATAGCAAAGTATATAAATTTTTCTATGAAATCAAAACAATAAAATAGTTGTGAGAAAAGTGTTATTCGCATGAAGAATCAAGTTTTCTTATTTTTCTTTTAAAAAGTTTATATTTATATTTCATCTATAGCATTTTATTGATTCAACTATAGAATTTATTAATTTTTCCATTATATGAAAAAAAATAAACTTTTACTAATAGCCAATACTTCTAGTTCTAATTTAATATGCAACATGAATCTTTATGTAATTTGAGATAAAAATAATTTTTTGATTGCATACACTTACAATAGGTTTAAAGTAAATTTACAAGATTTATCAAATTAAAAAATGTTATTCGTTGTTTGTTGTTGGTACTGATGATTTGGTTAGCGCCAATGAAATACGAGCATATACCTAGCTAAGCCAACAACAAACAATAAAATATTAAGTAAATTTACAAGGTTTTCACATAATAATTGTTTTTGCCTAATAATTTATTTTTAAAGATGTTGCAAATTTTTTTGAATACGCCCGTCAAAATTTACTCGAAAAAAACAACGCGTACAAAAATCATAACGAAAATTCAAAGGATGTCATTCGATTACTTCAAGAAGGCGATACCAAATACAAATTTCTATCATAAAGTTACTGGAAAAAATGTATTGTTTGTTGTGTCTTCATATGCCGACATTTCATTGGTTGCTAAAACCAAATCATCAGTGAAGTTTAAGCAGTTTGAAAACATTCAACCTCGGATGTTTATGCCACATAAGTCAAATACAATATGAGAATTTCAATATTGCATATGAATTACAACAAATACATAATCATAGTAGGTTTAGAATGTTTCTATACAAACCAACACAACAAACAATTTACTCAACGTGAGTCTATTTTATTTTTCTCTCATATTCTCATATTGTATTTGATTTATGTGGCATAAACATCCGAGGTTGAATGTTTTCAAACTGCTTAAACTTCACTGATGATTTGGTTTTAGCAACCAATGAAATGTCGGCATATGAAGAGCTAAAGCCACAACAAACTTTTGATTTTTCTATGCATTTTGCAAAAAGCTCTAATTGTTTCTAACGATTAGTTGGGGAGAATATCCCAAATAATAAATTTCAATATTGGGTATAAAAATACTAGATTATTTTATTACTTAAAAAGTTGTCAAACACACATAATAACAATGAATTGCGAAAAAACTACCGCGCTGCTATATTTTAACATACCGACAGTAAATCACTTTCCTGTCTTTCATAACCCCCTATCACTTGTGTTCATTTCATCTTTAACAGGCTTCAACACTGCGTAATGCTCAAAGTACATCGCAACTTTTTGCATTCTCGTTGACAAGTGCGCTAGAATTTACAGCGATTTCTATATTTTAGTTTTTATTAAAAATTATTACAAATTAATATTTTTATACAATTTACGTAATTTCTTTTTATGGTGTAGATGGTTGATATATATATGTAGGTGACTGTTCCCACTACGTAAAGAGCAATCAAGTAGAATCGAAAGATCCCGTGTTGACAAATATTCGCCAAATATTTGACAAATATGAAACTAAATCCAAATGTCATGAAATAGGCGAATATTCGGGATTATTATTGCAAAAAAGGAGTTATCTAAAGCATTTGGTTTTAGCATTCGTGCGTTACGTTTTTCCGAGTTCTGCCAATCATATACTTATGTTCTGCCGCATATGTTTTAATGCAAGTTAAATTTCTCTCTTGTTCCTTTGAAGCATTGGCCAGCCATTATTACGTAAGTCATTGTTGATAGAAAGTTTACCCGACAGCCTTGCATATGCGTTGTTGACAACAATCAACTACTCTATTCTCTGAGATCTGGAAAATGAAAATGGCCACTTACCACCGACAACAGTTTCGAAAACGTCCAATTTTGTGGTCGGATTGACGTAACATCGACAATAACACACACAATGAGGGCGATTGTCTCATGTTTAATTCGTTACATGTAAATACTAATAATTAAATTAGTTTGTATTAACATAGTATTTAAATGTTATTTCTCCATTTAAATTAAAAGAAAAAATTATCCTTTTTGTATAAAAAATAGTTTTCATGGAAACAGCATAAGAGTTAAATTTCTTTAAGCTTTCCTGTATCGAACAATATTGTAATTGAAGAAATCTCTTCAATTTCTTGATGACCAATTAATGCAGTTTAATTTAAAATATATTTGTAATTGAAATTATCTCTTGCAAAGTATTATTAAAATAGTACTCTTGCTTAATTGTAATATATATTTATTAATATATTTTTAGAAAATCGAGGCGAGTTCTTGGAAAAGCTGTTACGCGCACGCTCAGCTGTACGTCCCGGTGCACCATCACAGCCCATTTTACCAACGGTTAGCGTATTGCGTCTTGTTGTTGGGAATTGGGTATTGCAATCCCAAAAACCAAATCAATTACAAATTCACAACACCGAAGGTCATCAGGTAACAATACTGCAAGATGATTTGGCCGGTTTTATATTTGAAAGTAATCGGGGCACAAAGCACACATTTACAGCAGAAACAACTTTGGGGCCAGATTTCGCAACGGGATGGTCGACAAATAAGAAGAAGAAAATTAAAACAAAAACTGAAGTTCAAAAAACTCAGGTAAAAAATATGGCTCGTGATATTTACAACAAATACTTTAAGGCTGCACAAGCAGTTCCACGGGGAGCTGTGGCCAAGTTAACTAGCATAGTAAAAAGAATTGAAATTGCTCTGGAAGAGCAGCGCTTGCCTGGTCAGACCGTTTGGCAAGATAAATTACGCGATGCTTTAAATGAATTGTCACAACTTTTAGATGAGGATGGGGTTGTGAGTGCTTATGAAATGCATTCGTCCGGTTTAGTACAAGCGTTGGTAGCTGTACTTTCTAAGAACTACTGGGACAATGGTTTATCTCGAAGTAAAATGAATAAATTACAAAAACAACGTGTTGCTATATTTAAACAATGTATTCTTGAACGTAACGACTTGAACACAAAAACTAATAACACCGCTTCCATTTTGGTGCAGAAGTTAGTTGCGGTTTTAGAAAGTACAGAGAAACTTCCTGTATTTCTGTATGATGCCCCCGGTCCTGGCTATGGCTTACAAATACTTACAAAACGTTTGCGTTTTCGTTTGGAGCGGGCAGCTTGTGAAACTACACTTTTTGATCGCACAGGCAGAACACTAAAAATGGAACCATTAGCCACTGTTGGTCAGTTATCAAAATATTTGCTAAAAATGGTTGCCAAACAGTGGTATGATATGGATCGTAACACATTTTTGTATTTGAAAAAATTACGGGAGCACAAACAAGGCATGGTATTTAAACACCACTTTGATTTCGATGAAGATGGCTTAATTTATTATATTGGATCGAATGGCAAAACATGCGAATGGGTTAATCCTGCCCAATATGGTCTTGTTCAGATCACAAGCTCTGAAGGAAAAACTTTACCCTATGGCAAGTTGGAAGATATTCTTTCTCGTGACAGTATATCTGTAAATTGTCACACGAAGGATAATAAGAAAGCTTGGTTCGCCATTGACTTGGGCGTTTACGTTATACCAAACGCTTATACATTACGGCATGCACGGGGTTATGGGCGTTCGGCCCTGCGTAATTGGATGTTGCAAGGGTCTAAGGATGGTGTAAACTGGACCACTTTAGTAACACATGCTGATGACAAGAGCCTTGTAGAACCAGGTAGTACATCTACTTGGCCAATAGTGTGCGCACCTGATGAAAATCAGGGTTTCCGGCATATACGCATTCAACAAAATGGACGTAATGCATCTGGTCAGACACATTATTTGAGCCTAAGTGGTTTTGAAATTTACGGTCGCATAGTAAGCGTATGTGATGATATTGGCAAAGGTTCAAAGGAAGCGGAGGCGAAAATACGTCGTGAAAGAAGACAAATTAGAGCTCAGTTGAAGCATATAACCACGGGAGCTAGAGTAGTGCGCGGTGTGGATTGGCGTTGGGATGATCAGGATGGTTGTTGCGAAGGTACCGTTACCGGTGAAATACATAATGGGTGGATTGATGTAAAATGGGACCATGGTGTACGCAACTCATATCGTATGGGAGCCGAAGGAAAATACGATTTAAAACTTGCAAATAGTGAAAATATTTCAATGTTTGAAGGTGGATCAGCAATAGCACCTAATACAACCACTAGTACCACTAAGAAAGGCATCTCATTAAATTCAAGAAAATCTAGTTCAACACCTTCGCTTCCAGAGGCAACTGAAATCAACCGGAACTCCGAAGGTCCCCCAGATCAAGCTGCATCGGCTGATAATTTAGCATGGAAGCAAACAGTAGAAGCTATAACTGAAGATGTGTTTTCATCGGTCAAGTCCCAAATGCTGGCTGGTGGATCTGGGTCAGGTATTACAAGTGAAGAAAATCAAGGAAGTCAAGTTAAAAGCAATTTACTAAGTGCAGGTGGAGTGTCAGTGGGCAATGCCTCAACTTTGCTTAGAGAGCGTGACAACATAACAGATCTTTCAACAATAAACAATTCAATGCAAGCTATCAATGCAAATGTTGCATCAGACCTAGCCACTATTACAGAAAATTTGGCTTTGAGCGACAATCCGCCAATAAGTGGTATTGCTACTATCAACACTGCCTCAACAGGATTTGGAAGTTCTAATGCGAACAGTAAGAATGCTTTGGCTGCAATATTTGGTAATGTCAACTCATCAAGTCCCAGTACTGCTCTGGCTTCAACATCATCTTCATGTGAAGCCAATAATAAAATGAACGCCAACAATTCGGCGGCTAGTGGAAATATTGGCAAAGGTCTTTTAGTTAATTTGCGATCTGGCTCGTCAGCTAGCCAACGTGTTTCACAATTCTCGTCTGAAGCTCTTGAGATGATAGATAAAATGCGTGATGGTGTAGATATGTTACGGAACAATACAAACAATATTTTGGCATCCGATATTTTGTCGTTACCGGGTACTAATTTACTTGCAGCAGCTTGTGTTAAGTCTACTAGTACTAGAACAACTGATATAAGTGACAATATGAGCAATCTTAGCGTTGAGTGTCCTGGTAGTGGAAATATCACCATTGGCAATGAAACTACTGTTGTTATGGAAAAGAATTGTGGTGTAGCTGAAAGCGGCATTTATAACGAGCAATCAGCTGCCGTTACTGATGGTGTAAACGTTAATGATTCACAATCATCGGCCCAAACTGGCGGGAATAATGAGAATGTAGTATCTGTTTCGGTTTCAAATCAAATGAGTGTCAGTGTTCCAAATTTAACTACAACTTCGGCTTCAGAAAGTCAGTCGCAGTCGGAAACATCCACCCATACCGGTTTGTTGGAAACATTTGCTGCTATGGCACGACGTCGTACATCCCAAGGAACAAATTTACAAAACAATCAAATTATGAATTCTACAAATGCAAACTCGAATGAACGAAATAATCAAAATTCTGGTGGGGGTTCCAATTCTTTCTTCCCTCGCGGTCCAAATTCAGTAACCAGTTTAGTGAAACTCGCTCTTTCTTCAAATTTCCACTCTGGACTTCTCAGCACTGCTCAGAGTTATCCAAGTTTGTCGTCAAATAATGCAGCAAATACGGCAGGATCTAATGCAAACTCTGGTACAGGTAATACATCGTCAGGTCAACAAGGTCAAGCTTCTATAAATCCTGCGCTAACCATGAGTCTCACTTCAACTTCTAGTGATAGCGAACAAGTATCTTTAGAAGATTTTCTTGAAACCTGTCGTGCTCCAGCATTGCTAGGAGACATGGACGATGACGACGATATGGACGAAGATAATGATGATGAAGAAAATGAAGATGAATACGAAGAGGTTGGAAATACACTTTTACAAGTAATGGTATCACGTAATCTGTTGACTTTTATGGATGATGAAACATTTGAAAATCGTTTGGCTGGTGTCACTAAACGTAAATCTTGGGATGATGAATTCGTTTTGAAACGCCAATTTTCCGCTTTGATACCAGCATTTGATCCCAGACCAGGCCGTACAAATGTCAATCAAACGTCAGAGCTAGAAATACCAGCTCCCGGAACTAGTGCTGAAACAAGTCGCGCATGTGATCAAGAACCAATTCAGCAACCAATTTTAGCTCTCTCTCTGCGTGGGCCTGGAATTGGTGGTGTTCCCGATGTAGAAATTGAATTGAGCAATAATGATTGGACCATTTTCCGTGCTGTCCAAGAACTTTTACAAGCTTCTCAATTGAGTAAGGCGGACAAGTTCCGCAAAGCTTGGGAACCTACATACACCATTGTGTATCGTGAGCTACAGTCCACCCATGACCAAGATACCGCTGATGCAGATGAGGGCAACAACACACCGGTTATATCCTCTAAAAGTGGTGCATCCACATTATCGCCTAATACCCCAGTACGTGGTGAATTCATTACATCAGAAAATGTTAATTGCACTGTAGAGGATGTTTTACAACTGTTGAGTCAATTAAATACTCTAAATCAAACAATTAAAGAAGCCGATGAAACAAACGAAAGTATAAATAACAGCAACAATACAATCCTACCAGTTGAAATTTTCATGAGTAAAAAAATCACAAATAAACTGCAGCAACAGATTCAGGATCCTTTAGTGTTATCCAGCAACTCCTTGCCAATTTGGTGTGAAGATCTCAACCAGGCGTGTCCGTTCTTGTTTCCTTTTGAAACAAGACAACTTTACTTTAATTGCACTGCATTCGGAGCTTCCCGTAGCATTGTTTGCTTACAGTCTCAAAGGGATGCAACGCTCGAGAGACAACGAATGCCAGGCTTAAGCCCGCGTCGTGACGATCAGCACGAATTTCGGGTAGGAAGACTCAAACATGAGAGAGTCAAAGTTCCTCGCGATGAAAACTTGTTAGAATGGGCCATGCAAGTTATGAAAGTGCATTGCAATCGTAAATCTGTTCTAGAAGTTGGGTTTATGGGAGAAGAAGGTACAGGACTTGGGCCAACTTTAGAATTTTTCGCTCTTGTAAGTTAAAAAATTAGTATTTTCCAAATTTGCAAAATGATAACTGAGAATTGTGTGTGTTTTTAGGTGGCTTCTGAATTACAACGATCGGACTTGTGTATGTGGTTGTGTGATGATGATCCAACACAGAGAAGCGAGTTAATTGAAAAGGTTGAAGAGAGAAACGAAAAATCATCAAAATCGTTTAAGGAACCCAACAAACCCATAGGATACTATGTAAATCGGCGAGAAAGCGGTCTCTTCCCAGCTCCATTGCCTCAGGATTCTGTAGTGTGTGAAAATACATCTAAACACTTTTGGTTTTTAGGAGTATTCATTGCAAAAGTTTTACAAGATATGCGACTTGTGGACTTGCCTTTGTCAGACTCTTTTCTTCAGTTGTTGTGTCACAACAAAATCTTGTCGAGTTCCACTCCAAATAAATGTTCAAATACAGCTTCAGACGATTTAATGGCATCTTCGGTTATATCTGAAGATTCGGAATTAGCAGACACCTGCTCAAAGTTACTTGGTACAGATTACCGTTCAGAGACCAGGTGGTACGACGGAATTTTATCCTACGAAAATCTTGCCGAAATTGATCCTATACGCTACGAATTTATTAAAGACTTGCAAGATCTTCTAGCTCGCAAACAAGCCATTGAGGCAGATTTGAGTCTAACAACAGAAGAACGTCAGACATTAATTGGTAATCTAAAACTACATACTAAAAATAGCACTGAAGTTGATCTTGAAGACTTGGCCTTAACATTCACGTATTTACCAAGTTCGTCTGTTTATGGCTATGAATATGCCGAATTAGTGCCGAGCGGTGCAGACATCGATGTAACAATCAATAATTTGGAGGAGTACCTCGATTCTTTAATTAGTTTCTCCCTACAAGATGGAATTGCAAAACAATTAGATGCATTCCATCGCGGTTTTTGTGAAGTTTTCCCACTTCAAAAGTTGGCGGCATTTAGCCCAACCGAAGCTCGTATGATGATTTGTGGCGAACAGCATCCACAGTGGACTAGAGAAGATCTCATCAATTATACAGAACCTAAATTGGGTTATTCGAAGGATAGGTAAGTTAATAAATTTAAATTTCCTTTATTGCTCCATTGGTTATTAAAATCAACACCCAACCATTGCCAAGGTGTAGTTATGCGTTCTTCTTTCTTGTTGCATTTTATCAATTAGGAATAAAACTATTTGAATAAATTACTTTTCACATTTTAAGAGCATCATTCGTAGGTTTTGTTATTAAAAAAGAGAAAATCTGTTCATAGGTGCTTAAGATTCATATTTTTTTGTTACGTATTTCTGATTTATAACGATGTATAAACCTACGTACTAAAGCGAGTTGTCTAAAAATAGAAATATTTAATAAAATAGCTTAATATTTCAAAGTACATACATACATACGTATGAATATTGGTATTGAAAAAAATTACAAAAACTTAAAGAATCCTTAAACTCAAAAAACAGTCATCCTTATTCCAGTTGTCAATATGAAAACCAAACATAGAATTTGCATTCTACACAAAATTTTATTGTTTTGAAACGACTTAGAATTTGTAGCCGCCATTTTTGATTTTGCGGCTCTACGCTCCCCAGAGTTTCTTCCCGAGCATTACGTTTAACTGCTTTATCAATTCGGCTGTAATTTAACTGTAGTCTGCTTTTCTGTCCTTTCTATCGCTGAAGACGTCTCGCAAAGCATTTGTATAAGTGGTTTTTATGTCTGGATCGTCCAGTTTCTCCACATGCATCCAACACATAAACGTCAACAAATAAACGTGGATTGCGTAGCGGATGACGCAATTGCACTTTTGATTATTTATTTATGTACGCAACAACAAATGCAGACATTATTATTTCTTATTACTTAATATTGAAATTTATTATTTGGGATATTCGCCATACAGCGAACCCGCGGCGGATATTTTCAGGATTTTATAATTCCTACATAATGGCATCGGTAGGCCTCTCAAATAAATATGCGCCCATGTTCTGACAAACGCTGCGTTTTCAAATCGCAAATCGTTTTTAAAATGCAAAACGCATTTAAGCATGTTCTGAAAACGAAGCGATTTGCTGGCGACCAGCTGTTTGCATAAATCGCCAGTTTATAAGTAAACAAAAAACAAAAAAATGTTAAAAGTTTTTCTTCAAATAAAAACAAAACATATTGAATTTAAATTTTATATAATTTTATTTTCTCTTTCAAATGCCAGATTTCTAGCGTTTTTGTTTGCCAAAACACCTGTTTGGCGTTTTCAAATTGAAAACGCAAATTTTAAGCGATATGCGTTTCTCAGAACATGGGGGATAAATCGATTATCCTACACACACTTTGTGTTATTTAAACTTAAAGATAAGAAGCGCTTAATAATAAAATCTAACGATTATGTGTATTTACATATTTGTTGACATTTTGTACGCTTTAGGCTGGCACAGTTTGGTGACATCAATATTATATAAAAAGTATAATACCGAGTAACTTAATATTCTTTTGTGGATTATAAAACTAGTATAAAAAAATTCATGAAAGATGCAATTACTCGTGAAAATAACAAGTTTGGATTATGCAATTATTAAGTGAAGAGATTTATCGTAAAACTTGACATTCTAAGGACTACAAGTTTTTAAATTTACCTTATTGCATTTAAGTTCAAAAATCTTTAGTAAAAATCTCTGTTTTTATTTTTAATTGTGCAGTCCTGGTTTTCTGCGTTTCGTAAACGTATTAATGAGCATGACTGGTCCGGAGCGCAAAGCATTCCTACAATTTACAACTGGATGCAGCAGTTTACCACCTGGAGGCTTAGCTAATTTACATCCACGTCTAACAGTGGTACGAAAGGTAGACGCCGGTGATGGTAGCTATCCATCTGTAAACACTTGTGTACACTATTTGAAATTGCCTGATTATCAGACCGAGGAAATTATGAAGGAACGTTTACTAACGGCGACAAAAGAAAAAGGATTCCATTTAAATTAAAATGTGGATAACAATTGCTAAAATTTTATTCTCACTTTAATATTTATTTTTATGATAATTTTTTGTTTCAATTTGTTTATTAATCTTAAATCGATGTAAAGATTCAAGATGATTATCTTATGTATGTTTATACTGCTTCTGATTAATATCACATACAAACACACATAATTAAAAAATAATGTTAATATAATTATGAAACAAATAACATTAGAAAGATATAATGCTTTTTTGGCACACCAAGAATGAAGCAAGCAAAAACAACAACTAATAAATTAAGCTTTGTTATATAAGTTAATACTAACTAATTCTATTGCTTTACATGGTATTATAAAATTGGTATCATATTACTTCTTATTTTATTTCTTCTTTATTATTGCTCCATAATGCAGCTGATTGCAGATGATCGATTAATTTGAATTTTATTTTGTGAAATTTTTTTAAAATCACAATAATGAAATTTTGAAATGATTCCAAACAGTTATAAAAAATACGAAGCAGATTTCTCAACCGCATGTTACTTGGATATAATAAAACAAATTTACTGTGGAAAACAGGTTTTGTTAGTACGGTCTGAAAAGAGAAAACTTGTTTTTTATTATTTGATATGGGTTGTGCCTGCATTTCGATTAACTTATAAATTTCAACTAATAACAATTTTAAAAAATGAGGGTATATCTCAATTAATTGAAAAAATATATATTTTCTATAAATTTAAGAAAAAGTATATGATTGAACCCAAATTATTGTTACTATTTTCAGAAGAAAAATACAACATGAAACATTTACTAGACACACTTAATATTATTACTGCTATCACTTATTACTATAGAAGAGCATCAATAATTGTGAAAACAGAAAATATATTTTAAACATCAGAATAAAAAGTATATAAATTCTCTGTAAATATTTGAAATAAATTTAATTTACTCTTATATGTCAAGCTTATACGAATTATCAAAATACACACATAATCCAAGAAAGCATTAAATTAAGAAGTTTTTAACATACACATTATTATTAGCTTCACCTACTTATACTTATGTTCGGATGTATGTAACGCAATATTCTTTGAAAGTGATTCTCACCCATTTCAAAACGTTAGATTAAATTGAAACTGCATATTTATCAGGGACCGATGACAATACAACTATTTGATGTCAGAATTCACGATTTCCTTTCGGAGAAGAATCCTGAGAATACTCGTCCCAAGCGTGTTTTCTATTTTATATATATATATCTTTTTTAAATATGTACTAGGATTATTAATAATTATTCGAAAATTTAAAGTTTAAATTAATACAGAAAATTAGAAACGCATACAATTTAATTATAACAATATTCTCTCCTCATCCATTCATAGTGCACCAATCGCAATATTAAATATGCATTAGAAATATAATTTGCTATATTTGATAAAAATCATTGCTGATAATCGAAACTAATAATGATGCTGGTAATACAATCGGAATTGATTTTTTTCGGTATCGGCAGCGATTTATTTTTTTTTTTTTTGTTATTTGCGCCATATTTTGTGTTGTAAGATCTATTTTTCGTAATAACAGCTTAATTCCACAAAATCGTTTTTAAAGATTTTCGAATAGATAGAAGACGTTTTTTTATATGATAGGTGACATTGCAAAAACCGTTGAAAATCTCCATTTTTAGATGTATACACGTGCAGAAAAGATTTTGCGATTTCCATTAAAAAAGATGTTTTCATACGAGCATCAAAATATAAATTCGTTTTACGTTTGATGTTTATTGGGAATAAAAAATGTTCTTTTATAAAATATATGGCATAAGGATGAAACTTGAAAGTAAAAATTCGGCATTTCCTTTACAAATACGATATAAAGACACATTTAAGATATAAGGACACCTTTTTTAGAACGAAATTCAAATGAATATAGTAGAGTAAATTATAGCCAGGTGGAATTTTATCAAAATCTGGCGATCTATTCAAAAAGTTTCACTTTCTGAAATACTGCATACTTTGTTAGAAGGTCCGCTTTGAACTTGTTGCTTCCATCCCCGGAATGGATTCCTATTGCTAAAGTTTTGTAAATCTTACCATATTCCCTCCCTTTTAAAGAAAAATACGATAAACATTATTAAATATAATCCCCTCCTTTTAATGCCAAATTTCCTAAAGGGATACAAAATGTTAAAAAATAATAATTTTTGATATATTGGGGCAAAAGTACCGATTTCAGAAAAAAGTAATACGTTTTGATGTTAAGCGCTTAGTAGTTTTAGATACAAAACAATTATAAACATGACATTTTAAAACAAAACAGTAATAGCGGTATTAAAAGATGCAGTCATTAAATATCTGTGTTACAAACCCCAAAATTTTTTCGGTATTGGTACAAATACAAATATTTAGTTTTAAACGTTATCGTACCGGCATTCATTGCGGTGACGACTGCCAATCTTTTTAATTCAAAGCTTTTAAAAAATATAAATAATTAGGGGAATAAAACTGTTTTTAGTTAAATGCCTTCAAATAGTTAAGTGTATACATGTTTGATATACCTTAGAAATAACCCTTCAGTTCTTGCTCTTCTAATCATTCGCTGCGAGAAAATTTTAAAAAGGTAATAGTTATTAAATATAAAATGTTTAAAATAGGTTTCTTTCAATTATTTCTTCCTATTAGTTTTTCTTTTGAAAATTAAAGTAATACAAATTAAATTTTGGAAAGAATAAGCTTTGCTTCTTATCTCAATTATTCATCATGTTATCTTATTTAAATAACTTTAGTTATTAAGTATATTTTTAAGAGTTAAATGAATATAAATCTTATAAATAAATCTTATTGAAATCTCTTAAATGGATTTATTTATTAAAGTAATGGTAATAAGTAATGATAATATTCATAAATGTTCTTCAGTTTTTGTTGAATAAAAGGGATTTCAGATCAGGAGTAGAAGGAATACACACATACTTTGGAATTTCTCCCAGCTGAATTGAAACTTGAGCAAGAAAATTTGACGTGTGTGAATTCGGTATAACATCTACTATCTATCTTCAACAACTTCAATTCGCTCCACTAAGCTATAAATGACACAATTCTCGCATTTTAAAAACAGAAACTCATGCCCCTATTGCGGTTCACCACTCAACTCAGTTTGGTCGTGTAGAGTCAACCCAACTTATGCAGAACCAAACTCAGTTTAGTTATTGTGTATCGCAATAACTAAAGTGTGTTTGGTTGTGCATAAGTTGGGTTGACTCTCACACGACCAAACTGAGTTGAGTGGTGAACCGCAATAGGGGCATCAGTTTACTTGTTTAATATGAAAACTTTTACGATGAGAGAAATACAGAAACGAGGTACAGTGGAAAAGAAGTGATTATTTTCTGACAAAACAAACTATTCCGATAATTTAGGAATCTTTATTTCTTAAATCAATTTTCGTAATGATACTCGTATGTATGTATGTAACAACAATTTTTCAATAAATACTTGTGAGAGTATCCCGAATAATAGTTTTAATGAATATTATAATTTTTGCCTAAATTTAAAAATAATAAGACATAAATTTAAAACAAATGGCAACAATAAGTTAGTGCGAACTGTAGTTTCCTGTTTTGCTTATCAAACCCGAAAGATCTTGCGGTCCAATTTTAAAACTTTTGAAGTCCCAAAATTTTTCAGCTGATTTTTAAAACCATCAAATAAAAGCTATCAAAACAATTGATAATAAGCTAAATTTGTTATTGGATATGACATATCGAAAAATAAGAAATATATACATACATATGTATGTATGTAAGTACATGAATTTCACTTTTATTTATGGAAGGAGATAATATTCACAAATCACAGCGGCCCTCAAATTCAACATAACTCGGCCAAATTCAACGCGATTTATGCGCCAGAGTCATGTTGACATTTTTTACACTATAGGCTGGCACAGTTTGGTGACAAACATTCGTAATAATCGAAATCCGCTGGATTCTTTTCTAAATGGCAGAAGATTGAAATAAAAAAATATAATGTCATTTTACGAACTGGTATGTAGTTTGGAAAATAATTAGAAATCAAGATGGTTTTCCTAAAAATGATCGAATTTAAGCACGCCACTTTATACCGGTCGATTCGAAATTGATCGATTTAGATCATATGCGTGATAATATGATTATTTCTATGCCAAATTCTAAAGAAAATCGCAATTTTTATTAAGAAATCAATTTTAATCTTGCTACAATTGATACATGTTTTGATAAAAAAATATTTTCACTTAATAATAGAAATGTCATCAAACCAAGACAAAAAATCAGTTTTCGTACAGTGAAAAGGTTTTTCATTCAATAAAATTTTTACTAATTGTGAACTGAGAATATGCAAAATACATTGGAGTTCGGTTATAACTTTCACCGATTATAATAAACTGTTACCGCCTATAACGAACAAATTCGTCGGTCTCAATAATTTAATACAAATTATGTATTATGGTTGTAATGAAATTTGGTTATAACCATAATAATAAGTAATTTTTAATTTTTGCAAATAACACATTAATTATTTAAAAAATCGCAAATGCAGTAAGTAGACCAGCAGTAATAAAAGTAAAACATTTCGTTGTACACATACATACATATTTAAATTTACTCGTATTTGCAACCACGTCATTCCGTTTGTCACATTTTAAAGGGGGGGGGAAATAGTGCAAGGCGAATTCACTTACCAGATGGCCCTATTCAACAACATCTACAACAATATCGTTATTTACTTTAATCTATGAGGGTTTGTTGCAGTTCAAATCAATTTTGTTTTTTATAAACATTTATAACAAAAATTTTGCACATATTCTTAAATTTCTCTAAAATTTTTTCATTAGGAGCATCCAATTATGCAAAATAGTAACTGAACTGTGTTTTCAATACAACAGTTACTCACTGTCCACACTTGCAATTTAGTTGCAGCAATTCTTGGTTGTTTTATGAGAGAGAGGTAAGAAGCTAGGGGAGGGGTACAGAGTTTCATGTTCTCTGCAATTCTGTTTTGCTTTGCTATCCTCACTATTCAACTTAATGTTTGGTGTTGTTGTATTTCATGTTTTACATACGTTTTATACAAGAATTGCAATACTAGATTTTTTCTAATGTGGACACTAAAGCAATTCTGCAGCAGAATTGCATGCAACAAAATTGCCAATGTAGACGGGGAGTTAGTGAATTCGCCTGGGTATACTGAAAATTATTTGTACAACACTCTATGGCCCAATTTATACGATGATGTATAAATCGTGGATGTTTTTTATTTACTTTTGAAAACATCTTCTGAAATCTTCTTGCATTTATGCCATGATTTTTGCGTCGTGTATTTTTTTCTTACAGGGTTGATTTTTAATCGGTTTCTTCTTTTTCTTTTCTTCTTTTTAATTGTTCATTCGCATTTTTATGTCTGTGATTTGTATACCACAAAATATAAACAAAATTTATATGTTCTATTTTTTACCGTTTTTGTTTAATTAATAAACTTTAATTTATTTTTTTTTTAAGCTTAAGGTCTTAAATTTTTATTTTAAATTATTATCGATATTTCGGTACTCATCGAGTACCATCTTCAGGATATTTATTATTTGTTTGTTTTATATAAATTGAAAAAATTTTTAAATTTGAAAAATAATAAGGAATTACAAAAAACATAATGAAAACAGATATCGTGATGTTTTTACTACCCCGCTTTCTTCTCTACCCCGCTCGTCGACAAAAAAAAAAAACGTCGCGATGTTTACACATGATTATAAATCATCGTATAAATTGGGTGTATTAAAAATTTTTACTAATATTTCTATTCACCTTTAACTTAAGCAATAGCGAAAATGTTTCGCTTCAGATTTTTTGCTTTTCGCCAAATATAAACTCCGAGGGTATAATATGATCACCTCTTATTCACAATATACAGTGACCTCTCGGTAATGTGAACTTCCAATATAATGAACTATCCAGTAATGTGAACACCTATTTTTTTATATGGACGCTCTAAATAGTGAACAAAGTTTAATGGCTCTAAATAGTGAACAAAAATTTTTGCAATTTTTGTTTGTTTTCTAATTTTGGAAATCCCCCGATTGAATAAAAAACTGTAAACTATTGTACTTGCACACTTTGAGTTTTGTTGTGTTCCGTCACGCATAGAAACCTGTGTATTTATATTCCTGTGTATTTACAAAGATGTCTAAGAATAACAGAAAGTTTTTAACCATTAGTGAGAAATATGAAATTCTTCAACTTTTGGAAAAAGGATCAAGTATTACAGTGTTAAATATAATGTTGGGAAATATACCATTTGTTTGATGCACAATAAGAATAATAAAAATTATAAGTGTGTTAAAAATACGTATTATAGACCAGTGAAACGTAAACCTACGTATTTCAGAGCTTCCAATGATGGATAAATCTCTATACAAGTGGTTTCTTAACATGAGAAGTAAAAACCTTCCAATAAGTGGATTGATGCTGAAAGAAAAAGCGAAACAGCTTCATTCTAATTTTAATAAAAATGAACACGACTTCAATGATAGCTAATGGTGGCTCCAAAAATTTAATATAAAACGTGAACTTAAAATTTAAGAAATCGTTAAGTTTGCAATAAATTACATTTTATGTTAAAAATTCCAAGAGCTTCAATATTTTGTAACCAAAAAACAATATAACACCACAAATTTTTACAATCGAAAATGTGAACAAATTCGATAATATGAACTACCTTGGTTTTTATTAGTTCACATTATCGCGAGTTCACTGTATATATAATTTTTTCCATTTTCCTTTAATAACAAATCTTTTTTAAAATATATTACTCCAAATTGTTATATTTCATTCCACTTTTAATAATATTAAAAGATAATTTTATACGTGTATTGAAGACTGATATTGCAATTAAAAAAACAGACTTATGCTCAGTGTTGGGCAAAATACATGGTTTGCGGTATTTAAAATACAAAATACAAAATACTTGCTGATCATGTATTTAAAATACAAAATACAAAATACTTTCAGGACATGTATTTAAAATACAAAATACAAAATACTTAAAAATCTGTATGTATTTAAAATACAAAATACAAAATACTTGCATTTATTGCACGTATTTCAAATACAAAATACAAAATACTTTCAGTTCATGTACATGTATGTATTTAGGTAATGTTAATACCAGTACCGTATCTTCTATTCAACGTACGAGCCAACCCACTCAATTGTCTACAGCCGCCGAAAGATCACCTGTTAATACTTTATTAACTACTAATAACCTATCTAATAGATGTACTAGTCCTGCTCAAACTAGAATCGAAAATAATACTGCAGGTCTTATTAGAGGTATGTGTCGTCCAGTAATAATTTATAGTTTTTCCATGAAGTGAAAAATCCCTCAGAGAAACAGTACTGTGCACAAAAAAATTCAAATAAATTTTTTCGATAGGCCAAAATGTTTTTGGTAAAGTCTTTATAAATAAAAAATCTAGGATGAATTGCCTTTAAAAAGAGGTATGTGTCGTCCCGTAATAATTTATAGTTTTTCCATGAGGTGAAAAATCCCTCAGAGAAACAGTACTGTGCACCAAAAAATTCAAATAAATTTTTTCGATAGACCAAAATGTTTTTGGTAAAAAGTCTTTACATATAAGAAATCTAGGATGAATTGCCTTTAAAATGAGGTATGTGTTACAATTCTTTAGAAAAAACTATGCTAATTCTGATGCCTTTGTTAGGGCTGCAGGGAATTTAATAAATTTTACTCTTATATTGATTTCTCATTAAATGATAATCTAATAAAACGTAATATTTTGTTTGCATACTTAAATACATATATAAATATACCTATGTAATCAGTCTGTAAGAATTGTAAATTCATAGACTTGAAATAAATAAATAAAAAATAAATAAAATAAAAAAATACAAGATACACACACCGTTTTTATTTAAACCATAAAATACATTAGATAAAACTAATTAACAAAACAATTGTTTCCTTTCAAAAATATCCGATTTTTGAATGTAGCATCAGACAAACAGTTTCTTGTTGGAGAATAAATAAAACCTGCTGAAGAAAATAATTTTTCTACAGGTCCTGATGAGCAGTGTTGGGCAAAATACATGTTTTGCGGTATTTAAAATACAAAATACAAAATACTTGCTGATCATGTATTTAAAATACAAAATACAAAATACTTTCAGGACATGTATTTAAAATACAAAATACAAAATACTTAAAAATCTGTATGTATTTAAAATACAAAATACAAAATACGTATTTGTATTTTAAATACGTATTTCAAATACATGTATTTCAAATACTGCCCAACCCTGCTTATGCTGATTTAACAAGATCTGACTGAAAGTATAGTCATATATACAACGCTGGATTTTTGAGACATGAAATATGGTAGCACTTTATTATTATATGGTACCAAAACAATATAACCTTACAAGGTGGCAGCATCAGGACTACTAGCACAATACAACAAAAACAGTAATTTTTGATTGTGGGTGGTACTATTAAAAAACACAACAAAAACTGTAGAAACAAAACATATACCCATAACCATAAAACTCCCATGTAAACAATACAGATCACACGTACTTATACACCAAAGCATAAGTTTTTAACATAAATATTATCGGTCCCGGCTTACAAGAAATTGTTTTGGCGGCGGCTATATTAGATTTAAATAAATCGGCTTAAATTAATATACGGAATGTAAAACCATATAATTAAAAATATATGAAATGGTTTTAATCTATTAACACATTTTTGACCCTCGTTTATGAATGTATCATAGCTATTCAATATGAATAATTTACTCAAAATATACATTGATATTATATTATACTTATATAGAAAATCTTTGAAAGTAGTACTAGCTAATTGCAGCCTGATGATATTTCTTGTTATATACATAAATTAAAATTAGATTTTATTCTATTCGGCATCAATGCGCTGCAAGACGATGAAGCAGCACAGACTACTTCATTTACGAACAAGCCGTATATGAATATTCGACAGAAAATATCAAACGTTTATACTTTTATGTAATCAAGTACTCATGTATTGTATTATTGCTTTAATCAATAAAGACGATATACATAAATGTTATTGCATTTAAGTTTTCTAAATAAAATAAAAGTGTTTCGAGTGTTTGATATAAATATACAACGAAAATATTTGTTGTCTGTTAGCTTAGCTGTGTATATGGATACATTTCATTTGTGCTAACGAATTCATCAGTACACTTTAATGGAATCATATTTGAAGAGCATTTAAAGTGATATAGTTATACAAAAGTGGTTTCAGTTCCGTATTGAAATAAATATGGAAATTTTTCTCGGAATCAAACCACATTCAATTTTCAAATTGAAAGCATTTTTTATTGCCTCATTTGCTATTTACAAAATGCCGAAGACTTATTTTTATATCATGGCTAGGAAATTTGCTTAAAGAGAGTTACTACTAAAAAAGTCATGATCTCAAGTAGAATATGCTAAAAACGCTTCTAATATGTTCGCCGTATCTCATAAGCAGTATTAGTGGCAAAATGTAGCTAGCTAATTTATTGGCATAGTTTCCTTTATATTCTAACATATAAAAAATATAGCATCACAACTTGTTATAATTGTATAATGGGTTGTACTGAATTGTATATACATACATAGGTATATAAGTATGTAACTGTAATGTTTGCTTCATACTGTAATGAAAATGGATTCATACAAGATTCTAGATATTTTTTCGCTAGGGGCTCTAAGTATACCTGAAAGTATTCATTTAAGTATATCTTTTGTAATATGTTCTTTAAGAGATTTTTTTATCATAAATTATTGTAAATTCAAGTTATCAACAAAAAAATTAAAAATTATGGAAAACTTGGATGAAATAAAAAGATCGGCGCCTACTTTTAGTTTGACACATATCAGCGGCGGCAACTATTAAAAATAGTCGGCGGTCGGTATAAGTCGTCTATTAGCAGCATGGAAGAGGTCTCTGTTACTAGCATACTACTAGTGAGCTTAATAAATTCAAGTTCATAATTTTTATTTCACAAACACAAACAAGTCTGCATCGTCTCCGACCAATCTGTGGGGATTAGCAAAACATAATATAATTTTCTTTATTTTGAAACTTTTTTACGGTGATTGAACAAAAATGGTAAGTAAAATAGTGGATTTATGTTTATACATGTAAACGAACTATAAAATTTTGTTGTGGAATTATTATAATGTCCTGCATAAATTTCTGGAGAAATAACTTTCAATTGACCTTTGCTTGTGGTACGATATGTATAATTAGTTATAAAAATTCCAGTTAGGGCCTTTTGTCATTCTTTTAAGTTTCAAAATATGGAATTACCGGACGGCATTCATTTCAAATTCAATGTAAAAATCATTTACATATACTTACTTTCGATTTGTTTGTATGTATGCACATGCATACATACATATGTATGTACATACATTGACTCAGTTTTGCCCGGTACCCTCAATATTTACAGAATGTGCTAAAATATTACTTGTCGCTTGTTATGATGAAGTTTTGTTCTTATCTTAAAAATCTAAATTATTGTGTATGTACTTGTTTTCACACCCATACATGTTCACCTAACAACGATTCATTACGAGTTATTCGAAGGCGGATTTTTGTGATGAATTCCAAAATTTTCTTGAAGAAATATATGAACTGAATTGCGACATAATTATCGCCGGTGATTTTAATATTGATTGGAGGGCAGATTTTTATAAACAGAGAATTGAAAGCATACTTAATGATAATGGGTTGAAACAGATAATGCTTGAAGATACCAGAATAACACAGAACTCAAATACAATAATAGATTATGTTATAACAAATAATGAACGAATATCTGCAACAACCAATATACACAATAAAATATCAGATCATGAAGCAATAGACATTATTATTGAATGTGAAAACAATACTCCAGAAATGGAAAGAAAACAAATAGATGTATTTAAATATAATAAAAACCGTTTTAGAAATGAACTAAGTGCAATACTAGAATATAATAGAATGTTTAATGTTAATGAACAGGTGGAAAACTTTGATAAATGTATGGAAATCACGATAGAAAAATTTACTGTAAAAAAACAAATTAATGAATACAATAGGAATTTATGGTTTAGTAACAACTTAAGAAATCTAAAAACAGAAAAGGTGATTGCATACCAAAGAGCAGTAATTGACAATACAAACTCATCATGGGCAACATACAAAACATTAAGAAATAAATATAAAACGAAAATAGAAAATGAAAAGCGCAATTATATAAATAATAAGATTGCAATAGCTAGAGACCAAAAAGAAATGTGGAGTGTAATAAAAGAACTTGTCCTAAGAAAAACTAGAGATACGATAAAAACTGTGATATTTAACCAAGTAGAGCATAAGACAAATTTAGAAATAGCAGAAAACTTTAACACTTATTTTATTGATAGCATTAAGGAAATAAGAAACTCAATTGAAAATGTGCAATACAAAAATTTGATACCTGTGATAAACTCTCGATTCAAATTCCGCGCAATATCTATGGTAGAATTAAAAACCGTATTAAAGAATATAAACAACAAACCTGACTATAAAAAAATTACCAAAAATATTATCCTCGATACATGGGACAGAAGTGGCAATATTTTACTGGACATTATTAATAAATCAATGGAAACGGGAAATTTCCCTGAAAATTGGAAAGAATCGATGATAACACCAGTGGCAAAAGTTAAAGATACAAACAAAAGTGAAGAATTTCGTCCAATAAATAGTTTAAAAATATGTGAAAAGGTGTTGGAAAAAGTTGTGAAAAATCAACTAGAAGAATATTTAGAAAGTAACTCACTACTATTTAAATATCAGTCAGGATTTAGAAAAAAACATTCATGCGAAACAACTGTAAATTATTTAATAAATAGGTGGAAATGTGTAAAGAAAAATAATAAAGTTTTGTCTATTTTTCTTGACTTTAAACGAGCGTTCGAGACTATTGATAGAAACATTCTTATACAAAAACTTCACAGGTTTGGAATACAAGGCACTGAGCTAAATTGGTTTAAAACCTATCTAACAAATCGTAAGCAAAAAACAAAAGTTAATAACATAGAATCGACTGCGATAGAAAATGAATACGGCGTACCGCAAGGCTCAATACTGGGAGCTCTCCTATTTATTATTTATATAAACGACATTGAAAAGATATTGGAAAAGTGCGAAATAATCCTATACGCAGATGATACGCTTATATTTACAGAAGCAGAAACAGAAGAAATGTGCTATGAAAATATAACAAGTGATATGTACAATATAAACAAGTGGTTAAAAATGAATAAATTAAAACTTAATGAAAAGAAAACCAAATTAATGGAAATTAATATGAACACAGACAAAATATTTAATATAAACAATATACCAATTGAAAAAGTTAACAGTATTAAATACCTAGGTTTCATTATTGACAAGAAATTAAAGTTCAACGAACATATTGAGTACATATGTAAAAAGATTGGGAAAAAAATCGGGTTTTTTAAGCGTTTGAGAAATAAAGTTTCTACAATAACATCTATAAATATATACAACACAATAATTAAACCACATTTTGAATATGGATCAACTATATTATACTCAAGCTGCAGTGATCAACAAACTTCAAGACTACAAAAGCTTCAGAACAAAGCCATGCGCGCAATATTGAAATGTAATCGACTAACATCAATTAGACACATGCTAAACACCCTAAGATGGTTAAGTATTCAAGAAAGACTACAACTAAACACAATAAGTTTCATTCAAAAGTTGAAAATGGGAGATGCACCTGATTATATATTGGAACAGACAAGATACGTGAGAAATGCTCAGCCATACAACCTCAGAAATGCTAATGACTTCAGACTGCAACAAGCTCATAACAATGAGATGAAGAAAACGTTTTTCTATAAGGGATTGAGATTATACAATTTGATGCCAAATGAAATTAAGAATGAACAAAATGTTAGATTATTCAGAAAAAATGTTGTAAATTTCATTAGAAATAATTTAGTTCAGAACATATAATAATTTTATTTTTTTAACATATTTAATGCAATGTTAATTTCAAAGTATTTAAAAATACTACTCAATAAACTAAACTAAACTAAACTAAACTATCTTGTAAAATCTCTCCCTTTGGGAGGCTTATGATATGATCAGCACATAATGTAAAATTTATTTTGGTAAACATAATATAATATCCCTATGATCCTAATAGGATCAATGGTAACATGTATGTATATAACATATTTTATCTTTCAAATAAATTTACGATTTTACTCAATATTCTTTGAATAGTTCAAAGTCTAACGTTAATCAATTTGGTTGCTAACCTGTGTACTAGATGGGAAAGTCTTATCATTATTATTTTTTATACATGTACATACATACATACATATGTACATACTTACATATGTATGTATGGAAACACAAGAATGTGAAAGAGCGGCACTAGTTTTATTTGCAGGGATATGAAAAGTGTAATTTTAATCTGAATAAAAAGCAAAATGAAAATAAACAAATACATCATAATTCAAATCCGGTCTCTTGTTACATCCCAGTAAACATATTAAGTAGACGTGTCTGATGTCAGAAATAATCTGAAACATTAGCAAAATTATTTGTTTGAGGCAATCCACATTCTCAAAGCAAAATTTATTTTACAAATATGAAACAAAGTATTCTTACCGTTCCCTTAATTGTTACGTCCGCTCTTTCCACCCGTTTTCTTCAAAAGTAAAGCATTTTATACAAAGCTGTGTTTGCCAGATTGTATTTAATTTTTGTTTTCCTGAGTTTATTGCTGATAATTGTTCCAAGTCTAGTCCATGGATGAATTGAGAAATGTTTTACGACACCTATTTTTTATATTTTCACTTTTTATTATTTCTTTGAAACAGTAGCAGGTTATATGGGTTGAATTCCTGCAATGCTTCATACTTATTAATAAAATTACTGCTTTCTTTGCAAATTCTGCTAAATTTTACACAAAATAAAAACGTTGAAGTCGATATTTATTATTAATTAGTGATGGCAAAACAGAGAAAACTTATGTGTGTACTAGCTTATAAACTTGCTCCTTGCGCATATCAAAGTAAATTTGAAATCACTGAAAACTTGTTCTGTATAAAAAAGTTTTTGTAATCTTGTAATTTTAAACTGTTAAGCCAAGCGTTTCACCATTTCAAATAACTTGGGTGGGTGTTTTGCTTTCTGTCTTCTTTACTTTTCTGTTTCCGAATTTCTATTCTGTATCATCAGAAGTATGAAAAAAGAACCAAATCAATGCAATTCTCTTTTGCAAATTTAACTTCTGCAATTATTGAGTTCATTTGAGTGAGCAAGGGACGAATATAAATCAGTGCAAAATTTCGTGTGCTGCAATTCTTTTTTTATTCACACTTTACACAATGAGATGTCCATAATATGAAGAAAATTAAAACTGCGAAACCAGAACTTCATCGTGTGGATACGAATGCAATTTTAAAAGATTTTGAAAATGAAATTGCATGTCTATACGATAACTTGTTGAATAAAGTTTCCCCTCAGTAGCTGTGTTCGCGTATTCTAAATTTGAAGCTGAATGAAATCCTATTTTACTCAAAAGTCGGTTTTTTTTGAGGATAATATTCTTCCTCAAATCAGTCCAGACTATTTCTTTGGGCAAATTCTAAATTAGATGTTCCAGTGATAAACAATAATAATAAAATATTTTATTTAAGATGGAAACTTTTTAACAAACATTAATATCATAGAATAATAACAAAGACAAATTCATATCAAGTAAACAGAAGACTAGAATGAGAAAGCAAAGGAAAATATCCAAACGTAATCAAAACAAGTAAGCAATTAATCAAAACAAATATTGGTATATAGCAATGAAAAAATGTAGGAAATGTTATGAATTCGCTTTAATAATAACTAGAAGCCCAACTCATAAATTAAATGACTTAAATAACTGTTTACTTTTTTTACTGACAATAGGTATGCAATTCTTAAAACAATTCTTTAAAACAATGAAAAGCCAGTCTCGCACGACCATTCAAACAAGGTCTGGGAACAAATCTAGTTCTTGGAAGCACCTCCAAATAAATAAATTATCTTAAGTAACCGGACCTACAAAGTTTTACAATTCTTTTGAAATTTTCTTGATAAATTTTTGATTCAGTGTAATAAAATTGGGTATCATATAAAATCTTTTCAAAATTACAAGCAAATGATTTGGAAAATATTAGTTTTTTATATTGATTTCCATAATCTTTTGTATTGTTTTTATATTATTAATTACACCTTTAACCATCTAATTTATACTATACAGTGGAATAATAACTCTTATATGACAATTCGCTTTGAATTTGTCATATGAAATTGTTGAAGTTGTAAGGTCGTCCCGATGGCTTCCTACACGATTATAAGCACAACAATTGAATCATAAATACAATCCCGAAAGATATGCGTCTATACGATAAGAAAAGTTTTTAAAAAATTATTTTACAAATGCATAATCAAACATTTGGGATCCAATGTTATTTATATTACACTTGTTTACAAATTGACTTACAAGTTTTGTTATTGTTATTTCTTAGTTATTGTTATATCCTGTATTAGTTTTTATTTGGTCGTTCATTTTTACTAATTGAATGTGTATGTGTGCCGTGGAAACTTTTGATTAATAACCAAAATAATTGTTTGGCTTGAGGTCCTTTTTAATAAATACGAGTAAATAAAAAGATAATCACCAAAGTTGGTCGAAATGTCGGAAACAATAAAATAACATAAAAATAAAACAAAATTATTTTTATTTATATATAAAAAAGGATCCCAAACCGAACAATTATTTATCTTGTTTTTATTAATTGTTACTAGAAAATAATTGTTACTGGAAAGTTTTCTATGTTTTATAAACGAATAAACTGTAAATAGTACTTTTTGTGAATTTCCAAATTCAAAGTAGTATATGTGATAAAAAAAATATTTTTCTTAAATTTAGGAACAACAACATAGAAAAAAAATTTAAAACGGGTGATCAAGCAGTGTAGCTACTTTGGTTACAAATTGTTACTGGTCTATTTTTGAGAACTGGAGAGAGTAATTTTGTAAATTTTTGTGTTACTTTCTCTTTACAAGTTTTCACTAGGTAAGTAAACGAAAAGACTTATTATACAAGTCAGATATTTTTCAAATGGACATACACATTACAACCGCAACAACAAAAACAGAAGTTTGCTCAGTATAAAAAGTCTAAAAAATCTTTGCACATTGAGTGAAGACAACCAAAAAAGAAAAATGCCGTTATTTTGGAAACATTTTATGCATTTGGGTTTTTTCATAAATGGAATGGAATGTGAAAGAATTAAACAAAGATTTAGTTATAAAGTGATCATTCTTAATGCAACAAGTGAATTCATATTTGAATATAAAAAATGCCAGGAAAACGAGTTTCAAAAGATATACAATTGGTCTGTTTGGTCTCCCAAAGAAATCGCCGATATGTTTTCCTTGAAAATCAGAACTGTATATAATATATCCCGTGCTGAAAAAGAAGGACGACTAGAAATAAAAGGATCCACAGGCAGGTCGAAAAAGGTGACACATTGTGTTGAAAGAAAAATAATTAGAACTGTTTATAATAACCCCCAATCCAGCACAAGAAGATTAACTCTTCAAATGGAAAAAGAATTTGGGTTACGTGTTTCTCATGCAACAATCAGAAATTTTCTTCAAAAGCATAAATATTCGTCAAGAGTGGAGAGGAAAAAACCCCTGCTCTCAGCTCAAAATATTGAAAAGAGGTTAAGATTTGCCACCGAACACGTTTCACTTCCTCCGGAGTAGTGGGATGATGTTATTTTCTCAGATGAAACAAAAATTATGCATGGTAGTAAACATGACGGACGGCAATAAAAACTTTATTTCTACAGCAAAGTTCGCAAAACTGTCCGTGATGGTATGGGGCTGTATATCCAGCAAAGGAGTGGGTGTAATCAGAATTTTAGATGAAACAATGACTAAAGAAGTATATCTTGATAATTTAAAAACAAACTGACCTCCAGCGTTAAAAAGTTCGGTGTTATAAACCCGGATAATCCGAATAAATTAGAATACAAATACTATCAAGATAATGATCCTAAACATAAATCTTATTTATTTAGGTCATGGCTACTGTACAACTGCACCAAAGTTATCGATACTCCTACCCAAAGTCCGAATATAAACCCTATCGAATATTGTTTTTATTGATGATGTTAAATGTCAAAAAATTAATTAATTAGTGTAATATAATCTTACAAATCCCTGGATAAAGTGAACAAAAAATTCACGAAACGTCGGGAAAATATGAAATAAATAACTTTTTAAATTTATTGTCATAAAAACATACTAGGCCTGATTAGCTAAAACAAAACTGGAAAATAACGTAATCAAATCAAACTTGGCCAAAAAAGAAAAATAATACAACCTATCGAAAATTTGTTGGTTCATCTAAAGAAAAAGGGAGGGAAAAGATCGCCAACGAGCAAAATCGATTTGATACGGTTTTTAAGAAGAGTTGGAAAAATACCGTTAGAATATATTCCGAAGCTAATTCAATCGATGCGAATACGTCTGGAAGCGGTAATTGATGCTCGAGGTTCACGCACAAAATATTAGAAACAAAAATTCAAAAATTTACATCAGACTTAAAGTTTTATCCAGTGTGCAAAAATTTTTTTTTAAAGTAGAGAAACCGAACTATTTTTATTTTTTAATATTCTACATTAGAACTTTTCATTGTAATTAAAGTTTTTTATATTATGTTAGCAAAACATATGTGTATAAAATACTGTTAAAAATAAAAACAAATATTTTTATTAGAAATCAATGCATCTTTTGAAGTTTTTTATTTTTCTCTATGTGCAAAGATATTTTTTACAAACTGTATGTTCTAAAATACATCCCAGTTTTTAAAATAACATTACGTTTCTTATTTTAATCTTCTGCTTTCTATTTTGAATAATAATTATAATTTTGTGGCAATAAATAAGAAATGTTTAAGTCGACTTAAGCTTAAATCGAGTTAATAGCATCATTGTGATTTACCACTTCAAAAGTACCCCTAAGTAAAATTTAGATTATTTTGCTAAATTTTTCAGGATGTCACAGTGTAATGAATGTATGCTTATCATTTGGAACAACAATTCATTAAATTGTGTATGGTTGTTTGTGAAGTTTAGAATAATTTATTACTAATATAAGAGGCTACAGAATATATCGAGGGCTTATAGTCAAATTGTGCTATCTGCAGATTTGTCTAAAATGGGTTTTTGATGCCAACCTGTTTAGTAATCCATTCTGCATCTATGATATCAATTTCGTGCAAAAATTTTTTTCTATCACCATTATTTTCATGTTTTTGTTTTTTGAGTAAATCTCTATTAATAAGAAATTTAAAAGGTTTTTTTGGTCTCCTGAACAATTGTATTTATTATATATATATATATATATATATATATATATATATATATATATATATATATATATATATATATAATATATATATATATATATATATATATATATATATATATATATATATATATATATATATATATATATATATATTTATATATATACATATTTATATATACATATTTATATACTTGCGTTAAAAAGCGAACTAGTTTCTGAAAATCAATTTTGAAATTTAAAAATGCTTACCTGAAAAATTACAAATTACATGTTATTGCCTAATATAAATGAGTGGAAGTCGTTTATAGCCCTTCTGCCGCATTTGGGTGTAATTGACCCCTTTAATTATTTGTAATTAACGTGATATTTTGTTTTATCCTTAACAGCACCAAAAAATATTTCTATTTACATGCAAATGTAAGCTTCATACCCATTTTTAATGCCCCGTGTTAAGTTTAACATATCGTTTACTAACCGAATTACAAGTTTCTTCGAAGCCCAACTCTAAAATTTTGTTTCACTTAATTATAAAATGAAGTACATAAATTATAAAGACATATAGGTCTGGGCAGTATTTGAAATACGTATTTAAAATACAAATATGTATTTTGTATTTTAAATACATACAGATTTGTAAGTATTTTGTATTTTGTATTTTAAATACATAACCTGAAAGTATTTTGTATTTTGTATTTTAAATACATGATCAGCAAGTATTTTGTATTTTAAATACCGCAACCCATGTATTTTGCCCAACGCTTTCTGTAGTTGCTAAAAAAACTGCTGTGTCAATTTCTCATGGTCTGAATTATAATTTTGTGCATTACAATTTTTAGAAGAGAGTTTAGAGACCAAACTAAAATTCGGTTGCCATCCACAATCGAACCATTAGTTCTCGCATTCGCATATATATTATTTCGGGTAATGGAGGATTGTCCGTGTGATTTTATGACATCTTTTATATAAGTCTAGCATGTGAACAATATCCCTTCAGTACTGCTACTGTTATTTACGTCTATTTCCAGGGGGTGGAGTTTTATTGCTCGATTATGGATCGCAACCGAATTTCAGTTCAGTTGTCAGTTAGAAAACATGTTTATCTCTCCTAATGTCTCTGCTAAAAATGATAGAGCAGAGCACAAAATGATAATGAAGAAAATAAAAAAATTATAGAGCAATATTGAAAATGATAATGGAGAAAGCTTTTAGCAACTGAGAATGGTAATTACAAATTTATTGTTGTCGAAAAGCAACCCCACTTAAGATCGGTTGCCATTCATAATTGAGCCATTAGTATAGCTGTCAATTACTTCGTCATATTTGGCTTATATAGGTATTGAAACCACCTCTTTCTATGGTCCATCTGGACTATACAGATTTGCTCCTACTGCATATTCGGATATGCTATAGTACCGGAGCCAATTAGCTACCATTTTTATTCAGGTAACCCTAGGTACCATGTAAGTCCTTTATAATAGAAATATTTTTAATTGCTCGATTATAGATGACAACCTAATTTCAGTTCGGTTGCTATCCATAATGGAACCATAAGCCTAGTAGGACACAAAACAAAGGGCACATCAAAATATTGTTATTTTAAGATAGAGAAAACAAAGCAAAACAGTACCTAAAATGGTAAATAATAAAATAATAATAAAATATTTTTCAGATCTTAAATCATATCTACTTACATTATAAAAATTTAACTGTATCATATGTATGTATGTCTTAAATGAAACATTTTCATATTTATAGGATGATCCAATTCGTGTTGTTGTCACAGGCGCTGCTGGTCAAATAGCCTACTCCCTTCTTTATATGATTGCTCGCGGTGAAGTTTTTGGCAAGGATCAACCTTTGATTTTGCATTTGTTGGATATTCCACCAATGGTTGGTGTTTTAGAGGGTGTTGTTATGGAATTGGCCGATTGTGCTCTGCCCCTTCTTCGTGAGGTTGTTCCCACCACCGATCCCGCAATCGCTTTTAAGGATGTTTCTGCTGCGTTTTTAGTTGGTGCCATGCCTCGCAAAGAAGGCATGGAACGTAAAGATTTGTTGTCTGCTAACGTAAAAATCTTCAAGGCACAAGGTCAGGCTTTGGACAAATATGCACGTAAGGACGTTAAAGTCTTGGTTGTTGGTAATCCTGCTAATACCAATGCTGTTGTGTGCTCTTTCTACGCTCCATCGATTCCGCGCGAGAATTTCAGTGCTATGACTCGCTTAGATCAAAACCGTGCAACAGCCCAAGTAGCTGCCAAAGCTAAAGTTCCCATAGGCCATGTTAAAAACGTTATTATTTGGGGCAACCACTCTTCGACCCAATTTCCCGATGCAAGTCATGCCGTCGTCAATGTTAGCGGAACTGAAAAATCCGCTGCAGATGCTGTTGGGGATGCTGAATTTTTGAAGGGGTCTTTTGTTGAAATCGTTCAGAAGCGTGGTGCTGCTGTCATTGCGGCTCGCAAAATGTCGTCTGCTATGTCGGCTGCTAAGGCTGCTTGTGATCATATGCATGATTGGTGGAATGGCACCGCTCCTGGTTGCTTTGTTTCAATGGGAGTTATTTCTGATGGCAGTTATGGCGCTCCCAAGGATGTTATTTACTCCTTCCCCGTTGAAATCAAGAACAAACAGTGGAAGATCGTCCAAGGGTTGTCACTTGATGATTTCGCCAAGTCAAAGATGGCCATCACTGGAAAGGAACTGTTAGAAGAGAAAAATGAGGCAATGGCTATCTGCAATTCCGAATGACTAGAAAACCCAAAAGATTCCAAATTGTAGTCAGTAGCCTTAACCAGATTTACTAATAGCAAAAATATAAAACAATTCAAAAATTAAGAACGTGTTTGTTTCTTCTATTCCTCCCGTGCCTGACACTAAGAACTATTTATAACATTCATTGCCGGTTCTGACGTATGATCATTTGTTGAAAATATCCTTTTTGTTTCTAAGATTCTCCTAAGTTGTCCTTGCAAAATATTTAATTAAACAATGAAATCAAATTAAATCTTTTTGAAAAGTTTTATGCTTAAATAATTGTTAAACTTTTTGACATAATATGTATATTTATATAGAAATATATATGTATGTATAAAAATGGAAATCGTATATTTTATTGAATCAATGAAGGGCTTGAAAGCATTTTGGGACGATTTTCCGTCATCCCACGTCAAATTTGGTTTGTAAACAGACCGGTTTCGGCTTTGTGCCATCTTGAGTATTCAAGAGAACACTGAAGAATAAGTGCACATTTCCCTCTGCCCATCATTTATATCTTAATTTTTATAACTCTTAGATATGTCGGATATTTTTTTGAAAAATTAGTAACATTAAATACTATAACGCATTATCAGATTCAAATAAAAGTGATCTCGTTAGAACATATTATACTTCCTCTCTTCAGTTAACTTAAACAACATACCGTTTTTTTGAAAGGGACCAATTCTCAAATATCCTGAGGAAATTGATTTGAACCTAATGACGAGTTCCAAAGTTATATAGTGTTTAATGGTAAAAACGTTTGTAATCAACAAATAGAAGTAAAATTTTTGAAATTACTCCTTCTGATTTTGTTTAAATTTGGTATGATGTCTCTGGCAAAGCTAATATTAGTACAAAATCCCGCTTCACTATTCCTTCGAGTTCACGAAATATAGCGAATTGAAAATGGGAAAACGAAATGTACTAAGCCGGGTTTACGTGTATTAAAGTAAAGACACATGACAGCCATGCAAGTAGCTCTACACAATTTCCTTCAGTCAATACCCCTGAGGTGCTATCTAAAGGTTAACAGATAGTGTAGCACCGCTCCTGCCGAGGCAGCACATGCGCTAAGCCCTCTCCTATATCTTAGTATTACAGTTCCTCTCCATTGACCTTCACCATACTGATGGGCACAATAATATTGGTGTAAATTCACTGCTATATATCGAAAATTACATTTTGGGATCCCCATTTAGCAGCAATGGCTCTCCTAGAGAGCAGACAGCATAATTTAGCATTATTTTCCCTCTTCTATGTATTGCCTTCATAAGAGCTTTCGATCTAAAATAACTCGCCGGTACTTTGTCATATCGGATAGCCGATTTGTCCTTTCCATAAAGCATGGTTCGCCAAATAAAGATAGCTGTATCCCTTTTTTCCGGGTATATCTCCGGAGCTTAGTCATACGAAATGTTGAGAGTCCTTTCCTACGACAATCATGTACATTTTGTAATTTAAAGCTTTCTCTATTCTCTATGTAGAGCAGTCTCTACTGATCTTCGCTTGTTCGCAGTCTCTACTGATCTTCCCATCTCCCAGCCTGTCGCCCGAAAGCCTGCTCCTAGTCATGTCATACACTATCCGTTCAAGAGTCTTGAGCAGGAAAGATGTAAGACTTCTTGGTATATAAGCCTTTAGTGTCACATAACTCGGCTTGCCCGGTTTAAGTATGAAAACTACCATAGCTTACCGTCAACTTCTCATAGTATATACGAGTTTCAGGCAAGCGATAAAGATTCAAACCAGATGAGATGATAAAATATCCATCTCCTTCTGTAGAAGTGGCGGAAATATACCGTCTGGCGCCGCTGCCTCAAAAGATGAGAAGCTCCTAATTGCACTTTTCACAATACCATCTATGAGGCTCCTGGTCAGGTCCCTGAAGACAAGTCGCAAATTGTGTATTCATCAGGAAAAATAACGCCTCCTCCATTGTTTTTTCATCCTTTTGTACATATTATTCATTATTGTCTAGTTTTGAGTATGAGTCTTGGAGAGAAACATTTTCATCTTCGAAGCATCGTTCACGCTATTGAACTGTTCACAAATAAAGTTCCCAGAAATCCGTTTCTTTTCGGTTGTCATTTTATATAAGAAGTCGGATTCTCCACCCGTATTTGAAGGCTTAGGCAGCTTGACGTCGCCCACTGGTTCCAAATTATCCTCATCCTTTTTTGCCTGAGACTAGAGGTGCTCTTCTACCTTCGTAGAAGTGTCACAATCACTTCAACTGTCTCGTGCATAGGTTAGTTGCCACCGGTACTGCATTTACATATCACTTCGTACACAGTAACCTTATTATAATAATCTAAGTTCAGTTCTTGCATATTTGTTAACTTATTTAACGGAACAAACCCAATCAAGCGTTGGTCCGCAGGGAGCACAATGGGTCGTACGATATACGTAGTTCCCTTCTTCCCTCTCCCTGAATAAAGAGACGCGTCCGTCCAACGTACTAGTAATGTTTTATTATTAGCTTAAAACTCTGAAAATATGCAACTACAAATCCATGTAATTTTTCTTGAAATTCGGTGATTCGATTCACCAAAAAAAGGAAATCTTTTTACAAGAGAATCCTAGCCCTATTCATAATAATTCATTTTCAAATATCGGACATACATATTTGGCATGAATGGTTTTTTAAGTGGTTAATGAAAAGAGTTCTTTTTCATGGTCAGTCTAGTTGTTTGCCATATTGAATAATATGTTTTTGGTGTTGCATCTATGTAGTTCCCGAAGTTGTTGTAGCGATCGCTGTAAGTTCTTTTATATTTTAAAATTTTTTGAGCTGTTTAGTACATTAGTTTAGCTTCTTTTTTAGTTGATGTGCCGTTCCACATCTACATCGATTATAGTCGATAGGTGGTAGAAGCATGTTGAGCAGTCTGCTTAAGTTTTGCTTCAAAACTTTTTAATGAAATCATCTACTTATGCTGAGTTCTTAACAGGATGTTATTGGTGTAATGGGCAATCAAATATTTTTTGTATTTTACCCAATGCAAATGTCGACAGTTGGTGCTGAAGAATCGTGTCAACATTTGGTAACAATAGAGTAGTCGGAAGATAAGTCTAAGCAAGCCTCAATTTGAATCATTTTATTGGGTACACCCTTCACTACAAGTTCAATATCGCCACGAATTTTTTGTCTGGTGGGCTGTATGCAGGTTGGCTGTCTGCTCGAAATTGCATTTAAATCCATTTTAGAGATCACGTCAAACAAGACACTTCCTTTCGTGATTATGAATAATCGTGTTCCCTAAAACGTATACATACTTACATATTTAGCATTGTGGTCGTGGGCAGAGTGATTGATAAGAAGTGTTGTATTGAATTTCAGTTGTATTGAATTTCAGTCTGGAACGGCAAAAATTGGATGAAATCACCAGGCCCTGCTGGAAACCTTCAATACAGATGTTTGTTGCTACAAAGTAATCTTCATAAAGGTCATCTAAGAAATAGTGTTTTATTAATAATGCCGGGTCCCCACAAGTTCGACCTCAGGGGTTATTGGTGTCATATATAGTTACCCATTTATTTTAAAGAAACTTCGAGACGTTTCAGATATCAGCATTACATTGATTTGTTTCTCCATCATGCGTACCAAAAGTTTATTTTTAAATTCTTGGTTCTTTTAATACAACCTCCACGAACGTAGAATACATTTTCAACATTCCCTGCAGCACGCTGCTCATGTTGATGGTAAAAGCATTTACCGTCTGAATTAATACCTCTATTAAAGCTTCTATGCGGTTAAAATTAGAGCCGAGCTCCATTTTTCGGCGGTACTTTAATTACATTAGCGTATGAAAATTGGCTGTTGGTTCATGTGTTATAATTTGATTAGTCTTAAAAGCGTATGAAAGCTGGCTCGTAATTGGTTCTTCTAACTGATGATAATTATTGTTCAATAGATCAGATACAAGAGCAGATTTTTTTGGTCAAGGTGCGCTTAACGTAATCGTAAACAGGGCAACAGGACATTTTGTTGGTGTGTACAAAAACTTTGCGACAGCATTTTCATCGTCAAATTGTTTTTTTGTTTTATACAAGTTACCACGTCTTATTAATAATATATGTATGTATGTATGTATGTATAAAAGAGGTTTTTTCCAATTCACTTTATTAAATTTGTAAATAAAAAATAGAATATGTATTGAGATATTTATATGAGAATTCAATCATACTTTTCTAATTCTGGATAACCAAAATTAAAGTATAATAGTTTTAGAAAACTTTTATACAAACACAACACAACAAAGAATTATATTCGACTTTTTATTTTCCTTTCTGATGACAATTAATGCTTTCCAAACACGATTTGGCTAAAGTGTACTGATGATTTGGTTAAAGCCAACAACAATGTATTTTTTGATTAAAAAAAATACATTGTTACGGTTTCAGTAATCGGTGTTTATTTAAGACGAATGGCTGATTGGGCCAAAGTTACGGCCCTATGCTCTCGTGAACTTGTGTTCACGTATGTGTGTAGTCATTTCTCTTTCTTTTTCCCCCTTGGATACAAAGTAAGACTTGCGACAAAAAACTTTCATCGTCTAAACCTAATCAGTGTAATAAAGATATAAAATAATTCTTGGAATCATAGGAGTCACTGGGTTACTACACTGGGTCTCCAGTTTTGTTTATATTTTGTAATGTACAACTATTACAAAAGGAACCCAGGGAAATAATAATATAAAAATAAAACGGATTTTATCTTTTCATAACATAATGAGTTTTATTTAAAATTACAAATATGTAATGTATTTTTATCTATAATTTGCAAATGCGGGTATGAAAATCGATTGTATCGAAAATTTTATCAATAATAGATTCATTTTAAAAAACCTCATTCGAACGCATGTTTAGAGGATTACATATACATATATATAATTTTCGTTAAAAAATATTTTAAAATTCAGTTTCGGGCACTCTCATAGCTAGATCAATAATTCTTTATCAATTTAAGTAATTTATTTATTTAGGATACAGAATGTCATAATGACCTGGTCGATAGATTAAAAATACTTTCGGTGTAGTGCCTTCTGGAAAATCGTGGGCTTTGACCGTACCGCCCTCTCCTCGATCCATGTATTCAACACGAACACCTACGCCCAATGCAGAACATAGGGCAATTATATGAATATGATCTGATTCTTTGTACATTGGTTCCACCTCTTGGTGGCGAAATTCTTCAATAGTAAAATTTCCTTCAATAAAGTTTTGATAAAAATCCGCTTCTTCCTGCAGCTTTCCCGATGTAAGTAATCTCAAATAGACAACAACATAGTCGGAGTAACCCTGGTCATTAAAAAGTTTGTGCAATTGCTCATTTAAATCCTGTGAAGTCGACTCAGATGGATTGACCCTTTTCACCACTTCCATGAACTGTAAATTGATAAAAAAATATTTTTTTAATTAAATAAATTCACTTATTTATTTGTTATGGTGTTTAAGATAATCTGACATTTCGTTTATGCCAGCTGACATGTAGACTTTATAGAAAAATTTAAGAAAACAATATTCTTTGCTTTTATTTTTCTGAACATATATATATATATATATATATATATATATATATATATATATATATATATATATATATATATATATATGTATATATATATATATATATATATATATATATATATATATATATATGTATATATATACATATATATATATATATATATATATATATATATATATATATATATATATATGTATATATATACATATATATATATATATATATATATATATATATATATATATATATATATATATATATATATATATATATATATATATATATATATATATATATATAGTAAATTACAGAAATAGAATTCCGTTTCTTGGGTAATTAATTTCTCTCTGGGAAAACACACAAATTTTTTTATTGCGCTAATAAATACAAGCTAATGGATAATTACTAATTAAGATTACTAATTAAGATTTAGATCGGAAAACGATGATATGACCATATTTTCTACTTCTGGTATTTGTAGAAAACTGTTCCCACTTTTTGAAGAGATAATGTCGTTCCGATAGGCGCTTATAGAGAATAATAATCCTAAGCCACCTGATAAAAATGAGGACTCATAATTTCTAAAAATCGTTTATTTGTGATCGAGCTTACAAATAGGTTCATTATCTGGAATGAGGTTCAGGAAATTTTGTGTTCTGTTTCTTGCAAGTGTTGAAACAATATTAGAACACAAAAATCAATATTAGAAATATTAGAGCCCTAACTATATTTAATTACTATTTTCTTTTTTATGTGGAGACAAAAAATTTTAATATACATTTTTGTGGCCTTTATAATTATTCAACACTAATTTTGACTAGTCTAGTAAATCGTACCAACAAAATGTCTGTTATTTTTATATTATTATATTTGTAGTAGAATTTCCTACTTTATTAATGTTCCTGGAATATATTTCGAAGTGGGTTGATTTTTGTAATGGTGTCATTGACAATTCTACTGATAAGTCGGTTTGTGAGGTACCCTTCCACTGCTCCCACACATTCGTCAAAACGCGACCGCCTCTGAAGCATACCAACTTTTAACATTCTCACTCTTAAAAACTAGTAGATTTACTATAATTTTCTATTAACTTCTTCTATGTGAGCCACTATACCACATTCTTCTATCTAGTCAGATTTTCTTAAGACGATGTACATTGCCCTCAGACTCCATGGCAAATTTTAACACTCACTATTACATTAAGCGAGATATTTATAAGATTTTTGAATTTGGCTTCCACCTAGCACTAACGTATATGGGTTAAAATGTGACCACACTTGGAGCATACCCTTTCATATCAAAAAATTATTTCAAAATAGATCCACCACAAATGACGAAAATATTGCTATGCATAAAAAACATTGAATACATTCTATTTTAAATCAGATAATAAATCATAATCATAAAAGAATTTAAAATTTGAAAGAGAAGAGTAAAGGCAGAAAGCAGAACCACCCGAAGTCGATGGCAGAAATCAAACCAGCGATCAGCAGTCCTATCTTAAAATGTTAAAACGGGATCTTTTGATTCTATTTGTTCTTCTGTAATAGGAGTACCCACATATGTATACAGTAATTAGAAATCAGAATTATATCTGAAGCTATGTATACCGAAGTTGCACCAAAAAGTTCCGATATGGATATTGACACTTTTAAAATTCTAATCGCGTTTTGTCAAGTTCGAACGTTTTTTTTATTAGATAGACTATATTGCACTGGAGGAGTGAAAAAATTGCGTACTGCACTTAAATGTACATTGGGAATTTAAGTACGACTATTAGCAAGCCAAACGGCACTAATAACAAATATGAAATTTTTCAATAACGGTACAATGCTGTCGTCTTTATCTAAATTGAATATAAAATTAAGCTGTACAGATAAAAATTGTTTTTGTTCTCCTTTGTTTAAAAACATTAGTAAACATAATTTTTTTAATCTTACTGTTTCATGAAAGTCTTCCAATGTAAAACTAGGAAATCCCAACTGCACTAATTTTTCTTTTGAGTTCTCAGCCAGTTGACGAAATATTTCATAGTCTGCTTTGTTTGAGATCAAGTGTTCTAAGTAGGCATAAGCAAATGCCCTAAAAAAGCAATTGCCATCTGGCCTTGTACGACGCATGAAATTGTATTTGTTGGCCAAATCCTGTATTTTCGAAGTGAAGACTACATCTCCCAAATATTCGACATTCAAGCAGGTTACCGGCAATTGTTCACTGACCAAAGGTATTGATTCACTTATCTGTACAAAGACACATATGTATGCCCGAAGAATTACAATCGTAAACAAAATAAAGATAAGCGGCGTTCATGATTTTCAAGATTGAAAAAAATATAAATACAAACCTCCTTTTCTATCTCCCTCTGCTGCTGCATGATCAACTCATCTCTATTAACGTTATCATTTTGTTCTACCTTTTCCATATTTATTTAATAATTTTGTCTTAAATATATTTGCAATTTTGTGTTAACAAAATCTTTTCGGTTTAGTGTTTTGCCAACGATGTTTATTTAGGTAGTAGATAGACTATGCACCGGAGGTGGAAAACTAAATGGCATTAAAATATGAAACGTCGTTTACAACTGCGATTAACAACCTATTAATACTACATTTACACCTACGCAAAATCTAATAGATTTCAGCTGAAATCTCGAAGAAAATCTCTGCCGTTTAGACCACTGCTTTTTGACGTATTATTGGATTTCGTTTTCATAACAAACAGCTGACTAAAGATAAATAAAAAATTGTCTCCAAACTTTTATTTTGTTAAAAAAATGGAAGGGAAAAACAATATTTTAATATATTATACCTCTACATATAAAAAAATGCAAATGAAGCTGGTATTGCTACGTAAGAAAAAACAGAAGCATTTGTTACCGCAAATCTTTTGTTTCTATCGCGCTTTTTTTCCTTACAATTGTCAAAATTTTCTTATTCAGCGCTGTATATTTCAGCATAATACCAAAAAATACACAGTTGCATCATTAAGTATTGGAAGATTTTGTGAGATTTTGCTAAAATCTAGTTCGTAAGTAGATTTTGTTTTGTATGGGAAATCTGGTAGAAAAGAGCTAGATTTCCCTCAAAATCTCATAAGTACTAGATTTTGCGTAGGTGTAAATGTAGTATAAGACGATGATTTTAAGCATATTTTATTCTTATATCGCCAGAAAATTTATATCAAAACAAATTAACAATAACGAGGATGAGATGGAAAAAATCTTATATTTTTTTTCTCTATTCCTATTCTGTGGCAACGGAACTAAATATTCCATGTTCTTTTCCAATTCCAATTTAGTAATTGCATTGTCGGCCTTGTAATAAATTCGCTATGATTAGATCTTATAATTAGGCCTTAACTCGGATTATTCATACTTATATTTTGGCCTCTCAAAGTTTGTTTGTGAGCTTGGGAGTTTTGCTTGTGGCTTGCCACTTTTTGACGTTTTGTTTGTAAAATTAAATTCCAATATTTCCGTTTTTTATACAAGAAAACCAATTCAACACAGTCATAAGATTAACCTATACGGTTTATAATGAATGGTTCAGAAACGCAACTGTGGTATTTCTAAAATTATAATACGGTAACTCAGTTGGCAACTGAAATCTGCCGTCTCTGTTTTATTTTGCAAAAAGAATAACAAAGAAGTAGAATCAGAATAGAACATTTTAAAACTTTATATTTTTATAAAAAGTATTTTCCAGTTGGATGCAAAAGTAAGATAAAATGGATTGTGAAGACATGCAAATGATAATTTCGGAAGAACCAAATCTATCTGTAAGTTTCTGAATGGTATTAAATTATTACGAACTTTCAAACACATATGCATACATATGTGCAGATGATCATATTAACAAAATAAGTAGCTTAAATTTCTTGAAAAATGTTTTCATTAAGAAATAATTAAAGATTAAAATCTTTTCAATTATTATAGAAACATTAATAATTAATGTACAGCTTGATTAAACTGCAAACTGCGCAGTAATTTTTATTAAAGAAGGAGGGGCAGACAACAACCCCTTTTACTGCCAGTTGTTAGCATCTTGTACACGTACATACATACTTACATACACAGATGTAACAATTTATGCCAGAATTCAACAAACACATATTTAAATTGCCAAATATGTATTGATGTAAATTAAAAATTTTACCTTTTGGAATTATGTGATATTCTTACATATGCATGTACATATGTATGTATGTACCAAAGGGAATTTCTTTTAAACTCATTTATAAATTTTTTTAGATTTGGGATAACTCCTAAATTAAATAGCCTGTTTAATTGTTGTGGTTTTAAAATAGTGATAGTTTATACGACGTGTAACGTTTTGTGTCAGTTCATCAGTTGACCTCTAAATACATATAAAGTATGTCAATAATGAGTTTGCACATTGAAGATAAACACGGTTTAGTTAAATTATTTTCAATTAAATTATTCTTTTTGTTAAAAAATTTATGTATTTTATTTATACATATCATAAATTTATAGATATTTAAAGGGAATATGTTGAAAAAAAACTTTTAATCAGTTTGATATATGTATGTAAGAATGAAAAAACAAAATCAAATTTATGCCTCATTTCAAACTGTCAATAAATTCTGTACAAAAATTAGTGGTAAAAGTGCTTGCCTACAAAACCGAGTACCCCAGGTTCGACCCTCCTTGGCAGAGGACAAAAATTTTTCACCATGGTTTTTCATGTTTTAAATATGAAGTTGCTTCAACCCCCTCCTAAAAATTCATCCAATGAGCCCCTGGAAAAGACGATAACATCATGACAAACAAAGGTCAAGCAGAGCCACCATCTTCTTGGAAAAAACGATAGGAATCAAAGATAAGCGATGTTCCTCACCACCAGAGTTGTAAATAAATCATTCTTTTTTGATTTCAATTCATTACGAACTAGCTAAATTTTGAATTAATTCTTTTCGTCAAAAAACGAATTGAATGAAATTTGAATCAATTCATTTGAATTTAGCAAATATGAATTGCAATTCATTTTTTATTCAAATGAATTGGTAAAATGAATTGCAATTCATTTCCAATTCATTTGAATTGAATTGACTTTGAGTTAATTCAAATGAGTTAAAAAAAATGAATTGCAATTCATTTCCAATTCATTTGAATTGATTTTGAATTAATTCAAATGAGTTAGAAAAATGAAGGTAACGGCAGAATATGACTTGAATTAGTAGGGAGCTGCGAAAATCCTATCAGCATGAGCATTAATTCATAATTGTTTATTTGCTTAAAACAAACCTTTTAAACATTTTTTTATATTTTTTATCAAATTGTGTGAAAAACATATCCAAGATGTGCTTAATAATCATTCTGCTTCGGTGCCAATATCAAAATTCGGGTTCAAAGCTTTTAACCACCAATAATTCATCAATAATTCATCAATACATTTCATTAATATCGGGCGTTAATTTTTTGTATATATTTACTAATTTTAAAGTTCTTATTACAATGTAATGTTGCAAAATAATCGGTCATCGAATTTGGCTGAAAATCATCTTTTCTGACAAGGCGTATTTTATTATTTCCAATATTTGGGACAATGCATACACAGGGAATTACTGTTTGGTGTGGATTTTCTATTTGTGGCATCATAACCTATTCTTTTTCTAAAATATTGGAAATTTTGAAGAAATGAACTTGGGTAATCTCTTTGAAGAGATGAACTCGAATAATCTTTGGTTCCAGCAGAATGGTTCACTATGTCAGAAAATTTATAAATTATATTTTACACTTTTTACAAATTATAAATTACACTTTACACACACACTATTTTGTTGGTGTCCATTGAAAACGACGATACTTATATATACTTATTTATATCTTCAAAATTTAGTTATACATATGCCGTTTTCCTTTTTGAAAAAAGTTAACATTTTCTTGATCTAATTATAACAGAAAACTTATTTATTAGTATAATTTGGACAAGAAAGTTAAAAATTTTATTCCAAAACAACAACAAATGTTTCGTAATGATATGTGAAATCCAAAACAGAGGTATTCCTTCTTATCATGATTGTCGCGTAGACGTCACATCAAGTCGACAGTAAAAAAAGGCAGCAGTTCTGAACTCTTAGACATAATTAACTAATATTGATGGCCAATTGTAATTTCATAACCCATAGTAGTAGTAATATCCCATCAATAATATTTAATTGTTTTCGATAACGATTCCACAATTGCCAATATATTGATGTCGACTTGGTGTGACGTCGACAATCATAATAAGGGCAATTTCCAAAACGCCTAAAAGGCTGCTATCAAAAAACAACTACAAAACGCGTTGTTTTTGAAAGCCAATCTAGTATGATTTTTCGCAAAACTAACAAAAAATATATTTTAATGCTACACTGCAAAAATATGAAATTTGTTTGTCATAAAAGTTCATTATTTAAACTCAATCGATCGTAACTCACCTATGATTAAGTTGCGCCGGTTAAGTTTTTTTTAAATATTTTAATAAATATATATTCCAGGAACGCAAAGAGAGTGGTAAAAGAGGCCGAAAGCCAGGACGCAAAGCATCAAATGAAAAAGTTGACATGAAAGCGAAATTAGGTAAGTGTCTTTTTGTAAAATATTCCGATTTTACACACATAAATCTATCATCAAACAAGTCTCTTCAATTCCCATAAACTCGGGCTTCCTTCAAGAAATGCTGATGTATGTAAAATTAGACATACTTTTCATTATATTTAAGTAATAAAAATAATAAATATTTCGGGATATTCTCCCTAACTAATTGTTAAAACAATTAGAGTTTTTGCAAAATGTATTGTTTGTTGGTGCTTTAGCTGTTCATATGCCAACATTTCATTGGTCGCTAAACCAAATTGTCAGTGAACTTCAAGCAGGTTGAAAACATTCAACCTCGATGTGCTTCAGCGACCAGTGAAATCTCGGCATATCAACAGCTAAAGCCACAACAATCAAAACATTTTGGATAAAAATAAAAAATAAATAACTATAAATAAAATTAAATTATGTAAACATTTACTAATGATAAATACCACTAAATATTTATAGAACGCAGTCGACAGAGTGCACGCGAATGTCGAGCTAGGAAAAAGTTACGTTATCAATACTTAGAAGAACTAGTTGCTGACCGTGAAAAGGCTGTGTTAGCTTTACGTGCTGAGCTGGAGCGTGTAAGTTAGTATAAAACAATTTTAATAAGCATATGTATATATAAACGAATTGGTCAGAATATATTTTTCTGTGCATCTCAATAGAATTTTAAATTTTATTTCACATTAAAAAATTATGATACTGTTGAGCAATTATGATTCTGTTGAGCAATTATATAATAAATACGTATACATATGTACATACATATATGAATATATGTAGAATACATGTGTATCTTTGATTTTAATTATATTTTCTCTTAGTACATACAATGGAGTTCTGAATTAAACGAGGGAAGAATACCAAACGGTTTTCAACAGTTGTTGGAGGAGGCTGGAATTCTTAAGCGGGAAGTTATTGTTTAACATTTCCTAAATACACTTTAATATAATTTTGATTTTTAACAGATAATGTTGCTTAGTTTTGTGAATATTTAAGTCACATTTTCAATATTGCTACGTATTTTTTGTTGTTAATGCGTACTTAATAAATTTTGAAAATTATATTGTATTTTAAATTAATTTGGGTGATCCATCTATGTATGTATATTTTTTGATTAATCATGTTTTACTGAACTCTTGGTAGATAGAACTCGAATGATTACTATACAAGGTAGATATCTACTCAAAATTAAATTTTCAAATATCTAAAAATATTTGGCGAAATACGAATACTAATTTTGTTCAGTATTTAAAACATTTTTGCACAAAATGCGTTTCACCGTTTTAGTTAAAAACATTTGAATGCTTTTATGTAGTGCACAGGTATATTTGGAAACATATAAGACTGAGCAATTGGATCTGTGCGTGAATATACCAGAAGAAAATTCTCCTGTGGAGCGATTTGAAATTAAGCTGGGGTAAAATATTACAAAAGCTTAAAACAAAACAATGAAAAATAATAATAAGTCTATTTTTGGTAGAATTCAGTACTAAATCGTTCTACGCATTTTTGGACTTGTAAGCAGTTGAAGCAAACATATATATATATATATATATATATATATATATATATATATATATATATATATATATATATATATATATGTTCCCATCGATCCTATAGGGAGCATAGGGCCTCAAGCAAACATATGGGGTTTATTTTCAGAGTATAAATAGGAAAATTTTGTTTGTTGTGTATACGGTAGCATTTTCGTCAATAGGCGACTACTAATATGTATAATTAGATACATTATTTAAGTTTGTTTTCTGTCACTAAAGTTTGCAGAGTAATTTTATGCACAAGATTTGAAATCGCATAAATATAGTAAGTGCAAGGTATTATACGATCTCGAATCGCAAAGTTAAATTGCGTAAATCGCTTAAAGTGAATTTCAAAAGGTTAATTAAATGAAGCAAAACTTTAGGCGCTTATATTGTATTTCACTGACGTGCGTTATTTTAATACATATATTCTTTTTTGTTAAAAAAAACAGCAATTCACGTTGCTAGACAAGGCATCATCTAGGTGAAATAAAAAATTAAGACCTCAATTAAATGTGTTTTTTTATTGGAAAATAAATATAAAAAATATGTTTTGGTTTTGTCATTTGCGATGCGAATTGTTATCACTTATGCCTCTGAAAAATGACGTTAGGGAACTTGTAACATAAAAAAACGCAGCAACTCAGCTTATGGGAAAAATTTTACACCAACATGGTGAATATAACGTCCGTTCCACAAGATTCAATCTGCACTTGCACCTCTCGTGTCGAACCAAACCATATCTACTGAGTGTCCAGGAATCATTGAAATCAGCGGAGCAATTGGTACAATTAAAAACAATATTTTGCCTGGAGTTCCTACAACCGACCGAGTTACTAGCGCTTGCTTATTGGAACACATCATAAGGGCATTCGGGAATGACGAATCCATACCAGACGAAGTCACCGCCACACCATTTTGCTAGAAGGCGGTGAAAAACTTTTGACTGGATTGGAATTTTGATACGCGTTTTTTTTATTTACTAGGTGAGACTATAAGCTTTAAGTTTATGATATAAAACTTTAAAATCGACCGGATAGAAAAATATTTATGATGGGTTTAAAATGCATTTTAAGTTTTAGCTGATTTTTGGTACAAAAGTGATGTATTAAAACTTGTTAAAAAAGTTTGTTTAACTAGTCATGTTTACAACTTATACTTATTAAAACTTAAATTTTGTCAGAAAGTGCCAAACGTTGGCCCCTATGAAACTTTTTTGAAATTGAAAAATTACTTTATTAAGTAGCGAACATAAAAATACCAACATTGCTTCAAATTTACTTTAGATAAAGAGGTTTTAATGAACGTAGGTTTCTATTTAGTTCCAAAATAGACATAAATATTATATGTAAACCTTTATTATAAATTTGTAAATTTAAAATTGATTTATGTACATAAAATGTAAAAACGATTAAAAAACGATACCTTTAACGTTTTGAAAAATTACTATTAAACAATTTAGGAAATATTTCTTCTAAATAGCCTTGATTTTCATCTTCTAGTAGGAGTTTAGATTCTACATACGTCTAATTCAATAGAGTTAGTTTTCCATTTTTGTCGGATATTGGACATAGAGGGATCTGATATGCATAATAAAATAGTAATTAGATCTTAATTAGTACATCTGGAAATTTTTCTTGTCTCGTGCTCGCGAAAGAATCTGTAGTCTTTGTTTCTTTTTCTTGCGCTTCTTCAGATAGATCTCCTATTGGTAGCATATTGTGTTGAATTATTTGTTCCCCATAATACAAAATTTTATGAACTTTGGATGGCATAAATCTCCAAGAGTACTTGTCGTTATAAAGTATAGCTATTTTTTCTGGCGTACTCTCAAAATTTTTTTTGCATTTATCTTTCTGCTGCAGTTTCTGGAATGGTTTAATTGACTTGATGTCTTTTGGCATATAATGCAGCTTGGCGATGATTTGTATCAGTTAAAACTTATGCAACTTTTCCATCAATCACTGTGAGACACATTTTAAAATTTATTTCGATTTCCTGGTCATCAACTGTAAATATTACAGGTTGAAGGGCTTTAATTTGATCTTCTGACTTCTTCAGTTATGACATCTTTTAAATCTTTTTTGAATGTAAATTTTATTCGTCTGCAATACTTTGTTGACGAAGGTATTTCATTTTTCCACACATCAATTTCTGTTACTCTACTAGTTGAAGGCTCTAAGCCGGTATAACTTTTTGTTAAGCGAAACCACAGCACAAACAATAGACGTGCATAAAACACAGGTCGTTTAAGATTTATGTTTTTTTTTATTAACTCATAAATTATGCTCACAAAAGTATTTTGCTGACTCAGAAGTCTATTATTTTTCGCTAATTGCGATACCCTTTTTGATTTTGTACTTCTGCCTGTAAGAGCGCTTGTTACTATAGGGGTACAGCGGAGAGTTTGGACTACAAAAGAGGGGTAATTTTTTTAACCCTTTTGAACTTTAGGAATTTATGCTCTATTAAGTGGCAGAGTTTAGGAAAATTTGGACCTTTAAAAAAAAATAAAATAATAATAATTTTTAAAAGTCAAATACTTTATTTTGCTAGTACTCATAGCTAATAAATTGGCCAATTATTCAAAATTTATTTTGTTTGAAAATCCTTTAAAACAAAAAAGTTATAGATGTTTAAAAATCAAAAGAAATTTCTCATTTTAGCAAAATACTGGGAATAGTTCACTGTGATATAGTTGTAATAAAGTTTTAATTTTTTGGCTCCCGAGGTACACTAGTGTCTACTTTCGAATGAACTTTAACATTTTAAAATCGGTGAACATAAAAAATGAGTTTTGGCCGTCTTCTCGTAAAATGGTCCACTGCGGGCCGGCGTAATTATAAATCTTCACAAAAAAGGCGATTTAATCGCCAGAAAGAATTGGAGAGGCATTAATTTGTTGAGCATGGTCAACAAAGTTATTCCGAATATAATAAAAGATTGTCAAAAGGAATTCTTCTCAGAAGGAAACAAGCTGGCTTCTGTTCCAACAAATCTTGAGTCGACCAGACCAATAGTCTCAGGATTGTCGTGTAATAGTCAGTTGAATGGATATTGCCTTTTTATCTCATATTTTTTGACTTCAAAAAGTGTTTTGATACTCTCAATCACGCGGCCATATGGAACGCACTGGCATACAAGGCTGTCCCTATTAAAATAATAAGTTAGGTTAGGTTAGGTTAGGTTGATTGGAGGGGTGTGGGAGCCCATGTCATACGACATACACTTAAACCAGTAAAGGCTTGTTGTGCGCTCACTTTGGTTTAAAATAATAAACCTAATCAAAATGTACAACAATGTAACATGCCGCGTATTACATGAGAAACAACGAAACAAACACATCAAAATAATAACCGGAGCTCGCCAAGGCTGTGTGTTATCACGCCAAGGCTGTCCTCGATGTCAACAAGTCATAGGAATGTGATTACATGGGGTCTGCAAGATAGATTATAAGACTTGGACTATGCGGATTAATAAGGCACGCAATTCATTTGGCAACTTAACCCTGTTTGGAAATCGCCTAACATATCTAGATACACCAAAATTAAAATGTACAATTCCAACGTTAAATACACATTATTATACGTTTTCGAAACGTGTAAAATGGAGCGATAATCTCTTCAAGTGCTTGTTAACATACCTATACCTGCGTACTGGCCTTCCGTAGTATCCAATGCCCAACTCTGGTCAGACACAAACCACCAACCAATTAATATGGAAATAAGAAGACTCCAATGCGGTTAGGTTGGATACACTCTCTGCAAGCCATTAGATGATATCACTAAGGAAGCTATAGATTAAGACTTCCCGGGAAGCAGGCGCATCGGACAACCATTACACACCTGTAGACGCCAAATCACAACCGAACTATCTAAGGTACGTCTAAAGTTTAACGAAGTCGAGCTCATTAGAATCAACTTAATGTTAATGTGCAAAGTATAAATAGCATTAATTTGCCAGAAAAAAGTATTTCGAAAAAAGTCATAAGCCTATCGTCATTTTAAAAATATCCCTATTTCATCATATGACAAAGATTCCCGAAGATTGGTTTAAGCAATGCTTAAGTATGCAATCCCTTTAAAGTAGTTGAGTCGATGGGTCATTCATGATGGAAATGCTGTTTGTATTGAGAATCGCCAGGTTTTCATGGAATAAAACACTGCAACTGTGAGTAGGAAATGAAAAAGTTTTACACGAATATGTCGGAATACATCCTCTCATCAAGAAATGTGCCCAGAATTATTACTTCGCACTACTACCAAACGTATTGATCGAAATACAACATGAGTGTAGCAGATAGTTTTGCAAAGTAGTAAAACGACTTCAGTGCCTCGAGAAGAAAACGGATCCGAAATATATTCCAATAATAACCTCGTATCAAAACGTGTTTAAGTATGTACATACATACGTAGTTTTTCCCTTATCTAAACATCGTAAGCTTTTTATTTAATTCTTATGAAATACTTTTGGAATTTGCTTTTCTTTCAATAGCGAAAATAAATATTGAGTTCAATTACAAAAATGACCAAATTAACTTCTATTGTTTCAAAGACTTTTAATAGACTAAATAAAAAATAATGATTAATAATACAAAAGAAAAACTATTTATGTATATCAAAGCTACTAAATATGGAAAACATAAATTATCTGTTAATAAACTTTTTTTGCACGCTTATATTTATTTATTGTATCTTCACAACTGAACTAACAATAAGTATTCAAATCTTAAATATACATATAAATAATTATTAGGCCCAACCAGTGTCAGACATAAACTTAGTGATAATAATTAATAATACATAAGAATCGTATTTAGCATAAATATATTTTTAAAAATTTTCATCTGGAATGTTGCGTACTAAAGACGTAGTATCCCTCTTTTTTAAGCGGATGTGTCCAGGAAAGCTCAAGATGTTACGAGCAAGGGGATTAGGATGGGACTCTAGTTTCGTTAAATATTTGCCTGCATATTTTGCAATTTCTGCAGTCACAAGTGGCATATTTAAATCACGATGTAAAATTGAATTTTTCATGTACCAAGGAGCCGATGTAAATAACTTTAAAATTTTGTTTTGCATACGTTGTATTCGCTCTACATTGGAAGTTGAAGCAGTGCCCCATAGTTGAATTCCGTAACACCTTATGGGTTTCAAAAGCGACTTGTATATTAAAAGTTTACAATCTAGACTGAGGGTAGAATTTCTACCAATCAGCCAGTGTATCTGGGTTAATTTAAGCTTCATTTGTGTTAGCTTAGAGTCAATGTGGTGTTTCCATGTAAGCCGTCGGTCAAGGTGTATACCAAGGTATTTCACCTGTGAATGTTGAGGAACAACTTGATTGTTGATTCGAATGGGGAAACAAGTATCTCTTCGTAGGGTAAATGTGACATGAACACACTTTTGTTCATTTACTTTTATTCTCCATAAGTTCCACCACAGTTCCAAAAGGCTAATATGATTCTGAAGATATCAGGATGCCTCGTGAGGGTTTTCATGCATACTAAGGCAGGCTGTATCATCGGCAAATGTAGAGGTGAGGATATTACTGCTTATAGGCATATCACAGGTATAAATCAAAGAGTACCATCCTCAGGATATTTGTTTATTTTATATAAATTTAAAAATATTAACATTTGAAAAGTAACGTAAATTTGTTGTCATATTTAAAATAATAATCACATGTTCAGAAAATATTAATATTAAAAGTATAATCAAAAACCACTTATAACAACAAATACAAACAAAAATACTTAATATTGAAATTTATTATTTGGGATATTCTCCCCAGCTAAAACTTTAAGAAATTAGAGTTTCACACCCATTTGTTTTAAACTGCTTAAAGTGTACTGACGGTTTGGTTTAGTGACCAATGAAATGACGGCATATGAACTACTAAAGCCACAACAAATATAAAATTTTTTAAACTCCAAGTAAAAAGTATTTAGAAATAATCTACATCCTAGTTAGAGTTACTTGGATTTATCAATTTTTTCTTAAATTCAATGAATAGGAATCAAAAAAGAGAACTGCTTGCAATAATACGCCCATATTAGAAATTTTCTGAGTTCACAGTACTTACTGATCAGAAGTTCTGGATCTTGAAGACTTCCTTTTTTTGTTCGGTATCGAACAAAACTTTTCTATGCCATACTCGTAATGCGTTGCTCATTACAAAATTCTTTTATAATAAACTATATTTATAGGCCTCACTGAATATTTTGAGCAAATGTCGCTTAGAGGGAAGGAACTCACAAAAACTGGTTATCGAAGTGCTAGGGATCAGTACGAACTCCAAAGATTAATATTCGTATGAAAGGTGCTCTACTCTGCGATGGGTCTCAGATCTAATTATCATTATTTTTTGTCGCTAAGGTTTTACTGTCACGAATCGCAAATATCCCACTTTCATATATTATGGGACGAGTGTCCAATATTTCCTCAGGGTAGTTACAGAAATTTAAGTGTTAATGCACGGTAGGGGGAACACCTCCGCTTCAAAACAGCTTTCATATATTATCATCATCTGCAGAGCCAAGGGCGTAGCCAGGATATGAAATAGGGTGGTGTCACGAAAATTATGATTTTTTATGATTATGATTTTTTATGATTATTACAATTTCGATCTATTTGAGGAGTAATCTGCGTGGATCTTCTGAAAATTTTGCTAGAATTTTTTCTAAAAATTCGTCCTTCTTCTCGATTACCAATCTTCGGTGGACGCTTAGCATACATAGTCTTTCAATATACAATATACTTATTTTTTGATAATAAGTAAAATTGCATATTATTTTACCGTTTAAATGAGCTTCAGTCATTGTGGAGCGCAACCATGTTTTTACTCGCCTTAAATTGCTAAATGACCGCTCAACAGTTGCAGTAGTGCACGGCTGTGGCAATGAAATTAATAACGCCTTCCTTCTTTCAAAATACTCGCCAGCTCTAAGTCGGCTAATTCGTCTTTACCCATTTTTTTTGTTGCCAAGAATTATACCAAAGCTCAATTTCCTCTTCCAAATCATCCAACTCATAAAAATGCTCAAACGTTTTTGTGGCATCTTTAAGCTCTTCCAGCTTCAAAGAAGGCATGTTTGACGGGTGCAAACAATGAATAGCAAACACTGGCCTATTCTCTTCTCTTCTGTCCAGTGATGAAATTAAAGAATCTATATAAAGAATGTATACAGATCGCTTCCAGTATTCAGCAGGTGATGAAAACGGGGGATTTGAACGGTGCGTTTGACGAGAAACTATCCTTGAAACAGACATCTCTATTCCTAAATTAGCTGTGTTTCTTGAATAGAAAAAAGCAATCCGTCCACAATACCCTGTGCATTTTTTAATAATTTTATATTGTATGCATGTAAAAAAAATTGTTATAGAATTAGGTGGGTGCCACGGCCCTCTAGGCCCAATACCTAGCTACGCCCATGTGCAGAGCTGAAACAGAATTATTGGACATTATATTGCCTTAAATTTCCATACGTGAACTAAAATCAGTCCGATATTTTTTTAAACGGCCGACAGTGCTGTCTTTAATTTTATTTATTATTAAATCTGCATCGATTCATCTCCTAGAATCGATTCTAGAATAGGAATTTGTGTAAAACAAAATTCATAATGTGAATACATTATATGTAAGTATGTATGTTACTGGATATATGTATGTACATATGTATGCGTGTTTTCCAGTTACCAAAATTTAATAAAATATAGAAAAAACTTTAATAAATTTTCTGGGAAATGTTAGGAAAATATACAAAATAGGTTTTTAAAAAGTTTTTCAAAAGTTTTATAATGAAGTTTAAACAGTCATCATTTGGAAAAATAAATACAAAATAAATACAACTTAAGCATAACAGAGTGTAGGCATGTGGGGTGTAGCGTCACCATTAATTATCGGACGCTGCTAGGGAAAAACCGAGAGGTTGTTGAAAGGGCATGTGATGATATTGAAAGAATTGAAGAGGCAAAGCAATTGGTTGCAAGGGAGACACAACTTGATAAGAGTTTGTCGACGCTTGGGTTTGCATGTCTGAATACGGGACTGACACCGAAGATGTGTCACTTGCGGCTGGTTCAATTTCCGCAACATTTATTTGGAATTTCGGCTTAGGTTCGGACGGTATTGATACCTCAGCGTTGCGGCTCTCTTGAATGCACGGCTCTTGGGAGTCTGACAACTGTTTTAGTTGTTGTGTCACGTGTTGTTGCAGCTGCTGATGTTGTTGCTGTTGATGTTGTTGTTCCTGTTGATGTTTCAACTGCTCATGTTGCAACTGTTTAATTTGCTGTTGTTGTTGTTGTTGAATTTGATGTTGCTGTTGAATTTGATGTTGTTGTTGAGTTTGATGTTGTTGTTGAATTTGATGTTGCTGTTGAATTTGATGTTGTTGCTGCTGAATTTGTTGTTGTTGAATGTGCTGTTGTTGCTGCTGCAGTCTCTGCTGTTCTTGTTTTTTAAAACCAAAGTTATGGATTTGTTGATGCAATAATTCCGCTCGAATTAGAGACGATTGCTTTGGAGGTTCAGGTTTCTGATGACCCTGAGTTACTCTGGGCTTGTGGTTTGATGGATAGACTGATAAATCGTGGCCATGGTGATTATAATGTACAATCTGATAAGTCTGCCCTTGGCCCTTGTGTTCGTGATCTATGAAGTCGTCATCGATGTGTTTCTGGTCTGAATCTTCTTGTTTTGGACGCTCATATTTGTAGGGTTCTTTTGTGTGAATATAAACAGGAACTTTCTTTTCTACTTCCACTTTATATGGAGCAGGTACAACTTTTTCGACAGGGTATGGAATTGGCTTTTCTACATGAATAGGCACCTTAACTTCTACGGGATAAGGCACACGCTGCACAACTGGATATGGTCTTGGTACCGCAACAACTTGATTGACGACCTTTTCCACGGGATATGGCTTCGGCACGTGGACTATCTTTTCAACAACTTTCTCCACTGGAACGTGTACCACTTTTTCTACTGCATACGGTACCTTTTGCTCTACGGCATAGGGTACTTTCTTCTCAACGATTTTCTCGACCGGTACGTGGACAATCTTTTCCACAATTTTTTCCACAGGATACGGTTTCGGAATATGTATAATTTTTTCTACAATCTTTTCGACAGGCACATGAACGATTTTTTCAACGGGATATGGAACTTTCTTTTCTATAATCTTCTCAACAATTTTTTCCACCGGGTAGGGTACTTTTTTCTCTACAATCTTCTCAACTGCGTATGGTTTGGGTACATGTATTAGTTTCTCCACTGGAACCTTGATGATTTTTTCAACCGCGTAGGGCTTTGGCACATGAACAATTTTCTCAACAATCTTTTCAACGGGTACATGTACAATCTTTTCAACTGGATATGGCTCTGGTATTTTTTTGATAATTTCCTTGATATGATTGTGGTGATGATGGTGGTGGTGATGTTTTACTTTGATCTTTTTATGCTTCTCCTCTTCTGCGTGGAAATTTTGAGTTTCTTCCGTTATGGGGTCATTAAATTGTTGTTCGGCTTGAAATTCTAGTTGCTCTGTAGCCTCGGGGATGTGAGTGTCTGAGTTGGTCTCCTCCTGTTTGTCGGCTGGAGTTTCATCTTTTTCTTCAATATGTTCGTGAGTTTCTTCAAAGGTATGGTACACTTTTACATCTTCGCTGGGCGTTGAGTTGGGAAAATTTTTTACATCTTCAGCGATATGGTTGTGCGCAGGCTTTCTATGCCTGGGCTGCAATTTCAAAATGACATGCTTCTTGCGACGGTTTACAGGTTTAATTAAAGCTGTCTGTCGATTTTTTTGAGAACCACGTTTGGCACGGACGTTATTGGTATTTACGCCAGGTTGAACCTTAACCTCCATCTTGCCAGATTCTTGTGCGCTCAAATCTTCACTAGATGGAGATATTTGTTGTTCTTCATAGTTGTGATGATGGACTTCGTACTCATTCTCATCATTGTGCGCACTATCGATCCTTCGCCTTTTCGCTACCGACTTATCGGCAAAGAGTAGCAAGATTAGTAGCACCGGAAGACCGATTTGCTACGGAAAGAAAGACATTGTTAATAAGTTGTTAAAGTGAATGCTTTAGACAAACATAGGCTAAGTTAAGATAATCTAAATTATAACTTTTATATTTATTCCCCTAGTTTGTCCTCTTTAATTATTTGACTTTATTTATTATTTGTTCTTAAGGTCTTTCTTTAATATCAATATCAATATCTCTTATATCTTATATCAATATTGAAATTATAGAAAGACATTAAGCCTAAATAATAAATAGAGTTAATATTCATTTTGGTTTAAGCTTTATTGCTTTCATTGTATTAAGTTGTTTTAATACAGTCCAAAAGCTTAACCTGCAAGACCTACAAGGGAATCCGAAGGAATAGAGGAAGAGAATTTCTCGCAAGATAATATAAAATTAAACCCCGGAAAATTGATATCGAGAAAGTTCTAAATTATGCAGTTATCATGTTCTTAAAGCAATCTAATAGTAGCTTCTGACGATAATCTACTAAGGGCTGAAGAGATTTTCTGGAATCATGCCCAGACTGCACTTGATAGTCATATTTAAAATAAATAATTTCTACAAAAATTAACATTTTCATTGAACATAATAATAAAATATATAATTACATACATGTTCGAACGAAATTCGCTATAAATTCTATATAAAGCCACTAAATTTTTTTTTGTGATTTCCATGCAAGTTTTCTATTCGAGTAGCCTGTCTGAGATGTGGAAAGTACACATAAGTGCAAAAAACAGGCAGGAAAACTTAAAAAAATTAATATATTTTGAGTTTAAAGTGTTTGTTGTCTGGCATCAAATCCGTTTCGTATTGAGATTCATCGTAAATTTGTTCACGGCTTCTAAAAAAAATTTAGCAAATATTTATAAATTAATTTTGTCATGTTCTAAAAATACTACTTAATTCTAGTAAAACATTTACCGAATTCTTAAAACAATTTTAAAATTTTAAAATAATATTTTGAATTAAAACAAAAACTCCTTAGTGTTTCCTAAATACCAGTTAATGAATTCTTTAATTTTCTTAAGTACATTTAATACTTTATTTGAGAAAGAGCACTTCACTGGAATTATGTTCCTTATTTATTTATTCCTATTGTAGTCCCAATGTATTCCCGCGATCTTTCGTCCCGTTTGTTTAATGTAACTATATGAACAGGGTAATTTTTATACTCCAATTTTAAGTTCATGCAAATTTTGAAGAGAGCAAAATTTTACTCTTTCGTCTGTATTTATAAGCGTACTAGCGGACCAGGCGAACTTCGCCTCGCCACAATTTTAAGCCTTCAGACAAACTTTCTATTTTTTAATTTGAAAAGCCATTAAGGAATAATTTCAAACAAAATTTCATACAAAAACTCGATTTTCGATTTTTCCAATTTTCCGAGGGATTTTCCAAAATTTTCTTCCATAAAAACCTTCTCCTCGAAAATACGAACAACTGACAAAAAGTTTTACGAAATCGGCCAAGCCGTTCTCATTTTATGAATTATTAGATTTTGCCACGCCCCTCCGCCCACAGACCGAAAATAAAAAATCGGACTTCACAGTGTCACCCGCCCGAGTATTCTGAAGGTTCCCTGAAAATTTCGTCAAAATCGGCCCAGCCGTTTTGGAGCCATTACGTTACATACATACATACATACATACATACATACACACATCCTATTTTATATATATAGATGGGAACTTTTAGTAAAATCCTGTAAGACTTGAACTAAGAAATGCCGTTTAGAAAATGTTTTCTTAATTTTGTGAACAGGAAGACAGAGTGGCACAAAAGTAATTTCAATTTTTGAATTGGATGCCATTTCTTCATTTGACATTTGTGATTTATATAGATACATATATAGAGAATTAGTTGTCAACAACCCTTGTAGCGATGCACATCTCAAGAATAAACTTTTTATGAAACCAGAGCTTATTTTTCATTTATAACAAAATGGCAGCAAGTCCAAATTATGGCATTACTTTGCGCCCTCTTGGATAACCACGAAAAAAGTTTGTAATCCTTAATCATACATGAAAAGTTCCTTGCAAGTTTTTCACTGTTGCGTTTCCTCCCATCATGAATTTGCTTTTTTATTAACTGGGGGAAGGGAAACAAATTCGGTGGAACAAATTTAGGTATGGAGACATTATCAAATTTTGTTCGTCTTTAAATTATAAGAAAATTTTCACACAAATGTAAATTTTTGTTTTCTCAATTGTATTAAAACAAATAGAAATCTGTCACCAGTCCTCGTTTGTCGAAAATGGATAAATAAACTGCAGTTTTATCACTTATTGACCTTAATGGAACGCAACCTTGAAATTATATGCAGGTTCTGTAAGCACTTTTAGTAAATAACGAAAAACCACTTTATTTACTGGGAAAAAAAATTTTGAAATTTTTATTAAAAAAAGAATGATTTCAACCTAGTAAAAAGAAATTCCGTTATATTAATAAAGAGTGCTGCAACTTACGCAAGTGGACACATCGCGCAACTGCCTCCTATCAATTCTTTCACTTCTTAATTGTTCCTCTTCATGAACAGAAATATTTTTCAAAAGCATTTGAAAGGTATCAATATAAATTCGTAGGTCTGAACGAGCGCAACTTCAAAAATTATATGCCACTATACAAAACACTATGACTCGATTTTCCCTCTCCCTTTTCTTTCTTTCCTATGGAATTTTTAATGGAGATGAATGTAAAATTTTATGAATTATTCGCGAGCAAATCACTTCTCAAACCAGTTTCTTTCGCTAAAAAAAGAAGATCTTGCTTTTATTTTATAATTTTCTCAAGTTTATGAAATGGTAAATAAATTTTAGAAAATGGATTCATAAAAAACTCCTTGTGGAAAACTAGGATTTATTTTAAGTAAAATTTTTATTCGTCTAATGTGTAGTTTTCCCACATTCTGGGAGTTTTTTTTTAACTATTTGAAGGATTTTTAAAAATTAATTTTGTATAACTTTTTTGTTTCTTATTCCACGCTTTCAAAAGGGGAATAAGTTCAAGATGCGTGACCAATGCGGATTACTACAGGCTGAGGTATCGGTCATTAGCAGTGCAGTGAGCTGGTTAAGGTACCATAAGGTATACGGGTGTCTACACGACATCTGATCTGGTAAATGTATGCAGGGTGTCTCCAGATGAGATGGCGAGACACTCAAACCTGGAGCTAGTGTGGGTACAGGAGCACAGAGATGTGTCCGGGAACATAGTAACGGATGAACTGGCCAGGGTCGGAGCCCGATTGGGTAATCAGAATACTGAGCAATTGGTAGGCGTTACGCTCAGATGCACGACCTTACTTAGCCGTGACTATAAGGGAATCCCCAGACTGGGTAGTCCAGTGAGTTATCAAGACTGACATGACCCTGATATGACTTGGTTCGTTTTGTAGACCTAGAGCGGCTTTCTCAGGACCATTTGCGCACGATTTTTGCGGTTTTGACTGGGCATTGTTATGTAGGGGTCCATGCCAGAATATCGAGTCTTCATAACAATAACTTTTGTAGGAGCTGTCGAAACGAAGAGGTGGAGGAGAAAGTTGAACAATGCGACCAAGGTCCTATGGGACGATCCATTTGAGGATACAACTAAGGATACCCTATTTAAGTAGGCTGATTGGCGTCTTGACGGGACATTCCAACTTACGAGCACATGTATATCCGACCGGCGATGTGGAAAAGGGAATTAAGACAATTTGTTGTTTTTAGGTGCGTTTGTGTGCTTTCCTGCTAATATCCCGGTATCTTTATAATAAAAATTTTTGAAATTCGTTTTTAAAAGTAACCGAATGACATTAATTTAAATTTTGTGTTCATTTCTACAAGAGGGTAGATGCAAATTTTTTTATTTTAATTAAATTTTAAATATTTAATTTGTATCTGCAGAATCTAAAACTGCATTTGTACATTATCGGCCTTTAGCCGGGCGCAAGGACCTTCTCCTCTGCAGTATGTCGCTAAACGGCTTCGCTTTTTAAAGCGGGAACTGTGCGAAGATAAATTTTCTAAAGTGAAATATAGCAATATGGCTTTCTTACCTACGGACTTATGTATAGTACTGAACCATTGTGCTTGTATGTAAATAAATGTATTTCAAACAAAAATACACACGAGTACAAAAATTCGTTTTCTTTACAGAAGGTGTTTCATTCAGTGCATCCAATCTTTAAATTTATAAACAAACAAAGCGATATCATTGATTTTTTTTTATTAATTTGAAAGACCTATCGATGCCATTATGTATGAAATATGACATCGTGCAAATATCCGCCGCGGTTTCATTGCGCAGCACGCATCCGAAGTGTCGAATTTTCCACGACTGGTGCATAAATTAGGGTGAATTTGACTGATGGGGTTGAGGACTGCTGTTACTATCTCGGTGGCCAGTTCACATCTCCTCCACTTGAGATGACCATGCCTCCAAATCAGTAGTGCAGAATGCCTAATGTGGCATAAACTGTGTGTTACATAGCGCCATCCTGTTGAAACTATATGTAGTTGGTGTCCATATCATCCAGTTCAGGCAAAAAAAAAAAAAAAATTGTTGCCAATCATCGACCTACAGTGCTCGCCGCTGACAATATGGACCGATGATGCCGCTAGCCCAAGCCCGAACCAAACAGCAACTTTGAGGATCGTCCCAAATTCGACAATTTTCTTTGTTTACGTACCTAATCGTCCTGAAATTTGTCTCATTACTGAAGATGATTTTTTAATGAAAATGGGGGCCAGTTTCCAAATGCTCCAGAATCCATTCAGCAAACACATGCCATTTTTATGTTCAGCCCCTGTGTCAGTTGAATTTTGTACAGATGCAGGCTTAATTCACGACGCGAAATTCGCCCAATTGTGATCCGCGAAAAGCCCAGTACTTGTGGGCGGTGCGAAATTGACTTGCGTTTCGTCGTTCATTGTTTACTGAAGCAGTGGACTCAAATTTATCCACCACACTGTGAATAGTCCTCTTGGTCGGATGAATATAGCGATCGTAAGATGGGCGAAGCGCGCAGAACTTTGCCCGAACAGAGCACCCATTAAACAGTTATATTATTTGCAATTGTTGTTGAATGCTATTTCCATCCATTTGGCTTCAACAATATGGCCGCTAGCTACACATTAATATATGTATGTACTTAGTTCTAAGAAACATCACAATAGCGGAACTCATCGCTTGATGCAAATGTATTGCGAAAATGCTAGTGCAAAATATTATAGCTTTTATTTCGCAGTCCAACTACAAAAAACACAGGCTTGCATTTGGTGTAGCTCTTCTTTGCATTAAATATTATATTTGCAGCCAGCGATGCACTAAATTTAAACTGTTTTTAGTAAGTTTTTATTTAACTTTTGTTTTATAAACTTTTGTTATTAATCCATTTTCAATTTTTTTTTTGAGAAGCATATAAATTTACAAATATAAGAAAACACAAATTAATATTAGTTTGAACATAAACATTAACTACTCGTACATATATAAATACAAATAATATAGATAAATACTTGCTTGTATATAGTTTTGTATTTGTTGTAAGTTTCGCTATTCATATATCGATATTACATTGCTACTAAACAAATCACTAGTGGACTTCGAGCGACTTGCAAGTATTCAAACTCTTAAATCTATGCAAAAAGTAACACCTACTCGTACAATATGAGGATTCAATTATTTGTACAAATTAGAAAATATATAATCAAAATATATAAGCAAACAATTTTTGATATGAATCTATTTTATTTTTCTTCCAACCTGACTACTATGATTATACATATACTTTGTAATTTTCATATACTCGTATGATCGAATTCTCATATTGTATATATTATTTCTTTTATAAACATAAGATTTTGAATGCTTACAAATCGATTGAACTTCACTGACGAATTGGTTAGCACCAATGAAGTGTCGATATATGAACACCTAAGCCCGAAATAATAAATTTCAATATTGAGTATATTTCATTGAAAAAAGTTATTGTAATATTATATACCAGTAAAGGCTACAGTTTTCACAATTTCACGAGTTTTTTATTTTAACAAATTTCAATATGGAGGCGAAAAAACCTTAACGGTCATACTGTCTAATGCCCAATGCATATTCTATTCCACTTGAATTTTTCAAGTTTGAAAACATTCTGGTCAGCGCTTCTATACCAATTTTCTTACAAATTTATAAAACTTTTTTTTGTTTTGCTACTTTTTTCTTTTATTTAAACGCCAATGGTTTTCAATTTAAATATATAACATCCATAATATAAATATGTTGATGAGGCATTAATATATAAAGAAGCACAGAACACTAACTCAAAAAATTTTCGTATTGAAAATTTAAAAAAAATCATTAAAAACGCCAGAGTTAACAACGCTGTTTGCAGCACTGAAAATCGCGAAATTCTGCAATTGCATGCAGTTGCAATTGAAAACACACCAAATACTGAGTTTCCACTTATTAGTAAGTTCATCAATACATTTTGCATAGATATAGTGAAGATAATAACATGTTTAATATGTTTATTAGGGCAAATAATAATGATACTCGTAGTTTGAAAATATGTTCGCATCAATCATGTTTTTTCCGTTCGTAAAAGCAGCCAACATATTTGTTTAATGAATCTCAATTTGATAGATCTTATAGTGTAAGGGGAATATTGAACAAAAGACAAGTCGTTTATCTCATAGTGGTAAATTACAATTATACAAATAAATAAGTAAATAAATAAATTAGACTATGACCTCGATTTTCATACATGATAGTTCTTTCGGGAACAAACTTACATTTATAACAATATCGAAATTTAAATTTCAAAATCTCCAGTTCTTCTCTCGAAATATTATTATATTTTAATAGATTTTTCTCAACTTTTTAATTTTAAAAGTTTTATAACAATATCTTCTGACTAAATAATTATTATGTATCGTGCTGAAAGTTAAAACTAAAACTAAAAAACTCATAAGAATTATGGTATTCTAAGCAGCTTCTATGTGATTGGGTAGCAAACACGTAAATATAAGAACTATGTAAACAATCAAACCGAGTCCTTTACTGTGCTCAAAGGTATACTGTGTGTTAAGCCTGCCTATAAACTATAAAAGCGCCGAACTCTATTCAAATCCATTCAATCACACGTGATTTTCAAACATACGAATTACGGCATTAGTCCATAAGTGGTCAAATCAAATTCCTTACTATTATAAAAAGTATCCACTATATATACACATACGAGGACTGTTCAATAGAAAAGTTAAACTTTCAGTTTTCTCAAAAATTTTTATTTCAAAATTCATCTTTTCTATTTCAGCGTTTGTGCATGAGTTTTTAATCTATTATCATAACACGGGAAGACCTCTATAATAATTCATACTACAAATTATATGCGTGATGAATTTCATAAATTTTTTTTATTTCCAAATATTAGAATTAAGGAAAACCAAGTCTCCGAGTTTCGATTAAAAAAAGAATATTAATTATTACAGTGGGCAAAATTGTCTTCGAAGAATGTAAAAAAAATTATGGGAAAAATGATATGAAGCAACATAATGAAAATTACGAAAGGTAGAGAGGAGAAACATAAAATTTCCAATTCAGATAGTCGAGAAGTACGCACTTTACATCTTCGTATGTCTGTCTTTCAATTCCCATATTGTAAAACGTGATATAGTAGACCGACTTTTCTACGCGGCAGGGCACTGCAACTTGCAATATAGAACTTCACAGACTCTACTGCTAATTGATAAATGCGTATGATGCGAAAAAGTCTAGAACGCGTGGTATGGACTTTCAGCTTAAGCGATTGGAAAATTATACTTTGAAAGCACGTTAGGGATTGAATGAAGTTAACTGCAAAAACGAACACAGTTGCCAAACTCCAAAATTATTGTTTTTGTCTATAGAGCTTTATTGATGTTTATTTTTTATTATTGAAAAATATGCAAATTAATATGTTGCAAAAAAACTACATGGAATTTTAATATTTTTACAGCCCTATTTTTGTTATAGCGTTGTTGCTTCAGTGTTAGCGCTGGGCGGCATGAAAGGCTTTTGCCACTCTTGTTTAGATTTACATAACTGGCAAAGTCTGGACTAAAGTCTTAAACAACTTTTTAAAATCTATGTAAATCTGTTAAACGTAGTTTCTAATTTACACTTTTTTTTAAATATTTAAAATTTCCTTGAATTCATAATTGAGATTAATATTCAAGAAAAAAATTTTTACTATTGGCTTATGGTAATTCAGAATGAAAATCTAATTTTCTTAACATGTTGAAGATGGTTTTGGATTCGAAATATAAAACTAGACGTGACAATTCGATTGAAAATGACCCGAACTCGATCTGATTCTGGATCTCAGTCTCAAAATTTTCATGGCTGTTTAGGTTCCTCATTTTTTATACTAAGGTTCTGCTCCCACACCTACTCCCAAAGTTATTTTATGCATAAGGTAAGTTTTTGTCGCTGCTGAATTAGATGTCATGGAAAATTAAAGCTTCCTTGCTTAAGCCCTATTCGTTCCAGTCGACAAAAATATCAATAAAAAATTTATTTATATGCATATAAACTTAATATAATAAAGGATGCTTTTTGAAGTATTTCCAAATTTGTTTAATATTATTAACAAGAGTACAAATCCAATGAATAGCAGCCAAAAAACATAGTGCAAAGTCATTTGCAGTATTTCCGAGTCAGATAATCTGGATTTTATTCACTTCTTTGAAAGCTTTTTTTTAATGGTTAATGGATCATTGGAATCGAGATAATAAACAATTATTTTAACATATAATTATAGTATTTACGTAATTACTCTATGAATAAACTGTTTGGCATTTTAATTTCGGATCACATTTGCAAAATAAAGTTAAGATCATAGACAAATTCAAAGTCAAAACTATTGAGAGCATTACGATTGTTGTTTCTGTAAATCGATTCATATTCATCTATTAATATTACGGATTGTGGAATTTTTTTAGACCTCAAAGTGGTAAACTTTGACATCATGCAAATATTAAGTTATCTAAAAATTTTAATATTTCTTCATGACTTCCGTTGATATTGGTTTTCCAAACGGTTGAGTAGATCGGATGCACACATCCGTGTTTATAACCATTTATAACAGCACACCTCCCCACTGTGCATATCGCAATAACATAGAAAATATTTGTGTTTATATACATATGTAATTCAAGGATGCAACTTTAAGCCATTTCATATTTGATGATGATGTATAGAATTGTTAACAAATTATAATATAAATTAGAGACTTGTATTTGAAATCGATGTATTTGTTATATCATCTGTTTTGTTAATATCATCTCAAATCACTTTTGTTATACTCGCATTTAATTAAAACGCTCTTTTTAGCCAATTTATAAATTTATTAAGGATTAACACGCATGCCTTTGGCTCTTCTTACCAATAACTTCATAATTATTTCCTTTCAAGTGAAGTCTAACTTGTTTGTATGGGTGTGTTGCTTCCGATGCACTAGTACTTGACGACGTATTCCGTTTTAATCCGTTTGGTGTTCGTGTTTAGTTTAAACTGAATTATGCAGCTTAAATGCTTCAATATTTATAACTATTGCAACATTTATGTTTTTTATTTTATGATTTTATTTTGTTAATAATTTTTAATTTTCTTTTTTACTCTTCATTTTGTGTGTTAGTTTTCTTGAGCTTGTTTTAAGGCATGAAAGTAGAACAATTAGTTTAAAATATTGTTTTATTTTGTTCGTAATAAAAAATAGTTTAAAATGATTTATTTTAAAATCAAACTTTTAATACTCTGACTAACCAAGTGTATCCCTGTTATAAAAAGTAAATAAATCGAAACTATATTTTTATATTGTGCGAGTAAATACAATAGTTTTTTTAACCTAGTGGAATTTTAAAATTGTTAACACTTCAGTTAAGCGGCCACAGAAAAAGCTGCAAAAGCAGTAAAAATTTCCTTCTTTCTTTTTTTGGTATTTTGTAATAAAGACTTTGTTCATTTCAAATCATTCTCCTCAGTTTTTATTATTAGTGTCCCTGAAAATCGTCCACCATAAGATCCTTTATGTAGCAGAGATGTTTACTGACACATATTAAATATGTAGATATTTGCCGTATATTCAAGAATGCGTTGTAAAGAACATTGATTCTATCAGGCACATGTTCCGGTCTCTCACCATTTGCTTTTCAATAATAAATTAGTAATCTTTAAGACCACAACATATTATATGGAGCGTGTGTCATTGTGACATGGCCGCATATTTGATGAACTGCTCTAAAATTTTATGACAAGTATTTTTGTGTTATATCGCTGTTTAAGGGTAGGTTCTTCTCCCTGTTCAAGAAAGAGAACTAAAAAGACCCATAACGCGAAGAGTTAGAGAATTGAAATATTATACAAAAATTTTCCCCGCAGTGTTTTATATAAACGATATTGCTTCATACCCCGTCAAATTTGCTTTGTGAATAGATCGGTTTCGGTCTCACTCACTAAAACAAAAATAATTAAAACTAAGACCCACAAAAAACAAAATAAATATGAAAAACCGTTTTCCTGTAGTTCGTTCTCCTTATGTAGTTCTTTGGGTTGTATGTGTCCTCTAGTGACCCTCTCTCTCGTCGTTGTTCGTTTGCCTATGGTTCTCCTCTTACCTGTCTCTCTCTTTTCACACTCCCTTTATCTGTTTAAGCAAATCTTGATAAATTCATCTTTCAGATTGCCTGGTATTTCCTCTCTACACGCGTATTAATTTGTGATTGTTTGTTTCCGGCTTCCTCTCTAGTTTTTTTTCATTTGTTGTTTCGTCGCTGGCTTTCATTGGGCTATTGTTTTGTTTTGTATAAAAATGCTTTAATAATTAAAATTTTATGTCTGGTGCAGTGTTTATCTGTTAAATTTTTATTCCTCCGTCAACTTATTTTATTTTGTTTTTCATGATTTCCAATACACAACAAATATGTGGTTCGTGATATTCGATTCTGGTATTGATCCTGGCTATCTTAGTTTCCCTTATGTCCCTTATGTGTTTTCGAAATCTCGTTCCAGAGATCTTCCGTCCCGTTTGTCTGATGTAACTATATTGACATCACCAGATTAATTTGTGTACCCCCTGTATGTCCAAACGGTCTGTTTTGTTCGTCTGTTCTGTAACGTTCTATCCAAGATGTTTTTCTGTTTTTAATGCTGTGCTAATGTTGTGTTTCCTATATTTTTTAAGGTGATTGTTGTTTTGTAATGTAAGTGAAAGTAGTCCAATTAATCTTAACCTGTTCCTGTTTTTTTTTATAGAAAATCAAAAATATTAAAGAAAGAAAAGAAAATCTGCAAACGATACTGGACCAAACGATGGTAATGGTAACTCCAAATCCATTTAGTAGTTTTTGTGCATATCGTTTTAGACCTAAGTTTTAAAACCATTTATTTTTTGTATTCTAAATTGATTACGATCTATATCGCTACACGCTTTATTTTTTAAAGATTTTTTTTCACGCTAACATATGTTTATTGTATCTTCAAAAACTGAACTGACAATAAGTATTCAAATCTTAAATATATATATAATTATTAGGCCCAACCAGTGTCGGACATAAACCTAGTGATAATAATTAATAATACATAAAATTCATCTTACGCACAAAAAATATTTTCAAAGAATTTCATCTGGAGAGTTGCGTATTAATGCCGTAGTGTCCCTCTTTTTTAAGCGGATGTGTCCAGGAAAGTTCAAGATGTTACGAGCAAGGGGATTAGGATGGAACTCGAGTTTTGTTAAATATTTGCCTGCATATTTTGCAATTTCAGCGGTCACAAGTGGCATATTTAAATTAATTAAAAAAATAATTTTTAAAGATGATGAATTATTGATTGCGATATTCCCCCTTATTATGATTGTCGCGTCGATGTCACATCAAGTCGACAGTAAAAAAACACAGCAGTTCTGAACTCCTTGTAGGCAATAATTAACTAATATTGATGGCCAATTGTAATTTTATAAGCCATAGTAGTAGTAATATACTATCAATAATATTTAATAGTTCCCGATAACGATCCCACAATTGCCAATATATTGATGTCGACTTGGTGTGACGTTGACGTCGGCAGAACCACAGGCCCATGTTATTGATCTTAATGCGAGTACATGCTCGTCTGTTTTAATGCAAATTTTTAATTTTTTTTTGTTATTGTGTATTATTTATTCCCTCTACAAAATTAAAAAAAAATTGTTTAGACAACAGATATTATAAATGAAAATAAGGCCACTGGAACGATTTTATAGTTTCCTTTTTCTATTTGGTACTAAAAACTTTTATCCCAAAAATACTTAAGAATGCAATACCGTTAGGTGAACAATAGCTCACCTTAACCCCTTAAAAATGTAAAAATAAAATGTAAAATAGAAACAAAAATTTATTAATTTTAAAAAAGAGTATTAGAAAAAGTAGATTTTCTTCTGTCTTGGAAGGGAAAAATTATCCTCGCTACTTTTTTTTTTGACATCAGACAGTTGGGCCTCTAGTTATTTATTCTATGGATATAACCATATAATTATATATAGGTTAGGTTAGGTTAGGTTAGGTTGATTGGAGGGGTATGACAGCCCATGTCATTACGACATACACCTAAGCCAGTGAAGGCTTGTTGTGCGCTCCCTTGAGTTAACCTTGAGTTAACCATAGATATTGAACCAAAGTTCTAGAGAAACTCCGTGTCACTCACAAAGTTCCTTAATTTCCTCCAGCATATTCCCCGTAATCGGCTTATGTCCGGTAAGATGTCACTCCCAAGATATCGGGACCTTATTTGTGAGAAGGCGGGGCATTGGCACAAATAGTGTTCCAATGTTTCGCTCTCCTCCCCACATGCTCTACATTCATCTCCTCCCGCTATTCCCAAGCGTTTAAGATGTGCCAGTAGTTGAGAGTGCCCTGTGACCACTCCCATTATTCTACTTAGTTCGAGCTTGCTGAGTCTTAGCAGCTCCCTCGTTCTTCTCTCGTCTGGATCTCCCCATAGAATTTTTGTATTGATTCCCATGGTTCCGTTATTCCAGAGAGTTGAATGGGCCCTTTGTGCCCAAGTCTTTAGCTCTGATTTAACTGCATCGAAAGGTTTCGCGCATTCCAAGCTTATATTACCTAACTCTATTGCCCTAGAAGCAAGTGAGTTTGCCCTCTCATTTCCAGTTATCCCCGCGTGCCCCGGCACCCATATGATGCGCAGTTCACCATGTGTCGAGTAACTGTTAATGGCGTTTTTGCAATCCCAAACTGTACGTGATTTAGTGCGTTCCTCTGAGATTGCTCTGATGGCCATCTGACTATCTGTGAATATATTCACAAGTCCTGACCTCCTCATTACATTGAGTTCCCTGATACACTCCGTTATCGCCCGAACTTCCGCCTGCAAAACTGTGCAATAGTCCGGCAGGCGGAAAAACAGTTCCGTGGTGTTTTCTATATAAACACCAAGTCCCGTTTTCCCTCTCGACCTTGATCCATCCGTGTAGCAATGAAGCCCCATGGGGATCTGGTTCCAAGGGTCGGTCAACCAGGAATGGATGTCGGGAATCAATGTTCCGCAGTTGGCCTCTAGTCTAGTCTCCGGTATGCGGTCATTTGCGACACTTTCCGGTATGGACTCTCCTATGGCCGTAAAGATTCGTTGATGATACGCTTCGTGTTCCTGATCGATCCACTCACCCATCACCTTTAGTCGTTTTGCTGCTAGAGCCGCTTCGTATTTTATACGAATATCGATTGGCTGGATAGATAATATTGTTTCCATCGCACCTGTTGATGTCGTTCGGAAGGCCCCACTTATACCAAGACAGCAGGTTCTCTGAACTTTCTGTATTGTTTTGATGTTGCATTTATATTCCATCGATGTCCACCACACTATAGAGGCATAGGTCATAATCGGCCTGATAACGCTACTATAAAGCCAGTGTGTCATCTCTGGATTCAGCCCCCATCTCGTGCCTATGACCCGTTTACAGATTGACCAACATATATGAGCCTTTTTGACTCTTTCGTTTATGTGGTCTTTCCATTTTAATTTCCGATCGAGAATGACTCCTAGATATTTCACCCTGTCGGAAATATTTATTGTGCTTTCAAGAAAGCGCGGCTCATCATATGGAGCTATCTTCGTCTTTCTTGTAAATAGGCCAATTTCAGTTTTTTCTGGGTTAACGTTCAACCCTCTTGGTTGAGCCCAGTTGTGTGCCAGGGTTAATGCCTCCTCGGCCTTCCTGCACAAATGATTTGGATCCCTTCCCTTCAGAAGTATCATGACGTCATCTGCGTAGCAGACTGTCTCGAATCCCTCATCGGTCAGAGTCCTAATAAGGGTATGTATTGTTGTGGTCCAGAGAAGGGGTGATAAAATCCCCCCTTGTGGAGTTCCACATTGTACCCTTTTTCTTATACTTACATTGTGCGCCTCACAATTAATCCATCTGTTCCTTAGCATATTGCCAATCCAGTCGCGTATCGCCCGGTTGACATTAAATTGGTCCAGAGAATGGATAAGTGTGTCGGTATGCACGTTGTTGAAAGCCCCCTCAATGTCAATGCAAACCGCGAGTGTGTACATCTTATATATAACTATATACATATTTATACAGGTCATCGCAGCTCTACAAGATATACATAGTGCCCAGGTTTATTTATACAGTTCGTCGAAGTTCTACAACAAATATAATATTACAAAAAAAACTTTTACTGTCAAAAGCAGCTGTATTAAAAATGAAAAAAAAAAACGTTCGGCATTTTTCGTGCTTGTACGGCCATAACTAAATTCAGTTTTTTTACCGTTGGTATTAATGGTGCAGAGTTTCCATAGTATTATCAAGCTTACCCTTGGTTTACGTGATGGTATTTTCCGCTAAAAATTATGCTTAATGAGCATATAAAATTCACTTTTCTCCATTTTCTCCTCAAATCACACGGTACTCTGCTATCAATGGCTGTCAAACACAAACTAAATGACACATCCCTTTTGACAGGAACAGTGTTTCCTTACAGATCAGCAGGGGGTGACAAAATTTAAAAAGTACTGACCTACCGACCTGTCCTCGTATGATATACAATCGGAAAATATATGTAGCTGGTAATCTATATGGAAGAGTTCTTTGTTTTCGTTTTAAATTATTATACGCCTTGTGCACATCCTTTTTAGCCGACTTCAGAAAGGAGGTGTTGTATATTTGCCAATATATGTTTCCTTTGTTTTATGCTTAGCGATTTTTCGTCATCTGTGGACCAAGAGATGATCTCGTTTTGGTCTCATAAGACAGGATTAGGCGAGAATGTACCTCCAATACAATGTAATATTAAATAATTTTATGAGGTATACTCTAAAAGAAATTTTGCAACTACTTGAATTTAGTATAAAAATTATTTATGTTATTATGTTAGATATTTAAGTAGGAACAAACGAACCTTTGGATACATGTGATGTACTGTTTTTTTTTTTTTTTTTTTTTTTTTTTTTGTTTTTGTCTATGAAACAAAGCACTGTGCGCTTGTGTAGACTTTGGAAATATGTATGTATGTAGGAATGAATGAATGCAATATAAAATATTTAAGGAGATTCATTACAAATGACACACATATTGAGATTTTTTTTCGACGAGCACAATTTAGCGATTTTGCTACAAACTTCACTTCATAGTTTGGTGAAAGCACAACTACATCAAGCATTGCGGAATATTACAAGATCTTGCTAGAATCAGGTACTATGTGCCATCATATGTATGTATGTATGCATTTACATACGACAAAATTGTAGGCACCAGTTAAATTTTAAGTGAAACAAATAAAAGCAAAAATGTTTTTGATGAAAATTTTCTTTTTCCTTTTGCTTTAGTTGTTTGTCTTTCAAGTGCAAGGTAAATTTTGTGAAAATAAAGTTTAATGCTGCCATTTTAATTAGTTGCAAGCTTCATCTCTTGACGCGAAAATCGCGTGTTTGGAAGTTGTTAAACGAACACACGCACTATGTGCACATATACAATACATACATACATCCATACATACATACCATACATACATAAGTATGCTTTCGTTGAGCTACTTAAAAATTGTAATAATAGCCATTGCATAAGAGCGGTTATTTTATTTTCTATTGAAATTTTAAAGCAAAAATTAAATCGAGAAAAAACTAAAAATCCAACCAACATACAACTACAAACTAATTAATAATACGACAAAACTATGAGAAGTTTTTGTTTTCGAAATTAACAAGAAACTAATGCATACACAAGTAAAAGCGAAAGCAGTTTCAAAAGTTTCTTTAATACTATGGGCCCAAATTATAGTAATAAAAAATATAGTATATTTTAATAGTTTAATAGACTGACCTTCGTAGACTAGTAGGTAGTGTACTAGACTCGTAGTGCGAAGGTCCCAGGTTCGAATCCTGCCGCAGAACTCTGGCAATTGTGTTTGATAAATAAAGGGAGCGCAGAACAAGGCTTCACTGGCTTAAGTGTATGTCGTATGACATGGGCTATCACACCCCTCCAATCAACCTAACCTAGTTCTCAAGATAACTTTAATTACGAGTATTCTTATCGTCTATTATAGACAAGAAAATATACACTTTAAGTCCAACGCCAATATAAATCGATCCGCTGCTTCCAACAGAAGTAAAAAATCGCGTGAATTTTGTGAAAAGTCAGAGAAAAATAAGAAAATTTATTTCTTTTTCTACTTTAGTTTGCCTCCCGTATTATTTCCTGTTTATCCTGGAACAATAGTTTGAAGTACACAGCTCTTTTATTGTAAATGATATCTTATTAATGAAAAAGGTTCTACCATTTGAATTTATTTATCTGATTGTTTATTTCTCAGCATCTTCTTAATATTTTTTAAGGATATGGGCTGTAAGTTCTTCAAAAGTGCCCCTTGCTTTTATTTTGTACCAGATTGTATTCAAACTTTTTTTGCGTTTGATTAGTAACCCACTTAAAGCTGGTTTAACTTAAAACATCGTTAAAATTTAACTATAATAATAAAATAAATAATAACATGTTTTTAATTAAAAGCGAGTTTAGGGAGTGACTATAATTATGGCCCTATACCATTAAGGCCTACTATTACAACTCCCGTTAGTTGAAGGTAATTTAAGTTAAACTGATGTATAAAGTGTTATTTAACTAAATCTGCTTACTAAAACCTACCTTCAAAATAAAATTAATATTCCTTCAAATATAGCAGCACATATATACTTTTGGTTCATGTCTAAAGTACTTTTGGTTTATGTCTTTGTTGAAGATGAATAAATTTTAATTGAAGTTTTTTTAATGTCGACGCTTATGGAAGGCATTATATTTAAAAGAGGCAATTTAAAATGACTAAACCTCGTGATAAAAGTTACAGGTGGGATAAACTTGCCACGAACTTATCGCGCACTGTTAGGTTAAAATGAAGTTGAACGAAGCTTTACATTAATAAATTTAAGTACATTCTTTGATACTGTATGTGTATATATACATACGAGTATGTCCACAAACCGAACGCGATTGTTAAGGTGAGTGAGCTAATATCACTATGACGAACTTATTTGTATATCGGCCAAAATAAAAAAAAAATCGGTAGAACAGAACCTTTTTCGCGTAAATATATACATATAGGTATGTCCTTTTTTTCCTTTCGCTGTTGAGTTGCACGTACTTTAAATAAATTTATTTCGAAACGAACTATGTTGGTGTTTGACACATTTTCTGTCGTCGTATTAAAACATCGATTTTAACAACGATGTTCATAAGCGATAGTTTGATCTGACGTTGTTTTGAACATGGATCCAAAATTTTTGCAAAACTTCCTCTATAAAAGTTTAGAAAACATAAAATGTACATACATATGTACATGTATACATATAAATACATATTCGTATATGTACTTACATACATTCATATATAAGTTTACATTGCCCGTTTCTCGAAACATAATTAATTTTTTGCTTTGGTGGATATCTGAGATTTACCCACGATACTAGAGCTACGATAATGGCTCCAACGTATTGCTGGCAGTAAGAATACCGATAAACAGTAGCGGAACTGTTTTTAGTCTTGCGAAGGGCAAGTAAAATATATAATATTTTTCATTTTGCAATCCAACACTTAAATGCATAGGTTTGCATTTGCAACACAGTTGCGCTTTCGCAACACTAAAAATAGTATAGGTTTTTTATTGCAGCCAGTAATGTAAACTTTTACATTTTAAAAGGACGAACTGCCTGTTTCACGATGTCGAACGACATCGTTCGTTCGCATAAATACATTAAAACCAAAAACAACATTTTAAAATTTGTTGCTGTTTCAAACGTATTTATGCGAACGAACGATGTCGTTCGACATCGTGAAACAGGCAGTTAAATCATGAAAAAGTGTTTTTTTTTTAGGAAAAAATACATTAAACTTAAAACGTTTTTTAATTTTATATATAACATTTTTTATAAACTTTTGTTATAAACTAGCTGACCCAACAGATGTCATTCTGTATATAACTATTTATTTAAACGTGGCAATTCTCTTTCGCGTAAAGGAAGTTATGAGGATTTAATAGACCCTACTTACAGAAATCGATTCTACCTAGACAAAATAGTAACTTAGAAAACTTCAATATAGTGTCACAAACTTATCTGGTTGATGTCTGGTGAAGTCAGTTCCTAATCAAGCAGAAGAGATAAAATTGTGATAATATACCAACAATCACTTTAAATTAGTTGAATTCATTTGCTTTCCTTTTAAAAGTTGTGAACAAGAGTACACAAAAATTACAAAATAATTCTCCCAAATTCCAAAAAAATTAAATGAACGCTTTACTAGTAACAATTTTATTCAGTTGTTTTTGATCGTGTTCAGTCCTTTTATTTTTGAAAAATCACAAAAAGTATAGACACATTTACAATATCTTGGTTACAGGAGGTATCGACTGTCTGCATAGTTTAATTTGAACACATTGACATTGTCGTCGTCAAATCAAGTCGACAGCAAACTTAATGACGGTTCTGTGCTCTTTGTAGACAACAATTTGCTATTGTTGGTGACTTATTAATTTATAATCTTTAGCAATAATAATACCCTATCAATTTATTATTGTCGGCAAATTACCACACAATTGCCAGTCCCTGTCGACGATGACAATTTGAATAATAGGAATTGTATAGGGCATTGGCTATTGGCTAGGTGCCGTATATAAGTTCATATATTAAATCATATAAAAATACTTACATTTGCTTTAAAATTATGAAATTTTATACAAACCTCTAAATAAAAACAGTTGTCCTCAAATTCTTACAAGTACACATTTTACTAATTACAATTCTTTCCTCCTCTCGTTACATATTTTTCGGGTACGTGAGCACCTTCCAGTAACAACTAAAAACAAATATTGAAAAGTCTTAGTTAATGAACAGAGCTATTGCAACTATTGAACACAAATCTTTCTAACAAACTTCTCTATTATAAAACCACTGCACAGACTTCCCACGCAAGCGCAAATGTCTAGTTGCCGTTATCCCGGTACCATATGGTTGGTTGAACAAAGCGTTTCCTAATCCAAATTTGACTGCTGTCGAACACTTAACAGACTCATGCGCCATCCCAGTGTATGTGTGTGTTAATTAAGGAGGAATTAAGTTAACACATAATACATACAAGTTAGTACCTACATATATTACTTTTATTTTCTTCGTATATTATAAAATTATGATTATTATTCAGTTTCCTTAATTTCTGTTTCTTTTAAACATTTTTTATTTATTTTGATGTGTGTATTTTATGCATTCATACATGGCAGGTTAGAGCTGTTTTTCCTAGCCAAACAATGCTTGAGTTGCATGAAATAGTTTAATTGCGACTGAAAACACTTGTTAAGTTTTAAAATGGTATTGTTAAATAGTTTTTATGTCACCTTTCTTGTCGAATACTCGCAGGTGCATTAATAACTTTTCGGAATTGCGATTGCTTCTTATTCTTAAAAAATCAATAATAAATGTGTTTAAAGCCTGTTTGTCTGGTCTAGTTAAAATCAAATAAGAAATAAATAAAATCAAAAGTCCACTTTTTTTTAGCTAATTTTGTATAAACATTTAAGTTGTATTTAAATAAAGTTTCGGTTTATGAGTCATTCCAAGGAATCCTCCATAGATTTCCAGAAACAGCTGTTTAATAACAATACACAAAGATATATTGCAGAAGTCGATTAAAGTTTAGAAACGTTAAAATTTATAAAATCAAAATTTAAGAAACCCAAAACGTTTGAATAAAACATTTGTATAATTTTTTTGCCATCAAATTAAATATTAAAACTCATTTTTGTGAGTACATATTGAGATACTATTTACTGATTTGAAGTTGGCGGGTATATGATTAAATTTCATACTTTCCGTATAGTAAAGACGTTGCTTTGTCCTTTCTAGTCTACCACTTGGAATTCTTAAATTGTTTGCCTTTCTCGTAATAAGATATGATTGAATATGCGTAAAACGTATTTAAACGAAAAAAGTTCGGTCTAACACTAATTACTTTTGCCTTTCCTAGATTGAGTGTAAGACGATTTAAGGGCGCAAATTCAAAAACCAAATCCATATTTCGTTCGATGTGTTTTCGTAAAAGTAAATCATGCCTAAATGGATAAAATACACACACGTCATCCGCAAATTTTCCCAGTTAAATTCAGTTTTTTTTTTTTTATATAAATTATATATGTATATTGAAAATAATAGTGACCCTAGTCCACTTCCCTGAGGCACTCCATACTTCACAGCAGCAATAAAACTGCTATCTTCATTAACAGGAAACATTCAAATAGATTACACGTTCTCTTAAATTTCGATATTTTTTACAAGACATGTAGGTATATCCATTCACAAATTTCCTTTATTTTATTTTTTATCACTGGTAAATAGTTATTTCACCGCCTAATAAAATTTATGTAAAATTTTCTGCGCTTTTGTTGTGTTCCTTGTATAATGAAAAATTTCCATAAATGTTTGTATTTGATTTGTTTACAAATCAAATTTAACTTAATTTAATTTTAATTTAATTTTTTGACGGAAAATCATTTAAAATTCCGTTGGAAGGAATAGTTCGTGGTAAGCGAAAGTTCGTTTTAAATGTAAATTATTAGAATAGTAATAATTTATATGAATTATTTGTACAAAACTATTGGAACAGGTGAACAGCCGGTCCACGTTATAATTGAACTCTACTGTATATTTTTTACACTTCTAATATGGGTAGTAGGAATTATGGGAGAAATGTACTAATTTCAAAAAGGCCATGCGAAATAATGCCGCGTTGTTGGAAACTTTCATAAAATTTAATGAAATTGTTATTTTTTATTTTGGTGTGTTTTTATTTTCATTCGGCTGTATGCATATGTCTAGACGATTAACGTTCGGCTCGCTGGTGCCGATGTGAGCGGCGATGCCTTAAACGCTTATACCTCAAAAAAACTGAACTGATTTTAATAATATATGGTTTGTGCAAATTTGCAGCGAATTACCTTTAAAATTAAAGAATTTTTGTCAAAATCAGCTGTATAATGTGAGCGTAAAAGAGAGGGCGAAAATTCGCCTTACCTATTAATTACATAGATATACATATGTATGTGAAAGCTTGCATATCACGACAAAACAGCTTAACGGATTTTAATGAAATTTGCTACATGAATAGAGCTTATAGTCTCTCCTAACAAATTGAGGTCTTTTCTTACACAAACTCGTATCGCAAAGAGTACTGCTTTTCAAGAGAAAAAAATATTTTATTCATTTGAAATAATTATTAAATTGTTTATTCGATATGTTCTCCCAAAGAACTATTTAAAAATTTATTATCTATTGTTGGCTAAAGCGTACTGATGATTTGGCTAGCGACAATGAAATACAGGCATATACTCAACTAAGACAAGAACAATCCATATATTTTTAGATTTTTTTGAAATATTTCTATATATGTATATATTTTTCTGTACTCTTAACAATAAAGAAATTTACGATAGATTTTCAAGATTTTCAATAAAATAAATATATAGTCAATAAATTTTTAGCCATTTTCTGTACTGAAAAACCACTAAGAAATTTAACACATGTGATTTTGTTGTGTTTGATTAAGAACGCATACATGTGTTTTATAAAAACTTACTTTATTCCAAAACTTTTTACTTTATCTAAATGGAAGCCAAGTTTTCGTCTACGTACACGGTGTGTATATTTCACCTTTGCAACTTTCGGACTTTTCTTTCAATCCCATCACATTGAAAGCTTCCTAAGATATGACGGTGTGAAAAGTGCACAATTAAGTACTCACTCACTCGCTCATCAATATTATATTGTACTTTTACTGTAACTAGGGAAATTCGGTATATAATTCGATATACAAATAGGTCCTGGTGAGTAAGTAAACAGAAAAAATCTGAAAACGAGAAATTTTCATATATGGTCACGACAGGCTAACACACATACATATTTGTTAATGATTGTTGCTGGAAAATACTTTAGTAAGACAGTTTATATCGTTCCAGTAAAGTCATAGAAATAGATTGACTTTTCCTAACCCTCCAGAAGATGGACCTCATGTCATCTCTGTGACACAGATTTATTAATTTTTAAATAAGAACAAGGAAATAAATTTTAAATAAATTAGAAAGCAGGAAATGTCGAAAATTCTTTAACCATATAATTATTTGAACATTAATTTTTGTCACAGGGGACGAAAACCTTTCCCTAATGGTTATGACAGCCCTTCACAAGGTTGCACATTCGGTGTACTTTTCATTTTGGACTACATACATATGTACCAGCAAACAGAAATTTGCTTGACAAAATTACCAACAAGAAGTTCCGTTATGTGACCCGTTATGTGGACCATTATTTATTTTGTGAAAATCCCCACTGTGCATAGTTATGCATAGTACGGAGGTCGTTTTGCATATTAATTTTGAAATAGGTTAGGTTAGGTTGATTGGAGGGGTGTGATAGCCCATGTCATACGACATACACTTAAGCCAGTGAAGGCTTGTTTGCACTCCCTTTAATTACACTGGTCAACACTGTTTTTGTCACATGAACTTTGTTATGATTTTTATTTATGTTGGTGTACCCTCATTAAAAATATATAACAGTATTGTTTCTATCACATCCAGTTTTCTTGTGACAGCTACATATTCATTTCTGACATCATATACGTTTCTTTGTTTACATAACTGCATTTAGTCAACTGTGTAACTATTGTGTTTGCTAAATTACATTTTATTTGTATTAGTTAGATCGTAAATATTCCACGAAAGTGTTTGTTATGTGTGTGGAGAATTAGTTTTTACATCTCAGCGTCGAAATTTCACATCACTAATTGAACAGTGCTATTTAGACTATTTTGGTTTTCCTGTGATGAAACAAGACAAATCCTGGGTTCCACATAAATGTTGTGTAACGTGTGTGAGGCTACTTTTAGGTTGGGCTAAACAAGAACCTAGACATTTGTCATTTGCTATACCAATGATTTGGACGGAACCAAAGGATCATGTAAGTGATTGTTATTTTTGTTTGACTCAAACAAAAGGTATTACTACCAAATCCAAACACACTATCCAGTATCCAAACTTGTCTTCGGCCAAGAGACCCATCCTACATAGTGCCAAACTGCCTGTGCCGATGCCTCCAAATCGATCAAAAAGTGAGAATTATAGTCCGGAATTTTTTCTCAGTCAGCATAATAAGGTATCTAAAGATAGTGACCCAAATTATGAACCGTCAACTTCAAAAGAACCGCATTGACACAATGTGATTTAAACGATTTAGTACGTGATTTGAATCTGTCTAAAAAAGAGGCTGAGCTTTTGGGGTCTACATTAAACGACTGGAATTTACTTTCTCGTGGTACAAAGATTTCCTATTTTCAAAGTCGTGACGATGAATCATAAAGCGGAAAATTACGAAGATTTAATAAATGAACTTATGATATCATTTAAAGCCTTGGGGGTGTAATATGTCCTTGAAAATACATATTCTGGACTCTCATCTGGATTTCTTTCCGGCAAATTTGGGTGCTGTGAGTGACGAACAAGGTGAGAGGTTCCATCAAGACATTTCCTTAATGGAGAAGCGTTATCAAGGGAAATGGAGTCCAGGAAGGTTAGCAGACTATTGTTGGAGACTTAAAAGGGACCTACCGGAAGCCAAATATTCAAGAAAATCATAAGTATCTATTAGATATTAGGAAATAATTCTGTAAGTGTAGCTGAATTTTGTACTTTTTACGAAAATATATATTTTGATGTCACAAGAAAACATGATGTGCACATTTTTTTTCATTGATATATTATTGTTTAGTGGCCCTAGTATATTCAAAATTTGATATAAATTTTCATGTGACAAAAAAAATTAACAAATTTGTTGACCAGTGTTATCAAACGCAACTGCCAGAGTTCTGCGGCAGGATTCGAACCTGGCACCTTCGCACTACGAGTCTAGTACACTACCTACTAGTCTACGAAGGTCATTTTGAAAACTTTAAGAATCATTTTTTGAGTTGTCGTTTATTGACTATCATTTGCTAGTTTAAGCGGTCAATGTTGGGTTGGAGGTTTAATCTTCAATTCAAACTGTCATATATGTATACTCCTGCAAATGCATAAGTACATATGAGCAGCTGTTGAAATAATATACATAAATAGATAAGAATTTGAAGGAAATGAAATAATATGTTATCGCTGCAACATGCAATAAAGACCAATTTTTTGGTTCGAGTTAGCTAATCTGAAAATTAATTTACTCTCGTATTAACTGAGTTCGATTGTTTCGGTTGGTACACAACACGCGTTGACGCGTACGCGCGTTAAACGCTTTGTAAATTTTTACGTATTAAACGCGACAAGTTACACAACACGGTTCATAGTCGTTCACACTCATCAGCTGGTAACAACATTTGCTTCATAATATGAGCTAAGTAGCAGCCATTTTAAACTTGACGCGTGAAAAGCTCAAAGTTAACGAACTTTTTGCGGTAGACGCATTGCCGACTTTTTTATGTACCTTGTTATTTCAAAATACTCTAGTTCAACTTTTTTGACGGAAGTCTACAGCGCGCTGACGTCCGTTATGTTCCTCCACCTTATGCAATTCAATTTTTTTTCATTTCCTAAAAATTCTTGTCTTGTTTATATTATTTCAACAGCTGTTCATATGTATACACATATGAATGTGTATGTGCCAGTTGGAATTAAAGATTGTGCCACCAATATTGACCGCTTGAACCAGCAAATAATAGTAAATAAACAACAACTCTAAAAGTCAATATGTGGATTAAAGTTAATTTAATCTCTGATCTCAAACCCAAAAAACGGGCCGTAAATAAATGTCAAACACTTTGTGTACTTTTCTTTTTGATTCGCATGCAATCAAATGGGAAAATTTTCAATAAATTGACCAACAAAAATTTTCATGTATTTTTATGGGAACGTGAAATTCAGGCGTTAATTAGAATGTCAAATATTAAAAAAGACTAATTTGAAATGGTTTTAAGATCATTTTATTGTTTTTTTTTTGTTTTGACTAGTATTAGATATTAATAAATTTGGGATTAATAGAGTTGTTGGTTTTGTGATGTCAGAATTTCTCAGTTTTATAATATTTTGAGAGAAAAGTATTTTTGAACTCAAAAATGCTTCCTATAATTGAGTACATTTTGATCGATGCACGATCGATGTTTTCTAAGTTCTCTTATATATTTACTTATATATATAATATATATATATATAGATATATATATATATATATATATATATATATATATATATATATATATATATATATGTATATATATATATATATATATATATATATATATATATATATATATATATATATATGTATATATACATAATATATATATTTTTTCTATATATTATATTGTATAAGTATTAGAAATAAATAGATGCTACAGATATAAATTATTTAAAAATTAAAATACATGTAAGAAGTTATAATAAATTAAATATTTTAGCATAATATTATTATGATCATGATCAAAGATATATGCTTGTAAATATTAGTAGCAATTAAATAAATAAAAATTAAAATAACTTATAATGTACTGTAGGATTTCCACGAGGGATCACTGCTCCAACAAAACATTTGCATCTTTCATAAATGCAATATATGTATGTATGTATGTATGTGTGAGTATGTTGTATGTGTGTGTATGTTAATTATTTAGTTATTTTCTTAAACAAACAATAATAAAAATTAAAACTTTCAAACGTTCAGACATTTAAATTAATTTCATATCTGAATAGAAAATGGAACAATAATAAAATGGCTTTGCAGCTTATTTGTTTGAGGGATAATAGTAGAGGACCGTGTTGCCGGGTAACTGCCAATGGGATGCCTGTAATTCTATTAGCTGCAAAAGTGTACGACGTATGGCAGGAGCCGAGTCGCTGGCATTCAAAAAGGCATCCCTTATCATAGACAAGAGTAACTCCAACTGTTGGGGCAATTGCATTTCCAGATCTAGACCAATGCAGGTCAGTACATAGAAGAGACATTCAATCTGCAATATATAACAATATTGTTTTGTGTAAAAGATCTCAGACATTAAACTGTTTTATAGAACTTACCTCAGATAAGGATCTAACTGGTGGTTTAACACAGTCTTCACAACATTTTGATAAAAGTGTAAGTAGGACTAATGGTGGGGGTGCCCCTTCACATTGAGTTCGCAATTGCAATTGACGTCGCTTTAATTGACAAAACATTTCGGTAAGAAATGCCATGAAAGCGGTGAAACGAGCCCTAGAAGGTGATTTCATGCCCTGGATTGTGAACAGAAGCTGCAAGGAAACAAAACATTATTATCGAATGAATTCTATTAACCTTATTCATTATAATTTTTCAAGGGTTTATAAAACAAATTTCTATACCTAATGTTCTTTGTAAATCTTGACTTGTCTTCTCATTCGGCGGCAATCTCATGGATTAATTTAGTCATTTTCATACAAATTCGATATGCCAATCAAATGCAAAGTTGTTCGTTGAAATATAATTTGCTTTTCTGTCTTGCCGCTTTTTTCTCTATTTTACCATTGTTAATAAAAAGTCAACCAATTAAAGGTAGAAAATGGGTATTAAATCCTAAATTGTTTGATTACCGCCTTTTTATTAAGAGTGTTAAGAGCTTATATTGATAACAGTTTTCATCTATTTTCTTTGAAAAATATGCAGGATTTGCTATATAATAATTCTCGTTTTTCGGAGTCTATAGAGTACGAAAATACTTTTAGTTTTTCTCGATCACTTCGTGGTCTTTTTTTATTCGCGAAATAACGCTTTTCGCAAAATCTCAAGTTCAAAAAGTTATAACTTTGTTGTCTTTAGAGATATTAAAAGCCCATCTTGGCCCTACCTTACGAGCAAAGGCAACTTCTTGAAAATCTGTCAAACAATAATCGAGTTACGATTGATTGAGTTAAAAAAAACGCACTTTATTTTTAAAAATTTCATTTTATTTGCATTCTAACTTGATTGCCGAAAGAACGATAAATATTTTGTTGTTTTTGTGAAAAAGCATACTAGATTGGCTTTCTAAGTACGTAAATCTCCTTATAATAAGTGGAGGAGTTGTACTAATTTTTGCAAATAAAAACTAAAGATTTATGCAAAATTTCTTGAAAGAATTTTTGATTTTCTTCTACGGATGACACTTGTTTTTGAATTTGCTTATAATATGTGATCACGAAACATTGAAATAGACTGAAATGTGTTGCATGCCACTTCTTTTATTCGCTGATAGGACATTGAAGCAAACGGGATAGCAAAACTGGCAGCACATGACATTTCATATGATTTCTTGCAACATTTTTCCTTATATATTGGCAAATAGAAAAGGTTTCTTGCAATGAATTTCATGCAAAAATTCTCGATTTTTTTATACTTGCAAATGTGTTTTAGAAATCCGATCTAATGCATTTTCATATAAAAATTAAAGAAATTATTTATGTATATGTACATATATTTTTTGATTTTTTTTCAAATCGATCGTAACTTGGTTATTTTTGGGAAGACTTGCAAGAATATTCCTTTGTTCAAAAGGTAAGGCTCATACCTTTGAAACAAAACTTTAAAAATATTCTTATAGACAATAAAGCCATGATTTATTAAAGTAGAAAAATCACGAATTCAGCTATTTTGTGAATGTACCACAAAATGATCGAGAAAAATTAAAGGTATCTTGGTACTCTATGGACTCAGACAAATAAGAAATGGTATATGAGAGTACCTGCATATATATTTCTTCTGCTTTTGTATCGCAATGTTATTATATAAACATACAAAGTTTTTAATTTTTCCAAAACATGATTGAAGGTCATATTTCAAAATCATTCAACCTCATGTGCTTGTATTTAAAAAATTTGAATACAATATGAGAATTCCGTAAAAATTTAAATATATTTGAAAATTACACAAATATATAACCATAGAAGGCTTGGAAAGGTTTTTATGCAAACAACACAACAAACAATTTGTATGCGATATGCATTTGTTTTTGTTTTAACTCAAATACATTTAGTTGCCTTTTGGATGATAGTATTTATAAGGCAAAACAAAAAAATGAAATAAAAATATTCGAAATTTATCTCAATAAGTCTGTGACTTGTTGAATTTCCCATCTCTTAACTGAAAGGATAACACTGCTGCTATCAAGAGCCATCTGTCAGTTGACTACTGCCAAAATTTAAACCAGCTCACAGAGGAGTATTTGACCCAAAAAGCTGGCCAAAAAGGCAAAAATTAATTTGATGTAATCCTAAAAAGTAATTACGCAGATCGATTGAAAACAAAATTCTACATCATATTGTGCATTTTAAAGATTGTAAGTTAAGATTTGTAGTTGTGGGATACTGTTAAAGTCAGGAAAGTGAAGAAAATTGCATGCGTTTTTATTGAATTTTTTCGATTTCAAGATATTTATATGATATTTTTTTGTGGCTAAACGAATAGAGGTATTACATTGATTTTTTTTTACCTGAAAGAATCCATCAGGAGCTATTTTTAATATTTAAAAAGAAAAAATTATCTCAAATATTTATTTTAAAAATATTAATTATAAAAAAAATTATACATACATATATACATATAAATTCTTACCAAAAAAAAGGAAAAGTTTTTTGAAAGTGAGCTTAGCTGTTCTACAAATAATGTTATATACCACAATAAAATATGAGATCTCTAATTTAAGAAAAAAGAAAAAAAGCTTGCGCAAGTTTGCGCCATTATTTTTGGTGATTTTTTGAAAATGTCATCTTTTTTTATTTTTGCTCATAAGGCACTTCTTCTTATACTTTATTGTCGTCATAAACTTTTGTGTTTTTCGAATTATTGACGTGAAATATTATTTAAATCACTTTTAACAACTACCAATGTGATGGATTACCCGCCCTTAAAAAAGGAATTTCTTAAAATTCAGTTCTTAGTTCATAAATTCAAATTTACTAACCGTCTTATCAGGAATAATTATAAGTCAACCACACGCATACACACCTATTAAACTGTTTTTGTATACCTGCGGTCTATATAAGACTTGATCGTCTCCAGGACACTTTAGCTATGTACTACATACCTAATTTAATAGAGTTACAAATCAAAATTACATTTAAAAACGGTATAGGTATATAAAAAATGCACCCAAGTATCAGGTTGTTAACTAAGTAAGGGGAAATGCACTTTGAAAAATTCACATATATATACTTATTGCCCAGAATTCTTATTATAAGAGTTTTGCAACTTTGAGAGATAATATGGAAATGATGTTCTAAATAGGTTATTTTTGAGCAGTGACCCTTTTTTAAGCTACAATACACAAAAGACACGAAAGATAACACTAACCCAATAATAACCTGCCACTAAATTTCTTCTATCAAACTAAAGCTAAAACTATCAAAAAAGTTAAACTTTTAAAACAAAAAACACGCTTAATAATTTTGGCCAGCTTTTTGGGTCAAATACTCCTCTGTGCAGCTGTTTGACAGCGATGTGAGGAATATCATTCAAATATTCAAACCAAAGAATTCTGCACCATCAATTTCAACGGTAAAAAATGGTTTATTGAGTTTCGTTGTGGCTGTACAAGCACAGAAGATGTCGAACGTTCTGGACGCAGAGTTAAAGGTGTGGAGATAGAAAGTGTGACAGATTGTGGTAGCCAAAGGCATATCACATGGCTCTATTGTTTCAATTTTTAATATCATCCGCAAGATGGGTTGGTCGCAAACGTAATTGTCTGACAACTTTGCAATAGTGTTTGGCGGTGTTCAACTGCAATATGGAGGAGTATTTGCACCACTTCGTGACCGTGAACGAAATGTGGATCCACTACATCACACCAGAGAGCAAACTGCACTCAAAACAGTGGGTTTCTCGTCGCCAAAAAGGCCAAGGTTTTAACCCACATTGACTACCTCCAAAAGCGTAAAACAATCAATGCTGAATATTATGCCAACATAGACCTTCCAAACAGGCAACTAAGATCATTTGAACCCCTACATCTTGAATTTCATAGAACAAATTTCATGAATTTCGATCCATTCTATAGAATTTGGTCGGATGTTACAAAATTTTATGATCTCTTTGATTTATCGAATAATCTATATATATAAAAATAAGTCCGTATATGTACGTCGCCGAACTAATCATAAACGCGTCGAGCGATTTCAACTTATACACTACGTAGGCAGTGGCCCATATATGGTTTATATGAAGTTTGGTTAAAATCCGATAACGCATGTGTGTGCGGTGCGTATGTGAAGTGAGTGTGTTTTTGCCGCAGGCATTTTTTGTACCGCATACAGCATTTATTAGTATTGAATACATTTTGGTCGTTTGTGTATTGGAGAGCATTGCACGGAGTGAAGCTATGTACAGACGGTTGTAAGATCTGACAATGTTGTCTGATTTACCAACGTGCTGGCAACGCTCTGACAATTCAATATGGCTACAAAAAGGTACATTGTTAGTTCAGACGATTGTAAGAAAAGCTTACAATTTCATTGTCAGACAACTGTCTGGTAATAAATTTACCTACCAATAAAAATTGTCAGTTCACACGGTTGTTAGATTATTGTACAACAAATTTGGTTTTCGTCATTGCCAGAAAATTTAAAACATTAAATTTACGTTTATGCGCGCGCAGTGTTGCCAGTAGAAATATTTGTCTGACAATGATTCCATTGTCAGGTGCATTACTTTAAGCACACCTACCAATAAAAAATGAACTTACAACGTCTGACAATTACCTGGCAATAGCAAAGAAGAGTGTTCTCACGATTGGCAGATATCTAACAATATTATTGGCTTACAATAGGCTGACAATGCTTTTTCTACCAACGTTGTAAGACGAAAATTGGCAGTTCACACAGTTGCAAGACATTGTAAGGCATATTTTATTGACAATATTGTCAGATCTTACAACCGTCTGTACATAGCTTGATGCAAATAGCAATTTGTTATCATTTCTCTTTTCTCTTTGGACGTCATTGGTGATTGATCTTATCATAATCGATTTTATTAATTTCTTCGCATTTTTTGATGAGTAAACCAACTTTATTAAAAACAAGTGTGTTTCTTTTCTTATTTTGTTTTGCCGTGCGAAGCAGGCAACGGGCCCGCTAGTAATTTATGTGTTATTTTTATAATGTTCACCTGTAATTATAATGTAGTTGTGAATAAATAAATAAATAAAACTTATTGGGTCGATTTAATGATTTAAAAAAAGTCCGCATTTGGCAAAGAAAAAGTTATTTTTCTCCGGGACATGTGCAGTTTGTATGGCGAAGTTTCTCCCTCTTCCTCTCTATTTTCGGGATTTAGCCCCGGGTGACTATTTCTTGCTTCCAAATCTGAAGGAATGGCTCATCAGAAAGAGATTTTACAACAACGATGAACAACAAACAAATATCTATTGTGATGACCTCGACAAATCTTATTTCTTGGTAGGGATAAAATCATTGGAGAAAGGAAAGGAGACTAAAATGATTTTTTATCTAAAAACCTGTGTTTCATTCGAAAAGCCACGGGCTTATTGAAACCGGCCTCGTATATTGTACACAATTCTTTGTGCATTATAAAGTAATATTTTTCTTAAATTTAGTAACAAAAACGCACGAACGAAGATGAGTTATTTTTTTTTTGGAAAATAACATTAAAAAATAACGTAAAGCTATGTACAGACGGTTGTAAGATCTGACAATGTTGTTTGATTTACCAACGTACTGGCAATGCTCTGACAATTCAATATGGCTACAAAAAGGTACATTGTTAGTTCAGACGATTGTAAGAAAAGCTTACAATTTCATTGTCAGACAACTGTCTGGCAATAAATTTACCTACCAATAAAAATTGTCAGTTCACACGGTTGTTAGATGATTGTACAACAAATTTGTTTTTCGGCATTGCCAGAAAATTTAAAACATTAAATTTACGTTTATGCGCGCGCAGTGTTGCCAGTAGAAATATTTTTCTGACAATGGTGTTATTGTCAGGTGCATAAATTTTCGACATCTGCCAATAAAAAATTACCTTACAATGTCTGCCAATTATCTGACAATGCCTGCGATAGGTGTTCTCACGCTTGTCAGATGCCTGACAATATTGTCGTCTTACAATGGACTGACAATGGTTTTTCTGACAACGTTGTAAGTAAAAAATTGGCAGTTCACACGATTGTAATACATTTTCAGACAATTTTACTGGCAATATTGTAAGATCTGCCAACCGTGTGTACGTAGCTTAAGACACATAGCGTAAAATATAATTTTTATACATATTTGTTTTATCTTAATTATATTTCGGAAGTCACGCTAGTTCAGATTTTAGTCCAGAAATTTTGTTTTAATATCTCTTCAAGTAATTTCCAATTTTATGTCATTCTTTGCTTCTCCTGCAATCTTATGAAAAGTGATGTACAATATTTTGCATTTTAGTCGACGACATGTACATTTCACTTGTGCTGAAGCCAGATCATCAGGAATCTTTCAAATTGTTTGCCTTTCTTAGCCTGAATATATATTCCATGAATTAATTTTTTTATAATTTACTGAATAAGTAAGTACTCCAAAATGCAAGATGTATAGGGTTGTGGTTATTTTTATTTTGTTTTTATAGAAAAAGAAATGAAGAATGTTTAAGGTATAAAAAGTATGAAATCAATTGTAATTCCAAATGTTTTTGAAAATTTTTTAAAGATCTTTTGTAATGAGATGCTGATCTTCCAGTTTAAGAAATTTGTTTTGATGTTTGCAGATTTTACCTGAAAAATCTTGTAACGCTGTTGATGTCGTTTACGGTTCTAATAAATTAAGGCTAAGGAAGTATTGGTACAATAAAACAATTCAAAATATATATACGAGTACTATATGATATAAGCAAATCTTTCTATTGAACTTGTTCGTTGTGCTTCTGCATTTGTTTTATGCATTTTACATTTCTAACTAACCTTTTCCCTTTCCTGATACCACTGACGACATGTGTTCAATAATGCTTCTAAGAAAGTCTCCTTCTGCTCCTTGGCAATAATGTTAAGGCACAATCTAGATATTGGCAAAGCATAACGACGTCCCTCTACGGCGCGTTTAATAAAGTGCGAGGTCAGTTCCATTAAACTGCGGGAATTCAGTTTGTTTGGATCTTCTAGAGCAGTATCCACAAGAGTTTGTATTTCCGGTGCAAATTGACCAATGTCAGTAACTTCGTTTCCAAGTCCCAATCCAAGGCCGGCAATACCACGTGTCAAGGCGTCAGCTGATGACAGAGATTTTGATCGCTGTAATGGCGCTATATTCATATACATCGTATCTATGGGACCATTTCCAGTTTGATTATTGGCCATAATGTATGGATTCATGGCGTTTATTTGTTGCTGTTGCTGATAGTGTTGATTTAAGTTGTTATTCATTTGCACCATATTCATTTGACTCTTGTTGTGATGATGCTTTTGGGGCTCCGGAGCGAATTTTACACGATTTGTTACGGCAGCTTGCTGGAAAAGGAAAAGGTCGAAAATTCAATTAGAAATAAAGAAGAACTTTAAATGAAATTCAATAAAGTGGAATACAGGACAGTAATGATTGTATCGAGTTATGCGATAGGGAAATAATTTTTTTATTTTGTTGCGAACTCCCTTTAATCCTTTCTGTGGTCTGAACGATATTCACTAACTAAGATAAAAACTGTGATCATACTATATTATTGCGAAAAAGAAATGATGGAATAAAGATTCTTGGATCAACAGAATTGTTTCTGTTTTGTCAGCTGTTAGTAATTAAATATACATTTACAGTTAACGGTAATTTCTTCTACAACATTCGAGTAACATAGTTAATAACCATATAAGCTCTGTTGTTAAGGCAGTTAACAGTCGGCCGTAAGCAGTGCAGTGGAAGTTCAGTCGGTTATAAGCTGTTAGATAGCTACAGTGTGGCGCAGAAGTATGTCATAATTTGAATTAGCTACCATTTCTGCATTTAACATTTATGATGCAGATATGTATGTATATTTTTTTATGGAAACGGAGCTCTTTTTACATTTATAACAATGTGGCAGCCACTTCAAATTATAACATTGTTTGCGCCAACCTGTTATAAAGCGCGTGTTGCACATATCAAAAAAATTTCATCACAAGCATTGGTCGTGTGAAATATTAATGAATGTCAAACTGGAGTATAATTGTGGCATTCGACATCGACCGAAATTTGAAAACATTTGAGGAAAATTTTGTTTGAAATTTCATACGATATCGAATCGTAATTTGTTTAATGGTTTTGACTTTCGTTGAAAAAAACTGAGTGTAGTACTGTCATTGTCAATTTTAAGTTTATTATTTGTAACTGTCAAGTGAACAGCGTGGAGTTTTGTGCTAAAGAACGGAACGAAGAAACTTTATAATATTTTGCCAACGGCAACTTTTAAGATGTGAAAAGTAAAGAATGTAGAGATAGAAATATAAAAAAATATAATACATTTTATTGAAAAATTTTTAATTTATAAAAAACCAAATATTTTACTGACGCAAAATTTTGTGATAGAACTTTTCAAATTATATATTTTTAATCGCTAAAATCAACGCAAAACAATATCACACTTTTTTATTCATCACCTTTTATTTTTCTATATCTGTTAATAGATGCAAAATAACTGCCGACGGAAATTGCATGTCTTTACATTTTAATAACCACAAAAATGAAGATTGATAGGTAATATTGACATCGTCTGTCAGATAACGTCAATGTTATTACTAACACAAACGCATAGATTGAAGTAGAGATGGGCGCGTGTTGGATTTTTTCAACACGACACGACACGAACACGAAACCCAAGATGTCAAGCACGAACGAAACACGCACGGCAAAAAATTTCAAAACACGAGACCAACCGACACGCACGAAACTAAATTCAATAAAAAAAATTTTCAACTTAAATTCACTTGTGTGTGGATGTACATACATATGTACTTATGTACATACAAATATATTTTTGTTTTAACATAAAAGAATCACATAAACTTAAATATATTTAGTTATTTGCAAATAAATATCTATGCGTTATTTACATATTTTTGTTAAGAAATAGTAACTTATCAAGATTTGCGCTCAATAATCTTGTGCGGCGTTCACTAAGAATAAGTCCAAGAGTTGAGAATACTCTTTCACTAGTCGCGGAACTTATAGGTATATTTAACACCTGTTTGGCGAGCTTCTGTAAAATCTTTAAATTGTTTGCATACTTTCAAAATGTTAATATATCGTTTCCCATTTTGTTGAGCTATTATAGTAATTTTCAATTTCAATATCAATAATTTTTTGTGATTTTATTCTTTTTGAATTGTATTCATCTCTATACTCAGCGAATTCTTGGTTTTCGTTTTGTGTATCATTACTGTTATTATTTGTTTCCATATTGTCCATGTAATAGTCGTCTATTACGGCCTCAATGGTTGACAGGATATGTCCTTTTTGTTGTGAGCTTAAAAAACTAAGTTTTTTAAATGAAGGGTTTAAAAAAAGGCCCACATAATGAATGTCTGTTGGGTTAAGCCTTCTCTCAATAGACTGTAGTGTTTTTGTTTTCAATCCATCTATACGAGACAAAATTTTGTTAAGATGTTATGATAAAAAATTTCAATAGTGTTTTGCTGATATTTTTTGCGTGTACAATGACACAAAAAATTGATTTTTTTTACTGAATACATATTTTACACCTACTATCATTTCGTGTTTTCGTGTTTTTCTTGCTCAACACGACACGAACACGAAAGAAATCTATTTTTTCAACACGAACACGTCGTGTTGATCGTGCGTGTTTCGTGTCACGAAAAAAAACACGACTCGCGCCCATCTCTAGATTGAAGCTAAAAATTGATGTGTTTGCCACTTGCTTAACATCGTAAGTAGTGAGTTCAGTTAATGTTGTGGCGTTAATAAAAGTTGTATCAGTCTGCTAATAAGGAGAAACAATGTTGTAATTTAAACGAAATATATGCATGTATTTTGTTATTTATTCTAATGAAAATAATAAAATTGTTTTATCAAAATGAGAGTTCTGTTTAGGCTACGGTCTGCTCACTTCTCCCATTTTACGATCACCATAACCGTCCCCCATTTCCGAATAAATGAGTGCGGATCATCAACAAACAAAAATTTCGAATTTGAGACGATATTAATCCACTTGAAATCCAAGAGCGTTCAATGCATCACGAAAAAATGACTGTTTGGTATGGATTTCGGGCTGGCGGCATCATCGATCCGCTATAGAACGATGGTTACCAATTTGGTTTGGCCTGAATAGGGTGATATCGACACAAACGATATGTGGTTTCAACAGGATGGCGGTATGTACATGCCACAGAGCTCATGTTAGATTAGAAATTCTACACTAGCGACAAAACAAATTTACCAGATCGACTTTACAGTTTTTCTAAGCATAAAATATTATATATGTTCTAGTTTTCTTACCGTTTTACTTTAATTTATAAACTTAATTTATTTTTCAAGTTTAAGGTATTTTTCAAAATATTTTTTTTTAAATCGATATTTCGGTACTCATGGAGTACCATATTCAGGTATGGAAATATCGATAAAAAATTAAAAGAAACCTTAATTTGGAAAATAAATTAACTTTATAACATAAAATATTTTCATAGAAATATATACAATATGATGCAGAGACTCCACCAAAAAGTCAGGTTCTAAGAATGGCCATTTTATAATTAAGCATATATGTACATAAATATTAACACATTAAAATAAATTATAGCAAGTGACTTTTGGAAGTAATTCTATAAAAATCGTAAAATGGCATTTTTTGGGCAAAAGGGCGAATATATAAATTTAAACTTTAGAGTCTATTTCTTAATACCACTATTATAACTTGGTTTTAGTTAAAGGTAGGATTTTATCGGAAGGATAAATAATTCTTCATTAATACTACTTCACCTAAACCTAAAAGTGAGCGATAAGTTAAAGGCAAGTCCATCCTACCTGTAACTTTTATCATGAGGTTTAGTAATTTAAAGATGTCAAATTTTGATAAGTTGGCATACTTTCTACTTCATTAATTGTAGCCCTATAATTTTGGACCGCTTTCTCGACGATTGTCTTACAACTTTCTTGGAAGATGACATTTTATACTATGAGTATGTCACACTTACTTTTTATGTACTAAAACTATATTAACAAAAAATATTTTTTTTGTAAAAATGTACATATTTACATGCAGCATGTTACCACTGCTTTTTTTTAAGAATCTATTTAACCATTCAAAAGTCGGTAAATGATCTGTTATAGGCAGGGCTGGGCAGTATTTGAAATACATGTATTTGAAATACGTATTTAAAATACAAATACGTATTTTGTATTTTGTATTTTAAATACATACAGATTTTTAAGTATTTTGTATTTTGTATTTTAAATACATTTCCTGAAAGTATTTTGTATTTTGTATTTTAAATACATGATCAGCAAGTATTTTGTATTTTGTATTTTAAATACTGCAAACCATGTATTTTATCCGATCCACTGTTGTAGGAAAATTTCAATTTCTTTAAACCGTTAAGGACAGACAATTCATCTATAAAAGGGATTAAGATAGACTGACTTCCAATATTGGAGCATGGTAGTAGACCAGTGTCTCTAATTTGATCATTGGCATAAGTAGATGAAAAGAAATCTGCAAACAAGTTACTTATTTCAGCATCCTCATCTGATTCATTTTCATTTAACTTCATTGTAGGTGGAAAGAACTAGATTTTCTTTTTAAATTTACAAAATTGTGAAACGATTCTTCTTAAGGTTGTTTTTAATTTTGACGATATAGCTGTTATAGCAATTCTGATTTAATTTGTTATATTCGGCACGAGCAACTGAGTATTTAGCAAAGTCTGATGCTGATCCAGATTTTTTATACTTTTTATAATATTTATTTTTGCTATTTTTAATTTTAGAAAGAGTTTTAGTATTCCATGGCGGTCCAAAGGAATCTGAACAGGTTTTTCTTGGAAAACATTGGTTCAAGATCAAATATATCCTTTGTAGAAACTCATAATAATATGATCGATGACATCAGCTTTGTTTTCAAAGTTAGAAATTGACAGTAAACTACTCCAGTCAGTATTACAAAGTAGCTCAGTTACCCTTTTTTGAAGCATAAGCTATTGACTTTCGAATTTTTCGCAGAATGAGATATATATATATATAATGAAAAGCATGAATTTACTAAAATTATAGGATAGAAGACCGCTATGGTCTTCTGGCAAAGTGAATGAATCAGTGCGAAGAACAGAGGTGTCAACATAATCATTTACAAAAACCAGGTCTAAAAATTTAATATTATCGTTATAGATGCCATTCATCTGATAAAGATTCTCATCTAGCAAGCAATCAATAAACTCAGTGTATTTCTCATTGGCACCAGATTTATAGGGCGTGAATTAACCATTATCAGTAGAACTGTTCCAGGAAATAATAGGCATATTAAAATCACCAACTGCAATGATAGTATCATTGTGATTAGACATTCGCACAACGGAGGAGATAGCGTCTGAGTGTTTCTGGTAAATTATTTCAGGTGAATTAGAAGGGATATACGAACACGCTACGAAAATTCTCTTATGTTGAATTTTGTCAAAACAGCCATAAATTCAATATCCAGAAAAGACGTAAACGATAAAGCTTTGGAAGTGAGCAGGCTAGAAACTGCTATCAAGACACCACCTTGTTTTATGTTATTGCTACGATCACGTCTATATATAGTATACTTAACAGCAAAAATTTCCGTGTTCAATATATGTATTATCATTAAGCCATGTTTCAGTAAATGCTATAGCATGATAGTCAAATGAGTAACTTTGATTAAATAACGCAGATAACTTCTTATTAATGCCACGAACATTTTGGTATATAAGAATAAATTTTCAATATATTTGTTTAGTTTTTTTCAATATTTGTTGCCGTTGAAAGCAATTGAACAGAATTCCTTTGTCTTGTTTTAAATATAAATTCGCGAACGTAAATACCATTAGGCCAGAAATTTGGAGAAATAACTATATTAAACAACTCATCCGGTACAGTAATCTTGAATAATGCCACTATTCTTGGTTCAGAGTAAGAAAATTTATACACTGAGATATCTAAGTTGATTCCAGTTTGAGCAGGACTAGTACATCTATTAGATAAGGTTATTAGTAGTTAATAAAAAATTAACAGGTGTTCTTTCGGCGACTGTAGACAATTGAGTGGGTTGGCTCGTACGTTGAATAGAAGATACGGTACTGTCAATAACAATACATAAATACATATATGTACATGACGTGAAAGTATTTTGTATTTTGTATTTGAAATACATACAGATTTTTAAGTATTTTGTATTTTGTATTTTAAATACATTTCCTGAAAGTATTTTGTATTTTGTATTTTAAATACATGATCAGCAAGTATTTTGTATTTTGTATTTTAAATACCGCAAACCATGTATTTTGCCCAACACTGGTTATAGCCATACCTGGTAAGAGAAAGAAGTTTTATATATATATATATATATATATATATATATATATATATATATATATATATATATATATATATACTATATATATATATATACTAACGTCTTCTTTACCGCTAAGTTGTAATAATGGCCCTTGAGCTGTTAAAATAGAAGCTGATCTTTCTTTGGTTTTTTAAGTCAACATGTTACAATTGAAGAAAATAGAGTAAAAACAGATGAAACAACTTACATGTAAAATATTGCCACTTGATGGGGAATTAATTAATGGCACCTGCTGTGAAACACCATGTGTCAAATGGCCCAATTGCATGGGATGTGAGTGTGTTACAAGTATGGGCCGATGTCCGCCAGCCATGTGTTTGTTGTGGTTCATATTCCCCAATGGCATACTGCCTAAAGAAAGACCGGCCTGCCGGCGATTCATCATTGCATTGTTTGCTGGCACATACTGCATTTGCGGCTGCAAGCCAGTGGGCGAATTGACAGAAAACACCATCGATGAACTGGAAGAATGTTGCAGATTGTAGTTTAATTCTGCAAATGGAAATTAAACGTTTATAATTAATTGTTCCGAAAACAAACATTACCGATTATCATTTGCATCTGCTGTTGCGGCTGTTTCTACGTTTGAGCTTGTATTTGAGGTGTTCCTATAGTTTAACTCCTGAGTGTTAACATTAGACTTAATACAACGAGTACCATTTTCATTACGGGCATCTTTTAATTAAGCACAAGTACAATATAAATATTGTGGTGTCTCAAACAAGTTATTCATTGTGCAACACATATGTAGATATACACAAGAAATACAACAAAAATGTGGTACATAATTTAAGTGTACATTTTCGAAAAAGAGGTGAGTGCGTGTAGGCGAGTTTAAAAGAGAGACAAAGAGAAAATAAAAAGAATAACTGGTCTGCATTTAGAGAACAATTGATATAATTAAATTAAAATTAAATGAATGGAATTCGTTTTAATGATAAGAAACTGTGCATGTTTAATGAAAAAAGCTGAATTCTAAAGGGTGATCCATTATAAACAATTTTTTAATAGCGATCTTTTTTTTTACTGATAAAGCATTATTTGCATTAAACTTTTACATTATTTCTGGGAAAAACCGGGATGACAGATTGCATTATGAAAATCAGACCAAGAGAGCACGTTTATAGCGATAATATTTTAAATATAAAAATAAATGAGGTGTGATGACATACTGATGAGGTGTCCGACATTCTGCTAAAACCGAATATTATCTAATTTGATATGTTCCATTTTAGGCCATAAAAAGTTCTTAATCATAAAATGGTATCTCCAGCATTTACAAAAAATTGTGCAATGTTAAAAAATCCATAAATGTGATCAATATTATCATGAGTGATAAGCATTACTCGTATATGAGCAAAATTGCTCATGGCCTACTATGTCATCAAACCACTCCCCTTTCTAAGCCACCATTTTTGCAACAATCGCACCGTTGTGAAACAGCTTTCGATTTCTAATGCGGCAAACATTTTCATTCTGATATTGATTTTCAATGTTATGACGTTTTTGTTTCTGCAAAAAATGTGACCCATAGTTTGCCCCTACTGCATTTTTGTGTTCTTTTCAAAAAAGAATGAGCAGCAGCGCAAGAAAGAACATGTTCTTATCTATACATCTTGTACATAAACATGTCAATATGTGGCATGTTTTTCACAGGACTTTGACTGACCTTTCCAGGATACCATTTTTTCAATTCTGTTAACTACTTCTTTTATACAAATAAGGGGTTTATTTGTGTTATTTTCATTCATTTACATTAAAATTAATTTTTTTTTGGGTGTCGCTAACATGTAAAACGTGATCCCCACTTTAAGTCAAATTTTTTCAGAAACGAAAACGCCATTAATTTATTTTATCTTGTATCATCTTTGGAAAAATGATTTATGACCTTCATTGTTTACAAACAGTTGGATGTGTGACAGGAAGGTTCGATACTACTTTTAAGGTTCTGTTTTTTATACGTTGTAATGATTTTAGTTGCAGGTTTTTTGTATCCGTATACATATAATGGCCAAATAATTGATGTGGCTTCGAATTAACGAATTATAAATTAATAATTTGGTGCGAATAGAAAACTGATTTTTGATATTGTACAGTAAAGCGGTTGCTTGGGCCACTTTATTCTTTATAAATTGAATGTGTTTATTCCCTACAAGATTGTTCTGAAGATGCAAACCAAAATACTTTATTGAACTGCTTTCAAAAATTTCTTTGCCATCAAGACGCACACCAAAGTTGTTATTGCGTGGACAATATGTTTTTAATTTTTAATAGGCGGGCTTTATTTGCATTAAAAAAGAGTTTGTTAAACCTCATAAATTCCAATACAAAGGCTGCGTCACTTTTTATATGCGTCTTAGCAATAGTTTCATGTTTATATGGATACAACAAAAAAATGTCATACGCATAAGAAAAAAGATTCGCAAAATATACAAGATTCTTGATGTAAATGGAAATCCAATCTACTAAATGGACTTTTAAAGTTGTAAACTTGATTTCTTAAAAAAAAATTTGTAGCAGGGTTAGCTCTTTTCCACATATGTATGTCATAATAACTTAATTTTTAATTTATAATATTAAAAGCTTTCGTTAATTCGAAAAATATGCCATAACATCACAATATTTAAATACTTATGTAATAGTGAAATTTATTATTTCGAAATATTCTCCCGAACTAATTGTTAAAACAATTAGAGCTTTTGCAAAGTGCATTGTTTGTTGTGGTCTTAGCTGTTCATATGCCGACATTTCATTGGTCGCTAAACCAAATCGTCAGTACTGTATATGAATACGAGGTGGAATGTTTTCAAACTGCTTAAAGTTCACTGACGATTTTGTTCAGCCACAACAAACAATGCATTTTATCAGAATATTTATTTTTTTATGTAAATTTCATTATTTTCTGTTATTTTTTTTATCGTTTTCTCAACTAATGGTAAGTAATTATTTAACGGTTTCGAAAATTAGCGAAAAAATTTTGCGTCTTTATTTTGTTCGTTATAAGCCTAAGAATTTACAAGCATTTTTTCTTTATTTAGTACATAAAAATATTTCCTTATAAGCAAAAGTTCGCTATAACCAAAAGTCGTCATAACAGTTGTTTTTCATCGTACTTTACTACGCGGAAACTGTCAAGTAGAGTTCATATGATCCCGTTTTGACATCGTTATAACAGTAATAATTATTGCAGTTAAGAGCAAGTGAATCTATTTTTAAATATGATCGAAACGAAAAAATCGTTGCACAGAAAAACAAACATATTGGCGAATGCCTTAGTATGCGTGAAAACCCTCACGAGGCATCCCGTTATCTTCAGCAACATATTAACCTGTTGGAATTGTGGTTGAACTTATGGAGAATAAAAGTAAATGAACAAAAGTGTGTTCATGTCACATTTACACTACGAAGAGACACTTGTTCCCCCATTCAAATCAACAATCAAGTTGTTCCTCAACATTCACATGTGAAATACCTTGGTATACATCTTGACCGACGGCTTACATGGAAACACCACATTGACTCTAAGTTAACACAAATGAAGCTTAAATTAACCCAGATACATTGGATGATTGGTAGAAATTCAACCCTCAGTCTCGATTGTAAACTTTTAATATACAAGTCGCTTTTGAAACCCATATGGTGTTACGGAATTCAGCTATGGGGCACTGCCTCAGATTCCAATGTAGAGAGAATCCAACGAATACAAAACAAAATTTTAAGGTTAATAACATCGGCTCCATGGTACATGAAAAAGTCAATTTTACATCGTGATTTAAATATGCCACTTGCGACCGCTGAAATTGCAAAATATGCAGGCAAATATTTAACAAAACTTGAGTCCCATGAACTTCACTGGACACATCCGTTTAAAAAAGAGGGACACTACGGCTTTAATACGCCTCACTCCAGATGAAATTTTTTGAAAAATATTTTTGTGCTTAACACGACATTTATGTATTTTTAATTACTATCACTAAGTTTATGTCCGACACTGGTTGGGCCTAATTATTATTATTATATATATATACTTAAGATTTGAATACTTATTCTTAGTTCAGTTTTGAAGATACAGTAAATAAATATTAGTGGGAAAAAAATATTGGCGAATATGTTTTTTATAAGTTGGTTAAATATATAGGATATATAGAGGATATATGTATATATATGAGCTTGAAGTGATAACAACGAAGTCTTTTACATCATATGTAACTTATTGGCATGGGACAAACGAGATGACAGATCAAGAACAAAACATTTAAAACACATAAGTACTACAATAGTAAACGAAGGGAACCATTATCAACAGCAGAATCAAATTTCGCCACATGTTTAACAACAAATGTGCAGCAGCACACATTGGAAAAAAGGGTAAACTGCTGCATTTACAACATAAAGGACGACAGCTGAAAGTATTGGAAAACATGAAATATTTGATGGAAGAATAATAATTGAATAGATAAAAACTGAATCAGATATAAATTTTGAATCATTAAAACATTTTTACACAAAACAAAACAAAAGCCTAATGGAAGCCATCAACGCAACAACACATGACCAAAACAGAGGAGGAAGCCAGAAGCGAACAATTACAGTTTACCACGCTTATGGAGAGGAAACAACAGGCGACTACGCGCCTAATCAATGTAATCTAAATTTACGGGCATAGGATTATAGAGAGAAAGGGAGGATGAGAGACATATGCAAACAAACAACGACCAGAGAGTGACACCAAGTAAATCGGGAGGTATACGGAGATACACGAGCGGGCAGACTCAACCGAATGAACAATATAAAGCCAAGGAATACCAGGAAAGGATATATGATATATTTTTCAATAGTGTTTACTTGTATAGCTATTTCATGTGGTATATACGTATGTGTACATAAATAATGATTTTAATGGATATAGTCGTAGAGTAGAGTAGATTATTTTATGTGGGAGGTCTACACCCTGTGAGAATTTTTATGGGGTAAGCTACAACAACCCTTCAGCTAAGAGGAAAAGTATGTCATATATTCGAAAGTATACAAGAAAGAAAAAATTCTGGGGGATGCTCAGCCCCCCAGTTAGGCATATCTACGCCCATGCCAATAGCCTAGATTTACATTATATTAAAAAAACGTTACCGGTTAGAAATTGTAAATTTTTCAAATATTCGCCATATTAATTTGGAATGTAAATTTTGCACGACAAAGGACACTTTTGTTATTAATTTCATGCTTTTGTTTAGTTTAATATTTGTTTATTACAAAAATAGAAAAACAGGTACGCAATAATAAATTAAACTGTGATTTAAATTGGCGCCGTGGTCATTGTTAAGGCAGACAATTTAAAATTTCTTATATTACATAGAGTATACATATGTGCACATAATACTTCAAAAGCGACACGAATTACAAGCTTTTCAACGCATGGCGGCCATTTTGCACAGCGAAATCAATTATAATTTTATTTTTAATGAATACAAAACTTACTAGGCGGCCTATAAATGTCCATTGTTGGCTTTCCACGCATTTGAACAGTCTGATTGTTACCACCGGTCTGAAGGTTAAAGGCCAAGCTCCGTCTTTTATTGATATTCTGAAAACAAGGATAATTAAGAAAAAATTTTATTTTCAAGTTGTGTGTGTATTTATTCAAAATATCGGCCGCCTTTATAATACATAAATATTTCAAAATTATTTTATTTATTTAGTCAACAAGGCTTAACAAGTAGAATAACAGAACTGTTTTCATTCGTTTGGAGTGATGCAGATGAGAGTCATGGATTGATGCAGCCTTCTAAAGCACCTTTAGTTTAATGATGGATTAAGCATGAAGTTTCCATAAAAAATTAGTTTCATACTATATTTATTTATTTATCTGATCTCTTAATAGACAAATCATTTTTCTTATTTCAAATTGAGAATGATTTGAAGAAAAAAAAAAACAACTGATTTCCTTTGATATTCAAATTGGGTTTTTATGAGAGCGGAAGATTCAATAAATAAAAATAAATAAAATAAAACAAAGAAAGTTTAATTGAGGTACACAATTTCTGTGAAATTTATTATATTAATTTTTGCAACTTATCATTTTTGAAACTTCTTTAATTTTAATTTTCGATAAGAACATTTACTTAATGATATATAGTGTATTTAAGAAGACAAATGTTTTTACAAATTTCTTTTAAATTTTTATGGCCCTCCAAAACTATTTCAGTATATTAGGAAAAATTTGATGAATCGTTATCACATCAATTTAACGACCCTCAATAAACGATACAATTTGAAAGATAAAGATGATAAAATTAATTTAAAAAAATTAGCATTTTCATTAAGGTCGTAATTTTTATTTTCTATGTTCCATTTAATTTTGCTTGGATATTTGCCAATACGATTTCACACAAAATCTTAAATGTTCACGGAAAAAAATGTTGAAGGGATACTCATACACAGTTGGGCTGATCGCAGAAATAGTGGTAACAAATAACATGCATTTGAATATCATCTAAATTAATGGTCCTATTGCAAAACTAAATAAACAAAAGTTATAGAGAAGAGCCTCAACATCCACATTTGTTGTATAGAATAAAGTTTTAGAAATTCTACAAATGTATATTTTAATTATGTGAAAAAAAAAAAATTTATATTTTGATCGTTTATTTAAATTTTTAGAAATATCATTTTTTTTTAATTAAAAAACCAATAATGTACTTTTTCATTAAAATCTTTTAACAAGAGAGTAATGCAAAAATGTTACAAATTACTCTCCCAAATTCTCACCAATAGAAAAGTAACACCCCGTCCACATTATCAATTTTGTTGCATACAATTCTTTAAAATTCTGATTTGGAATTGCTTTAGTGTCCACATTAGAAAAAATCTGGTATTGCAATTCTTGTATAAAACATATATAAAACGTCAAATACAACAACACCAAGCATCAAGTTGAAGAGTGAGAATTTCTAAGCAAAACAGATTTGCAGAGAACATGAAACTCTGTACCCCTCCCCAAGCTTCTTACCTCTCTCTCCTATATCAACCAAGAATTGCCGCAACAAAATTGCAAGTGTGGACAGCGTCTTAGTTAGCGCTTTACTAGTAACAGTTTTTAACTAAAGTAATTGCACTGCTGGCTTCAGCTCTTTTAAACATCTGTTTCATTAAGCCATGTATTATTTTTTTCAAAACCCATTTTGTACAAAGAAGTTTTTAATATTTACGAATTCCTTCGTTTAATTAACTTTCGCTGTTCCCATGGTACAATAATGGTCATAGTTTGATTCGAATACATCGGCATAAACAAGATATTGTCTTATGTTTAAGAATAAATTATTTGCTCATAAAATATATTTGGTTTTATTTTTGAAAATTTACAAATTCTTACGTTTTCTTCAAAGTTATGATATTTTTTCCCTTGCTGGGATAACTACCTTGTCGTGGTGTGAGGGCTTAAGTGTGGGCTGAATTGCACACCTCTTCTGAAGGCGAACGAGGGTCCTCTATAGGATCCATAGTTTAACTGAAGAAGGCGGTGGGCATAAAAGCCTGCATACTAAAAGTTATCCACCCCCAAACAGAGGTGTTACGCGACCCGTGCCTATCTGTTCTCTTTGCAGTCGGGGGCATGAGACGTGAGTATTTAAACGGAGCTTTGCTGATACCTGGGCACCTCAGCAAATAGAAAATGAATAATAATAATTACAAACAACACAAAAACGAAAAAATAACGATGACCTAACCTAACCTAACCTAACCTATGATATTTTTTAAAATTTTTTTCTCATAAGCATAAAACAGCTGGAGAAATAATTTCTAAAAGTAAAACTTTTGTTGGTTACAATTTTATAAAACTTTTTTTCTCTCTATTTTTTATGCTCTTTTTTCACTCTCTCGTTAAAATATTTTCAAATACAAGAACACTTTTCGGTAACAACTAGTAACAAATTTTTTTGTTAGAAAGGATTTGCTTAGAGGTTGGTTCCATTTTTTTTTTCAAAAATCGGACGCAATTTATTCGCCCGAAAAATTGACTTCCCTATTTATGGTCCGATTTTCAAACTCATTTTTGGTCTGAAAAGGTTTGCTTGCAGGTTGGTCCCATAATTTTTTTTAGAAAATCAGACGGACGGTCGCCTTTTTTTATTTGAAAGAGTATCTTGCAGTTTTTAAGAAGGTATATTAATCCTTCCTGGGAGTAAAATAAAAACTAGAAATGGATTATATCGCGGTTTAAACTAATCCATAGTTGCTTCGGTTTTGTAAAATGTTCGATTGGCTCTTTGTATTGAAGTCGTTTTTTTTCGCCATAATTATTGTACTTAAATTTGCAGTGGCAAAAATTTTATTTTAACATCAAAAATTTACCAATATTTCAAATTAAAATAATTTGATATTAATATACATATGTAGTTTGACAACACAAAAAGGACAACATAACAAAACGTAGGTCGGACAAATATATCGTGCCTTAACCGATTTTACTCCAAATTTGTGATGGCACTTCTAATGTTTAATAACTTTAATATTTAATGTAAGTGATCACAAATTATTGATTGCGATGAAAAAATTAAAATCGAAGAGTATGCGACTTAAGCATTTTTTCATGGTAAGATTAAGACATTATAAAAACTTATTTCCTTATGTACTTGTCTGTCTACAGTTTTTCTGCATTAGACTTTGATTATTATCGAGAAACGGGCCGTTAATTTCAATATAATTTTTTTTACAAATAAGGGTGAAGGAGCTAAACGCTTTTAAGAAATATATTTATTTATTATAATTTGTGAAGAAATTTGCAAAACTCAGTGTAAACAATTTTTATCAATTTCTATTTCGAGATTTCAAGATTCGTTTCATTATTTTTTCTCAACTTCAGTTCGCAAATTTAAATTTAAAAAATTTTTATTGTAAGAATTAAATTCTTATTTTAGTGTACACTTTCGCAACTACGTTGAATATATGACGCTTTGCTTAATCAGTAAAACATTAAAATACGAATTCTGACTTTTATACGTTTTGGAATGGGTTTAAATTTGAAATGATAATTTCATAATTTTTCGAAAGGAATCATCGAAAGGTTAACTTGTTTAGCCTTTAAACATTAAAAACGTGCTTAAACACGATAGTGTAAAATCCCTATTAAAAATAATTTGGAGCTCTGGATGATTAACATTGATTGTGCTTAAATCAATCGGTTTCCCAGGGGGGCGATACGCAAGAAAAATGGGACATAATCGGATAATTGGTACCCTTTATTGAGTTTACGCGCATCTGATTTTTTCACTTTCGCAAATCTGGCATCAATGCACTCTGTAATTGTCAAAATCGTTCGTTAAAACCAAATATCTTGCGCTAACAAAACATCCAACGCATCAAACTAGCTTACGCATCGCAATAGAGAGTAACCCCCTGGACTCCACTTCCATGACATTTGATTTCACTCTCATATACGTATGTATTTATCACCAGTATCGCTTTTGGCCCACTGTGCATTATGTTCTGCTATTTTTATTTTAATATATTTAGGCAACTAATAGAAATGGGACCAAATTATTTTTGTGTGTGTGTTAAAAAAAAGTATTTTTTCTTGTTATTGGTTGCACATTTCTCTGGTTTTTAAACTTTTAAAGTTTGTGATTCGTTTCTTTCTTGATTATTTATTTTTGTAATTTTCATGATTTATTTTAAGAAAATTAAGTCATGTTTTTAAATAGAATAAGTATTTTCTAAAAGTAGGGCAGACTTGCGCATGTTTTTAAGAAAACTTAATTTAACCACTTAAAAAGTTAAAAATGCACACTAATGAATGTTTTGGAAGCAATGAAAATGTCGCCCCGTAAGAATGACTTCCATTTTTGGAATGTTTATATAATACATTCTAAATTTTACAAAACTTTGTATACGGTGGCCTCAAAATTTTATAAATTGATTGTTTACTATTGTATGTACCTCTGCCTATACGCTGCATGCAACAATTTAATATATGTACATTAGAGTGACAATTAATATAAAAAATTTTACACTTTCACACACATTTTTTATTAATAACAAAATGGCATCCAATACAAATTATGGCATTACTTTGCGCGACCTTGTATGAGTATATATTAGTGTTTATGTATCACATTAAGAAGAGCTTTGAACAAAATCAGGAAAATGTTGAGATTGGGATCCAGAAGTAGTGAATACACACAGGTTTACTTTTGCGCCATAGAAGAAATTGCAGTTTGAAAACGGTATTTGATATTTCTTCAAAGCAATAATACGCAATTCATATATTGTATATTTACATACTAAATTTTTCGACAAAATTCCCTCTTTCTGAGATCTCAAAATGTTTTGCACATGGAAGAGATCAATGTTATTATCTGGGAGCCTAAAAATATTATTTTATTATACGTGTATTCTCATCTTCGTTTAATTGAATAATTAATCTCATAATAAAATGATTACTAATTTCAAGTTCTTAAATTTTTTTTACTTCACTGAAGTCTTAAATATTCCAATGCATGACTCGCATTCATGAAGAGAGGAGAAGATCCATATTAAGTCAGAGAAAAGACATACACATAGATCATTAAAAAGGACTGTTGTGTGCTCTCACAATGATAGACGAAAACCTATAGTTCTATAGGAACTCCGTGCCCTGAAGGTAGTTTCACAATCCTTTCCAGTTAATATCCCTGAGGTATGTAATGTCCGACAAGGTGTCAACTGCTCATTGTTTTATTCTCGTCTGAGTCGCCCCATAGTGCTTTGGTAGTATTATTTGCAGCTCCGTCCAATCCACAGTGGATTTTGGGCAAATTTCACCGAACCTCGTAACTCGGTCCTCGCAGCCCTAAGAGATTTCCATTGATCAAACCGTTAGCACGCGTACATCTGATTACGCAATGTTGGGTCATCAACCAAAACAGGCGAATCATGTCCTATAATTCTCATTCTCACCATCTATCAAATTGGCTGTTATTTATTCGGTATGTTTTGCCGAATCACCATGGATGGATATAACATTCAACAACACGTACAAAGGATGAAGTTGTTTTTATTAAAATCGGTGTTTTTTTCGGCCAACGTTCCGCTCGTTTCGCTCATTTTGCGGTAGTCATGAGTATCTTAACGAGGGGACTATTCGTAGTTTGGTTGATAAATTTGAGTCCACTGTCTTAGTAAACAACGAACCAATACCCGACGACAACGAAACGTAAGATCGAAAACATCGCTGTTTGTGAGAGTATGCAGTAGATCCGAAGAAGTGGATTTCGTATCGCTCATAAGTTTTCGGCATTTCGCTGAACACAAAATGATGAATTTCGCATCGTGACTTGAACCAGCACCCGCACAAAATGTAACTGACACAGGTTCTGAAACGACTATAGACAACGAAGTGTACTTACTAAATTTCAGTAAAACATCAGTAATGAGGCACATTTCTGGACGATTGGGTATTTGGTGTGGATTTTGGGTTGGAGTCGTCATCGGTGCAATTTTTTTTTAAGAGAAGTTACATTCAAGCAATTAATGCCTACTACTTACTTAAGGAGAGGACAGTCGGTGAAATTAGAAGACAGAGAAAGATTAATTTCTGTTTTACAACTCAACTATTCCGCAATGCTTATTACTTTTTTATAGCAGAGTTGCAGGTCTCTGGTGTTAAGTAGACGCATTAAGTCTCTTAAGCTGTATGTTTATAGCCATTTTATTAATTGTTTTACTTCGCCCACGATTGTGATGTAGTGTACATTAGGGTAGAGAGTACTCAATCGCTGCCTGTACTGTTAAGTAACCAGTGTTATGCCTTCATCACTTAAACAGTCCAACAACAATTAACACAACGCCACATTAAGTAAATCAGAAATATTCATGATGTTAATTTTTTTAATGACTTGTCTTGAACAGGTATCGAACCCAGGTTCTTAGTCATAAATTGTTTTGTAGTCAACGCGTTAACTACTTCAGCTAACAGCACCCGCTTTGAGAACCACCGTCAAGTGCGGATGCTGTAGGTCTATGCTTACCAACTTACCTTTTAGTCTAAATTGGATGATATGGACACCAACCACATATAAGTTCAATAGGATGGCGCTATGTGCCGTACAGATCGTGCGACTTGACCCCAAAAGACTTATTCTTGTAGGGGTTTCTTAACATGCAGGTGTATGCAAACAAGCCATAAGCAACAACGGAATTCAAAGTCAATATAACCCATGCCGTCGGTCAAGTTCAACCTGATTTAAGCATCAAAGTCATCAAAGTGTCGAAAATTCAGGCCATCATATATTTCATAAATACGAAATTTCAATGGCATCTCGCACACACTTTGTTTTATTGAAATTTAAAGATAGAAAGCGCTTAATGAAAGACCCTTTATAACAATAAAAGTGACAAATCTTAACTGCAGTTTCACAAGATCAAAGAATACAAATTAAAAAGAAACAACAACAATCCCGGAAATTTAAGTGTTGTCTAATATTGAATATACACGGTGGTGCAAAAGTAATGTGGTAAATTGAACTAGCTGTCATTTTGTTTGAAAAAAGGGCTGTTTTCATAAAAAAGGTGTGTATCGCTTCTTGTCTTGTTGACAACTGATTCTCTATATATCTGTCTCATAAGTAGCAAAAATTACTGCTAATTTGAATTATGGCATTACTTTTGCGCTATTCTGTACTATAAATAAACTGATAGCAAATATACGCACATATTTACATTTGCATGACGAATGTTTAAGATTAGAAACGAAATATATATTTTATGATATTATTGACGGGAATGACCCGATACTAACCTGGTGATTCGAGGTGCGCACAAAACTTCGTTCTCTTGTTATGCTGGCTGGTACAACCACCTGTTGAGTTTGAAATTCTGGGGATTTGCGAATTTTGCGCCCATCATTTTGATTGTTGTTCGTCTGCTGGACTTGTTCTACTTTATCCGCCATTTTTAGCTCTCAGCAGTTTGTTGAAGTTTTAAAAGTTAATATTTATTTGTTGTTTTTCACAAAAAAATCTCTTGGATTTACAATTCTTTGGTGTAAATTAAAACATGAAAATGATCATAAAATGTTTTTTTTTGTATTTTTTCCAATTGTTCTCTTGTTGTTTGTGTAAATTAATAATTTCAAATATCACATTCAATGTTTCATTATAAAACTAAAAACAAATAATAGTTGTTACTGTTTTTCTTTTTCTTATTTTGTTTTTTTTTTTGTTGTTTATATACACAGTATATGTACTTTTGTATTTAATTACAAATTTTAAATAGTTTTCTTACTATTTTTTTTTTAAATTTAAGTTGTATTCTTTACTAAGTTGTCGTATTTGCTTTCGAAGAGTATTTGTAGATAATCCTGAAATAAAGAAAATATTTTGTTATATACGTATATATTAGTATGTATGTATGATTCCAGGAGAAAATACTTCAGTTATACTTAAATTACATATTTCAGTTTATAAATTAAAATCATGCAAACAATACAAAACAGGCAGACATAAAATATTTGAAAATTTATATCCCTCAATGAAATAAATCTGAAAGTGTGTCTAATAAATTTTATAGGAGTCGTATAAGAAAGATTAATTGAAAATAAATATTTTCCATAAAACAGAACTTCTGAACAGTCATGAAAATGCTGCGATTGATATCTGGCAGTAGTGAAAATATGGATAATTTCCAATGATTTTACTTAGACTTGCCTTTGCAGGATGTTTCTAATTTTGATTCTGGGAAGAAACTTTACATCTAGAAGGGTTAACAATTTTCCAGCAGGCACGATTTCTTTTTATTATGTGAAAGTAATTCTATCACTTATTCATTGAAGAAAAGTAATGCTTTTGTGCAGATTTAACAAAATTAAATATTTTTTTTAAACATATAATTTAAAATTGAGTTTCACAGTTTCACAGAATTGTATTACTTATTTTAAAAAAAGTTTTTGTCAACTTGACTTCCTGCGAATTCGAGAAAATGCACTATTGCACTTTTGAAAGCAATAAAAATGTCGTTCCTTGAAAATTTTTTAATTAAATTTTTTTTTTTAAATTTTAAACATGTTTACAAAACAAATTTGACGTGGCATGACGGAAATTCGTTCCAAATTCAAGCAAACGCCGTCGCAAGAAAAACACAACTCTAATGTTATTCTTTTTGAAAAGGCAAGAAATGTTACACTTTTTTTAGATTGTTCCATTTTTGTTCCAAATGGAACAAAATTTTTCTATGCATTAAAAATTGGCAATTCTTTTTTAAAACCTGAATGTACAGTGTTCAAAGGTTATAACGAAAAATCGTGTACAGCGAACAACTTCTCCGACTTTAACAGTTCTGAAAATGGAAGTTATTACGGTTTTAACGAACTACAATTATAGCGAACTTCTTATTTGAAGTCTAAAATCAAATGCTTGTAAATTTTTACTTTTATAACGAACAAAATAAAATCGAAAGTTTTTTTCATGAATTTGTATAAACAGGAAAAAAACCAAAAATATTTAGTCTATTTCGGTGTTGATTACTCTTATTTATTGGAAAAAATATACAAATATTTACTATAGCTACAACGAACTTCGCCTATAACGAACTAACTTACCCTTAGTTCATTATAACCGAACTCCGAACTCCGAATTTGTTAACAGAAAAATACAAAATAAATTTTATATCTCAGCAGTTCCACTTATATATACAAATATGATTTCATGTGAAATGCTGCGAAAGTCAATATAAAAATATTTAGTAAATGAAATATTTATGGAATAATGTTGCAGTACCTGTACTGTGTCGATGTTGCGGGAAAATTGCAACATTAGAGCAACTGTAACAGGCAACATTTTTCAAATTGTGAAATATGAATGACTTTACTAGTGATTGAACGAATGTCAAATATTCACGAATACAAATATCTGATAAAATACTCGCTAATACGAGTATTCAATTTGAAATTTAAAGACATAATTTCAATATTAACGGCCTTATTCATAAAAAATATTGTATGTTTATTAAAGGTTTATTTGACAAATATTCCATAGAAATTTGTCAAATAAGCCCTTAATAAACATACAATAATTTTTATGAATACCGCAGTAAGTATTTAAAATAGATATTTAATTTTTCATTTTTGCCTTAAGCCTGGTACTCTCTTCAAAATTTCACGCGACATAATCCATATAAAAATAGTTCACGTGAAATATTTATGAAAAAATGTTGCAAAACTTGTACTCTGCTCAACTCGTGAAAATTTTATGAAATGTTTCTGGCAACATTTTCTTGCCATCTGTGAAATAATGTGACTGGCATTTATTTCGCGCGGAATATTGACAGCTGACAACTTTTTCTATAGAAAAAGTAATATGGGCATCACTTGTTACGTGTCAAATTTTTCACGCGAAATAATCAATGTTGCTGAAAAATTTTCACAACTTCGAACAGAGTACCAGCCTTTACCGTCCAACGGGCGTTTAATTGTATACATGTTGCAAGAAAAATAAAATAGACTCATGTTGATTTTAATTGTTTGTTGTGTTGTTTGTATAAAAGCATTCTAAGCCTACTATGATTATGTACTTTGTTATGATCCATATACAATATTGAATTCTCATATTGTGTTTGATTTGTTTGGCATAAAGATCCGAGGTTGAATGTTTTCAAAACTGCATCAACTTCACTGATGATTTGGTTTACCGACCAATGTAATGTCGTCATATGAACAGCTAAATTCACGACATACAATACGTTTTGAAAATGTCTTTGTTTAGGTATAATATTTTACACTAAAAATCACATTAACAATCTAAAGCGTATACAGAACTGTTTAGGAGGATTAGCTCCCCAGAAAAAGAAATATAGACCCTCAGAATTTTTGAATTCTTATGAAACTTCTAATAAATGACATTATTTTCGCGTTGTGTAGAGGTTACAAACAACTTTCCCGCCCGCAAAAGTTCAAGTTTTTTAGACGCCCATGAGTACAGTACAACAGCCGTTTTTATTTTATAAAAGTAATTTTGTTCCTTATTATTTCAACTAAAAAATTCGTCACACAATAACTACAAGGTGAGGCAAAAGTAATATCATTATTTGAATTGGCTGCTATTTTTGCCGATGGCGCCAAATGTCACTGTGCTTTGATATTTGTAATATAGATATGTAGAGAATTAGTTGCTAAAAAGCCATAGACCTCAAGAATGTAGAGTTATTGTTACTTTTTATTTCACAAGTTTTCAGACTGTTGTTGTAACGCAGCACGAATTTCATCGACGTTTTCGTATCGTCATGTTTCATGTGCAGAGAAAAAGTCTTGCCCTTATTTTTTGGAAGACGTCAAGTTTTTTTTTGGCGCAAGTTGCTCTATTAGGTCTCGATCATTGTTGGTTTCAACAGCAGATCGGGCAACGATGGAAATTTTGACACAGCAATTTCCAGGTCGAGTAATATTCCGTTTTGGAAATTTGAGTTGGCCATCTAGATCGCCAGATCTAACAGCACCAGACTTGTTCCTTTGGGACTTTTGGAAATCTCACAATTACCATAACAAACCACGAACCTTGCAAGTTTTGAAAGTTAACATTGAGGAAGAAATCGAACATTTGGAGTCAGATGTCTTGCAGATGCAACAATTCAAAATGCCGCAAAACGAGTCCAACTATGCATAAACTCGGCAGGTGGCCATTTGAGCAATATAATTGTTTCCAGTTAATTGTCATGAAAACAGAGTTCTGTTTTCATTTATGACAAAATAGTAATCAGTTCAAGTCATGATATTAGTTTTGCTTCACCTTGTTCCATTTGATTATGCAACATTATTTACGTACGTAAAGTGCCACATTTATAATTTTTTTCTTTATTAAATACATTTAATATACAAATACATTTAATTTATTTTTCACAAAAAAAGTTGAATAAATATCAAAAAAAAGATTAATAAAATTAATAAGTGCAATATTTGAAATAAATTTGCATCTAAATCAAATTAAAAATGGTAAATTTATAAGATAAAATGCTTAAACGATCACACTGCTCAAGACTGCACTACTAAGCGTTCCTTAAATGCTAAATGTCATGATCATTAGAAACCCGAAAAAGACGTCTAGTTTTGCTTCAAATACTTTCGCTTAAGGATTGCCATTCGGTTTTAACTGAAAACGAAACCCTGGCTTTTAATACATAGAAACCGAAATCGTAAACCAACGCTTTTTTATATATTTCTTTAAAAATATTATTATGCTTAAGCAAACTGCAAATTATAAACATGCAGAAAATATTTTGCATTGAAAACTTTTCTACATTAAAAAGTAATCCGTATCAATGACAAGATGTTCTGAAACTCTTGAAATTTTAAAGAACAGAGTTAATCGTTCTACATACACATAGCGTGCGTTTAATGCAAAATAGGCATATCTCAAAAAACCAAAATTTTCAAGTCAACTGAGTAAAAGTGTTATATGATAAAAAAAAATACAGAAACATATCTTGATCTAAGCCGGAATTATAACCGCTAAAAAGCCAATAATGGCAATTTATAATGGCTAATATTTTTGCAACTTTAAACGCATTTTGCCAAGTTTAATTTGATATGACTGCGTTGCAGAAAAGAAACTCGTATATAAAAATGAGATTAACGTCAAAAATTTAAGAAACACATCGCATCGCATTCTTCATGTTACTGCACATTTGTAAGGACTTAAAATTATAATTTGACACACATATTGCAATTGAACAATTTTATTAGAATGGATACAGCCTGCTTTCAAGTCAAAATAATTACAATTGTTTAGTTTACAATGACTTTTAGAAGATGTTTCCAACCGATTCCTAAATTTGTTTTTGTTTACATTAACTTGACTAAATACTCTTTCCATGTATGCTGAAAGATGTGGTAAGACTAAAATTCCTTTGACAAAATCTAATTTAAAAGTTCGAGCTTGTAATTAAAAATCGTCAAACTTAAGGCAGAAATCGTTTAGTGGTCAAAATCTAATTTTTAGCATCTAAAATAGTCAAATCTGGTAACCGTGCTTACAGAACTAAAGGAAAAGGAAATGTTGATATATAATTGCCGATGCTTTGGTTAGACCCAATGAAATATCGAAACATAAACAATAAGAATAAATTTTCAAGAGAGTATCGCCAATAGTAAAAATTGTTTCACAAGGCAAATAATCAAGCTTTCTTCAACTGAAAGCGAAACAATATTTTCTATCGCTAATAACTTCTCCACTAGAGATGATCGATATTTGCGCACTTGTTATTTAGTCTCTGTTATTCCCCGTCTACATTAGCAATTTTGTTGCATGCAATTCTGCTGCAGAATTGCTTTAGTGTCCACATTAGAAAAAATCTAGTATTGCAATTCTTGTATAAAACGTATGTAAAACATCAAATACAACAACACCAAACATCAAGTTGAATAGTGAGGATAGCAAAGCAAAACAGAATTGCAGAGAACATGAAACTCTGTACCCCTCCCATAGCTTCTCCTAAAACAACCAAGAATTGCTGCAACTAAATTGCAAGTGTGGACAGTGAGTTACTGAAATATCACGAATCAGAGTTGTGGTCTAAGTTTTCTGGTAACTGCTACTTGTGAAGTCGTTATTTTCAATCTGTTATATTTCACTTTTTGTTGGTATATTTTTGCAATTTCATTGTCTCTTGTTCCCACGACGAGTCAACAAATAATGTTGCAATTTGTTATGATCTCCTCTCTTCTTTATCATTAAAGAAGGCGTCGTATACGTTTAAGCGACAATAAAATGAAACGTTGATGTTTTTGTATACAAATTATAAATATTTTTAACAAATAAATAATTTGCAAAATGCATGTAAATATTTATATTAATTATTACATGATATACATAAATAATTATAATTATTATTTGTTGGCTTCTTTTATGTATCATATATACGAGTAATTCGTGAAATAAAAATCTAAAAGCATCCTTACCATGCATCGTTGTTTACGTACGAGAATAAAATACCGTAAAAATTAGAAACAGTGATTCGAGTCACAGTTGTGATATTTAAATCATGTCCACTGTATACGATGTTCTTAAAAAAAATGGGACCGCTCATCTTTATTCTGCTCAAAACTCAAGTCTCTAGATTACAAAATATAACCTTTTGTATTCTTAAGCCTCGTAGTACCAAATATTTGTTTTAATAATTTAATAATTAATAAATAAAAGAAAATTATTATTTTTAAATAACATTTATCTTTTAAGCAGCGCACACACTTACATACACATGCGCACTCGAATTTCCGAAACCGAAGTCGACTGGTTTGGATAAACTTAAAACCGAAACATCGGTTTTTAACTATTATGGTTTTTATCAAACTGTACTTATGCTGCGGTAATGCTTCAATAATTATACATACATATACAGAACGACCTCGCCTTTGCAACTCCTCCACTATTAGAGCAACAATTTTGCGACCCTACGACATCGTAGTTCCCCGGTTATCTTTATAAAATAGTCCCTTAAATATTCGAAGAGGGAATAAATGTTAGCGACTTGATACATATTGCGCTCGTTTTAAATAAAAGACTTGGAAGGTTAATGGTTTATTGTGGTAAATACGAGATTTTAAAATGCCCAAAAAGGAAGAAATGTGGTGCAATTAGATCAGTGTTGCCAGTAGTAGGGAAATTTCCCTATTGTAGGGATTTTTTTGCCTAAAAATGGTCTGTAGGGAAAAAAGTACAGATATTTTATTTTAATCGATATGTAGGGAAATTTAATTATTCATATATAATATACGATCTAAAATGGATATTTAATACAAAGAACAAAATTAAAATCAGTTATTGTGAATGTACGAAGCTCATAAACCTAACTTAGGTTACCTAAGAGTGGCTACACCAAAAAGTTATGTGTTGGTGTGGCATCACTAATAATATGTATTGTTTGTCAGTTATTTTTTTGTTTTACTTCACTCTCTTTTCTACGCACACTGAGTTCACTCATGCACGCTTGCTGCCAGTCATTAGAAGAAGAAGAGTGTTTTTAACCAGAACAAGTGTTTTAATTGTTTTTCCACCAATTTTTGCACAACAGAAAAATATTTGTGTTTGTGTTTTTGATATTTAAGCTGAAATTTTACCAATATTTATGCAATTTAATATACTTGTAAGTATGAAAATGCGCACACGATCCTTAACCATAATATAGAATACACCTTTTTATGTTTCCATAGGAAAATGTCATCATCAGAATTATCAGACAACGATTCGGAGAACAAAAAGTATCGTAAACAGCGATTCCGTCCAAACTGGCTGCAAACTGCTGAATTTAAGGGTTGGTTGGAAAGTGTCGAAGATGACGTCTTTAAATGCAGATGCAAAGCATGCAATAAGCTTCTTAATTGTGGAAAATCAGACTTATTGAAACACGCTGCTACTAGTAAGCATATACAAAAAGTTAAAGCTGCAAAAGTTCTCCAAACCATTGCCAACTTTTTTCGAGAAACCAATTTCAAAAGAAACTGAAAATTTTGAAGTTCGTATGAGCATGTTTTTTGCGGAGCATAACGTTGCCATACACGTCATAGATCATTTGGTGCCTCTTCTAAAAGAAATTGTACCAGATTCAGAAGTAATCAAAAACTGCCAATTAGGACGAACCAAATGCATCCGAATAATAGAAAATATTTTGGCGAAAGTAGAAAAAGAGAAATTGATTGAAAAACTAAAACACAAACGCTTTTCTGTGTTGATAGATGAAAGCACTGACATTTCATCGAAAAAATCAATGTGTGTCCTCGTACGTTTTTTTGATGAGATGCAAGAACGAAGCATTGTACAGTTATTGGATTTGTTGCCTGTAGGAAGCGATGGTAGCGCTGATGCACTTTATAAAATATTTAAGACTTGTATGATCAGTCACGAAATTCCACTAAGTAACATTACCGGCCTTTGCACTGATGGAGTCAATACAATGGTAGGTCAATATAATTCATTTGCATCCAGATTATTAGAGGACGTTCCCGATGCGATCACCATTAAATGCATATGTCATTCAGCAGCCATAATAACCAATAATGCATGCTTAATGTTACCAAGAGCTCCTGAAGATTTAATCAGACAAATAGGAACATACATATCTGGAAGCTCAAAAAGATGTTCCCAGCTTGGAGATTTTCAGGAGATATTTTATGAAGAAAAGCGAAAGATTTTGAGGACTTCGGACACCAGATGGCTCTCACGCCAAAAATGTATTGAGAGAATATTGTTAAATTGGAATGCTCTTTTTGAATATTTTAAATTTGCTTTAAATCAAGATAAGCTAAAATCCGCAGAGCTTATATATAATGAACTTTCAAATGAATGCACTAAGGCATATCTTCTGTTTTTGAAATATGTACTTGTCTATTTCAATTCATTGAATGCACTCTTCCAATCAAAAAAAACTTTGGTTCACGTACTTCATTCGGAGTCAAGAAAAATATTTTTCAAAATGGGACAAAATTTCATTAAAAAGACTGAGCTGAAACTCCATTGTGATTTAAGATCACCACATATATCTTTGCCTATAAATGAAATTTATGTCGGAAATGAATGCGAAGATCGGCTTAAAAGTATTCCAAAGTCAGAAGCTTACAAGACAAAGTCTGACTGTTTAAAATTTTACATTACAGCCATGGTGGAAACGAAAAAAAGGCTTGAACTGAAAGATGATACAATTTTTAAAGAAATGGAATTTTTAACACCAGAGATAGCTCTAGGTTGCAATAAAATTAATTATAAATTCATATTAATTTGTCAAAAGTTTAAAATCAATGTAAATGATTTATAACAAGAATGGTTGACATTGGAATTCAACTTTTCTGAGAGTCAGAAAGTTGACATGAGAAAAATGGATATTGAAAAGTTTTGGTCCAAAATATGCAAATTAAAAAATTTTAACGATGAACTAGTTTTTCCAAATTTTTCAAGATTAGTACACATTTTAATGAGTTTGCCACACGCCAATGCAGACACCGAACGAATATTCTCAATCGTTACGGATGTACGTACAAAAAAACGTAATAAGCTAAGTCACGAGGTCTTAAATTCAATATTTATTTTGAGATCACACTTACAAAATAATTCCCTTGCTGGGATAACTACCTTGTCGTGGTGTGAGGGCTTAAGTGTGGGCTGAATTGCACACCTCATCTGAAGGCGAACGAGGGTCCTCTATAGGATCCATAGTTTAACTGAAGAAGGCGGTGGGCATAAAAGCCTGCATACTAAAAGTTATCCACCCCCAAACAGAGGTGTTACGCGACCCGTGCCTATCTGTTCTCTTTGCAGTCGGGGGCATGAGACTGTATTTAAACGGAGCTTTGCTGATACCTGGGCACCTCAGCAAATAGACTACGCCCCCTCCACGTTACCGGGGGCTATGACGTGGAGGAGATCCCTTTCCCCCACACTCGTGGGACCAAAATGGACAAAAATAATAATAATCACAAACACAAAAACGAAAAAATAACGCTGACGACAATGGACATACAAACGGACAACGGAACAGGAAATCGGACAAGGACAGCGACACCAAAAAGAGAGGAAGAGGTGGTAATACCCGGGGGGGACTTAAAGTCAACCCAGCCTTCAGGGACAGGTGGGAACACCAACTCGGACTCTCATAACGTAAACCAGTCAGCTAGAGATGCTTCGCAGAATCTAGACAGACTGGTGGATGAGGTGAGCGACAAAATCGCGAGCCTAAATACTGGAAAAAAGCGGCTATCTGGGGCTCAAAGGCGAAAACTTGCCAAGAAGAACCAGGCAGCAGCTAAAAATACGCAAGATGCCCTAAAGGGAGCATCGGAGACTCCCTCCACCTCGGTAGAGACTGGTAAGAGGATCCGATCTCCACAAGAGCAGAACATTGCGGAGCCGAAGCATAAAAAAGGTGCTCCTCGTCGACCAGTAAGTCGTCAAAACCGGGCGTCTCCCTTCTTAAAGGAGTCTCTATGAAGAATCCTTCTAGTAAGGGGGTCAAAGGTGCAGCACTTACTGAGAAGGCGGGCACGTCGGCGAAATCTTCCGCGGAAGCAGAGAACGCCAAAAAGCGGAATCTCTTCACGTGTAAGAGGAAGCTAGACGTAAGTAAGGAAAAAGAGCCGCCATCTTACGCTAAAGTAGCCAGAAGGCTATATAGGGACAATCTCCGCTACGCGGTCATTGACACCTCACGTCCGACTGGCAAAATACCAGAAAATCAACAGCAAGTGGTTGAGGATCTGGTAAATAACGCGATATTGGAATACGTTATGGCAACCGATAACGGATCTCCAATAAAAATAAACAGCTGCGAGTTTCAAAGGGGCGTGCTGTTGCTAAGATTAGCATCGCAGACCTGCGCAGCTACCCTAAAGGAGTTGGTAGAAGGAATCCCTCCGCCATGGGAAGGCTGTAAGCTGGAACTGGTGGAAGGGAGAAATATACCAACTCTAACCAAGGCAACCTTCTACATCAAAGGATGGGGATGCAAATTCACATCCGACCGTGTTTTGAAGGTTATTGGTAAACAAAACAAAGAACTGGCGGTAGAGAAATGGGAGGTGTTCCACAGAGAGGAGGACCAAAATGGAACTCTTTTTGTGGTGGGCATCGACCAAGGATCTATTTCCAGCCTTTCCAAATCTGAAGGGAAGGTGTTCTTTGTTTCAAAAGCCGTCTATTTGAAAATAGGCAAGTCCTGTATCGGCAGCCAGGGGAAAACCACCCCCACCAACGATAGGACAAGCACGGCACAGGCTGCATCTAGCCAAAATCAGGCGGGTGTCTCGGAGGTCCAGACGGCCAAGGAGGAGTTGGAGCACAAAATCACCAACTCCCAAGAGGCCCGCCTATTAGAAGGATGATGTGGGAGGTCATCCAAATTAACCTCCACCGGAGCGAGACGGCAACTCACGCTTTGATGGAGAAAATTAACAAAGGTAAGATACATGTGGCATTAATACAAGAACCATGTAAACTACCAATTATTTTATGCTAAAACAGGGAATCGTCCGAGGACCTGTATTCTTAGTCACAAAAATTTATGCTTTCTTTTATCCACAGAGTTGTCAACAGCAGACGCAACAGTACTGAAGCAGGGAAATGGAAACATATGCCTAACATCAGTATACTTGCCGATGCACCGACACTACCACCAACGTCGGAATTACAACACTTGGTTGAAGATTGCAGAACAAAAGGTAGGAAAGTACTAATCGGATGCGATACTAATTCGCATCATATTGCATGGTAGTACTAACATTAATAAAAGGGGACAGGCTCTTTTAGAATATCTGAATACTAACGATCTATTAACTGTTAATACTGGTAATACGCCTACCTTTATTAATAGAATTAGAGCGGAGGTATTAGATGTAACCATATGTTCTGAAAACGTAATCGATGAAATTGCTGAATGGAGGGTTCTGAACGAGCACTTATTCTCAGATCATCGTTATATTATGTTTAAAATTGCAAGGCAACCGCCAGAACCTATAACCTTTCGAAACAGGGCTAGAACTGATTGGGCAAAATTCGAAAGGTCACTTGATTCTCATTTAGGGCAGGTTTCTTTCAATCGCCTAGAAAGAGAGGACATAGACAGTAAAGTCAAAATCATTACGGACGCTTTAGTTGAGTCGTTTGAAGAGAGTTGCCCACTTCGGGAAAGAAAATCCCCATACGAGAAACCCTGGATGACAGGGGAGATTCGGGCAATGGGGAGGGAAGTCCGCCGACTCTATAATAGAGCGAAACGTAAAAGATTACCAGTATATTGGGAGGATTATCGTGATAAACTCCGAAATTACAACAAGAGAATAAGAACTGCTAAACGTACATCCTGGAGGCTTTTCTGTGAACAGGTGGACAGTGTAAGCGATGTTTCTAAAATTAAAAAATTTTTGTCAAAAGCCCACATCCAGGCTGAATCATTAGTGGATGAAACGGGCAAGACAATTGAAAATGTGGAGGAAACCATTAAACACCTCATGGATACACATTTTCCATGCAGCCCGGCCGAACTTTCGGCTATGCTGGACGATGGGAGAAGTGGTGAACATGAGGTGCCTATTATCAGCGATAGGATGGTTATGGAAGCGATAAAAAGCTTCTCTCCGTTTAAGGCTGCGGGTCCGGATGGTATCTTTCCGGCGCTCCTGCAGAAAGGGATGAATTTAGTTTCGACACCTCTTGCAGGAATTTATAATGCATGCCTAACACACGCATATATTCCAGTAGGCTGGCAGGAAGCGAGGGTAGTGTTTATCCCCAAACCTGGCAAGCCAAATTGTTCTTCACCAAAGGCTTATAGACCAATAAGCCTAACTTCCTTCTTGCTGAAAACCATGGAGAGGATAATCGACGACATGGTTAAAGGCAGGATCGCAGGCCATATGCTGAGGTTCAAGCAACACGCATACGTCAAAGGTAGATCAGTGGACACTGCATTGCATAATGTGGTGTACTTTATAGAAAGGTCTCTTAATGAAAAGATGTACACTCTCGCGGTTTGCATTGACATTGAGGGGGCTTTTAACAACGTGCATACCAACACACTTATCCATTCCCTGGACCACTTTAATGTCAACCGGGCGATACGCGACTGGATTGGCAGTATGCTAAGGAACAGATCGATTAATTGTGAGGCGCACAATGTAAGTATAAGAAAAAGAGTGCAATGTGGAACTCCACAAGGGGGGATTTTATCACCCCTTCTATGGACCACAACAATATACACCCTTATTAGGACTCTGACCGATGAGGGATTCGAGACAGTCTGCTATGCAGATGACGTCATGATACTTCTGAAGGGAAGGGATCCAAATCATTTGTGCAGGAAGGCCGAGGAGGCATTAACCCTGGCACACAACTGGGCTCGACCAAGAGGGTTGAACGTTAACCCAGAAAAAACTGAAATTGGCCTATTTACAAGAAAGACGAAGATAGCTCCATATGATGAGCCGCGCTTTCTTGAAAGGACAATAAATATTTCCGACAGGGTGAAGTATCTAGGAGTCATTCTCGATCGGAAATTAAAATGGAAAGACCACATAAACGAAAGAGTCAAAAAGGCTCATATATGTTGGTCAATCTGTAAACGGCCCATAGGCGCAAGATGGGGGCTGAATCCAGAGATGACACACTGGCTTTATAGTAGCGTTATCAGGCCGATTATGACCTATGCTTCTATAGTGTGGTGGACGTCGATGGAATATAAATGCAACATCAAAACAATACAGAAAGTTCAGAGAACCTGCTGTCTTGGTATAAGTGGGGCCTTCCGAACGACATCAACAGGGGCGATGGAAACAATATTATCTATCCAGCCAATCGAAATTCATATAAAATACGAAGCGGCTCTTGCAGCAAAACGACTAAAGGTGATGGGTGAGTGGATCGATCAGGAACACGAAGCGCATCATCAACGAATCTTTACGGCCATAGGAGAGTCCATACCGGATAATGTTGCAAATGACCGCATACCGGAGACTAGACTAGAGGCCAACTGCGGAACATTGATCCCCGACATCCATTCCTGGTTGACCGACCCTTGGAACCAGATCCCCATGGGGCTTCATTGTTACACGGATGGATCAAGGTCGAGAGGGAAAACGGGACTTGGTGTTTATATAGAAAACACCACAGAACTGTTTTTCCGCCTTCCGGACTATTGCACAGTTTTGCAGGCGGAAGTTCGGGCGATAACGGAGTGTATCAGGGAACTCAACGTAATGGGGAGGTCAGGACTTGTGAATATATTCACAGATAGTCAGATGGCCATTAGAGCAATCTCAAAGGAACGCACTAAATCACGTACAGTTTGGGATTGCAAAAACGCTATTAACAGTTACTCGACACATGGTGAAGTGCGCATCATATGGGTACCAGGGCAGGCGGGGATAACTGGAAATGAGAGGGCAAACTCACTTGCTTCTAGGGCAATAGAGTTAGGTAATATAAGCTTGGAATTCGCGAAACCTTTCGATGCAGTTAAATCCGAGCTAAAGACTTGGGCACATAGGGCCCATTCAACTCTCTGGAATAACGGAACCATGGGAATCAATACAAAAATTCTATGGGGAGATCCAGACGAGAGAAGAACGAGGGAGCTGCTAAAACTTAGCAAGCTCGAACTAAGTAGAGAGTTGGGAGTTGTCACAGGGCACTCTCTACTACTGGCACATCTTAAACGCGTCGGAATAGCGGGAGGAGATGAATGTAGAGCATGTGGGGAGGAGAGCGAAACATTGGAACACTATTTGTGCCAATGCCTCACAAATAAGATCCCGATATCTTGGGGGTGACATCTTACCGGACTTAAGCCGATTACGGGGAATATGCTGGAGGAAATTAAGGAGCTTTGTGAGTGACACGGAGTTTCTCTACACCTTTGGGTCAATATGTTATGGTTAAATTCAAAGGAGCGCACAACAAGCCTTCACTGACTTAGGTGTATGTCGTGTGACATGGGCTGACATACTCCTCCAATCAACCTAACCTAACCTAACCTAACCTACAAAATAATTCATTGGATTGTATACGCTTCAAATGTGATAGCAATCATTTCAATAAAATGAAATATAAAGAGCTTTATAACTTACCATAATTTGAATCTTATCATATTATATGTCTTGTTCATGAATATATTTCTTTTATTTCTTTAATATGTACCTGAAGTAAGAGTACAACGTTTTGTTTATGTTTTTATTATAAAATGAATAAAAAAGGATTAAATTTAAAAATAGTATTAGTTTGGCAATTTATTATATATGTGGGGTCGAATGTGGGGAATTTTCTGTTTTACGTAGGGAAAAAATAGGGATTTTTTTATATAGTAGGGATTTATATTTTTTTTCGTGGCAACACTGAATTAGATCCTGCCATCTGGACGAATAGTTCAAATTTCTAAAACGGGAGATTACTCGACCTGGAAATTGTTGTCTCAAAATCTTCAACATCAACGCTCAACATCAAAAAAAAAAAAATAAATAAGGGCCAATCAGTTTTCGAAACAGCAATACGAGGCCGGCCACTTCTTGGGACATCTGTATTGGACCTAGTTTGCATGAGGCGTTCAGACAAACGCTCAGCTGTTCGAGTACATGGAAGGCGACGAAGAGGAAAATGATGACGAATTTCACGGACTGAAAATATGCCAAGTAGTAACAACATTTCCACTTTCTTGAGGTGGGTCGACGAACTGTGACATTTGGCGCCATCTAAGAAAATGACAGCCAATTCATATTATGACATTACTTTGGCACTACCTTGTAGATATTTATGTACGAATTATTATAAAAATTAATTTCCTATTTGCATACTAGACTAGTTTGCCTTTGCAACAAAAATCAGTACAAGTCGTGATCAAATCATTGTTCGCCATGGTATAAATATACCTACAAGCACAATATATAACGGGTGGTCTAAATAAGAGTTTCTTTTTAATCACATGCTATTTTGCCACCGATGGACTTCTGTCCGAAATATTGACTATTACTATCTCTGGTATTATGTTCAAAATTTCATGAGAAATGGTTTTAAAATCCATATGAGTATATTTTTTCTGAAGTAGTTACAGCAAAATAATTTTGCAAACGTTGTAATCCGTTCATTTTTCGAAAAACAAATTAAATGTTCTTAGAAAGATTCAAGTAACATTTTTTCATACTGTGAAATAATATGAATAGCACCTATTTCGTATAAAATTTTAATTGTTAAAAGTAAAAAAATAAAGTTTGCATACGTCAAACAATATAAAAAACAATACTGAAAATTCCAGAACAAATACAAAATTTTTCAGTCCAAATAATATATGTTGTTTAATATTTTGCACAAATTCGCACAGAGTAATAGGCTTTAATCAGAGTCATACCTTCCACATTGAGTCACTTGACGCTTGAACACTGTTGGGAAACATTGCGAACTTATTTCCAAAGAGAGTTTTGTATTCATCAAAATGTACGTTTTCGTAAAAAAAAATTTCCCGCGATTTTGTGCAAGTTCGTGCTAAGAACTCTTAAAACTGGCGTGCTATTGAACAACACTAATGGTATCGTATCGCCCAATTGACTCAGCAATTAAAGACAAATGACCATACACTTCGTTACGGCTTCTCAGTTTGGCATTACGAAAGCTCCAATCGGACAGGGAATTTGATCGAAAAGTCGTTTTTTCCGACAAAGAGCATTCTCATCTCGGCGGCTTTATCAAAAAACAAAATTGCCGTATCGAGAGTTCGGGAAAACCGCATTTCATAGTCTCTCGCCGTTGGCCGACTTTTATTTTCGAAAATGTTGGAAATATCATTTCAGCCAACGGCGAGCTCTCCAGAGCCATAATAAAGAAATTTTCATGGCATGAAGCTTATCGAACAATGGATCTTTTGCGCATTCTGCTCGATAATCGTATTGTCAGCCATCTTGGTGATGTCAGTTGGCCACCTCGGAACTGCGATTTGATACCTTTAGACTTTTTCTGATGCTATGCGAATAATAATAATAATAACAATAAGCCATAATATAACAAAAGAAGTTAAGTTTCAGTTGATTTTATTTAATTTTGAAAAATATACTTGTACTTGGATAACCCGATAGCAGCCAATAGCAATAGTTAAAGAGGCAAATAAAGCACTTCAAGTTTGTCCATAACTGAAATAAAGGACTTATAAAGACAACACTTAGTAACTAAAAAATAAAAATATTATTCTGATCTTGGAAAGCGTAGGAGTTATATACTGCAGCGTTTTTATTAATTAATTTGCTCCCATCAGAATGTGTCATGACATCATGATACGATTACAAACTTCTCCAATAACATTCATTATTGGCTTAATAATTTATTGTTTCTAAATACATTACGTTGATATGTACATATGAGACTAAGTGCGATTAATAACAATATTATACAGTGGAGTTCGGTTATAACGAATTTTTGTGGATCAAGCTATTTTGTTTTTTATATGAGAAGATCGTTAAACCATAGAAAATATGTTTTTTGATAAATAAACGCAAGCAAAATTTAAATAGATGACATTTATTTCATATGCAAAATTTCACTCTCTTATCGCTTTGTCGAATAATAATAAAAAATATCGGAAATATTTAGCGATTTTGTTTTGCTTATTATAAGCATTTTGGTATTGTGGACTTAGAAAAGAGTTTGATATAAGCGAAATTTCCATATAACCGCAGTTCGTTATAACCGTAATAGTTTCCATGAAAATGTTGTTCAAAACCTTAGGGACTTGAAAAAAAACAAAATTCGCCATAATCGACGTATGTATATTATAAGCGAACTCCACTGTACAATGGGTCGATTTTATTTTTTTGTGAAACTAATAATGCAAACCAATAACTTTCCATTAAACATGTGTTTATTGTTTAGTGTTTTCCCATATGATCGAAACAAACGCTTTTAACAGCGATTGAACAAACCACTTGTCAATGCCGCTTCAGACATCTCCTAGACATGGTTTCTGATTTCATCAATGGTTTCTCTTACTGGAAATAAGTTGTTGCAGCAGTTTAACATCGATGTACAGGAACAGTAAATTAGTATATCAAATATTTTCTGCTTGTTGCACGCTTGGCAAAATGCGATTAAAATTCTAACTTTGCATAATATTGGTTTAGCTTCAGATATAATCGCACTTTTTTATACATATAAAGAGGATATTCAGGAGAACTTTTTCTTCAGTAATTTAAAAATATAAATATGAATGTGTTGCATTAAGAATAGTTTAATTTAAAATTAATAACTTAAATTTGTTATTAAACTGTACAAAAAAATTTTTGTAAAAGAAGATTTAGCGACTGTTTCTGTTAGAAGGCCTAAAAAACATATACATACGTACTATGTATATATTCGTTCTAAAAAGTTTACAGATGGGATTCATTTTAGCGGGCGGGTTTAAGTTCCTCACCCTCTTTTGCACATAGTTACGTTTATAAATATTTGAGATTTGATATCTTGTAAACGATGCGTTTTAGGTAAAAGATAAGTGCAGCACTTTTATGTAAAAACGTATGTTTTTCGCTGCCCTCTACCAGAATCAGTCTTTCGGACATTATCTCTTTTTGTGTTGTACAGTGTTATTGTGATACATCATTGTTGCAAAGGAACTACATACATACTTATGTACAGAGTTGCAAAAGATTCACGTCAGTACCCGCCCGAAGGCCCAACCTGACGGTGCACTATTGCACAAGGGTGAATAAAGCACGTTCACCACCGCCCCAGTAGCCCCCGCCAAAGGCACATGACTGGAGCGCCAACTAACATGTGCCCCTGACAGGGACAACATGGTAGCAAGTTCCGTACAGGCTGATGGACCATGTACAGACACCTTGCTAAGATGCTTGGAGCTATCTAACCTCCTACTACCCAAATGGCACAGCAGTGGAACTTTTACCCCCATCTGACCTGAGGCTTCACCTACCGTAACCATTAGAGCAGCTCTGTCGAATAGCAACAGCACCTAGAGATATATGGCCTGAAGAGAACATCCACATCATGCCACTAGCCCATGATTGAAGACACACTCATCCAGCCCATACCTCTCCCCGCGTATCTTTGGGTTTTAACCACAGCCACCACGTGATCCCCGAAGGGGCCTCACCAATAACCAGTCTAGGACACGTCCTAGGGGCTACTGGTTCCCGTGGCACCAGATAGGACTCTGGTCAGCCGCGTGTTAAAGCACCTCCGATTTTAGGTTCCTTGCACACCTGAGGCATCGGTAACACCTCTACCCAGACTAGCGTAGCAAGCTACTTCCTTAATTACTTATATGCACGCCCGTTACCCTGGTATTCAGGGATTGGGTAGTAACATATTAAGTTTTAGGGCAATTGGCCAAAGATCAAGGTCTGGAAAGACCAACTACCCCTCCGGACGAGCGAGCGAACCCGCTTTTACCTTTAGTTTACTTGCATGCGCGCCCGTTGCCCTGTTGTTTCAGGGATTGGGTAGCAACATACAAGTTTTTAGGGGTTATCAGCAAAAAGGCCTAGGTCCGGAAACCTGATAACCCTATACCCCAGGAGGTTCAACACCAAGCCACCAAGACAGGATGAATTGACCGCGCCCCCTGGGGGGATACTTATGTACATATGTCGACATATAGACCGCTGAGACCACAACAAATAATAAATTCTTGTTATTCTAATTTGTAAAATAATTAGTTGGGTGAGTCGCCTAATAAATTTCAATAATAAATATTTAAATTGTAAATATTCATTGGGTTGTATGTTCGGGGCCGCACAGTGGATTGCCTTTTATATCCACGAGTATCTGTTGTTTAAAGGTCTCTAATTCCTATCGATATGTGTGTCTCATCATGTCATATTGGAAAAGTAATAATTTTTTGCAGCTAAATTGTTTCATTCGCATTTTTTTTTTCGAAATTTGTCTTCAAAAGGGTCTCATCACCAACTCATAATTTCAGATGTATTTTCAGATTTAACAGATCAGTGCTGCTAGAAAGCAACTTATACTGTATATACTTATGTACACTATACCCCATGCAATTTGATACAATGGGACTCTCCATTGAAACTACGAAAAGTTTAAAGTTTGGGGGAAATTCTTGCAAGGATATGCGCTCACCCTTATAACTATAATTCCACATTTTTTGCTATAGATAAAATATAAATAAAGAGAAAATTAGCGAATGATTCCAAAACTATAATTTTTAGCTCTGTGATAAGTTTCGTATCATTCGGTGCTACTTTTGTGATCAAATACATCCCTGCGAAGAACTTTCAAATATACTAAATCGAGTGTCCATAGGCCGTACTCTCTCTCTCTCTCTCTCTCTCTTTCTATCATCCTCCCCACAGCATTTTGTTCTAGATCCAGCAAAATGTATTCCTTAGTGCTAATCCAGATTAAAAAAAATGCATCAAAGACTTACAAACTTTTTGTAAATTATTTATTTGCAGCAAGGACTTAATTCGTAATTGCATTGCAACAATTGATAATTAATTAATAAAAATTATATATTTTTGGAAAACTTGTTATTGTCGAATGATTTGCATTAGCTTGATATTTCAAGATTCTTGATTTAAGTCCACTTGTTTGCTGGGTATTATTAATATAAGGAATCATATACTCGTAACGGTTTATTTACATTTCTCTATTATGAAATGCAACTTTGTGTGCGTCATGTCTATTTGCACTCTCTCAGCGTATTTGTTTTATGTGACTAATTTATTGTAAATATACCAGCTCGTGTCATGGCAGAAGTTCATTTTAGCATTTAATTAACATCTTACAAATATATACTTAATGTACATGTATGTGCGATAATTCTACCTCCAAAATGATGCAAATACATTTTATAAATACATATCTTAAATATATGCACAATGAAGTTGGGATATAAAGACCTGAAAAGATTCGGACAATTTAGTTCGTTAAGGGCGAAGTTCTTTATGACCGCAGTAAATTTTTATATCTTTTCTAATAAATAAATTTACGTAACATTGAAACAGATTAAATTTATTCTTATTTTAAGTTTCGTTTTATAAGACAAAATATTACACAAATTTCATTTATTTTGTCAAATACTGGCATATAAAAATAAATTTGCGAAAATTGTTGAAAATACTAAAACTGATTAAATGTTGCTTAAACTAAAAACAGTACACAAATACCGGAAAAAATATAGGAAAAATGCTAAAATACAATTTTGATTGTGGTAATTGAAATGAATATCAAAAAAGGGACTGAGGAGCTTCTTTGTTTGACTAAAAAATAGAACAGCTGGTTAATAGTGTAGTCAACGCAGTATTTTAAACGCAATTGACATTTAAAGAAAATTAAAAGTTTTTAATATAGTGCCTTAAGCATTGCTTATACACATTTTAAAATTATTTATTTGAAGTTAGTTAAATTTCTAGACTCAATTAGTTAACAACATTTCGGGTAACAATTCTTTAGCACTACTTTTGAAAATTCAAATAAGTGGAGAATTTTTTCGGAAAGTAGAAGAGTTGAGTAAGATACCCAGTAGAGGTAGATCTACCACAAAAATGGGAAAAGTGATACCACTCATCGGGGATGAATATTTTCAACTTTAAGAATTTGACTTGAAAAAAATTTTAGAACTCCGTTTCAGACAAAATTGTATAGTGTAAAGTGTGACACAGAATATGACACAGGGTCGCCCATGTATCATTTAAACTCAAACTCACGACCATGTAGATGGGTATGAGTTAAAGTTAAAATCATACTTCTACAATACTTTTCATGCGATGTTTCCATATAAGTATGATGAGTATACTAAGGGCACTGCTACACGTTCAATATATATTGAACGCGATCCAATATCGCAATATTTATTGAACGTGTAGCATGCAGTATTGATGGATCGCGATCCATATCGCAGAATGGCCTAAATTATGGAATCCAGATCGCGGATTGTGGATCGCGTGATAAATATTGAAGGTGATATTAGATCACGATACGTTAATGAGAGATGAAATAAAACATAAAATAAAAGACGCAGTGCAAAAAATTTAACAAATAAAAAGTAAAGAATTTTATTATATTTGTGTAGTTTGTTTTATTAAATTGTAATGGCAGAAGATAGTGAAAGTGAGAGGGTTCTGCCGGTGGAATCGGAATTAACAACCGAAAAAAATATTTTGAAAAACTTTATTATTAATTTGGAGGCATTGCCGGAGTTGTGGTACTCCTCGGCTCGGAATAAGCTTTATATTCCGACAAAATAAAAAGAGCGGCTGCACATCAAAAAGTATTAAAGATTAAAAAATCAAGTCCATTGCTACCGTCGACGATATGTAGTGTTTGTATTTTTTCCGATTCTGCAACCACTTTTTGCTCCAACATTTTCTTTCTACTTTCTCTTCAATGAAAAAGCAAGCAAAATAGCTAAACAGGATTTTTTTTGGTTTTCTCGCGACATTTTTTAATAACCGATCTGCACTGCACAAAAATAACGTAAATACTGACGCGATAAATATTGACCATGTAGCATACGCTCGTGATCCATCAATCCATTAAAATGGATTGCGATCCAAATATCACAATATATATTGAACGTGTAGCAGTGCCCTAAGTGTACAGAGATGGTGTATTTTGTGAGAGGAATGGCAAAGGGATCACTTATTGTTATTTCTCAACTATGAATGGTAACTACTCGTAAACAAATCCACATCCTTTTCGTAATTAGCACGAAGAATTTCACAGTGTCGATGTCGAAAATGTGGGGACATATGCATATGCGCTAGGGAAATTGAGAACTTGCACATCTCTGTTATGAACCTACATAAGTATACTGCAAGACTTAAGTACTTAAGTATTCGTTTTGGATACTTAATGTCATTTTTTGGTTCGAGTTCGGTCCACGTGTGGTTTTTTTCATTGCCGTATAGTTTTAATTAGTAATACTTGTTACACGATAAGTGAAAAATAATAATAAATAACCACGAATTTTTGAAGCCGCACATGATATAAATATAGATTAAGCACTGGAAAAAAATTTCTTATTGCTGTCGATCAGTGTAACTTAATAACATCTAAACTTAGTATTATGACTTACCTTTCTTGTTAGGATATTAGATGTTTGATTTCTAGCGATTCTTCCGCTTTTAATTCAAATTTGAATAATTAAATATTTTCTTTATTTTGTCGTTATGTCTCGATGTCGCTCTCTCCCTCTTTTTCGCACTTTTTGTATGATTTTTTCGAAGTCGTCGTGAGGTTAGTGTGTATGTTGTTGCTATTTTTAGAATTCTTAATTTTTAATTGATTATTGATTTATGATCGTGCTCGTCGTTGCGTTTGAGGTTGTCTTGTGTATTCTTTTTATTTTGTTTTGATTCAACATAAAAGGGTTTTCTTATTGTGCTTCTTGAATTTTAATTAATCTTTTTATTTATTTTTTTACTTCTTTATAATCTTTATTATTTTTACTTTATATGGTAGTAAATTTTTTATTAAATAAATTTATTCTTCTTTTAGGTCGTGAATTTTTTAATGAAATTTTTCGAGTTTTTTTTTTTCTTCAACAATTTCGTTTAAACAAAAATGTCCAACTCCATAAATTAACAAATAAATAAAAATTAAATTAAATAAAGTGAACCGGCAGCTGTCTGGGCGAACGATCTTTATTTTTTACACTTTTCTCACTTAGTGTATTTAGCGTTTTTTTATTTTTTATTATTATTTATTTTACTCGTTGGTTTTTTGGTTGTTGTTTGTTTTCTAAGCAAATATTAAATTGTGGTGCAATTTCTTCTATTTTGCTGTTGCCTTCTCTGTGGTATGGATATGGATTTTCCCCATTAGACCTCAAATTATTAATTATGGTAAATTATTGTGTTCTTATGACGTTGGTTTTGTGGTTGTTGCTTGTTCTTATTTTTAATTTAGCATAAAAATCTTTAAATATTTTGTGCTCGTTGTTAATTTTTGTTTCATTAACTTTCTTTCTTTTATTTTCCTAAAAGTCTGAAGATTTCGTTCGTAGGATCGCTCTGCAAAATGTTAAATAAAATTAATTTTAGTTTCTTTTCGTTAGATAAAAAAACTACTAAAAATTTCAATAGATTCTCTTTTAAAAAGTGTGCTTGCCTGCTCTATTCAAACAGTTCAATCGAATGTTAAGACTCATTTTTTCTGATTTTAACGATCGACACAAACGATCGTTCTCTTCTATTAATCAGTATGTAGGCGTTTTTTATCGCTAAGTTGATTTTGTCTATTGTATCTCCACTGTTTCTGCAATTTTTATTCATTATTTATTTTGTATCTGCTTATAATTTCTCTACATACATACATTCATACACATATGTACATACATATATGCATGGATGAGTTATTATTGTTGAAAATATAAGTATGTGTGCCTCTGCTGAATACAATTACGAAAATAGACGGATGGATACAGTGGAAGAAATAAATTAGTACACTGAGGGAAAATTGCGAAATCAATAACGTTCGTGGTCATTTTGGCACCCTACGTTGTCGATTTTTTTTCAACCACGTTGGTTGTCAATTTGTAAACGAACGTGTATAAATTGACAACAGTATGTTGTCAATTATTGGTATCTGACAACGCACTTTTTCAACTAGTTACCGAATGTGTATAAATTGACCAGGCTTTGTTGTGAAATTTTAGTTTTTGACATCGCAGGTGTCAATTTGTAAACGAATGTGTACAAATTGACAACGCTTTGTTGTCAATGCTTACCCGTTTGTTGTCGGTTATGTTTATTTATTATTATTTGTTTGTAACCGATAATTTGCGAGAAAATAATTTTCTGTATTTATTAGAAGTTAATGGTGATATCATGTTGGTCAGTAAGACATGTATTCCACATATCGATGTTGCTGAAGACACTGAGGATGACTATAAACTTAAAGAGTTCCTGATAAGCATTAATAAGGAATCAGTTTTTGAATATTTAAAAGGTACGTAAAGCAAACATTGTATTTGCAAAAATAACTATAATTGCCTGTTTTTTATATTTAAGCATCAAAAGTAATATTTCGTAGTTTGCCATATTTAAAAAGACTTGAAGCAAGCAGTCCCACTATTAGGGCTGCATGTGGAATTCAGAGAAAAGCTACCTTGAAAAAAACTGAGGTATTATATTGTAAAGATTTTTATATATACAGTATTACAGCATGATTTTACTCATAGCATGGAATCGATGATGAAACAATGTCAGTACCATCCAAAGTGGGGGAATGGTGGAAACGTAATGAAACAGCTGCCACCACTCCAGGGTCAAACTGCTCCGAAACCGGTGGAATTCTTTCAAAGGTAAAAAATAACCATTTATAAAAAGCTTTGTAATCACAATTGTGTTCAAATTTTCTTTCAAACAAGAAAATAATTTAGAAATTACTTTTATTATAAATTCATATAATATTGTAAACTTTTTAAAAGAAAAGTACTTCTACAAAATAAGTAAGTCAGAAATAAATTTTTGAAATTGCAAACTTTCTAATGACATTTTGTATAAAGGACAAAACTTTTTAATACCAATTTTTGAATTTATAACTCCCCCATTTCATTTATATCCCATGAATAACGGACAAATTTATTTTAGAGTTAAGATAATTTAAATTGTTGTATGTGTATATGTACACATTTACATATGTATATAATTAAAATTGAATTATTTAAGAAAACTCGTTTTAAAAAAGAAACCATGGACTTAAATTTTTATTTTTGTGGGAATAAATTGGGAAGGGAACGGAAATTTATTTAAAAATCGACAACGAAGGGTGTCAAATTGACAACGGAATTGTGTGAAATTGACAACGCAACGGTGTCATTTCAACACCGATATGGTGTCAATTTGACAACAATTCCGTGTCAATTTGACAACGACTATGTTGTCAATATTTCGTTGTCAGATTGACAACAGCGTGTACAACTTGACCACAAACGATGTTGATACACTTTTGACACCGAATGGGGTCAGTTTGAGCACGTATGGTGTCATTTTTTTCTCTGGGTGTTGGGGAGTGAAACATTCATAAACAAATATGTAATAACGATAGAACATTTATAGAAATTTTGAATGCAAAAAAAAAACAAATCTAGTATGCGTATGTTAAGTGAAAAGAAAATTTCTTATACATTGATTTAATGCAACATGCATTTCTCACCAAAAAATACAACGAACTTGGCAAAATGTTTCCACATCGTATCTTTCTGATGTAACTTCTGTTAAGCTTCAGATAAAAAGTCTGATTTTTCTCATATATTCAAAGAGGAGTAACATAAATAATTTTAGTTTTACTGTGTTGCATTTACGAATTTCTTAATTTAAAGGTTGAGGAATACATTTCTCAACATTGTTGCATCAAAGGAACGATGCACACTCGCACTATGGAGCAAAAGCGAACACTAAAAAGGAACATTTTGAGATGTTAGTGAAGAGTGATACTTCCTATTTGGTATTTAAACGTAATATACCAGAGACCGCAAATAATTATTTTTCAAACGCGAGAAACGCTGCAAGATTAAGAAGTACATTAGTGTTACCAGAACTCCTTCACCAATAATTGCCAGAAAATATATGGGGGAAATGGCATAATTCGCTAAAAGATATCATAAAAATGGCTAAACGACATTGAATGTGAAAATCATGAGTATTAAACAAAAATAAAATCAGTAATTCATATATTAATTTTTACGATATATTAATTAATTTTTACGATATATTGAAAAATTACTAATTTTTCGATAATTAAAAATTAGTAATTTGGATTTAGCCACTCCAGAAGCTAGGAAAAACACTTTGTACATAAAAATACATAAATATGTATGCATACATATTAAGGCATTTTAAAAAAATCAGATCATTATTGTTTTTGCCACCGGTGCCGATTGTACCTACATATAAGTTTTAAGCAACTCTGAGTAATTTTATAGTCGTAGCAACATCTAACCGATCTCTCCAATCCAAGCCTATAAAACTAATATATTTCTAAAATATGCAGTATAATAATTTATAAGCAGTTTTTTCCTCATCCATAGAGTTGAATTAACTGTTATTGGAGTTCGGATGGATGGAGTTCGTTTCTTATTTTATTCTTAACATGATTAATTCAACTGAACGCCCTCTCTACTTCTGAATTATACTTTAAGGCAAAATCAAATATTTCTTTAAAATTTCATTTCCCCCAAGATCAAAAAAAAATGTGCCCAAATGCCACTTACATATATTGTTTTTATTATTCTTTACTATATATCGAAAATTACTGCTCTTCTGTTTTTGAAGCCATTCCGAGAAAAGTGCTTAAAATGTCCTGCATAGAGAAATACCTAGATTAAAGTAGCTAATAGCAAGATTAACTTTTCTTCTAGCTAAACAGGATGAAAAATGGCAAAATTTAGTCAAATCGGCAACACCGAAGTAAACCCAGATTACGCTTCTTGCGCGAACTGCCTTTGACTGCATTGATTGATTTTTATTTTTTCAATTTTATTATACTTTTTAAATCTTATTACTATTTACTTGTAAAAAATTCTTGCTTTTCAAGTTTTATTCTTTGCTTGAAAGACTTTCGTAATAGTTATTTTGTTTTTGTTTGTTTTATTAGTTCACACGCGTCAAGTTTTCTTGCTCAAGTTTTGAATCACTTGGGAGAAAGTCAGGGAAAGGAATACAAAGTTTTTATATTTCTCCCCAGTGAATTGACACTTGACGTGTGTGAGCCAGGTATTTATTTAATTATATTATTTATAAAAGTTGTTTTCCAAACAATAAATAAAACTTGAGAAATAATCGTTATTTTATAAGCAAAAACTAAAACTGTAAAAATAATCATTGAAAAGAAGTTTTTGAAAGAAACCTATAACCGATACGTGCCCTGCAAAACACACTTCATAAGTCAATTTGCATATTTAATAAAAGTTTCATGAAATTATATGTTCTATTTTTTCGACCGTTTCTGTTTAATTAATAAACTTTATTTTATTTTTTATTAAGCTTAATTTTAATTTTAATTTTAATTTAATTTTAATTTTAATTTTAATTTAAGCCAATTTCGGACAAGTTTGGATGAATGACAATGATGCATGTCATATCGAAAAGTATTTTTTTAGAAAACTCCATTTGACCATTTTTCATAATGCCGCACTCAAAGCCATTATCTTGTCTCACTATCACGATCGCTTGATTAATTACTTTCGCTCCATAGTGCACATGTATTTATAATGACCAGGGAACCAAAAATTTGTAATACAATTTTTTCCTATAGTACGGATTGTGGCAGGTATAAGCCCTGAAGGCTTAAGAATATTTCAATCGCTCTGTTAGTGTATATTTTTGAAGCACTTTTTAGTTTAGTCCTAGGCGTGGGCGTATATAGGTCTGTATGAAAATTTTCTAGCTAAGCCAATGGTCCAAAGAGCATAAATTTGCCAGTAGCATGGAAAGTTTAGTATTTTTCGGTACTATACTGAATCTCGAAAAATACTTACGATAATGATCCTGAACATACAGCACTTATTTTAAAGGAGTGGCTGCGAAATAACATATAAAAAGAGTTTATGTCTCCTCCACATTTACCAGATACAACTCCAATGGAATATCAAGAAGAATATTTGTCCGTGAATTGAGAAAGCACCAAGTAAGAACGAGGAATGATCTGAAGCGAGGGCTTGTGCATAGTAGACCTAACACCTGCTAAATATTGATGATCCTTAATTAATTTTAAATAAAACTCACATTTGAACATTCTTCAAACAGCAAACTTTTGTTTTTTTATTGATTGCCACAAAAATTTTGTTAAAACATTATTTTTAATAATGATTAAAAAAATCAAATGCATTGATATTTTCTTTGAGAATATTTTAAAAATGCCAAATCTTTTTGGGCATTTATCTTACATGTGCTGGTATATAATATGCAGTTAGAGCAAATTGTATGAGGTTTTAAAAATAAGAACAGTCCTTAAGTCAAAAGTGCTTTTACTCGTAAACAAAAAGCAATTGTGCGAAACGAGTAAAAGTTTGGTTTTCTGAATGTGGACTTCTGAATTTGTTTAGTTTTGACAATTAAATTTTTTAAATCTAATTTTAAAAAACTGGGAATATATGCTACCCATACGAATAGTCGGGCGTATGGGATTGATTATTAAGAAATCCGCATATAAATATTTCCTGAATGTTTCATCATTAAGAGAATAAGTTTTTTTCACAAACGTTACTGTGACTAATGACAAAATCACATTGAGTTGTTAAAGAAATTTCATTTCAGAATAAACTGTAAAGCTTTTACGACCATTTGGAAAATGGTAAGTATGGTTGCACTGGAGAAATATTTGTTAAAATTTGAAAAATATTTCTTTGGCGTAGTAGTGGGTTCATCCGCAAAAAGCTTCTGCATATGTATGAGTATGTATGTACATGTGTGTATACGTATGTATATGTACTCGAATTTTCAACCTAAATATCATCCTGTTAGTATTTCACCACAATGAAGTCCATGATGATGAAGTCCATTTCCACAACGATTTTCTTTCTTTGGCACTCATTTTATTTCATCTAAAACAATATAGTTTTCCATGAAAATCTTAATTTAATATAATTTTTTTTACAAAATTAATTTTTTTCTCGGTTTAATCGTATTTTTTATAACGAAAACATTTCTTTGGGTGCGACCGCATGGAAAACATGTTTTCCTTTGTTTGTCGAAAACGATATTAGACATCTGTTTGAACAAATAAAATGGGCGAATAGGTGTGCACAGTGTGACCATAAATCAAATTGTTTGCACATTTTTTGAAAATTTTAAGCAAAGAATCCTTCAATCTTATCGTACCTAAAAACTATTTAATCAAATTGACCCCAATTTCCACCATTTAACTCATAAAACTAACAGCAAAATTGCAATATTCTTGTTCAACTTTAGATTCCGATTTTTCCTAAAAAGGAAATTCAGATAAAGTCATACTTTTTCAAAATAAATTCAGGGTTTCAAAAATCAAAATCAGAACTTACGACGCCAAATGCAGGATTTATTAGCTAATCAATTGGACAAATTAATTTAATCAATAAAATCTAATCTAATCTAATTAAATACTTATATGAAGGTAAGTTCACATCATCATATCCAGGAAATAGCAGCAGGAATTTTTTTATATTCCGAGTATCCACAATTTAGTTTAAAAAACTAAACAATCAGATTAGGAATTTGAGAACATGACGAAAATAATATAGTTTGCAATGCAATTGTCAAAGCTTTGTTGTTGCAAATAAATGTCATAACAATAACCTAATGAAAAACATTTGGAAGTCATTCTAAGGAACAACATTTGCATTGCTTCCACAAATCCAGTACAGCATTTTTCAACTTTCTACAAAGTCAAGTTGAGAAAACTTTGATCAAAAATATGAATCACTTCTACAAATCTGTGGAAATCGATTTGAAAATAATTTTTTATTAAAAATTCTTACATGACAACATTTTTTTTCTCAATAAAAGATAAAATAACTTCACATTAAGGAAAATAAATCGTGACTGCTTGCAAATATGTACGCCTTGCAGTTGTGAAATTATTTTCTTTGCAAAAAAGACAGAAAGTTTTCTTTTTTCAACGTAACGAAGACAACTTTTAAATCGGTGAATAGGAATCGAAAAAGGGGACGTTCTGCAATCATAAGCTAATGATAAAATAATTGGAAATGATAGAAATTTTCAATACTTCCGGTTCCTATTCCTAGCATTTTCATAATTTTTTTAAGCTCTTTTTTGTTGGGAATGTTATGCAAATTCCGACTGGATTAATTTCAGAACAGGCTGAGGTATATGAATAGATTTATACAAATCATGTATTAATTAAGTTTTTGTAATCCTGAATATATATGCAAAAAATTTGTGATTTTTTTTAGAAAAACATAAAATTTTATTTTAACCCTCAAACAGCTGACAGTTTACAAATGTAAACTTTCCGACTTTGGAACGTTTTTGTATGTATTTAGAATTGTCCGAATTGCTTAAAACTTCATAAGAGAACTACAAATTCACTTCTAAACCGAATACAAGAATATAGGAGTGGTAAAACGTTTTTATGTTCCTCATTTTACCAGTTTTTGAAACCTATCTGCTGAACGGCTGACTGGTTTACATTTGTAAACCAGTATAATTTGAACGAAATAGTAAGAGCTCATGTATTTTTTTCTCAAGAAAATTCAAGTTTTATCCAAAATTAAATTAAAAAGAAATCAAAATTGTGCATAATTAGAGAAAAAATAGAAATATTTATTAACAATCCGGGCACTTTGTAATCGTGACACAGTGAGTATCACATATATTCTTACCGCAAAGAGAGCTACACTTTCGGGTTACGCGTTGTTATTCTCCATTGCGCAGAAGGCGCATTTTCCTTTGATGCCCGATGTTCTTGGATTTGCTTGCAATTGAGGCTGTGGCTGATCCGATGGAAGGCTCCTGATGCCCAGCATGTCCAGCATCGCATTCCGAACATGAGGCCAACGATTGACATGGCTAATCTGTGCACGACGTCTGATGTTTGGAGTGGCCATATCGTTCGCCAATGCAATTAGGAAGCTACGACGAGAATTGCTGGCCCCATGCGTTTTAGAGTACAGCACGTATGCAGCCAATGCCGACAAATTCACTATGTTAGAAAGCATAGCTAATGGCCACCGACGCGATTTCCGCTCGCACGTGTAATTGCCAAGCATTTGGTCCATGGTATCCACGCCAGCTGTCGTACGATTATATTCCATTATTATTTCTGGTTTGCCAGTTTCTTCATCAATGGCATTGTTGGAATGCATCGAGGACAAAACATAGAATTTTTTTTTTTTTTTTTTTTTTTGCTTTGGGAAGTAAGCGACCAATGTGACGTCTGGGCGAAAGGCAAACACATATTCGCTCACTTTTCTATCACGTGTCCAATGCATTTGCTGTGGAATACATCGCTTGTTCTTGCACATCGTGCCAAAGACACTCAACTTTTTGTCAACCAATTGAGAAGCCTAATCTAATCCGGTGAAAAAGTTATCCATAGTAATGTTTCGACCAGAGCCCCAGTATGGTTTAACGAGTTCTTGCACTATATTAGCGCCAATATTTGTGGCCATCGGTTGACCAGGTTGGCGACCAAAATATATGTCACCTCTCAGTGGATAAAGAGTGGAAGCATCGGCGGCCCACCAAACTTTGATGCCATACTTTGAAGGTTTCGAGGGAATATACTGCTTGAAAGGAAAACGGCCTCTAAACGGAAACAACTGCTCGTCTATTGCTCCCCCCAGGGGGCGCGGTCAATTCATCCTGTCTTGGTGGCTTGGTGTTGAACCTCCTGGGGTATAGGGTTATCAGGTTTCCGGACCTAGGCCTTTTTGCTGATAACCCCTAAAAACTTGTATGTTGCTACCCAATCCCTGAAACAACAGGGCAACGGGCGCGCATGCAAGTAAATTAAAGGCGAAAGTGGGTTCGCTCGCTCGTCCGGTAAGTGGGTAATCTGGTTTTTCCACACCTTGACCTTTGGCCAATTACCCCTTGAACTTATATGTCACTACCCTATCCCTGGACATAACAGGGCAACGGGCGTGCATATATTTAATTTAAGGAAGTAGCTCTGCCTATGCTTGTCTGGGTAGAGGTGCTACCGATACCTCAGGTTTGCACGGGACCTAAAATCGGAGGTGTTTTTAACACGCGGCTGACCAGAGTCCTATCTGGTGCCACGGGAACCAGCAGCCCCTAGGACTTGTCCTAGACTGGTTGTTGGTGAGGCCCCTTCGGGGATCACGTGGTGGCTGTGGTTAAAACCCAAAGATACGCGGGAAGAGTTATGGGTCAGATGTAGTGTGTCTGTAAGAGGTGCTAGTGACTGATTATAGATGCTCTCTTCAGGCCGTATATCTCTAGGTGTTGTTGCTATTCGACAAAGCTACTCTGATGTTTTGCGGTGGCCGAAGCCTCAGGTAAGATGGGGGCACTATTTTGCTGCCGGGCCATCGGGGTAGTAGGAGGTTAGATAGATCCAACGCTTCAGCAAAGTGTCTGTACATGGTTCTGCAGCCTGTACAGAATTTGCTACCAAGTTGTCCCTCGTAGGCGCACATGTTGTATGCCTCATCAGCATGTGCCCCTGGGAGGGGCGACGGGACGGTGGTGAACGGCTTTATTCACCCAGTGCGAAGAGCACCGTCAGGTTAGGCCTTCGGGCAGGTACTGACGTAAAATCTTTGACATCTTTGCTCGTCTATTGCAATGCAAGCATCCGGCTTATAGTTAACTTTTAATCGCTCTCGCTTGCTAGAAGTTCGTCTAATTCCGCTTCGGTCAATCTAAATAAAAATTAAAATGGACTTTCACATATGAAGACACGATATATAGACACGATACACAACTGGTTACATCGATCTTGCCAAACCGGTTATACCGAATAGAGCTACCGCCGCAAGGCAATATTTCATTACTGTACAAATAAATACACAAAAACATAAATTACAAAATATATACACAAAAACATTTAAAACATAACTACGTTGTTTAACATTGCTGGGCCCAGCCTCAGGCTCAGATAAAATTACTGGCACATTGACTGGAAGAACTCCACCTTGGAGTTCAAAAACTGGTGGCTCCACAACATTTCGCACACGCTTTCACATTTTTCTTATTATTTTTTCTTTGTTTTCACTTTAAGAACGATACACCTGCTTTCCCTGAGCTTTAAAAACCAACTTTTATATTTTATTATTGCATCTTTACACGCATATTCGTATATTACATATGGGTTTACAATTGTAAACCAGTCCGCCGAAATAGGTAAAAGTAAACAGTCAGCTGTTTGAGGGTTAAAAATCTTGAATTTGGCATGGAAAAGTTCTAGTTTGACGTGGAAAACATAATGCCACAAAATCTGAAAAACTTTCGTAAATTCTCCAATGGAAATAAAGAGTTTTGAAATAAATTCTTCTTTATTTTTACGTGAGTGTGCCTTACGGCCAGCCAAAGCAAAACTATCCTAAACAATGTTGCACAGTAGGGCAAACTTACACGGTGGAAAGTAACAATAACAACAGTTAATTCGTAGAAAGTTTTGTAAAGTATTAACAGAAGGTGTTGAAGCAAAACTTGCCTCGTTCTCCCTTTATGTCATTATAGATTCTTAAAATGAGAGAAGGGAACACCTAGGGCTTCATTCCCGGGAAGATTCAGGAAATAATTCCCATGAAATAATTGTATTTTACACTTCACGATTCCCACTTCGATTTTTGTCGGGAATACCGGGAACGTAAATGTTTTATGTTTCCGCAACCGCTATTCTGTAGTTAGAAATTTAAATATTTATTGCCATTTATTTGGCAACTTTCCCACTATGCACAGTTGACATTAGAATATGTTGCTTGTTTCACGTCCAGAAGATCAAGACCATTAATCGAAACTTATTCTTCACCTACACACATACTTACTATTTGTTTCATACATATTATATATGAGTCGTTTATTTGCAAAAGCCACCTCAGTGGTCTGAAGAAATCTTTAAGGATGTGCAAGAAATCTGGGTACGTTCGTAAACGCAGTACTGCTCTGCATTAGAAAAAAGTAATTTTTTTCCGTTACACCAATACCAACCAAATGATGTTATTTTATCACAATTTTTATTGAAATTAATTAAAAAAGAAATCGTCGCACTCGTCGTTGGGTTCTTGAAAGCAATTAAGAAAATGTACTTTCAAACCAGACTTTCATGCATTTCAATATTTTTATTAAGTATAAAACTATTAAATTCTTGGAATGCTTTTCCATAAACTATTTATATTATAGGTTTATATTGCAAGTTGTTATTGGGCGTTTCTTCTATCGTTTTTGGAAAAGCAGTGGAAACAGTGTTTTCTATTAGAAATCATCAGGTAGCAGTGTTGCCAGACGTTGATTATCAAAATATGCTAGATTTTGTAGAAAAATATGCTAAACTATGCTTTAAAAATATGCCAATACAAAAAAAATTTATGCTAAAAAATATATTAAAAAGTGTTTAGTTTAAGTAAAGAACTTTTGTCCTTTTTAACTATATTCTTTTCCTTTTCAGTTCAGTTTTTAAACGAAAATCAGTTAAAAAATTTAAAATAGATAAAAAGTGGTTCCAAAAATCAAAGAATATGTCTGTGTCTATTTGTACTCATACAGTGTGGCCCATAAGAAACGAAAAGGTTTAAATGATTTTAATTTCATTATTTGACCGCTTTTCCTCTTTTTGGTTTGTTGCAAATAAGGTTTTGGGAACTAAAAAGGCGGAGGAACTCTATTAAACAATGAATGGAACATCAAGGTAAACGGTGGAGCTGTTAAGGTACATTTTCGGAGAACGCATTATTTCGAGAGGCAGCGTTTGTCAGAGTTAATCGTTATCGATTTTTTTCTTTGGCGTATTGTAACAGACCATACCCCAGCAAAATGTTGAAAAAACTCATTAACAACGAAAGCATAACATTTTGTTAAGAGAATTAAAATGTGAAGTACTGACGAAATTTGTATCACGAAAACTGATTTCATCATCATCGTATCTTAATGTCTAACAAATTCATAAGGACATTTATGCTAAGCTAATAAAAAAATCGATTCTAATGGAATTTAAGGAGAATCCCTCGCTTGCTTGCAACTATTTAAGAAAAGATTAACTATTTTTTAAATTTTTTTAATATGTATATAGGACTACATACTAAAATAATAAATTTTTTTACGGCCTATATGACCTGATTTCATCATTATATTCCTTGGTTCCATATAATGGGTATTCCAATACGAAGTTTCGAAATTTCACAGTTGATAGCGAATTGGATGTCATTTATCCATTCTGTTTTGTCACATTACCATGGACGACGGATATATCGTTCAACAACACGTGCAAATAATAAAATTTTTTATAATAAAACTGTTTTACCATTCTAATGGTCGATGGAGCAGTTGGAAACTGAACCTAATTTTCATTGAAAAGTCCATTTGCGTATGAATGGGTACGTAAACTCGACTTCGGTAGAGAGCATCCAATGCCTCCAGAAAGGTCACTATTTATTGTGGCAAGACTATTCGTCTTTAGGAACGAGCGCGATAGGTCAGTGATTATCAACATATTTTGCATGAATGGACATAAACGACATGTAATTTCTACGGGGCAACGCTATGTGCCACTCAGTCATGCCACATTGGACATTTTCCACGAAAGATTAGAGGCCAGTAAACCTGAGCATTGAGAATGCGCGCCACCCTGTGAAACCAAGACGGGCATTTATATAATACATCTTATATACACTCTGTTTTATTTAAATTTGAAATAAATTTAAACTTAATGAAAGATCCGTAGTATTAGCATATCATACCGATAGCTGCACTATTCTTGTAGCATTAATCAATACTTAATAGTTAATTAAATCTGTAATAGCTTTTTCGGGAAAAGTTTAATTAGCTACAGGTAAAAACCGAAATAACCATCGCCAGTCTTAATAAGTTTCGTATATTCCTTCGTTCAAGGTCCGCATTTGACCATGGGAGACAAAGCAGTTTTAAAATGAGAAGTGATAACACTTTAAACCAATACATAATATGCAATTCATATATTGTTTAAATACAAAAATTTTCCAAACAATACTCTTTTTCTGAGATCTCAAAACGTTTTGCACATGGAAAAATTCAATGTTTTCAAAAAATTTTTTAGTCTTAATTGTTTTTTTTATTAGTCTTAATTGTTGCTCATCATTGATTAATTAATCTCATAACGAAATAAATTCAATGATTACTAATTTCCAGTTCAATGAATTTTTTCACTTTATTGAAGTCTTAAATTTTCCAATACATGTCTCGAAATTATGACCCAGACCACAGATATAGAGTTTCAAACTTCTATATTATCGTTTTCAATAATCTTCCTTTTAATTGTTTCTCTCAAAACAAAAAAAAAAAAAAGGTTAGTTCGTTTTCATTGCTTTGAAAAGCTTTATTTACAATTTGTGTTTCGTATAGAATAGACTTTACTAGTATTAAGTTTCGCGTTTACACATTTCGCATAAAACTCCACTTTATGACATTTTTAATTATTGTTGACCATTTCGAAATATGGTACTGTAATTTCGATTAAAGAAAATCCACTTTGTATTAGATATTCCATATACTAGACTAAATTTTTTTATGTGGTAAATGAGTTCAAAATTTAATACATCTAACACAAGATATGGCAAATTGGCAACAGTGTCAAGAAGACACTTAAGCTGGTGCAAAAAAACATGGCCCTATTCGAGCATCCCATTAATTATTTAATTAACCTATGGATAGTTTTCCAAAAGACTAATCCTAAAATAGGGATGTGCAAATATCGTCACTTCTCATATGCATCTTTCAAATCGGGATTACACTAATATTCAGTCACGCGTGAGCGTTCTTCAATATCAAATCGAACGTGTGCTATTACATTAAAAAATGCAGTACAAACCCTTACGCGTCACACAGGCACATTTTCTTACCATTTTGTACAGCAGGTTTTCTTAAAGCAGATTTACTTATTGATTCGTATCTTAATGTCTAACAAATTCATAAGGACATTTATGCTAAGCTAATAAAAAATCGATTCTAATGAAATTTAAGGAGAATCCCTCGCTCGCTTGCAACTATTTAAGAAAAGATTAACTATTTTTTAAATTTTTTAATATATTGGACTACATACTAAAATAATAAAATTTTTTACGGCCTATATAACCTTCCTATGTTGGGCCCTTCCAATTACTAAATAAATAAATAAAAATAAAAATAATTCATGACTTTTTGTCGTATGACTTACTTTAGGTTATTGCATTTCTCAAACTCGATTTGACAAACTGACAGAAGAAGGCAGACGCATTTACTCTTTTAGTTAATATTATCGTATATACTATTTGGTATGTGACCATTGGAATTAATATATCTCTACATATATAAAAATTACGTGTATGTTCGTGATCGCTAAACTCAAAAATTACTGGACCGATTTTTACCAATCTTTATATACATGCTCTATGGGGCGTGAGGAGTGTTTCTGTGTAGTTTGAAGTTCGTCCGACAGATGGCGCAATATTTAGTTTTTTTGTGTTTTGTCCGATAGAGATTAGCGCGATAAGCCTATGCTGTGTTTCGCTGAAGGCGTTGGGTCCTTAATCAGTGTGTAGTGGCGTTAATTAGCCCGATACCGACTCAAATATAACCTCTTTTCGTGAAAAGTGCGTGGGAGTCCAACGAAAAAAAATTTGGGGTCAACAACGTGGATCGGGCTCAGCTATCAATAATAAATAAATCCATTATTTCTGCTTCGCTAAACGGTATTTGAACAATAATTGCTATGCCGATTTAGTGCACCTTTCATTCTTCTTCGAAATATCAATCCGCCATGACTTTGCAACGAAACCGGACTTGCAGTGAAAATAAATTTTGAAGGCAAAACAACGTTTGCCCGGGTCAGCTAGTGTATATATATATTTGTCGTGTGGGATTGAAAATATTCTATTCCTGAAATTGAATTTCAAATTCGATCGAGTATAAATGTGCGTTAGTGAAAGTACTTGTTGTTCGTGAGAGCGGGTGGTGTGACCCAAACCATAATACGCATCCTGTAAGACGTCATGCGGTGTAGTTTTTGTGATATGAAATCCTATATAAAAAGACAAATTTTTAAAAATTTCCTCAGCAATACAAATAAGCGTTAGAGATTTTAATAATTTTCAATGAGATATATAATTTTTTCCTCTCCGTGAATGCGAGGAACAGAGTTTTGCTTGTAGGCATATTTAGTTAGAGATGGTATCATGATTAACTTTTTACTCTCGAATTCAACATAAAAAATCAATATAGACCCCTCACGTAAATAAGTAGAAAAACTAAACATGACTGTGGTAAAATAACCACACGAAATATTTCCGCATTATTAGGTTATGCATCAACGAAATCATTTACACTTATCCCTCGCATAACACGGAAGATAGATTCTTCATAAAATCGTGCAAACCGAAAAATTAGTTTTTATTTAGAGAAATCGTGCAGAACAAAAACGACTATAAGCAGCCTTCTGTTGCTTAAAATCAACCATTTCATAGACACTTAAACTAAACTTTCTATATTAAAATGTGAAATCATATTTTATTGTTCAAAACTGTTTATGTTCACATAGTTTTGACAGTATATCAGTAAATATTCTAAGTGTTACCAAAAATTATAATTAAGTAGCAATAAATTCGAGTCAAGACAAAGTTAGTAATTTTCTACGAGATTTTTTTGTAATTTTTTATTTATAAAACCGTTTAAGATCGAAAATGTGTTAAGCGAATATCGTGTATGAGGAGGGATATATGTAGGTATTTGTATCTTTAGAATTAATAAAAAATATTGTAAAACTGCTGTTATAACGCAACCCACTGCCAAAGGAGTTCTTTCATATACACGTTCCTGAGCACTAGTCCGATTGAAGGACAGATTTTTTTCCACTAATTTTTATTTATGGTATCTTCAAAACTGAACTAACAATAAGTATTCAAATCTTAAATAAAGATATAATAATTAGGCCCAACCAGTGTCGGACATAAACTTAGTGATAGTAATTAAAAATACATAAATGTCGTGTTAAGCACAAAAATATTTTCAAAAAGTTTCATCTGGGGTGTTGCGTATTAAGGCCGTAGTATATTCCTCTTTTTTATGAAGGACAGATGATGCGATTATTTGGATAAAAAGTTTGCTGCTTCTAAAAGGTACTCTGTATCTTTCAAAGCATTTACCGCATCAAATTAGTTATAAGTGCTGCACATTATTATGCTTTTCTATGTCTTATATTTTAATTATCTTAGTTTTCGCAATCTATATTGTATAAAGAGGGACAAGTGCAATTAATTGCTTGTGATCGTGTTGTTTAGTTATTGCTTGAATGAACTCAATCTATAGATGGTTTCCTTTAATTTACGATTTTGTTGGCGGTTGTTTTACTTTTTAGAACATATACTATACATACATATACATACATACATTTATTTATCTATTGGCCAATGCATACATGTATGTATTTAAATCTATGTGCACATGTATATGCGATTATGTATGTAGTAAGTATCTGCTTAAACGATAGTGACGTATTTCACAAATTATTTTCATATTGTTTTTCTTTTTTCAAAAGTTTTTCAAATATAATTAAATTCAGTGGTGTGGTCATTGATGTTGTTTTTGTTGGCCATTATTTTGGCTTATGATCTTCATTAATCATGTGCGATTTAATTTAAAATATAATACACATTTTGAAATTTCCGTTAATTACAAATTTTATTTGCACACAGATGTTGTTGACACATTTGAAAACGATTTATAATTTAATATCAATATCTTTAGTTTTTCGCCAATTTATTATTTTTTGTACGTTGTAATATGCATTTACTCGTAAATAGCACCTACGTACATATGTATGTAAGTATATTCATATGTACATATTTATGTGCAATACATGTCATAGAAATATCCTTAATTAGATCATAGATCTAGCAGATATTTACATACATTTGTATATACATACTTACATATATACATGCACATATGCACATATTTAATGTGTCTATATAAGAATTAATCGTTGAAATGTATAACCAAATGTAAAAATAATTTTTTATTTTCATATATTTGTGCATGTACAGAATTTAATTTTAAAAATATAACTAAATGCATGCATACATACATACATACATAATTACATATGCATAGTATTCATATATGCATATGTACATATTCAATATGTTCTATGAAAATCTTTTGTAAGTGCAAATGTATGTCCTTTCAAATTTTCACTTTTATTTGAAAAAAAAAAATCAAACATTGTTAAATAACCGTTTTATTCTTTTAAATATGTTTTATTTTCAAATTTGCATATCCGTTTTTGTACCTTTTTTTCTAAATTGACGTAATTCGTTTCGTTGCTGCTTTTTATCTTTTCTATGAATTTTACATAGTACATACATACATACATACATATGTACATATGTATGCGTTATATACTATACGTAGACTTTTGTGAAAAACTTTATTCTTGTCGATACAATTTTCTACATGTTTTCCATTTTTAGTGAAAAATAAAATTCAATTCAACAGAACTTTTTTCTAGATTTCTTTGTTGTTTTTGTTTTTTTTTTAAGATAAAAAACTCTTCGTACTTAAAAATATTTAAATTTAATCATCGGGCGATCAGAGATAGACTGATTTGGAAAAAGCAAAATTTATTTTGTCATTTCGTTTCCAATGGCTGAACGAAAGACCCAACAAAATTGTCTTTTTAGAGTAAATTTTGTTTATTTTTTGTTGTTTCTGACTTTTTCCCATTTTTAAGTTTTTATTTGCGCTCACTACTCAATTTTGTTTTAATGATTAAATTATTAAAACATACAACAACATTTTATGCTCATTGGCTCTTTGCAAGTGCATCAGTGTTGCCGCTTGGAAATGATGTCTTTCAGTTACCTCTTGTCTATATAGGTACATTCGTGAAAATTTTAAAAAATCTCCAAAAATACCCAGATTTTAAAAAATTATTATGATAATTATTTCACACAAATTTTTATCAAATGTAATTTCGCACGAATTGTCATTTTATTATAAGACGCTTTCACTCAGCTGCTACAATTTAAATTAAGTTACAGGCGCGTGAACTTCAATCAACCTAACCTAACCTAACCTAATTATGGCCAAAGAAGCCAAAACAGTTTTTATTAACTGCCTTTGCACTAAGTTGTACGGTGACAGCAAAATTGATTTTGTTCTAAATTTGTGTTGTGTTTTCTAACGACTATAAAATTTTAAGATATAATTTTAGATATCGTAAATTATCTAACAGATCCGAACAGTGTATTGAAAAGTGTGAAGAAAGTCTACACAATCACCTACAAATAGACATAAGCTGAAGTGAACTGAAGCTAGGGTTGCCAGATTCAATATGAGCACTAACTTGACATTTAGTGCAAATGAGCTTGATTTTAAGAATAGAACTGGACAAATTGAAATATTTGCTTAAAAACTAAAAATACGGGATAATATCAATTTTTTTTAATTTATTAAAAATTCTTTATTTATTAAAAACGGAAATAAAGGATGTTTACTTACAAAAAAAAACAAGAATAACATAAAAAGTTCAACAATTCAGTCATTTCTTTACAGGAAAATTACATAAAATTCATTCAGTTCGTTACTTATAAATGTACGTTTGTATATTTTTAACATACATAGGTGTATGCACAGTAAGCGCCAAAAGAAATGTCTTTTATGTTTTAAACAATAAAAAAGCAACAAAAATAGAAAGTTATTTCTTAATATTGTTTAAAAGCGATAACAAAATTTATTTAGAAAAAATAAAACTAAAAAACCTTTTATATTCTTTCCGTTCGAGTTCAATTCAATGAAAACTAAATTTGGAAAAAAATGGACTTAGTTCGTACTAAATACAGTGATGAGTCAAATTATGTGTGTTGATACAGGGATAAAATTATATGTTGCCAACAATTAAACTTTACTGCCAAAAAACGAAATTTTTTAGATGTAACCAACTGCAAATTTTAATTTTGAAAATGTTCAATTTCAGCTTGACAAATATTGCTTGAGCTTGAAACTTGACATTCACTAAAATATCTTGACAATCAAGCTCATTCCCGGCCATCTGGCAAGCCTAACTGAAGTCCAAAAATTTACATATTGTTCATTGCGGAAGATTGCCAAAAATTTAAATTGGACAATCTCCCAGAGAAAAAATTCTTGGGCGCCTTAATATTTTACAAAACATGGGTAATTGTTTATAATATTACAGACGTCGGGTTAAAAGATGTAGAAATTAAGTATTTTGTCTATCAATAGCTGGACTTAATATTTTAGTGTTTTATGTTAGTTATTTATTTTATTTAGATTAATGTAGCTTAACGTATTTTTATGACAATAAAAATGTAAAGTTTCTTATATCATAAGTATATCCCGATATTTCGTGAATGTTTTGTTCAATTTATCCAGAAACGTGTAATTAAGGTTTATTATGTTACATAAATTTTTTTTTTGTTTTCCTTATAAAAGTAATAATTTTTTTTAAAACAAAATATACCTATTATAGACAAACTTTGTCAGGTCAAGATGCAATATACACACATATAATAATGAATGGACATTTCTTGTTGGAAACAAACACCCAAAAAAGAACGAAGAATGGCGGATTTTTTTTAAACTTTGTTCCGTTGTCCAAGGCACTACCATTAAGAATCAAACGAGATACTCACCATATTTAATACGGTGGAGCTCGTTTAGATAATAAACCGGTTATAACGACTTTTCGCCTATAATGAACAACTTCTCCGGTCCCATTTATTTATGTCATACAAACTATGACGGTTATAAAGAACTTCAGTTATAGCGAATTTTCCCTTATGACTAAACTGTTTTAAGAGTGCCCAATACGAAAAAGCTTGAAATGGCTACTCTTATAACGAGCAAATAAAGCCACACATTTTTTCGCTAATTTTCTTAACCGCTAAAACCCGGACTTACCATTATTTAAAAAAGCGATCAAAATAATTAAGATTTGTAAATAGATATAAATATATGTTGCACAAACAGAGTAGCTTACTTTTATTTATTATTATGCCTGTATAATGAACTTTGCCTATAGCTACGGTGACCATTAAACCCATAAAGAAATAGTGTACACATATATGTATGTACATACATACATAAAAAAGGAAACTAAACTAAAAATGCATACACACATACAAACGAATGTAAAAATAGACATACTTTACTTTTGATATTTCTCTACAGAATGTATTTTCTGCAAAACATCAGCTCTATTCGTTAGAAATGATTTAAATTCAGTGCAATCCATTTCAAAATTGCATTTTATAATTAAGAGAGATTCTAGTGTTTCCAATTTCATTTGAGATTTCTCCGAAGTCCATATATTATTAGACATAGAAAAAACCCTTTCTGTTGGTGCATTTGATGCAGCCAAAGAAAATGCAAAATCCACTAATTTTAAAATATTTTTATAAGGAATATTGTCACCACAAATATTTCGCTGTTATTAGTTTTGTTTCCCTCCACAGAAAAATTGAAGTTATTCAAACTGGATGAAAAAAAAACAAAATATACGTATGTGTGTATATGTATGTATGTATGCATGTGTATGAACAGCTGAAGAACTGACAAATTCTCTTCTTTTCTCATAACATACATAGTGGCCAGATTATTTTTCATAATAAATGAGAATGAAACGTAGAGTTTCCAAGAATATTTATTAATGACCAAGAATAGTAAATAGAACAGAAAAGTGAACAAAAGTGTACGCATGAAAGAAAATATGTTTTAAAAAATGGGGCAATTGACAAAAAAATGTACAAATAGTGTACATGAAAAAAATAGTGTACAAGAGGTTCAAATAGTGTACTGTCCACTATAATAGTGAACGGATGGTCACCGTACCTATAGCGAACAAAATTGCCCGGTCCTGCGGATTTTGTTATAACCGGACTCCACTGTAAACAACTTTATTTTGATGGAGGCTTTGAGTATACATATATGTATTTGATAAAATATTTTAAAGTTATATTTATTTTCATTAGTTTTTTTTTTCGAATACTAGTTCCTAAATTGCAAAAGTAAATTAAATAGAACCATCACATTTTGTGAAGATGTCCTTTTTATAAATGATTCATGATTATATTATGATTTTTTTGCTTGAAATTTGATGTGAAAGTTACTAAAATTGCAGTTTGTCAGCACTCCAATAACGCCTATTGGAAATTTTGTTCCTTATGCTGACAACATTCAAAATCATATCTAATACTTTTGTGATTTCCATATCTACCAATAGAAAGAAGCCATCGTAGAGAATTTAGTTATACATATGTACATATAACTTAATTTGATATGATTAGGCTCTGAAATCTTTGAAACCGGTGCCAATATGGCTAAAACTATGAATTCAATTCTATATCTGATTTCCGATTTTAACGGCCTAAAAGATGTACTTGTTCGGAAATTCACCTCTACGCTATATCTAATGCGCATCTGTAATTAGCTTGATGTGCTGATCCGAATGATGCGTTGACAAAAGCTTTCTTTTGTTCACAGTTTCGAACGCTAGAACATTGAAAATTTATAAATTCATAGTTGTTTATAAGTATATTAATTTGGATTAAAACAGAAATGATAAAAAACTCTACAATCGAGAATATTAAAGAAAACATATTTGTTGTTAAAAAATTTATGATACGTGTATGTATCAGTCATTTTTGTGATGTATGTAATGCGTACAATAATACAGTACAGTTTCGTTACAACGAACCATATTGATTTCGTTATAGATGAAGTTCAATATAGCCGGGAATAAGTATATATTTTCCAATTAGCAAAAGTGAGCACCATTGACGTGAGTTCTTATTTTGCGATATACATATTTATAAGATGTGTACTATATATGTATATTAAAACATTTCATTTATTTTACATGTTCTCACCAATTGTCAAATACAGGTAAGTGCATACTTACATATTTTAACGGCATAGCAAATTTGTGAAAGAATTGTTAGATGTAAAAATTTACAAGCATTATTTGTATTGAGGACTCAAAAATAGTTCGATATAAGCGGGAATCCGTCAAGGGCGTAAAAATAGGGTGGTGCCACGAAAATTATGATTTTTTATGATTGTGATTTTTTTGATTATTACAATTTCGATCTATTTGAGGAGTAATCTGCGTGGATCTTCTAAAAATTTTGCTAGAATTTTTTCTAAAAATTCGTCCTTCTTCTCGATTACCAATCTTCGGTGGACGCTTAGCATACATAGTCTTTCAATATACAATATACTTATTTTTTGATAATAAGTAAAATTGCATATTATTTTACCGTTTAAATGAGCTTCAGTCATTGTGGAGCGCAACCATGTTTTTACTCGCCTTAAATTGCTAAATGACCGCTCAACAGTTGCAGTAGTGCACGGCTGTGGCAATGAAATTAATAACGCCTTCCTTATATTTGAATAAAATAATCGAGCGTCTTTCAAAATACTCGCCAGCTCTAAGTCGGCTAATTCGTCTTTACCCATTTTTTTTGTTGCCAAGAATTATACCAAAGGTCAATTTCTCCTTCCAAATCATCCAACTCATAAAAATGCTCAAAGGTTTTTGTGGCATCCTTAAGCACTTCCAGCTTCGAAGAAAGCATGTTTGACGGGTGCAAACAATGGATTGCAAATGCTGGCCTATTCTCTTCATTAAATCTTCTGTCCAGTGATGAAATTAAAGAATCTATATAAGGAATGTATATAGATCGCTTCCAGTATTCAGCAGGTGATGAAAACGGGGGATTTGAACGGTGCGTTTGACGAGAGACTATCCTTGGAACAGACATCTCTATTCCTAAATTGGTTGTGTTTTCTTGAATAGAAAAAAGCAATCCGTCCACAATACCCTGTGCATTTTTTAATAATTTTATATTGTATGCATGTAAAAAAAATTATTATAGAATTAGGTGGGTGCCAAGGCCCTCTAGGCCCATACCTCGCTACGCCCATGGAGTCCGTTATAACCGCAGTTCGTCGTAAATGTAATTACTATTATGAAATATTTGCATAAAATTGTTGTAACCGGAGGAGTTGGTGCTTATAGGCGATATTTCGTTATAACCAAACCCCTCCGTTGTATATTATAATATATGTCTTTTTGCTATTTTTTAAGTTCTCCTTATATGAAGTCGTTTAAAAAAAGCGAGTGCTAAAGATCTATTACAGAAGTTTAAAAATATGTACGTCTCTTAGCAATTTCGCTCATATTCAATCATAAATAGTATATTTGATTAAAATTTAAAAATGGCGATTAGTGATACATGCCTGCTTTAAGCACACTTGTCCAATGGATTTTAACTTGTAAAATGAGTTCAAAAGCCAACTTTAATTGGTGTATATTTGAAATTCCTATTTAGGGGAAATACCATTCCATCTGGCTACTCACTGATCTCCCGCAAATAAAAGTGTTTAATTGGTCTATTTTGGATTAATATTCGGGTTTTCGCATAGAAATTCAAATTTTTGTTATATTTATGTATGTACATACATATGAATATTTATGTATAATGTAGTTTAATTATAAGTACATACATACATTACTGTCATTAACATGCTTCAATTATAAGCCATTTAGTTAAGTATTTGTGGTTGTTTTGACGGTTTTGTTAAATTAAAATGTTCCCTATAATTGTTGTTCTCGGTAACAGTCTAGAAAATATGTATATATGTAAGTATGTACTTACTTACTTACATACATATGTATGTATGTATGTTTTAGATTTGTAATTCGCTATTTGATTTTTTATGTACATAGATTGGTGGGAATGAAGTAATCGCTGTGCACATCAGCGTTGCCAAATGTGCAGATTTATCTGTTTTTTGCAGTTTTTTTAAGGACGAAACAGTCTTGCAGATTTTTACTCTAAAAAACAGTTTTTTTTAACCAATGCAGTTTTTTATTATTCGTATTGCAAAGTATTCTTCACAAGTACGACAGCATGATACACGCTACTAATTCTATACTTGTACGATTTGTAGTGACGGCTATACTCAGTATTATAAATTATACTGCCTTTTAAAAGCAACAACGTGTTGTATTTTTTCTTATTCCTTTTTTTGCAAGTGATATTCTATTTTTTAAATTTAAAGTTTTCATTGCATTGTTTGAATTGTTTGCGAGTATTGTGCCAATTTTTCTAAAAAAATGGATAAATATCTAACAAAAATAGTAAGTTTGCTACTAAATAATTTTTGTTAATTCAAATAATTAATTATTTTGAATTTGACCAGATTCTTACCAAGATAATAATAATGCAGTGCCAGCTACACAGCCTTCGAGTTCAAGAAAAAGAAAACTTGGCGATTACAATAAATCGTGGGAAGAAAATGTTTTATTAAAACCGTGGCTAAAAAGAAGTGAAAGCAATTTAGCTTTTCGTAAACTTTGTAATTGCGAGTTAAGAGCGATGGCCGGAATTACAGATTTAAAAGCTCACGCAAAAACATCAAAACACATTGAAAATGCGAAGGCAATTGAACTGCACGCAGGATCTAGTGCAGTGTTTATTTAGTTAGTTTTGCTTTGAAGGTGCAGATTTTTTTCGTAAAAAACAGATTTTTTGTTGGTAATTGTCAGTTTTTGTAAAAAAAAATTATGGCAACATTGGTGCACATACTTACATACATTCACATACACATACTTATGCATATGACTCATCCATTAATACTTGTTTTTGGTATATTGTTGTTTGTTGTGTTTTACTTCAAGTTTGTTCTCTGCAATAAACGATTCTTCTGAATTAATAAAAAGAACACACTCATCGTCTTATTTACTTGAATTGCATTTGTTGTTTATTTCTCTTACTAGATTTTTGTTAAATATCTCTTTTTATCATGTTATTGGCTCTTGTAAACTATCGTTTGTGTGCGATTTCTCTGTAATAGTTTTAAATTTTAGCCAGTGTTGTCAGAAAAGAAATTGTAAGGAACGTATAGAGAGAGGCAAAAACTTGTGCACAGGTAGGGACAAACCATCCGATGCACATGATGAAAAAAATAACTTCGTTGAGGTAGTGGCCAAGATTCATTTAGTGGAAAATTTTCTCAATAGGACGTGTTCACCAAAGGTGAAATCATTATTTTCTTTCTCCACATTTTGACGACTTTTGCAATAATTATATGGTAAAAGGCTAAATCAAAACTTTCTAAAGATATTTCAAATATGAATCTAGTTTAATATACTTAGTATCAATTAAACAAGTAGGTAATTGGGATTATTCAGCCGCATGATATATTTTAATTTATTGAAAACTTTAATTTGCTCTTAAAAGTATTCACCGGTTTCAGTTCGACCGATAGTAGTAGTCCGATAGCACACATTGAATCACATTAAATACCAAATACCATCCGATTAAGACTTTACTGTCATTAAAAGTTCTGATATCTATGCCAAATATCCAAAATACATACGTAATATCGTCCCACCATGTCAAATTACCGAATGTGAAAAACTCTTTTTTTTTTAACTTTTTACATCGTTGTCCTGCATTTGATGCGATAAGCCTTGTGGCAATTTGATAAGTGGTCTCGGGAAATACTGTTGACTATCTTAGTATCGATTCTCTTAGTACCTTGTCAAGGTATAGTACGTTCGATCTTTTGCACTGAATTAAAATTTTTTTTATAATATAAGACCATTTAGAACTAGGGAATATCGCATATTTGGGGAATTTTTTGCAATCTCATAATATCCACTATGTCATACTCCTTACTAAGGAGATTTGTTGCCAACTAAATCTATACAAATTAAATCTAGAGGCTGTACCATCAATATTACCACTTCTTGCGCAACTCTTCTGATTTAAGAGATTTTTTTTCCAAAGCCTGATGAGATAATGATTTTTATCATCATTTACTAAAAAATCATGAGTATTGATTACTTTTATTAAAATTAACTTTAATATGTATGTATTTTTTATTTGCTAAACAGTAATTGCATTTAAGTATTTTTATGAATTAGAAGCTTTAAATCAATAACATGACACTGACATTGACATTGAAACATGGTGGTATTCAATATTGAAGCAAAATTCATTGTGGCCTTGTGCATTCTACACGTATTGTGTTATAATATGAATGCTAGCATTTTAAAGAAAACCTCGTCTTTGTGGAAAAAAACCTTTTTATTTTATTTTTACCAGGGCAATGAACGATCCAAACATTTGGTTTACAATATACGGTCATATATGATATATATCACCCCGATGTGAGTGGTATACTCTCAGACATAAGCTTCATTGAGAATATTTCAGCGCAGAATCGGTTGTAAGGACGTAAATATGTAATTTCCTCTCTATAAATATGTTTCCGATTTTATATTATAAAAACACTCACATTTCAAATTGCACACGAATTACACATTAAAAATTTCTCTTGCTCTTTACACGAATATCAAAATTATACACACGCTTTGGCAACACTGCGCTTGAATGGGTGTGTTAATATCCGATCATTGAGATGCATTTATTTGCACATTCGGGTTTCTTTTTATTTTTTTTATTTATTTATTTATTCAGCTATTATTTACTATTATTTACAATTCAAAATATTAATTCTTTGGATTTTCATTCTTTTATCAAAATTTTTTACATACAATGTTAATTGCCTTTTAAAAAGATAATAATTGTTTTCATTTTTTAACTCTCGAGGCATTTCATTATTAAGTTTAAGACCATTATAAAATAATAAGTTTTGCGAATAATTACTTCTACAAAATTTTAGTCTAAAATCCCCTATATTTCTTAAATAGTAGGGTTGCACTTCTGCCACATATGTTAGTTGTTTTTCCAGATATCTCGGCATCATACCATTTTTCATTTTAAATATAATCATTAAAACATTCATAATCAGTCTTTGATTTACTGACAGCCATTGCAACGCTTCTAACATGTCTCTTCTGCTTGTTAGCCTATCGCACTTAAGAATACACCTCATACCCCAGTTTTGCAGCTTTTGAAGTCTCTTTTTCATTTGTAGGTTTCCAAGGAATAAAACAGTTGAACAATATTCAAAATGATGTTTTATTGTTGTGTTGAAAATATTCACAGCTGTTATTGAAGATACTTTATCGCGTATTCTTCTCAGGAATGAGATCTTTTTTGATATCTTCTTGCAAACACAGTCGTAATGCAGATCAAACTTCAATTTTGTATCGATCATAATACCAAGATATTTCATTTCCAATACTTCTTCGATTTGCTCCCCATCGATTATTATTCCATCACATATAAACCTCATATTAGGACACTTGAGCATTGTGTCCATTTCATACTCAGACAAACCAACACATCTCAAATGGAAAATCTTTTCACAAAAACCGCCACGACGAACATTTGCAGTTCTACAGCCTCCCTCACATTTGCCACATCTCAGATCCATTTCCAAACCTGCACCCCACCAGGCACAACAGACGTACCACAAGCTAAACGATTTATTTTAATTTATTGAAAAATCCAAAATTACACAAGCTTCTCAAAACACGTCTGCTCTCTCTGATCGCTCTCTACATGTCGTGATATAAATTCCTACATACAGAAGAACATGTACATACATATACTTATGTGTGTGTAAAGTACTTAAATAGACTCTACACATATTATTTTATATGTGTTATAGGCTTAATTCGGGATGAAAATTTTTAATTTTGTCTGGCTTGACGAGAGCAGATATACACGACAAAGTACATATCGTGTTTTTATTAACTGCCTTTGCACTAAGTTGTATGAATTTGTGATGTCACTTCTAACGCTTATAATATTTTAAGATATAATTCCAATTATCGAACTGGTGAGTTATCGATTGCGATGAAAATTTTAGTTACAAAAATTTTGTTATGTTATTTAAGCTTTTTTAAAGGCAAGGGGACGATATCGTCATGAGTTACATATCGAAGATTGTCTAACACAACTTCGTAACTCAACTTTTTACGATTTTGTGTTTTAACCGAAAAAAGAAATCAGAAAATACTGCAGCATAATTCTGAAAAACTATGAATATAAATACTACTCAACTAGTAAAAATGTACAATACGCAATCTCACATATTTAAAAAGAAAACTGAATTAGTGAAAGCAGAAATGCCATCCCATTTCCAGACAACTTCCCATAATTCTTTCCGATATTAAAAGGGTAAAATATAACACCCATTACTCTATCCGATACTGAAAGGGTAAGAAATATTACCAACTTTGCAGGTAGTCTAAAATTGCTAGATCGAGAGGAAAGAAATTTCAAACCTTAGGACGTAAGGCTTGTTCTAGATATCTTCTAGCCAATATCCAGTCAAAGCTTCACATATAATATAGGTGACTTGTTAAGAGCTTTCGGATATGATTTAAAAAAAAAAGCATACGATTTATGAAATAAGTACTTGAAATCTTTATTTGGGTCGATAGAACGTTCTATGTAATTTATTGTTTAAAGATGACTTCAAGTAAATATTGACCGCGGCTACGACTCAAATGGTTTATATGCTGAGTCCAATTTGGGCGTAGTCTCTCCAACATACCGGTCGGTATCTCACGAATAAATTCTTCAATATTGGCTTTCAGTGCATCAACCGTTTTGAGCTTGTCCTTATAGACAAGAGCCTAAACATCGCAAAAAATAGTCTAAAGGCGTTAAATCGCACGATCTATGCTGGCGGACAATTGACCAGGCGCAAACGTGAAATAAACTGTTCAACGAACTGGCCTCTCAATTAGGACACTGCTTCGCGTCCTTTGTGGCATGTCTCGTTGAAACCACATGTCAGCCAAGTCCAGCTCTTCTGTTGTTGTTTTTTTTCACGCTAATATATGTTTATTGTATCTTCAAAAACTGAACTAACAATAAGTATTCAAATCTTAAATATATATAATTATTAGGCCCAACCAGTGTCGGACATAAACTTAGTGATAGTAATTAAAAATACATAAATGTCGTGTTAAGCACAAAAATATTCAAAAATTCCATCTGAAGTGTGGCGTATTAAGGCCGTAGTATCCCTCTTTTTTAAGCGGATGTGTCCAGTAAAGTTCAAGATGTTACGAGCAAGGGGATTAGGATGGGACTCGAGTTTTGTTAAATATTTTCCAGCATATTTTGCAATTTCAGCGGTCACAAGTGGCATATTTAAATCACGATATAAAATTGAATTTTTCATGTACCATGGAGCCGATGTTATTAACTTTAAAATTTTGTTTTGCATTCGTTGGATTCTCTCTACATTGGAAGCTGAAGCAGTGCCCCATAGTTGAATTCCGTAACACCATATGGGTTTCAAAAGCGACTTGTATATTAAAAGTTTACAATCTAGACTGAGGGTAGAATTTCTACCAATCAGCCAATGTATCTGGGTTAATTTAAGCTTCATTTGTGACAGCTTAGAGTCAATGTGGTGTTTCCATGTAAGCCGTCGGTCAAGGTGTATACCAAGATATTTCACCTGTGAATGTTTAGGAACAACTTGGTTGTTGATTCGAATGGGGGAACAAGTGTGTCTTCGTAGAGTAAATGTAACATGAACACACTTTTGTTCATTTACTTTTATTCTCCATAAGTTCAACCACAGTTCCAACAGGCTAATACGATTCTGAAGATATCGGGATGCCTCGTGAGGGTTTTCATGCATAGTAAGGCAGGCTGTATCATCGGCAAATGTAGAAGTGAAGATATTACTGCTCAGAGGCATATCACAGGTATAAATCAAATACAAAACTGGCCCCAGTATACTACCCTGTGGCACCCCAGATGAGATAGTTTCGGGCACACTCATGAAGTCTCCTTCCACGACAGTGAACTTCCGGGCAAGAATATAACTTTCCAAAAGATTTACAATGTTTATTGGTAGATATGTCTTCAATTTTAAAATTAGGCCTTCGTGCTACACTTTATCAAATGCTTGAGAAACATCAATAAAGAGGGAAGAACAATACTTCTTTTCTTCAAATGTTCTTCTTATGAAATGAACCAATCTATGAGTTTCTTCAATGGTGCTATGCTGACTTCTAAAACCAAATTGATGGTCCGGTATGCATCCATTATCAGCTAGAATTGGGGACAATTTTGTCATGAGCAGTTTTTCGAAGAGCTTTGAAATTGTTGACAGCAAACTTATTGGCCTATATGACTCAGCCTTAGTAAGATCTTTACCCGCCTTTGGAATTATTTTGACCATGGCAAGTTTCCAGCTGTGTGGATAATACTCCAGTCGTAAAATGCCATTAAAAATGAATAACAGGATTCTAATAGCAATACGAGGCAACTTCATCAGCATCTTGTTACTAATTTCATCAATACCCGGGGCCTTCTTTGTGTTGGTTTCAGCAATTAGTTTTTGTACATCACGCATCTTAAACTTTATGGGTCGAGGGGGTAGAGCAACTACACTCGGCAAATCAACAGCACCAGTACATGAGTTTGGGGTAAATGCTCAGCAAATATGTTACCTTTTTCAATATTGGTTCTTGCCCAACCTCCGGTAGAAGTGCGCAAGGGTGGTTTAGACTCAACGGGTGTTTTAAGTTTTTTAGCAGCGCGCCACAAGGAGTAATTAGATGCTGCTGTGACATCGAGACCTTCCAGATAGTTCCTAAGAGAAGCAGATTTTTCAGATGCAAGCAACTCATGGAGTCGTTTAGTGCATTCTCTAAGTCTGATTTTATGTTGGGGTGATCTGTGCTGTTGCCATTCCCTTCTAGCTCTTCTTTTTTCACATACGAGACGTTCAATATCCGCAGAATAAATTCTATTTGCACCAGATTATCAATAGTAGTTTCAAGGCGACTGAAATTAAAGCTTGGGTTAGCATTTGTTCTATTATTTGGTGGTGACACTTTTTGCATGGGAACAGAGTTGATCTTTACAGCGTCAGCATACGATACTTGTGGAATGATTGGTTGGGCCATTAGAGGATAAGTGGCGGAGTACGTATTTCCTGTTTGCGCTGGGGTTACCTTAGACTTTTGGCTCATAGCCTGTTTAACGAAGGAGTATACAGGACATCCTCTGTAGTTAGCAGTGTGATTACTTCCACAATTGCTGCACTTTTTTTCCTTCTGGTCTTTCGACTTATTGCAAATAGCAGTATTGTGTAATTCACCGCACAGAACACAAACAGTAGGTAATTTGCAGTAAGTTTTTGTGTGGCCATATTCTTGACAATTATGGCACTTTACGGGTCCAGAACGCTTGTGTGGTTCTTCAACTGTGATTTTCCGGTATAACAGATATTTTAAATTATAAATAGGATGTGTCCCATTTTTCTTCAGTTTAATATCATTTGGTTCCAGTTCAACGCGAAATAAGGGTTGGGGGATCTTCTCCCTGTTTATTATGTTAGAGACATTTTTAACCTTAAATCTGTTGTGGTTAAAACAAATTTTGTAACTATCGTCATTCATAGTGACGTTCCTGCCTTCGTCGTCTTTGAAAAAGTACTGTCCAAAGATGGCCCCGGCTAATCATCCACACCAAACAGTGCATTGGCAGTTCTTGCAATGCTTCTGGCTGCTCTTCACATCAAATACGGCAGTTTAGCTTGTTCAAGTATCCATTCAACTAGAAATGAGCTCCGTCGCTGAACACAATTTTCTGATAAAAAAGTGGAGGATGCACTTTCTTAACCGAGCATGAATTTTGATTTGAAAAAATTCAATAATCAATAATAATATTGACTTAGAAACAAAAAGGTGTTATTGGCAGAGATAAAGGTCCTCTCACTTGTCATTGACAAGTGTGCAAGGTATCCATATCCTGTAGCTGAGTACCTTCTTTTGCCAGATAATCTAAGGTTGTATTGTCGTAAGTTGTCCTATGTCCATATAGCCATATGTGGTATACGCTTTTTGCTGCGATGTGGTATCTCCATTTGTTATTCAATGAAACTCTTGTCAATTGGCTGCTTCTTTGATGGTTCTTTTAATAGGGAGCTACATTCATTCAGAAGTCGGAAAATTTTTAATGCCACCGCTAACTATTTTTTCTTACTGGAGCCATCTATTCAAATGCGAGGGGCTGCTGGTGCTTAGGGGACACTGAAAGAGAGAATAATGAAAGCCAATTTCTAAGAAGCATCTTGGAATGCAATAGTCAATGAGATCAACGTTGCTGTACATAGTCTCTGAGACGCTAACATGTTCTGGGGTTCCATTTGCCTGTTGCATTAAGTTTAGTTAAACTCAGCAGTTCCAGCTTCCTTGTTATTAGGTCTATTCGAGTCCAGTATAAAATAAGGAAAAGAGTCTTGCTTGGCGGTGATGCTGGGCTACCAGTTATCATGATTAACATTGTGTGTAAAATTCTTTATAAACGAGGGTACTTTGACATGGAATAGTTTTGGTTCAATGAGAGTCTCCAGGTTGACCCAATATAATTTTTGCATACGTAGATAGCCGGCACCCCCAGCATGGTTTAATATGTAGTCTTACAATTTCTGGTGAAGATTACAAGTTCCATTTTCAATAGCTTGACGCTCAGTGCGCAACCCAATAGGGATTTCAATGCCAAAGTGAGAACGAATTCCAGCTAACTGTTCCGCTTTCTAATTTTCAGCTACTCGTCTTAAACCAACTGATAACCGAAACCTCAAGAAATACAGAGGCTTATATGCTCCTTATAAGAACTAAAGGAATTAATAATAAAAGAGTGTTAGAAAGACTATATAATTTTTTTAATCGGTGCCCAAAACAAATTATAAAGTATTCATTTTATTACACTAATTATTAATTGTATTAAATGTTAAACCTCATAAAACCTCAACCTCAATACTTGTTTATTATTTTATAAAGCTGATTACTGTAGGATTAATTTCTTAACAATCTGCTTACACTATTCAATAATTGATACAATATTTTTAAATAATTATGGTGCAAGTTTTCTTACAACAATAATTTATATTTGTATATTTATGTGCCTTCATAGACTAGTAGCTAGTGTACTAGACTGGTAGTCCGAAGGTCGCAGGTTCGACTCCTGCCGCAGACTCCGGGTGTCTCTGCAGATAAGCCAAGTAGCTTCGCAGATTGTGTTTGTTAATTAATTAATATATCGGGTCTTCCAATAGGAACTTATGGTCTTCGACAGTGGCGGTTCATTTACATTCGACATAATTGCTCTCCATTTCTGGATGAATGAGTACGTCAACAAACAAAATTGTTGAATTTGGGGCGATATCAATCCACATGAGCACCAAAAGCGTCCAATGCAAGTGGAAGTGATGTGAACTGTCTACCGAGATCGTGCGATTCGACCTCGTTAGACAGTTTTGTGGTGGTTTCTTAAGGCCCAGTTTTATGCAAATACTCGTAAGCCACAAGTCACAGGAGCCCTCACCCATCAAATTCTGCCCGATTTATGATCTAGAATCACGAAAAGCAGACAAATCGGATGAGCGCTATCTTACGAAGCTACAGCGGATATTTGCACGATATTATATTTAATACATATTGCCATTAACATACATACCTTTCAAATGAATAAAAAAATGTTTGTTTTATTTTAAGCAAATCAAAACACATGCACATTTGACGTGATTATGTCTTAATTAAAAAGTTTTATTTATTGTTTTTTTAGTTTTACATGATCTAAACAATGGAAAAAATGACGTGAATATTGTACAATGTAGCCCACACGTTACTCAACACGTTATATTGTAAATTTTTGATGTGACTTAAAAATCTAGTCTTTTCAATTTTGTCTTTTGATTTGGTGCCAACTTCTAATGTAACACGCACAAGCGGTTGTACTGCAGAGGATGGGAAATTGTACAATTCTATTGCGAATTTATTGGCTGCTTAAAAATTTTGATTATTTAGTTCCACGCAATGATATAATTTGCGGCTATGTTCACGTCTCTCGAGAGAGAGGCATATGGTGATTGTACTTTGAGTAAAAAAAATGTTTACAAGTGGTACAAGCTTTTCAAAGAAGATCGAGAAGATGTGAATGACGACGCTCGTCCTGGAAGCTCCATCACATCAAAAAACCGATGAAAATTTTTGAAAATCGTGGAATCACTATTAGAGAAGTTGCAGAGGATGTCGGCATATCGGTTGGCTCATGCCATACAATTTTTTTCTTGCAAATTTTGTGGCAGCGGCTAGTTATGCTCCGCTTGCGAGAAGCAATATGAAAAAAAGTCTGAAGCTATGGAAAAATAATAGTTTATGGCTTTTGCATCACGATAATGCTCCTGCTTACTTGTCATTGCTTGTTCGTAATTTTTTAGCCAAAAAGAATACCGTAATCATGACAAAATTGCAGAGATCCATGAAAGGAAGGCGTTTTGCGAGATAAAAACCGAATCGCTGAGAGAGCTCAAGGCCATACATGAAAGTGAATATCAGAGCTGCTTTTAGGATTAAAAAAACTGGCACAAGTGTATCATATCTAAGGGGAATTCTTTGAAGGAAAAAAAAATAGAAATTGATAAATATGTAAATATTTTTTGAAAACAATTAAAATTCATCAACTTATTGAACAGACCTCGTACATACCTATATGAATATGTTTAAGCAAATTTTAAAACAAATTTTTCGTGATGTATAAAAACTTAAACAAGTTAAACAATTGTGCATTAAGTAATATTAAAACAATACAAAGATAATTAATGGTAAGATATTTTTGTTGGAAATCATTATTTTATTCACACAATATTCCTTCAATATATTGTGCCACCCACTAATATAATATCCACACCTGCAATTTAATTGCAAAGGGTGTCTCAGTAAGAATGCACTTTTTCATTTTGAAATTAAGCACGTATTTTTTGATACGAGTATAGTTGTGATTTTTTTGTTGAATTGTAAAGAAAACATGTTCCGATTAAGTATGGAATAAAATATCTGTCGAATGGTCCCCATGGCTCTGATGACAGGCCTTTACTTTTTCATAAAACTTTCCATTACTTTCTTACAGAGATGTGGCTGTATGTCACCGATGACGTGTTGGATTTCGGATTTGAGCTCTGAAATTGTTTCTGGTTTATTTGCATAAGCCCGAGATTTCATAAAACCCCAAAGCAAAAAGACGCACAGAGTTAAATCGCATGGTTTTGGTGGCCAGTTGGCATTAGAATTTCTTGGGATAGTTTGTTCTGGAAATCTTTGCTGCAATAAATCGATTGTTCAATACGTGGTGCGGCAGGTGGCGCCGTGTTGCTGAAACCACATGTCGTACAGATCCATGCCGTCCAGTTTTGTAACGACTGCCGTCACAGTCACTGCGATTTTGGCCTCATTTTCAAAAAAGCAAGGCCCAAGCACGCTGCCTGCCCAAAATCCGCACTGACAGCTGATCCTTGTGGGTGCATTTGTTTCTCATGGATTGCATGAGGTTTTTCTGAGCCCCCAAATTCGAAAATTTTGTGTATTCACAAAGCCATTCAGAAGTAACTGCCTTTCATCACCCATTGAACGAATTGCCGCCGCTTTCCATGGTCTGCTGAGTAAACTAAATTTTGTACGCATGAAGGTGATGGTTTTTTGTCATAGTGCTTCGTAAAATTTGAAGTTATTGAGAACGATGACGAATTGATATTTTGGGTTTTCGGCAACACTCTCGTTTACAGCAAAAGTGTTTTCAAGAGTCCGACCGATACGTTGACGCAAACGAGTCTTAACTTAATTTTTAATAATCGGAATAAACATATATGACAGCTGTCAAATTTCAGAGTTTAATAAGTGCATTTTTATGGAGACACCCTTTATGATCTCAATTAATAAACAATAATATTGCAAATGTATTAGAATAATGCTTGCTAGTGATGGCTACTCAATATTCCTTATATGTATGTATGTATATGTTGTCGCGTAGGTGGCGTGGTGTAGTGTTTATAGTGCTTGCCTACAAAACCGAGAACCCAAGTTCCCTCCCTGGCAGAGGACAAATATTTTTCACCATTGTTTTTCAGGTTTTAAAAATGAAGTGGCTTCAACCCCCTCCTAAAAATCCATCCAATGAGCCCCCTGACAACCCTCTCACCATGGAAATCGCAACATTAACCAATGAAACGTTTAGATCAGTGATTCCCAGACTCTGAAATGATTTGATTTACATAGCATATGAGCATGGGTCCCATGACTTGTCTAGATTCAGGGCATTAGTGGCTTAAATCTGTGCAAATGCTCGAGTCTTTTTACATACCAGAGAGCTGCTGTGATCATATGGAGGATTTTGTTTTGTCACCTTTTGAATTTTTCTATATTTGATATTAAGGCGGTAGTAAATGTGGTTGTTAAAACAGTATAAAAGCCATAATATTTTTACGTAGTGTTATATTTGCTTGCATCTTTTGAACCTGTTGTAAAATCCATGATATACTTAAATATTATTATATACCGCTGAATAGGTAATTACGTCTTCCTTACAAAATCATTGTTTGTATATTTCGGAAAAAAACGGACAAAAAACAAAAAAACGGAAAATAATGTTTGTTACACAAAAAGTAACACCTCAATACATATTATCATTTTATATTTGTAAAAAATATGTACGTATTATTTATGTATTACCACGTTTATACGCACGTCTTATTTGCAAATAGAACTATTTGCAAATAACTAATTCACTGTTTATACGGGAAATTGCATACAGAACTTATGTTATCATTAGTGATGCCATGTGACGAAAATATGATTGTTTGGTAAGTAAAACACAAAAAACGTTCATGAAGTGGCAACGTCTTACTTTTTATTTGCAAATAGTGTCGTTATTCACGACTTGTGTAGTGAGTTAATAAGTTACAATAAAAAAGTTATGCGGCAACATTCTTCTTTTTTATTTGCAAATAAGACGTGCGTATAAACGTAGTATATGTTGCAGAACATTTATATAAAGTATATGTGTACTCCTACATACATATTTATATATACATGTTTCTAAATAATTATTTTTATTATTTACATACATGTATACTTGTTTTGTTTTTTTTCAAAAAAAAAAAAAATACTTATTATTATGTACATACATATTTTTTCATATATAACAAAAAAAAAATTTCTCTTTCTTTCATTTTTTTGAAATGTTGTTATTAATTTTATTATTTAAAAAAAACAGAATTGTCCTGAAGATGATACTCAATGAGTATCGAAATATCGATAGTTTTGAATGAAATTGTTAAACGATAAAATAAGACCTCAAGCTTGAATATTATATTAATCAAATTAATAAAAAAATAATAAAAATTTTGTTAATGCACATAAGTACTAGAATGTATTTAAATTTTTTTATAATACAGGTAATGGAACACACACAACACGTATTCGCTCTAACACGGTTTGTTAATTGTAACCAGCCCCGTATAACACGGCTCATGTGTATAGAAAATAATATATGTATGTATATACACAAATAAAAACTTTTAAAAGCCGTTAAAAACGCAGTTTTTATATGCATATTGTACGTATGAAAAAAAGCTTTTAATAACATGAATCTTTTGTATGTACAGGGTGGGCCAACTTGGACTGACTGATTTGAAATGCTTACAATTTTTGTATTTATTTTTTTTTATTTTTTTTAATTTTTTTTTGGTGCAGATAATACAGAATTTTATAAAATTTTATAATGTCATCATACTCAGTGAAAAACGTGTAAAAATTTTTGAAGTTTATTATGTTTCCGGACGATCAATTGTTACAACGCAAAGAAAATACCGTCAGCATTTTAATACTGCAGAGGCTCCCAGTGTAAATATGATAAGAAGCTTAATTTGGGGTACAGAGAATTCGAGAGCATTGCATCAGCGACAATTACACCCTGTCAGGTGCACTGTTTGGTGTTGAATCATGGCTGATAAAGTTATTGGTCCATATTTCTTCGAAAATTAACTTAATATGCCAAAAACCGTCTATGGGGTGGTATACCGGACCATGTTGGAAAATTTTTTACATCCGATAGTTCTCAAAAATCGTAACATATGTTTCCAGCAAGATGGAGCTACAGCTCATACCGCAAGAACCACAATGACAACAGCATTTCAAATCAGTCAGTCCAAGTTGGCCACACCCTGTATGTACATATACAATTATAGACCATTAAAAGTTGCAACAGGTTTCAAGGCATCAAAAGACCTTGTAACATTATTTATCTGCAGTAACGCCTCGGGTGAGCATATCGTAAAGCCAAATAAAAAAACTCTTGGATGACCACTTTATTGTTTAAAAAATGGTTTTCGGATTATTTTATACCCAGTGTGGAAAACTACTTAAAACATAACAATTTAGATATTAAGGTTCTACTTGTCTTAGACATCGCACCCAGCCAAACGATCAATGATGAATGTATGGACGTCATGCAGGCATAGAAGCATTTTACAATTTTGAACTGCATCAATCTAATAAATTAAATTAAATAAATAAAGCAGACTACACTTAATGGTTGTTGGAAAAAACTCTGACCAGAGAAAACTGAAACGAGATGCCAGAAAACAGAACAGGTGAAATAATGGAATTTGCTAGATCTATAGAAGAAGCGGGTTTTGACGATATGACATCAGGTTTCAAATTTAATAGATATTGTATCAGCAAATGACAGTTCGTATAATGAAAGCGTAGAAGCAGAAGATAAAAATTTTACTCCACAAACCATAAGAAATGACCTAGACTTGGCCGAAGGGTTGCAGTCAGATTTTTTAAATGAAGCTCCTTTAGACAAAAGTTGCACAAAATTGAATAGAGATCTTCAGAAGTGCATACCACCATATACATAAGGAGGTATATAAAGATCTTTCTTTTTTTACAAAAGGTAGTTAAACCATCCAAAAAATAACGATATGTACATAAAATGATTTTCATAATAAAGATTGAAAAATAAATTGTACAACACGGTTTTTTCGGAACTTAAGCCTGTTTTTTTGTACCAGTCATATTTTTCCTTTAACACGGTGGTTGCATTTTTAGAACCGAACCCTTTCTTTTGTACCAGTGCTTTGATTCGTATAACACGAATTCGCTTAGCACAACATTTCTCTGGAACGTAACTACCGTGTTATACGAGGGTTACCTGTATACATACATACGAGTACATATTACGACCTTCGACAATAGTACAAAATGATGGCATTAACATAATTACGATGACGCAAGAGCTGTCCTCCGGCACAGAGCTGCCTTGCGACCAAAGTACCTTGAAAATTGCAAACTTTTTACCACTTTTTTCTTATTTTACGCCACTGTACGATGTTGTTCAATGGCTTCTTTTGCACGCCTTCATGATGTAGTCTCGAAATTGACGTTGAAGCGATTTCACATACATGACAATTGCAGTCCATTTTCGGTCGTATGTATATACGTAGATGGTACAAATTGCAGAGTATCTCTTCAAAAGTGTCAAAAATCCAGTCTTGCCATCGTTATTATTCGCGCTATTCTCAGTTATGACGAAGTTGGACATGTATCATTTAGAAAAATAATATGGGGTAGGAGGATCATGGCACCCTGAATTAGCATTCTTCAGCTCTCGTGAGTAGATATTGTAGATTACCAGGTGCAAAGAGTTTACCTGTGTTAAGAGAAATACCAATCCTTGAAAACTTTTATTAATGTTATAGCATGTTTCCACAACAACTTGAATCTCCTGTTTCGCTTTCTGAAGCAAGTTTATGAATCATGCTGTTTACACGACTCATCTACCGCTTCGATTTTATAATTTTTTTTCTTTTCATTGTTTTTTAACTTTTATAAAATTTAAATAAATTAACTTTTCACTGAATTCAAATTTATTATTACGCCAAGGAAACAAACACACACAAAAAACAATTATATATTTTAACTTTTCACTTTTAATTTTGCTTTGTTTACAAAAATATTTAATTTTGACAACTAGGGCAGATAAACTTACGATAAAAATTAGAGAAGAGAGGATTTTTTCTTGATTCGCAAGTAGATTCAATATGAATCTACCGCTTCGCTCACAAAATTTTGTATGGCGAAGCAAGTTGATTCGCTCATGATTGGGGTGTGAAGCAAGAATAGAGAGCGAAGCAGGTGCCGTGGAAACGTGCTATTATCGATAACAAATACTAGGTTTTCATTTGGGACCAATTTTGATGGTGCCACTTTTTATGCATTAATGGAGCTGCCGAATCTCTAATATTTTTTAATCTAAAGTTGAAAAGTAGCCAGGTATGGTATATAGATTCTTTAATTTCATCACAGGACAGAAGATTTAATGAAGAGAATAGGCCAGCGTTTGCAATTCATTGTTTGCACCCGTCAAACATGCTTTCTCTGAAGCTGGAAGAGCTTAAAGATGCCACAAAAACGTTTGAGCATTTTTATGAGTTGGATGATTTGGAAGGAGAAATTGACCTTTGGTATAATTCTTGGCAACAAAAAAAAAAAATGGGTAAAGACGAATTTGCCGACTTAGAGCTGGCGAGTATTTTGAAAGACGCTCGATTATTTTATCCAAATATAAGGAAGGCGTTATTAATTTCATTGCCACAGCCGTGCACTACTGCAACTGTCGAACGGTCACTTGGCACTTTAAGGCAGATTACTCCTCAAATAGATCGAAATTTTAATAATCATAAAAAATCATAATCATAAAAAATCATAATTTTCGTGGCACCACCCTATTTCATATCCTGGCTACGCCCTTGGCTATAGAGCGTTTTTAAGAACGCTTTAGCTTTAAATAGTTTTACCGAGAATGATAAACTATTAGATCTTGTGCAGCTCGTGAGCAAGTCTACACTATGATAATTGAAACATTTTCTTAAATTTTCTCTAACGGTTGACTACTTTTCCTTGTATAAAGTCGAATTCGAATAAGATTCCCTTAGATATAATATTTTAGGAAATCGCTTTCACAAACAGTTCGAGATGAGTACAATGTTGGTAGGTTAATAGCAAAGTGTCATCAGTCTTTGTAGGCACGCATCGAAATACTGAAGGATCTTAATGCATCCACCAGTACATCTCATAATAGACCAGTAAACAACCCTCATAGGGCAACAGATTTTTAAGGTTTATCTAATGATCTGATGAAAACAAATGATTTGGTCAATAACTCTCTATATTTAATTAAAGCTTGTGAGGAATTTCAACAAATAAGATCTAGGATCGAAAATGAGACAAGCTAAGCAACGATTTTAATCCAATCAATCTGGACGCTTTGGAATTATCACAGAGAGAACGTAGGATCTACATTCAAGAAACTATATAATTATTTTTTGTTGCTTTTTTATTTGAAACTTGCCTGCATGATAACTCATGCACCGGTTTATTAGATTTTAAAATTTTACGTAAAATACCATGTTGATGGTTACGGTGGCCTTGTCTTGTGATTAGAGAAGGATATCAGATGTAAGATTATCAACTTTACTGGTCCGCTGGGGCTACGAATAGTCATAGTTGAAACCGCTAATCTGAAAAAGAATTAAATATTGATGTTTGTATACATGTATTTTTATTATTTATGGAAATCAAACTTTTGTCATTAATAGATCGGGTGGTGTCGTGCTGTAGTGGTTAAAGTTTTTCCCTACAGAACCAAAGGTAAGGCAGCCACCACCCCTCGGAGAAAAAGGCAGCAATCAAAGATTATCAAAGTTCCTCACCACTACATCAAATACACACAGGGCGTTGTTTCTAGGCAAGGACAGATGGCATACACATTATCCTAGTCCTGCTACTTAGCTGCAACAACAACCGATTAACGAAACTGATACAAGCCAAAAAAATAATAGCCTTTATTATTATTGTCGACGTCGACGTCACACCAAGTCGACAGCAATATATTGGCAATTGTGGGATCGTTATCGAGAACTATTCTATATTACTACTACTATGGCTTATAAAATTACAATTGGCCATCAATATTAGTTAATTATTGCCTACAACGAGTTTTGAACTGCTGTCTTTTTTTAGTGTCGACTTGATGTGACGTCGACGCCACGATCATAATAAGAGGAAATAATAATAATAATAACAATGCGGAAACAAGTGCAACAACTCGTGTAAGAGGGAAATGCTTCGTGGAAGCCAAATGCTCCCAAGAGGAGTAAGGGAAAAAAGTACACAAAAATTGCCTTTTAAAAAGTGCGTTACGTAATTTAATTTAAAAAATAATTAAAGTAAATCTTATATCTCTACATATATAAAAATTACGTGTATGTTCGTGATCGCTAAACTCAAGAACTACTGCACCGATTTTAACCAAACTTTATATACATGCTCGTACGACAGATGGCCCAATATTTAGTTTTAGTGTTTTGCCCGATAGAGATTAGCGCGATAAGACTATGCTTTGTTTCGCTGAAGGCATTTGGTCCTTAATCAGCGTGTAGTGGCGTTAATTAGCCCGATACCGGTATTTGAACAATAACTGCTGTCGATTTAGCGCACCTTTCATTCTTCTTCAAATTAACAATCCGCCATAACTTTGCAACGAAACCAGACTTGCAGTGAAAATAAAATTTGAAGGCAAAACAACGTTTGCCCGGGTCAGCTAGTAATACAATAAAAATTAGAAGACTAAATAACGAAACAAAAGTTTCTCTAATTTTAGTTTATTAGAAAAAACAAGACGATATGATGGATCTGAAGTTGTTACTTCGGTTTTCTCGTTTCCCATATCCACAGCCAACGTTGAGCGATAATTTTCGCAAATTATTACAAACAAAATGAGAAATAAATTAGAAATCTCAACTTTATGACCAAGACTTAAAAAAGTAACAATAATTGTACCCTCATTTATTGAAGTTGCAACAAAATAACAAGGCAATGTGCCTACAACTCTTAACTTTTTTAACATAATACTATTATCATGGTCTCATTACAGGTATCTTTATCAATATCTAATTCCATAGTTAATATCAAAAAATTTGTTGATTTTAATACTTTATACTCTATGATTTATAAAAAAGGTTTGTTTTGTCAATTTTTTCTTCAAAAATTGAGATTTAAAATATATAAATACATATGTATATGTATGTATGACAACACTGGGGTAGGTAACAAAGGATTAAAATACAAAAGCACACATGAGTGATAACAACTTAATTACAGGCAGTATTTGGTTGCATTGTGGCAAGTGAGAATTACTTGCATATCACACAGGAGGTTGACTTTACCAAGCGGTTCAGTGAAAGTTTGATCATGCTTTATTGTCCTTTAAGCTTTTCTTCAATCCGATAGAATTGTAGCAGATAAAAACCAAATGAATATATAGAGTAAACGTTTTTCTATGTACTTAAAGACGGATGACAAGTCAAATAGATTAACAGAATGTGCCAACTTTAGTCTATTATCAAAATTTCAGGATTTACGATGAAATCAATATTATATTAAAATATTTAAGTACAACTTCTTAACCTTTATTACTTATAATAAGTTTTTCTTTGTTTAATAAAAACAACACAAAAAATAAATATCATTCGTATTATCTTTTCAAATCTATTTAAGAATAAATATAAAAATGTTCTGTATGTACTTGTATATATCCTTTATTTATAATAAATGTACTTTCTAAAAAGTTTTGAAATTGTTTTATATCTTTTAATAAATAATAGCATTTACAAATAATAAAAAAAGAAAGCATATTTTGTTCTTTAAAATGATATTTATATTCATATTTCATTTAATTAATTGTATAATTTTACTCTTGTATCAACAACAGCAAATACATATGTATAATATTACTAGCAAAAGATTTAAGGTAAACAATTCTAAATGATATTAAAAAGAGGTTCTTATGAATTGAATAATTACAAGAATGTTTAGACGTCATACTCCTCGCAGATATTAACAATAATTTGAAAAAAAAAAATTAGAATAAAAGAAATATCTTATACGTTTTCTATTTTGTTTTGTTTTATGCCCGAATTACCGAATTCGGGCATACCGATGAAGTGAATCAAAAAGCATACAATTAGAATATAATATTTAAAAAAAATATTAAAATTTAAAATTATACTGAAATGAGTTACAAGGATATTTAAATAAGAACTTTAGTTTGTACCAAATTATATAAATTAAGTAATAGATTTATAATTATTAGTATGGTATTGATTTTAATAGAATTCCAGTAGACGGTTTATGCCAGTAAAACCAAATAAAATTCTACTTGGAAGGAGATGTTAATGATTTAATTGATTTATTTAATTGCTCCTCTTCGTCCTTATCTAGGCCCAGAGCCATAGTTAATAGCCTCACAACGCATTTGGTTTCTTGAACTTCACCCTTCTCATTTGATGTGATATCTTGTTCTAACTTCAGTTTTTCTTCAGCAACCATCAGCATACCCTCCTCAATTGTGCCCTCTGTTACTAAACGATAAATGCTTACAGGTCTTGTTTGGCCCATGCGATGGCAACGGTCTTCGGCTTGTTTGTCATTGTAGGGATTAAAATCAATATCATGTATAATGCAAGTATCGGCAGCTGTTAAATTTATACCAACACCGCCCGCTTTTGTGGATAAGAGGAAAATGAAAATGTCTGAATCAGTGTTGAAATCGTTTATCATATCTTGACGTTCCTCTACGGCAGTTGACCCATCAAGGCGACAAAAACCATGTTTACGGATCGTAAGATATCGCTCCACAATATCTAACATCATGGTAAATTGGCTGAAAAGCAACACCCGATGACCTTCCTCCTTTAGTTTAGGCAATAGAGAGTCCAAATGTTGAAATTTTCCAGAATCCAATATAAGTTTATCAGGTATTTTGACATCAAAGAGCTCCTAACCAGGTAAATTTAACAAAACGAAATAAGTATGTATAATTTTACATATACGAGAAATGATCCCAAGTTAAATTACGTACATGTTTATTACATAGTTGGAATATTTGAAAATCGGACATAACTGCTAATTCTTCAAAGATGTATTGCGCATTTGTCTTCTTATATGTAGTGACAGTTGCCAAGCGTTTTGAAAACTCCCTCAACTTTTCGTCACTAAAATAGTAACGAGCTAACAGGGGGTGATTGGCCAATTTTCGCATTTCCATCATAATGGTAACACCGGCACGTTCGCCACTGCATAGTTCAGCGCGGTTTTGTGAATAGTACTCAACCAGTTCGTTGTAATAACGTTTTTGTGTTTCAGTCATAGTCACTTTTTTCTATAATTAACACAAGCATTATTATTAAAATTCCAGCTGGAATTTAAAAATTCCTTGAACTTACTATAATAGATGTTTTTTCTGGCAAATTTCCCAAAACGTCTCTCTTTAGACGTCTTAAAACAAAAGGCTTCATAATGCGCTTGGCCCTCTCTACTTGTGTTTCCTGAAACTGTGAGACTTCTTCATTGCCGTTTTCTATTTTACCTTTCTGTTTAAAAGAATGTAGAAACAAACTTAAAACGTTATATAACGACCCAAGAAACAACAATTTAAAATATCATCCAGCTACATATTCGTAGCCGTTCTAAGCTCTTTACATCAAAGTCATATAGTTTCTCTTACCTTGCTAAATAGACTTTTTATATCTTCGACGTTTTTACCAAAGAAACTTGGCATGACAAAACATAGAAGCGACATCAATTCCAACAGATTGTTTTGCAGTGGCGTACCCGTCAACAAAATTCGCATTTCGGCATTTATTGTAATTAAGTTGGCATAACGCGCCGTTGTCATGTTTTTGAGCATGTGAGCCTCATCGAAAATAACGTAGTGTAATTTACTAACGCGGAACATTTTTCTTTCCTCTGGTGTACTGGAAACAATGTGGTACCTATATATGAAAATGCGGATAGTATATTGCATTTAAAAGATCATCGACTAGAAAATAATTAAACATACGTTGTAAGTAAAATATCAAAGCCACTGAAGCCTTCTTTGGCGAAACGTATTCGCATTCGCCTTCTTTCTTCTTGGGAACCGTGATATTTTTCAACAATTAGGCTAGGACACCACCTGGCAAGCTCAGCGGCCCAATTATCTAGTGTAGACGAGGGGACAACAATCAAATGAGCTGCCTTAGAGAGATTGTTTTCCTTTAGATATGCTAAAAATGCTATGACCTGTATAGTTTTCCCTAAGCCCATTTCATCGGCTAATATGCCATTCATCTGCTGCTTATTCATCACTGTCAGCCAGTTGAGGCCGATTAGTTGATAGTCTGCCAACTTGTATTTGTCGTTCAGAGTTTTAGGTTGCTCAACAATACCTGCACCAGCTTCGATGGCTGCTTCTAGCCGTTGCACCAACTTGTTGCATTTTGTCAAAATATTTGCTACATTATTTTGCTTATTAATAAGTTCCTGGGCATTGTTTAGTAGTTCGGCTGAAAGCGCTTTATTCGATTCTAGTTTCCTGCGGAGATCTGCCCAATCCCTGAACGGTCTTATATCAAGAATTAAGCCAGCTTTCTTTTCGGACAGAGTTTTAACTGTCTGCAGCTCGATTAAAGAGGCAGTATTCATAAAATCAAATACTTTTTTTCTTTGACCGGTCATTTCTCTGGATTCTTCGCCATCACTATCCTCGCTGTCATACACCTGTCCCTTATCATAGGCCTCATCACCTGAATCATCACCGTCGGAATCGTAATTAGAAGTCTTCTTGGGTTTCGATGATTGGAGTTTGGAACTGCCATTAGTTGCCGATTTAGCTGTAGCATCCGGCACAGGCTTCGGCGTCGAAGTTGTGCTTATATTCTGGGACACACGATTTTTCGGTTGACATTTTTCTTTGAGATAATGTAAAGCCAATGTTACATTCCAATCATTATGCACTAATGCATCTTGTATATCCTACATTTTGTAAAAATTAAAATAAATGAAACTAAATATCAAATACTAATAACGACTTGCCATTGTATCATAATCTGTTGACATTTTGGCCGCAGCTAAGAACCTTTCTTCTTTTTCTTTTACTGTTAGTTCCAACTTAGTTTTCTTAGCATTAATGTCAGCTTCCTCGGTGTCACTATCTGCCATAACCTGTATACGTTTCTTGCCGGGAACGAGTTCTATATTATATTCAAATCATGCATAAATTTATTAATGTAAAAATTTACTTTAGCAATTTACCAATTTTTGCTTGAGCTGCTGCTGTTGCGGCATTTTTATTTATACGAAATTGCCTCAAATCACTAAGGCTTGATTTTTGTGGTGGTGGTTTAACCACTGATGGTGATTCGGCTTCAGACATTTTATCGCTTATTTTATTTATTTTCTTGTTGTACACTCTTTTTAGATACTTCTTGCAAAATAATAACAAAAATAAACAATTTTAAATGGCTATTAATTTTCTTCTTAGACTTCTAACACATTTGTAAGATTTTCCTCAACTTCTCGATTTTCTTTTTTGAGACAAATTCGTACGAGCGTTTTTCTCTGTTTGCAATTATCCCGCTCGTGTTGATGTGATGCGAACAACAAAAGTTGAGAATTTTTCTGTAGCGATGCATTTCTTTGGTACTAACCAATAGTAAACAAAACATCAACTCTGTTATATAACGGTTATTAAAAATCCATACAAATTTTAATTTTATACCATTTACAAGTCTAGCAAATTATGCGATATTCACACTACTACATACATATATAGCGTTTAGGGTGAAATTTTGTTAGACATTTCATCAACTAATACAATAAGATATGAAAAATGTTTGTATAGCAAAAATATTTATAAACATCATATTAAATTATTGATATTCATTATATTATTATTTTATTTAATGTGGCTCAAAAGAAATGTCATAATTTGAACTGCCTGCCATCTTGTCATACTCGTAACTTAAAAAGAGTTCTGTTTTCGTAAAAGATAGAGTTGGAACAAATTATATCTCTCATATGGTCACCTCCCTAGTTACTATATAATTGCACTCGTTTTATAGCAATTTTAATTGTTGCTCGCTTCAAATTAGACATTGTTTTTAGCCTTCAGGACTTGCAGAGCTCGTGGCTCTTTGTAGTATAGAGGACGAAAGTCCGGTGCTGTTAGAAAGTGGGGAAAACACTAGACCTGGAAACTGGGTCCGTCCTCTTGAAACCACTAGTGATCGTGTCCCAGTGTGGCAACTTGCGGCAAAAAATCCAAAGTATCTGTCTGTAACGCTCACCATTTATGGTGATGCCGTCGGCGTCAACTATTTTCTCACTGCAAATGCCGCACCAGGAAGTTACGTTGAGGGAATTAAATGGCTCTTCATGCAATTCATGCGGATTCTCTGTGCTACAGAAAAGCAAATATTGTTTTGTTTTTTAACATAACCACTTAAATAGAAATGGGCTTCATCGCTCCTTATGATTCTAGCATTAAGTTTAACAGAGCATGGCAGTAAGTTAATCTTGTCCGACCGTCAACAGGCATCAATTCGAGAGCAGTTTGCATTTTATAGGGTAATTTTCGCAAACCTTTCAACAAAATTCAATTCAACGAATGTCTGCTCATGCCTAATTGTGTGCATCGTCATCTCGTTGATGTTTGTGGACTATCTCTGTCGTTGTCGGCAACAGTAGGGATATTCTGGGTCAAGTGAGCAATACAACGCCGGCCGCTTCTTGCGACCTTTATAGGGGACTCAGTTTACATGAAACGCTCATCCAAATGCTGAATTGTTTGAGCACTAGGAACACGATGACGAAATTCAACCTGCGTTGAAACAATAGACTGAAAATTGTCAAATGAGCAGTTCCACGCTCTTGAGGTGTGTTTCACTCCATATTCCAATTTAAATTATTACGTTACTTTGCGCCATTTTATACGTGAAGGAAAATCTATTGCTATCTATTTGTGGTTGACTTGAACCTTAGATCTTTTGTTTGAAATGTACTTCTCTACAGAAGAGAATAAAGTGTGTTTTAATAAAATTGATTCAGTATCTTAAGGGTTATGAGTATTTCAAATTGCTACCAACACAAATGTAAAACACATACACAACACAGCAAATAGAATTTAAAAATATAAGATTATTATTCAATTCAATTTTACTGTGACTTAAAAAATAGATTAGAAAATAAGTCAAATAAAGTTAACAAGAGGTGTACAAAACTAAACTATGACGTATTTTAGTTGCTAATATGACATTTCATTGGTCATTAAAACCAAATCGTCAGTAAAGTCTAAGTAGTTTGAAAATATTCGTCAGCAGATATGCTAGTAGGAGGATAAAAAAATCTTTACGGCGCAGTGTATATCATTACGAAAAGCTTCCCAATCCGTGTTCTCAAAAGATTTTAAACATTCAGTTAAAGAAGCGAACAGCTCAAGGAAAATGATCCGAAAGTGATGGTAGGCTCCGAATCTGATAGTTCGTAACAATTAAGTCCAATTGGTTTACTGATCAAGAAAGGGTCAAAAAAGTACGGTGCCCTAGGAAACGAAGGAGCTACTCGCACAATTTCGTAAAGTTAACATCGGAAAAGTCTAACCAATCAGAAAAATTTTCGCTGTTTAAGTTAATTGTCCGTTGAACCACTCCACTGAATATTTCTTGATTTCAAATCACAACCGATGAAAACACCATCATAAGACAAAGAAAAAGTTTTTATACCTATCATGCGCTTTTTATCGCGTTTTTATTATCAAGAGTTGACAACGCTGTATTACCGATCTATTAATTATGGTATACAGGAAAACAAAAATATAAAAAGAGAGAAGAATGTTGATAAGAAGAAAATAAACAATAAATGAGCGATATTTTCTATATAAGTATGTATTTTGGCAGTTGAATATGGAAATTTAACAACAGACGATTTTTGCTGCTGCTAGGGTTTGGACCGCAAATATTTGATTTTTCACTCAACAAAAATTTTTGAAGAAAGTTTGTAAATATGTCTGCCGTTACAAAAGGTAAATATCAATTTTCTTATTTTCAAACAAATAAGTATCTATATACATAAGTACAACATACATAATATGTATGTATGTCAATAACAATATGCAGTTGGTGACGTTTAATAAATTTTGTGTCTTAAATAACTTGAACTTTGGACCTGTCTCTGTTCGATTACTTACGTCCGTATGTGTGTATTTATGCAAGGAAAATGTGTGTATTGATGTTTTGTATTTTTTATTAATTTTGTTTCTTCAATCTTGTTTTCGCCGGTTAAGAGATACACAAATGAACTTTGTACAACAGGTGTGTTCACATACAAAGCTTTTCAAATATAGAAATAAAAATATAAAAAAACAAACTCGAAGTTATTTCAAAATCTCTGATGAATGCTGTCAGTAGTTTTTAAATAAATAGAATTTAAAAAGTTTATTAATTAATATTATTGAATTTTGACTAGCAAGTACATATACGACTATGTATGTGTATGTGCATGCATCCACATATGTACATAACATATGTACATTTCTTGAATATCTAGGACTCTTTCATGTGCATAATATCAAAACAGCTGATTGAATAATTATTCAAAGTTTAAAGCTTAGTTACATACATACATATGCATACATACATACTGCAATACAAAATTGCCAAAAATTGCCAAAAAATTAATTTAATTCTTTTAGTTTTCTGATAAACTAAATAGTGTGTAATATTTTCCATAAAATTCAATTAATAAAATGCAACATAAATATGTATGTATGTATGTATCTAGAAAAATTAAAACTAAAATGTGTTTACACACACATGCTTAGATCTTTGTGGGCACGTGTGTATTGTAAACACAAGAATATAAATATACATACATATGTAGTTCAAGGCCCATTATAAGGTCTATCCTGCTACTTGAAAAAAATCAACAAATTAAGGGCGGCCAAATCTATTTCTTTAAAATGAAATACTCGCCCTATCACTACAGTTATAAACGAAATTCCAAAAATCTTGTGGATTTCGTTGATGTTTCGTCTTTAAAATAGTCTTTTCAATTTAATGTAGTTGAACTTTAACACGAATGTAATATTCATCCGCTAAGACTTTTGTGCACATAAACCTCTCTAAGGTATTTTGAATTTCATAAAAATTGTCTTTGATTTTGTTATCGGAATTTCTTTATAAATTTGAAAAAGTTTCATATATTCTGCAAACGATTCAAAAAAGTTTTTAATTCTTTTAAAATCGCTATGTTATCTAACGTTTGATTAAATTTTTTTATTGCACTTACAATCTCAGCTCCATAATCTATTTCGAACATAGAAAAGAGTCCGATATATCTATGGATAAGCTTAACCTGATCAATCAGTTGTCTATACCATTAAATATGTTGATGAAAAAAAGTTATAATTATAGATGATAATTATTCGTGCATGTTTCTTACGTCCATGTGATCCGACTGAAATTTCAGGATTAAGTTATCCGTCTTGCAAACATCAAAAATTAAGCAATTTTTTCGTCACACAATTCACTGAAAATGTTTTGACCATTCCTATCATTTTCAGTGGTTGATGTTAACGAAAAATAATATTTAAACTCCAACCTCTGCTCCAAAACTTTTACTGGCAGTCTCATATAATAGCCAATAAGTTCGTTCAGTTAAAAATCGCCATGTTTGGCCAGAAATCGCTGCATCTGATAACCCTGACCAAGGTTTCCATTCCGTGGTATTAAAAAAAAGCTTATGAGATTGTATGTTCATGTATTTATTTCATTGCATCGAATGTCAAGGGATGATAGAGTGTAGTGGCCTCCACTTAGTTTTTTTTCTGACTTTCAAATCTTTCAAGTTTTTAGCCTATTACATCAGTTTTATGGTTAGCCTCGTTATACTCCTTTGACAATTTATAACTCTGACATAAAAACCACTTTTATTTATTGAACGCACCTAAAATATGAAGAAGTTAAAGAATACTAAACGGTTGCATATGTACATAAGTATGTAACAGACATATTTTGAACTTGTAATACCTGCAACCAGGTTAATAAATATATGATTAAATATACATATTTATTTACTTTATGTATTTTTGAAAAAAAAAATATTTAGATATTTGTTGTTCAATTGTTTGATATAGACTCAAAAAAAAAACTTTCAATATTCATATACATATTTTGTAACGATTACTTATATTTATAATAAACTACTTCTATTGAAATAATGTTAAATAATAAAAAATGATTATAATTCTTTTTTAGGGGTTTACATTATTGCTGCAAAGCGTACAGCTTTTGGAACATTCGGAGGAGCTTTTAAAAATATCAATCAAACTCAATTGCAGACTACAGCTGCTAAAGCAGCACTGGCTTCTTCAGGTTTGAGTCCTGAACAAGTTGATACCGTGGTCATTGGGAACATCATGACAGTAAGTAGATATACCTATGTACATGTATACATCAGAAAATGATGCATATCTATACATACGGGCTACCGTGTATTTCGATTCGAAAAGTCAAATTTTTCGAAAGCTATTTACCAATCGAAAGGCAAGTGGCGGAAAATGAGATAAAACCTTGCTAGCACTGTAATTTAAATATCATAGTTAATCAAAATATCCCAAAACAAAAAAGTAATGAAAGGAAGCGAAAACAAACAAGAAATTATTAATAATTTCTTTCGGAAACGCTTACATTAATTACAATTCAAAAGTTATACATAAGTAGATGAATCGTTTATTTTTAAAAGAAACGTCTGAGAGAAATTTTCACCAAACGCGGAAAACTAAAAAATATAAAATGATAAAAAATTGTGTTAATGAATTAATTTTAAATCTTGGTGTAGAAACACATTTTTGGAGGGATGCATTTCCCATACCAGAAATATTCTTAAACCTCTGGAACTTTTATTTTTAGTTTATTTTTTATAATACAACAAAAAAACAAAAAAAACTGGTCTTAAAACTCAAACATCGACTTTCAAATTTCATCTGTGTGGCCATTTTTTAATATTTATTTCAAATAACTCGTTTATGTATACGTGTATATTATTATCTGATTTTTTTTATTACCTTTTGAATATTATTTTATAACTTTTCTATTTAAATGTAAATATTTTTTTAAATATTTTGCTAACTTTTAGTTACATCTTTCGCCTAAAGAAAAAATTAAAAAAATTACGTGCTTACGAGTATCAAAACGTTTATTGTCTCTAGAAGTAATAGTTTTATACAAAAAAAATTTTGAAAGCAAAAACAAAATCTGTCTGCCGGAAGAACCTTCACGAAAATCATTATGGATTCAGGATAGTAAACATACAAATATATTATTTTCGACTAAAAACACGAACTTTGAATAAACTGACCCCAAAGCAATAATAGAATTCAGATGTAAAGCTAGTTTTGGAATCATTATTCCATCAGGGCTAATTCTGCAACGAAAAGAAAATTGCTTAGGCTGGGTTCTGAATATTTGTTGTTCATGGTAAAATGGCAAACCTTACTGAGCTTTTTGACAGTGTCACGGATCTTTTTTTACACTTTCTTTCTTCTGCCAATTCTTTCACCACGCCTATTAAAAACAACTCCTCATCGTCAGAGTTTTGATCGATTAAATCCAAAATTTGTTCATATTCATCATCTGATTCAATAGACGTTAATAAAATTCAAATAAAAAATAATAAATTCAATAGACATTAATGTCTCAATAAGCATTTGAAAGGCTGTGTTGTCATTTAATTCCTCTGAAGCAATGCCACCACTGCTTATGTTATTTGGCTAGAAAAAATTTATTTAGCTTTTATTACAATAAGAATTATAAAAATAAATCTTACATTTTTATTAATACCGTAACCAGTTAGAGTACTGAGGCTCGAGCACACACTTTCACTACTAAGCTACATATTTTGATATGGATTTGTTTCATTAGAGATATTTAATAATAACATTTTAGTGTTAATTAAGTTATTTATTATTATTTTAATAAAATAAAATCTTACTTACATTTTCAGTCATGTTTTCCATTGTTTATAAAACTTTGCCCTTTTTTTATTTTCATAAACACCAAACAGCTGATTTGTCACTTTTACCATTTTTACCCCAAAAAAAGTACGGGCAAAATCTGGTAAAAAGAGAAACACATACATATGTATTTCTCTCTTTTGGGCGTTCTCACTTACCCAATTTTCAACACAAGAAACGCTTTTCGGTAAAATTGGGAGCCCGCGGGTTCCCGCGGTAACGTATATACGTCGAACAGCGCTAATTAGAAAGCAAATAGCAAAAAATCAGGGTTTTGTTTTTTCGTAAATAAATTTATTTTTGTATAACCAATGAAATTAAACGTTTTGGAAACGATGGGTAAAGCCAATGAAATACAACAATATAAACAGCTAAGCCCACAGCAAAAAACAGTTTTTTAACAATTAGTTGGAAGAGTCTCGATTAATTTTTTTTAAATAAAATTAATAAATTTTAGTTCAAGCAAGTATATTTGTTCTATAGTGAGCTCGGAAAAGGCATCTCTTTATGATTTCATATGCGATTAAATGCTCATATTGTAATTGAAAATTTTTACAGGTTGATTGCTTTACAAACATGACTGTTACAGTCTACTGATGAGTTGGTTGGCGCCAATGAAATGTCAAATGTTTAGCGAGATAATCCTATAACAAATGAAAAAATGTTAAATTGACTGATTGGAAGAATATCAATAAAATTATACTAATATTATTTTAATACAAATAGGCTTCTTCAATCGACGGCATCTACTTGCCACGTCACGTCAGTCTCGGTTGTGGAATACCAATTGAAAAACCTGCTCTTGGTGTCAATCGTCTATGCGGCTCCGGTTTCCAATCTATTGTCAACGGCGCTCAAGACATTGTCATGGGCAGCGCCAAGGTAGCTCTAACTGGTGGTGTCGAGAATATGTCTCAAGCACCATTTGTCGCTCGCAATATGCGCTTTGGTACTACATTGGGCACTAACTACACTTTGGAAGATTCTTTGTGGGCTGGTCTTACAGATTCATATTGTAAATTACCAATGGCCTTAACGGCGGAAAATTTGGCTGATCAATATAAAATTTCACGCGAACGTGTTGACGAATTTTCTTTGCGCTCGCAAAAGAACTGGGAAAAGGCTCAAAATGAAGGTGCGTTCAAATCAGAAATCACATCCTTTAAGTTAAAGGTAAAAGGCAAAGAAGTTGATTTCGTTGTTGATGAGCATCCCAGACCAAAGACTACACTCGAAGGATTGGCTAAATTGCCATCATTGTTTAAAAAAAATGGCGTAGTTACTGCCGGCTCTGCATCGGTAAGTCAGTGTAGATACTGTTTATTTATTTATTTTTAAATAAAAAACCATTCTATACATAAATAAGCATACATACATATGTATATCATTTAGGGTATCTGTGATGGTGCTTCATCTGTTATTATTGCATCTGAGGACGCACTTAAGGAATATAATCTGAAACCTTTGGCCCGCTTAGTAGCATATTCTTATGTGGGCTGTCCACCTGAAATTATGGGAATTGGCCCTGTTTCTGCAATACAAAATGTTTTGAAAATCAGTGGCCTCAAGAAGGATGATATCGACTTATATGAGGTATGCCTTTAGGTTTTAGTATAATTTTGTTCGAGGGATAGATCGTAGTTATTTTAGATTAACGAAGCCTTTGCCGCTCAAACCCTTGCCTGTGCTGATGTACTCGGTTTGAATATGGATAAGTTGAATGTTAATGGTGGTGCTATTGCTTTGGGTCATCCTTTGGGTGCAAGTGGTAATCGTATTATCGGTCACTTAACCCACGAGTTGCAGTAAGTATTTCGCATTAAATTTATTTAAGTAGTTTTTTAAATTCTTATATTATTTTTTTAGGCGCAAAAAACTTAAATACGCCATTGGCTCAGCATGTATTGGCGGTGGTCAAGGAATTGCCGTGTTAATTGAATCTTGTTGAATTTAAGTTCTATTGCAATTTTGGAAAAAGCATTTATTTCATTTTAAAAGTTGCAATGAACAAAACCATTAGTATAAGTTGTATTTAAATTATTGCTATCTTTATTTTATAACGAAAAAATCATTACCAGTCAAATATAATTGAAGTATATCAAGGCGAATTGAATACTTTTCAATTCGCCTTGAAGTATATTGTGATTCGAATTTGATTTTATATAGAATTTGATACTAAAATATATCACAGCAATTACTCCATTATAACCGGTATATCCAATTGTGTGGTGTCTTCGATTGCTGCCGGTGCCTGTGAAACATCAATCATCTCTTTCAGCTCAACATCTAGTGAAGGGTTACCAAAATATGTTTTCCTTTCAATAATATCATTCAGTGATTGTAATAATTTGTTTTTCAAATAATTAATTTCCTTATTATCTGTAAAGCGAATTTCTTTCTCCAGAACACTGCATCTCAAGTCCAGCATATGCTTTCTCCAAAGTCTATGAAGGAAATATGCTACTACTGCAATTCCTATTGCAAGAATCTGATCCCCGTCTGAAATTTCAATTTGTTCGTGCGAAATATCGTCTAAGTCAGAAATATGTACTCTTCTAAAGAGCAGAGATATAGTTTTTCTGCAATCTCCAAACCATAGGAATGGCAAAATACCAATTACTATAATGTACAGAAAGTTAACTATTGTCAGCGTTTCAACAAGAAAAACTTCGTATGCTTTCATTATGACGACAAAAGCGTAGAAAAATCGTTTTTAATACTATTTATTTATACATACTTATGTATGTACATACTCGTACATATGAATATAAAAATATATGTAGGCTGACTTCCTAGATATCTTTTTATAATGTATTCATACAGTATCGATACGGTAAAAATGTTCATAATACTTTTTATACGGACGCTTTGCATCCTCGACGATGTTTAGGAATATTTACAGTGGCTCACAGCCCATTTCAACCAGCACATTTTAGAAGATACTAGCTGACCCGGTCCGAGTTGCTGCCCCTAAGCAAACATTAGTGTTATATTACCACACGATTTAAATTGAGCTTTTAACGAAATTTACGGCCTTTAAATAAAAATCCATGGTATACATATCATAAAGTTTTGGAGTCCATACGTTACATATATATATATATATATATATATATATATATATATATATATATATATATCCTGTTTTATACATATGTGTAGATCTTTAATTTATTGTACAATGTTGCACCTTAGTAAGCGCGGAATATCTTGTTTATTTTGTAAATAAACCGAAAACTCGGATTTTTTAATGCAACATTTCGAAAGTTTTAAAATTTTGATATTGAACCATTATTAACATAGGTTTTTTGTAAATATCTTCGGAACTACATAACCGATTTAAGAGTTTGATATCTCGTTTTGAAGAACATGACAACGGCTTTCAAAAAAAGTAAAATAAAATAAAAAAGCACAAAAAATAAATATATGTATGTATATGTCATTGGTGGTGCAATATGAAAATTGGATTTTGCCACGACCCTCCGCCCACAGACCGTAAATCAAAAATCAGACTTCACAGTGTCACCCGCCCGAGTATTCTGAAAATTTCGTCAAAATCGGCCCAGCCGTTTTGGAGCCATTACGTTATATACATACACACATCATGTTTTATATATATAGAAGACTAGCGGACCAGGCGAACTTCGCCTCGCCCCAATTTTAAGCCTTCAGACAAACTTTCTATTTTTTCATTTAAACTCAATCGAGAGTAACTCGGCTATTTTTGGATAGACTTTCATAAATTTTCCTTTGGTAGGTCTCACATCTTGCAGGAATACCACGACATAATGGAGAAAAAGTAAAAGTACCTTTGTAATCTTTTGACTCCGACAATAACTGATATGAGAGCCCTTATATATTATGTTCGTTCGCATATGTAATATGATGTAGTGATTCACTACTAGTCAGTCAATCGAAATCAATAAAAATTCACCTCCGAATTATATATGTATGTAGATATGTGATGAAAGTCGATAGATTTAAAATCAAATCTGTTATCGAAAATCCGAAGCTTTAGGAGCTAGTAAGCCATGCGGTTTAAAAACGCACTTGGTTAGTACTTTTTGACAAAAATTGCCTATGGATGATGAGCTCTAACTATTGTACAATGTTTAGTTTTCTAATTGTTGCCTACAATGTTTTGCTGTCATCGAGTTACCTAAATAATTAACAAAATTTCGGATTTGCATTTCCAAGGCCATCTGTATGTATGGAAGACCGCGGAATGGGCTCCATAAGTCCTACTGAGTTTTTCTATTGTATACTTACATTTTTCATACAAAACCCGCCACGTCGCATGCAGTGATTAATTACTTGAATATATTTCTTTTTTCAGTTTATTTCCTAGAAAAGAAAGACATTATTCTTGTCACAGACAATAAAATAGCCAAGGAATATGTAATGAAAATTACATTGCCACACTATTAGGGAGGATTTTTAATTCAAGCGAGAGCTAGCAATATAAAATTAGTCGACGATTCTCTCTTCATAATTAGAAAATGGATTTTAAAACTAAATCATTAACGGCGACACGCCGCAATATTTAACATTTCAGTTCGATTGCGTGCTGGTAGAAAAAAGCGCCAAGGCTCCGCTGGCCAAACCAATAGAAAAGATGTAGTTCACAAGGGGAGCAGAGTTCTTTAACAGGAAGAAACTGATAAAGATGGTGATGGCCAAGAATAAAGCATTATTGTAAAAGATAGAAAAGGTAGTAGCCTCATAATCAGCAACTTCATTCTTCTTCCACAATATGCGTTCCTCCTTTTCTTTGCGTGTTACTTTCTTGTCATCACCCATCTGACGATTCACTTCACGGGTAACAGCTCCTTCACGGCGTACGGCGATTTTGTGTTTCAACTGGAATTTAACATTTTTGTAAGCCATTGCCATCAAATAAGTACTGGCACCAGTCATCAAAACAAAGAATACCGCACTGGACAATAAATCCATACTGTGAACACGCCAGAAAAGCCCTAAAATCATAAATACGTCAAAAGTTGCAATAGAATAACAAACACAAGTATCGGTTTTTTTAAATTTTCCTATCGACGTGTCACAAATTACTTACAGATAGGAATAGCAGACACAATAAATGCATTGCCGTAGAATAAAGCCGAAGATTTTGTGCTAACATTGCGACTGAAATCCTGCAATAAGAGTTCTTCTTCTTTGGTGAAACCAGAGGATTGTACCTTTTGCTGTTTTTTGTCGGCACCCATTCTATTTATGTATGTTAGTTTTAAGTTTAAATAAAATTACAACTTTAGCGCAAAGGCGGCAGTTTTTAAAGAGAAAGTGACTTTACTCGAACGAATTCAACAAACGACGAATTAAAAAACGATTGGCTGTCAAAAAGCTAAAGTGACGTGTAATGAGAGTTGCCAATTGATGTATTAGATTGTCAAACTGTGTAGGGCGTTCGGTTGAATTGGCGTTTATATCGTCTAATTCATGGCAATAAACAAAAGGTGATTTGCAGTTTTAACAATATGGACTTAATTTAAAATCATGTAAGTGGAGTATTATACCAAAGCAAATTTCTTGATTGTCTCCGAATGATTTAGTATTTCTGTTGTATGTGCCTTCGATGATTTTTTGTCTGCTCGTATGTGTTGTCATCAATCTTGATCTCTTTCTGTCAGTCCCTCGTCCTTGGGTGCCCTTGCTGGTATATATCTTCTACCCTGTATCTCTCTCCTTACCCTCTCTTTTCCTTTTCTTTACCTTATTCCTATACTCTTCGTTATTGTATGGGCTTGTATTTTCGCCGTATATGCGTAGTAATCTATAATTGATCACGTTGGGTTTCTTACTTGTTTTGGTCTTTGTTACTTTTTAACAAAAAGAATTTTTTAAAAAAAGCGCAACGTATCCTTTTAATGAAGAAAGTTAAGTTCTACGTCATCATAAGCCTTTGATGTGAACAAAACGTTGGAAGAGCAACTGAATTAAATTTTGGGGAATATGTGTTGATGTTCTGATTACGCTTAATTTTTGGTTTAGCATGGTGTTTGTTAGTTTTTTTATATTTGCGGTCGGCCTAGTTCCAGATATATGCCACTTATTAATATATGTATATCATAAAGAATTTTGAATTATTCCTTTACTTAAATTGCATATCTAGTCAGACCACCTTTACATGAAGAAGAACGAGTTAAGGTTATAATAACTGCATTTGAGTATCAAAAAACTCAAAAACTTGTCATATTCCAAACGTTTTGTAAAATATTTATCTCCTTGCCTTGTCAAGAAGAAACATTATATTAAAATTTGACTTGGATGTTACTTTGTGTATGTGTGGTACAATTGAATCTAAATTCCACTTTACAGAGTTCCAAATTTGCAAATAAAATTTTTCTTATAAATATGGAGAGAAAGAAAATATTACATATATCGCGATTTTGTAAGATTTCTTTAGTTCTTAAACATAATTTTATGTAATTGCTTAAGGAAATAAAAACGTCATATTATATGTAAGATAATAAAAAAAAATTTAAGTACAAATCTTGAAAAGCCTTAATATTAACATAGAAATTTTTTGAGTGATGTTTTGGCTTTTTTATGAAGTAATAAAGATATGTTTAATAAATAATATATGACGATTTATTAAATTATCTGGAGATTTTCTTATATTAAGCATTAAAAATTTATTATTAATATATAAGCAAGTCGTGTTAAATAATCGCATATCGCCTGTCGCAGCATATGTGTTTGTCGTCTTGAAAATTAACATCTGGTAGCACTTTATAATCTCTAGTATTCTGCAGCTACATATATTTGGCATAGAGTGAAACTATTATTATTTTAATTTCTAGATTTTTTAATTTCACTGCATTTATTCTTCATTTATTACAAAACATTAATAGATTAAATACAAAAGTTTTCCATATATTTTATAATTTTCTTGGTGTTGTTACGAAGAAATCAATTTAATCCACTTCCAACTTTCAAATAGTTCGTTTCGTTCAAAGTCCAATTTCCCTAAATGCAGTTATTAACCTTCAGAGCATGTACAGGTTTATGCCTTAAGCCTGTGAAGTTATTGCGATGTATGTCTTCGTCTGGGGGCAAATTGACTACTGTTGAGGTAAATGACAAGTCCGGTGTAGCCACTTTAACCATGAACCGACCACCGGTTAATGGTTTGAATTTGGAATTATTAAGGGATATGCATAGTTCAATTAATGAAATTGAGTCTAATAAATGCCGTGGTTTAATCTTGACATCGGTAAGTTGTTTTAGAACTAGTGTTATGCTTGCTAACTAGGGAATGATAAATAATTTTCGATCCAAAACAAAAATCGATTTTGAAGATAAACGACTATTTTACCAATGATTGTGCGTCTGTGATTTTTGAATTGGGTGAAGCCCATATACATACATACATATGTACATATATAGATTAATATTTTTATGTAAAATGGTGCGAGCTCTACTACAATATTTTCTTCAAATTCTTAAAGTCATCGACAATTGGACCTATTTTTATAGTGTCGTTTTTCGATAGAACTAAAAATCTGTCGAAAATCTGTTATCTATTGTGGGACTGTCAGTCAGAATCATACCTCCGCAGACAAAATTGAGTTGCTTTACGCTTGAACAATGTTGGAAAATGTTGCAAAACAATCGGACATGGAATTTGACTGAAAAATCATCTCTAACGACAAGGCGCATTTTCATCTCTGTCAAGAAACAAAATAAACGCTTTGACTATTGACATTATTGTCCCATTTTGTTGAAAATGGTGATGAAAATGAATTTTGGTTAATGGCGGGCAAAACAGAACCCAATTGTGTCTAGTGACATTTGAAAAAAATACCGAATAAAATAGTGATATGAGCAATATTAAAATTGAATCCTTTAAACAGTTTAAAAGTATTTATCAAAAGGGCTATTACATCAACTCTTAGCTAGAGCTTATGGGAAGGAATCTTTATTATTTCCTAAAGTATTTAAAAATTCTACAGAGTAAGAGAAATTATGGTATTGCCTTAAAGTGGGTAAAATCACGTCTTTTATGGAGATAAAATTTATTTTATGAACTAAAAATCTCTTTGGGTGCCAAACTTATTTATTTCCATTCAGCCAATTAAACATGATATACTATCAAATATCTAAATATATAAGGTATGTAATAGTATATAATTTTATGCGATATTAAAAGGTATTCTATATGTTCATCTAAATTATAAACTGTTTGCCATAGTTCATTTAAGTCTGTTCAGGCATGTTTACGTGGAAATATAGGAATTACATTATTAGTCCGTAAATGGTTAATCCAAGTCCTTTTCCAAAAGAAGATGTATCCTTTATATTAATCCAGGCTATAGACTATCTAAATTTTGTTCGAACCCATTCGGCCATTTTTGGGTGATTAAATTACTAATTTTCAAACATTTACAATTATAATATTGACGGGATATAAACTTGTTCAGTTTTCTTTCAAGAGTAATAGTTTCCTGGGTCCTTGGAGGAAATTTTCTACTAGATAATTAGTAATGCATATCTGTATTAGAATCTGTAATTTTAGTTAAATTGTTTCTAAAAGAAATAAAATACAACTAATTAAATATTTGATTAAATTTTTAGATTTCCGTTTTATTCAGAGCAATTTCATTATGAAAATGAAAAGAAATATGTACAAAGTAAATCATTTAATTTATCTTGAGATTCGAAACATAAACTCTTCGTCGTAGATTTAAAATCGATTTTTTAATTCATTTACCATTCCCTGTTATGAATATGTGTGTATATAAATAATATTATATGTTAAGTCTTCTAGTACAGTATTTTCGGCTGGTTTAGACATAATGGAAATGTATAAGCCTAACCAAGATAGGTTAAAACAATTCTGGACCACTTTGCAAGATACCTGGTTGGCTTTGTATGGATCAAGTGTACCAACAGCTGCTGCTATTAATGTAATATACTTATTTATTTTTTTGCAATTGAAGCATTTTATACAATTTTATTATTATTTTAGGGTCACTCCCCGGCCGGAGGCTGTCTGTTAGCTGTCAGTTGCGAATATCGCGTAATGTTGCCCAATTATACTATTGGTCTTAATGAAACTAAATTAGGAATAGTGGCTCCTGAGTGGTTCATGGCATCATTTTGCAATGTTTTGCCTCGTCGTGTAGCTGAAATGGCTTTGACCCAAGGCAAAATGTTTACCAGTGAAGAAGCTTTTAAAATTGGTCTAGTTGATGAATTAGCTCAATCCAAAGAGGAAGCCTTGACCAAGTGTGATCAATTCTTTGCTACATTTGCCAAGACCAATCCCTTAGCTCGCTTTTTAACAAAACAAAAATTTAGATCGAAAGACTTGCACCAACTGAAGAAAGAAAAGGCGCAAGATTTGGAAGCGTTCGTAACCTTTGCTAATCAACCAAGTGTTCAAAAGGGCTTGGGCCTTTATTTAGAGAGTCTGAAAAAGAAGTCCAACTAAATACTAACTGTTTGAAAAGTTTTAAGCATAATTTTTTTAATTGATATTGTATATGTTTATAAAGAAGACTTTGATCTTAAATAATATACTTTTATTTTTATTAAATCAATTTTTTATTTAATAAGATTCAACAATTTAACAAGTAATAATTTTTATAAAATATTTCGTTTGCTTCGTATGAGGAATTTCCTTCATCTGACACAATTTGAAAAAAGCTCTATTTAAAAAAAAAAATTAAAAATTAAACTAAGTTGAACAAGTACAAAGTATAACAAAGTAAAAATGATATAACTAACACCCCCTCTCAATTATATAATTTTTAATAAATTTCTAATTGTAATAAAACTCTTCTTATCTTAAGCTTTTGTAAAAATATCGGCAATTTGGTTCTTTGTAGATACTTGCTCTATTTTTGTTTCCATTAATTATGTCATCCCTCAAAAAATGATGTTTTATATCTATATGTTTAGTTCTTTTAGATTCTTCATTCTTCGGCAATTCAGCAAAGATTGTCTTCATAAAGTTTGATAGAATAATTTTTATTTAAAATACCCATGTCTTCTAATAACCCTTTAAGCCAAATGCCTTCTGATGTTGCAAGACTTAAAGCAATGTATTCGGCTTCAGTCGATGATGTAGCTACAGTGGTTTATTTTTTACTACACCAAGAAATAGGACATCCATACAGGTAGTGAATGTAGCCACTGGTAGATTTTTGGTCTCTTAAATCGGATGCTCAATCGGCATCAACATATCCACACAAAATATCTTTTGTCTTATTTTTCCCGAATTGCAATTTCAGCGGCTTCGTTCCTTTCAGGCACCTCAATATTCTTTTTAATGCTGTGAAATGAATTTTATTATAACTTTCTTGGTACCTTCCCACATAGCCAACAGCAAAAGAAATATCTGGAGGTACATATGGCAGGATAATACTTTAGCAATCCGCAATCGGACATCTCAAACGTAGATAATAATTTTTGTTTCTGGAAGTTAATTTCTTCTTCGCTGTACCCAGTAACTAATATATCATCTACGTACAATAAAAATATGATGCCTTTACGAGAGTTTCTAATGTATAGGCAGTAATCTTGCTGAGATCTCTTAAAGCCTAAGTTTATCAAAACTGAATTTCATTTCTTATTCTAACATCTTGGACTCTGGCCATGCCAGATTCCGTTTTTATGCCATCCGGAATCTCTAGATGACAATAACATTTCAATTTTTGAACGAAAATGCAGATCCGTTAGTGATAGATGAAGACGTATCGCCAAATGAATCGAATTTGAAGCTCGTGATGAAAATATCAGCAGAAGTTCATGAATAAAGTGGAAGACTGTGAAATTTTGACGACTTTTATAACACCTTATTTGAAGCTACTAGTAATGTACCTGTCCCGTGTACCTTTGCTGACATACATATATGACAATCCTGAGTGTGAAAAATTATATAACTAACATATAGTATGTACAACGTATAAATTGAAATCCATTATTGTTAAATTACATTTCTTTTAAAGTGTTTTCGTTCTATTTTCAATACCTATAAAAATATTTTCAGTAATATTTTAATAAAAATTGTAAAAATAAATGATTAAATTGATCTTCTCTTTTGTATTTCAAATTTAGACTTCTTCATCTTGAAGTTCAGCCCGCACATCCTGTTGTAATGATTGTAGATTCTCAGTCATTAAATCCAAAAATGAATTTATTTCCAACACTTTCGCACGGTTTCTCTGCAGTTCTTCACTATTAAGAGAGAGAAAGAAAAAAAAAACAAAATTATAAAAAAGCACTTAGAGGATAATTTAAGACATAAGCTGAAAATATGCGAAAAGTTTGCGCAGAGAATGTAACTTACTTATTCAAGCTTTCGATCAAGTCCTCGATAAATGCCCTGCTGCGAGTAATCAAACGATCTTCCCGTTCATCGATACGCTGTGTGTGAAAATCCTTCATGCCAGCTACTAAATTGGATATGGCTTCACGATCTTCCATACAATATCGAAGGTCCTCTGGAACGCCTTCAAAATCTTGTAAAGCCAACTTGGTTGAAATATAACGGCTAACAATTTCTCCCAAATTGTCGGCAAAATGCATAGCAATGTCACGTAATTGACTGAAAAAAGTTTGACATTGTTCTGTAAATTTTGACATCATTTCCTGAAGGCGTCGTTGGAAAATTACAATGGTTTCCTAAGAGAATAGGGAAATCACAAAATGCATATCGTATCAATTTGGTATACATTATTTAAATAATTTAAATTGGTTTGTAATAGGTGAAAAGATATTCAAAAAAAATTATCATCTTAAAAACGTCCATAAACAAATACGAATTTCGCAATCATAAATTTAGAAAAAAAGGGTCGAATTCAACTAAACTCATTACGGTCTTATAAACGATTGTTAAGAAAAATCACATTTAAAAACCATTATTATCATTATTATGTACATACATGTGGACACATATAAGAATCTTAAGGTGAGCAAGTACATGCATGTACTTCTTTTTAAAATAAGTATGTTTCTTATACAACATTTAAATATGCTCGAGTAAATATGTATGTTTTACATTCAACTTTATTTCAGTGTTAATGGTTCATTCCTCTTATTACGATTGTAAATATTTTACACAACCAATTTTGTTTTGTTGTGAGCTTGAAAAAGGCAACACTTGGCAAGGATACCGGTAAAATGTAAAACGTGTTATGGCGATATTTTTCTTCGATAAAGTAAAAACGTAATGTATTAAAAAAATATTTTGAAATATCAGTTTTAATACAGCACTTGGGGACTTCTGTTGCACCTTAACCCCCCCGGGAGGCACGGTCAATACATCTTGTCTTGGTGGCTTGGTGTTGTGCTTCCTGGGGTATAGGGTTATCAGGTTTCCGGACCTAGGCCTTTTTGCTGATAACCCCTAAAAACTTGTATGTTGCTACCCAATCCCTGAATCAACAGGGCAACGGGCGCGCATGCAAGTAAATTAAAGGTGAAAGAGGGTTCGCTCGCTCGTCCGGTAAGTGGGTAATCTGGTTTTTCCAGACCTTGACCTTTGGCCAATTACCCCTTGAACTTATATCTTACTACCCAATCCCTGGACATAACAGGGCAACGGGCGTGCATATATTTAATTTAAGGAAGTAGCTCTGCCTATGCTTGTCTGGGTAGAGGTGCTACCGATACCTCAGGTTTGAACGGGACCTAAAATCGGAGGTGTTTTTAAAACGCGGCTGACCAGAGTCCTATCTGGTGCCACGGGAACCAGTAGCCCCTAGGACGTGTCCTAGACTGGTTATTGGTGAGGCCCCTTCGGAGATCACGTGGTGGCTGTGGTTAAAACCCAAAGATACGCGGGAAGAGTTATGGGTCAGATGAGTGTGCCTGCAAGAGGTGCTAGTGACTGGTTGTAGATGCTCTCTTCAGGCCGTATATCTCTTGGTGTTGTTGCTATTCGACAAAGCTACTCTGATGTTTTGCGGTGGGCGAAGCCTCAGGTAAGATTTGGGCACTATTTTGCTGCCGTGCCATCGCACAGTGGCTGAAAATCGTTTTTCATTGGCCAAAAGTCAAATTTTTTTTTTGTCACCGATTTTTAAAATTTTTACGCCATTTTGGAGCTAATATATCCATATTAAGGTAGCCAAAAAATTAGGTTAAACTATTGATAATTGTGGGCGTGGCATGCTGTCAAACTCAACTGTTTTTTGTTATTTCAGTAAAAGGTGTTTTTTATCAGTTTTTTGTCAAAAATAAATGGTCACTACTCGCAAGCTATCATCGATAATGGCCTGCGGTCTTTTTTATAATATTGGTAGGATTATAGTCTTTAGTTGTTGTAAGTGGTTACCGCTCTAGCGTTTAATATTAGAGGTGTTATGAAATATTTATGAAGCTACTATATTTTTCTAAAATTTAAATTTAGTGGAATAGAACTTCTAGGGAACAAAAGGGAACAAGAAACGTATACCACCCGAAGAAAGGCGAAGGTGTCTTCTTTCACCCCATATATACTTTTGCACCCGCCACGACCCGCCGGTAGAACACTTTTTTAATTTTAATGAAATTACTCAAAAAAAAATCAAATTACTCTAATATAAACAGCCCTATAATTACTCGTATACAATGGTGTATTAAATTTTCACTTTTTTGCCTGAAGGTTTATGTTTTTTACTTTAGACTACTTAAAACTAAAATAATTAAATATAATACCTGCGAAAGGGTTTTATGCCTTTGTTTTGATCAGCAAAAAATCAGTCATAAAAATATCATAATAGGTTCTACAGTAAACATATGATCTCTTTCTAATATAACTGTTAGGGTCAGCCAAAGTCATAAACAATTTTATAATAATAATCGCGACATTAAACGACTAAAGATAAAAAGAAGCCCATATTGGCGAGATACTAATTAGTTTTACCTGATATTAAGGTCTGGATAACACGTGCAGTTTTGTTCAATTTAAGTACTACCTGCTATGAAATTGAAGATCAATGTGTGAATAACATGTATCTAAAAATATATAAAACTACGGATTCAATAAGGGATTACACAATAAGTTAATCCTTTACGTGTACGTACGTATATTTGCAAGTGATAAATCATAACAGACTCAAATAAAAACCAGGAAGATGTTCTTACTTACGTTAAAATAAAATTAAGCTTAAATTCGTGTAGCACCGAAATACAAGAGCAATTATCTAATTTTGTAAAAGTACTAAAAAAACGCTACAAAGAAGTTAGCTACAGTAAACAAAAGTTTTATATAAAAAGTGAAAAGTGTTTAGAAGTGGTCGCTGCAGAAACAGCAAAGCAAGATAAGGTTGGAAGACCACGCAAATCATTGGACAACTGCAGCGATAAATCTAAGAGGCGGAAACTTAAAGATGTTAACGATGCAATTGGTTGTACAAATATAAAAGAATCTTTCCTACATCAATTACGATCACAGAACCAATTAACAAAAGTGGATATCATTGAAAAAGTTATTAAAGCTAGTCCAGTGAGAACAAAACGAATTCTTAAAAGTATACCAACTCCGAGCGATGCAAAACAGTGCACAAATGAGGAGGCATTAGCCTTATTTCTGGATTTGAAATTAACAAAACAGCAATATATTAAGCTCAGATTGCGTGCGATTGAAATGGCTCAAATATCTATCCAGCATATCATCACATAACTGCTACTAAAATGTACTGTTTTCCATCAAAGGATACTAACCAAACACACCAATTTCGGCAGAGGTACAACTACAATCTCTACTTGATCACACAGCCGAACGCTTGCTACAATCAATACCAGGAAATGCGTTAAAGAAATATGGAAACACAAAGCTAATTCTTTTTTGCAAGTGGGGATGTGATGGTTCTTCGGGACATAACCAATACAAACAAGTTGTATGTGAAAATATTTCGGACTCGGATATGTTCATGGTATCAATTGTACCATTGCGATTGAAAAAGATTTTGGAAGATTCAGAGCCTTCGACTAGTACAATGCAAACAATGGATATTTGGAAAAATGAGACACCATCTTCTACGAAATACTGCAGGCCAATCAAATTTGAATTCAAAGAAGAAACTCGTGATGCCATTAACAAAGAAATTAGTGATATCAAGGCCCAAATTGCAACACTACCATTAGCCATTACAATTACAGTTAGATGGGCAGCAAATTGAAGTAAGCTACCAATTAGTCCTTACAATGATAAATGGAAATGTAGGTCAGGCTTTGACTAACACGAAGGCTGCATCCAGCTGCATTATATGCCAAGCAGCATAAACCCAATTAAACCAAGTTCCGACAAAATCATTAGATAATACCGATGCATATGAATTTAGATTATCACCACTACATGCAAGAATACGACTTATGGAACATATACTAAAAATCAATTATGATTTATATTTGGGGTCTTCAGGATCCATAAGAAACAATAAAACCAACAAAGGGTTAAGAAGTTCAAAAACGAAACATGTTCAAGATGAATATCGCAAAATTGGATTGATTATAGATCAGCCAAAACAAGGTTCAGGCAATACAAATGATGGCAACACCGCACGAAGATTCTTTTCAGATCCAGAAACAGCATCTGAAAGAACAGGAGTGGATTTAAACCTTGTTTCCAGTTAATTTTAAAATTTTTTTTGAGTGTAAAAATTTTTTTGAGTAAAAAATTTTTTTCAGTGTAAAAAATTTTTTTGAGTGTAACATTAAAAAAATTCCATTCTCACAAAAAATAATTATACTTATTATTAAGATCAAAATATAAAATTTTTTAATATGCAAATAAAAAAAATAAACCCATATTTCACTCCAAAAGTTAAAAAAAAAATCAAAAGTTCAACTTTGACCTAGAAGTCCTTAAGAAGTACTCAATCAATTTCAATGTAATTAAAACTGAGTCAAGCTGAATTAAATATCTATCCATTAAAAAAAGAATTACTTCAATATTTTGATCGGTTCAAAAGTTACAGAATTTTGGCCAATGAAAAACGTTTTTCAGCCACTGTGCATCGGGGTAGTAAGAGGTTAGATAGCTCCAACATTTCAGCAAAGTGTCTGTACATGGTTCTGCAGCCTGTACAGAATTTGCTACCAAGTTGTCCCTCGTAGGCGCACACGTCGTTCCTCACCCGGCATGTGCCCCTGGGAGGGGTGACGGGACGGTGGTGAACGGCTTTATTCACCCAGTGCGAAGAGCACCGTCAGGTAGGGCCTTCGGGCAGGTACTGACGTAAAATCTTTGACATATATGTTGCACCTTAAATTAATGCAATTTTACACACCGATTTAAAGTGTACTAATAATGCAACATTTCTTCCTGCAACACATTTATACAACTAGACCTATATCCATTGTAAACGAACGAGTTTTTTTTTCTAATAATCGATTAATGCACAAGTGGAAGAGGCCACTTCATTGAAAATTGTAGCAAAACAAAATTACATGTACTATAACAATTCATATTTATAAATATTTAAAAATCAATACATTCTTTTTGTAAAATATTTATTTATTTGTTTAAAGAAATATACTTTATAAATAAATTTATAAAGTACATAAAAAGTAAAGCGCAAGGTTTCTAGACCATTTTGCGCGCAAAAAAAGAGATTTTTAATTAGTGCATAAGATAATTTAAAAGTAAAATTTGGTTAATAAAATAGTATTAAAAAAAGAAAATTTAAATATCAAATAAGTTGTGTTTGTTGAGCGATTTCAGAATTTCTATTAAATGATGAGATACTAAACAGTCGAGTATTTTCTGTAGTGAATTAGCCATTTTGGATATTAGGCATTCAATTAAAAGGTGACGAACATTCATTACTTGGTGACAAGTACTGCACTTAAGAGGTTCCATCCGATTGTAAAAATGCTGACAGTTAAATAATGCTTTACCAGCTCTAAGACGTGCAAGTATTACACATTGTGTTCTGGTAAAGTCCCTGAAGTATTGAGGCCTGGTATAAGATATATTGTGCTGCCTGAGAAAGCTGCTAGAGTTTTGCCACTCAAGATTTTTTTGTATTTTGTCTAAGATAATTTTTTGACATTAAGCATATGAATGGGAGTTACATGATATAAAAAAATGAAAACATTTTTAACTTTTTGCAAGCACTTCCAAGTTCCCGGAAATGAAAATAAAATTTTCCTCTTATCGGCGACTACAAAAAGTCAGGAATTCGGAAACTAGTTATTAGTGGAAGTTTATTATTTTTATAATGTAATGAAAAGTATTAAAAAATTTTACATTTGAAGCAAAATAAAATTCATTACAAATTATATCGACTAAAGTATATGTATATAAAAACATTCGAATAACAAATATCTTGTGAATTCGTCTTTATTCATTACATTTTTTCATAGAAAAAATATATATGCTGTACTACTCGTATGATGACAGAAACTCATAATTTTTTTAAATAATTTATTTTATAAAATATTTTGTTTAAGCAGTTTTGTTTAAGCAGTTTTATAAAAACTTTAATTGTTTTATCAATTTGTTGGAAAGAATATCCCAAAAGTATAAATTTCCAATATTAATTATTTATAATAAAAATTTTATTTTTCATATTTGTCTCATTGAATACAATCATAAACGACCAACGGGCGTTTAATTATAAACTTGTTGCAAGAATAATAATTATTTATTGTGTCGTTTTTATAAAAATATTCGAAACCTATTATGATTACCATATGTATTTTGTAATGATTATATACAATACTGAATTCTCATATTGTATGATATTCTTTTGACATAAACATACGAGCTTGAATTTTTTCAAACTGCTTGAAGTTCCCTGACGATTTGGTTTAGCGACCATTGAAATGTTGCCATGTGAACAGCTAAGGCCACAACAAACAAAATATTTGGCTAAATTAGAATATTTCCATAATCATCTAATGGCAGTCCACTAGCAGTTTGAAAGCCCATTTTGGAATAAGTAGATCATATAGTATATAAAATGCGTTGAAATACCTTTATTTATAATTTGAGTAACAGTTTTCAGTCGAAATGAAAAATAATTTTTTTGGTTAAATAAAATTGTGAGTATATTTAACTTTCAATTTAATCCTTGGCTATATTAGATGCATCCATACTTGATCCAATAAGATATTTAATATTAATTTATTTTATTTGAAAAAAAAAAATAAATAAATGTTGATATATTTGACTACTCAAATGAAATTGTAATCGTTTTTGGACATCATACACCACAAAGTGGCTTGTGAACACGATCGTTTTGCTTGCAAGATAATTTCATAAGTCATAATATTAGTAGTTGTATAACAAAACGTGCCTTTTCACTCATTTCAAAAACCTTGAAAAATTTATTACTCTTTTTCTTCCGATTATCCTACAGCAGGAACTTTAAAATATTACAAGTTTCCTACTTCTCATAAGATGCGCAAGACCGTGATAATTAGCAATAATAAATGTTAAGGGTAAGTACAATTAAAGGACTCAATTAAAAAAATCACTTTTTTTGAAATAACAGAAAAAAGTTCACTCTCATAACAAATTTAATATAGTGTTTTGCTACTCGAGGTTTTTGTAGTAATAAGCATACATGTTAAATTCCAATTAGAATTAGCAATTGATGTAAATGGTTTATATTCTCTAATTCATCAAACAATTAGAATTAGTTCAACTAATTCCCATTAGATAATTGAAATTTTTATTCCAATGGTAAAACTAATTGCAATTAGTTGCCATTAGCAAAAAAAAAAATTGGTTTACCTGTACAATTAGAAATCTAATTGACTTGTGCTAATGCAATTAGATATTCAATTAGCTCGCATTAGAATCAATTATTTTGATATACATATATGGTATTTTTAGTAAATCAGATTACATTTTTGCAGAAGAAATTACTGCTTCATTGGCAAAATTGACAGAGGAGGCTGAAAGCCTGCATTTTTTCTCGAATATGTATATGTAGTCCATATTTTTGAAGGTGGAGACTTTTCATATCTAAAAGTTTTTTTTTAGCTGAGCCATTTTATAACATACCTGTGTTGTCTCATGCAAATGTAACTCTTGACTCATTAAATTATGCCATGTATTGTTAACCATGTCATCGAATTGCACCGCCAAGCGATCTAATTTGTCTGAATATTCAATACACGTTTCAGTTTCCATATCTTCGTCGCGCATCGCTCTACCTTCTAAATATTTGTGACATTCAATAGTTTCTTCAAATATTTTTTCCTTACGCGACTGAAACTCTTCTAATTTCTTGTGACCCATTTGTTGGACTTCCAGCTGACCCTCTTCTATGCTTCTATTGAATGCTTCAATTTCATTTTTGCGTTCTTCGAACTGTTCAAGCCCAAGCTTATAAATTTCCTGTGTCAATTCAAAAATATCTTTATCGTAGGCCTCCGTCAATTCATCGGCTAAGTCTCCAACCAACATTAGTACACGACCATCTTCGTCATCCTTCCACAGTGATTCGTAGAGTTGATGTTCATTTAAATGCTCCACGAAACTTGAAGATAGTCGTTCGGCATCTTCCTCTTCTTTAGCTTTTTGAGCTCGAGTTCGAAGCTCGATTTCCTCATTGGCTTCAATTGCGCGCAGTTTCCTACTAATGAAAATAGAAACAAGATGTTGAAATATTGATAATATCTTCATCATTCATGAAATTTGTTGCATCCAACTTCTTTTTTCACTTATAGTAGAGATATTGAAGCAAACGGTATAGCAAAACTGGCAGCAAATGAAATTTCATATGATTTCTTACAATCTTTTTTATGCCAACTCTTTCACCGAAGGAATAAAGTTTCGTGCAACAAATTTTATGGAAAAATGCGTAGTTTAAGTACAGTTTTACGTATTTAGCAACTTTTCGTTAAAAAAAATAACAAGAAAGTTATTGATATCGTCCCGATTTTTGAAAATCGAATTCTCATTAGATACGGAACGGCAAACATTGTGTTGGTCGCATAATTAAAACATGTTTTCGGTCTCTTGAAATCTAAAATTTTTGATCCTTCTTTTGTAATTTCAACAGTACTCTTTCACAAGAATTTTCCGTTTTATGTCTCACGCACATAATTCTTTAGTTATTTTTCTTTATCATCAATTATCATCTTATAAAATAGTGCTCTAATTTGCGGCATTTTCGAATATTGTTGGTAACTACTAAAAATGTGTTTGATGTAAAATCATAGTTTTCAATTGTTAAATATGGGTGAAGCACCCGGTTGTTCCATAGAAAAAGGAAATCGTATTAATAATCTAAAATCTCTGGTATGACCCTAATACAAATCCAATTTCCTTGGTTGCTCCAGATGAAAATTACACAACGCCATTAGTCATTTACATATATTTGAGACAACAAAAACGTTCCAAACTGAGGAATATAAATGAAAGAGATGACAAATCATATAAATTATCTCCCAAACCGATCCATTTAAAAGCTCCAGGCAGATATGGGGTAAAGTGCGGACACCGTATTGGATTAAAATTGCATCTAAAACAATAAGTCGAGGACTCAATAAACTTTCTCTTCGCGAGTGCATTGCACAATGAACAATTTAAAATCCAGGCTAGAGTTTGGAAATAAAAGTCTGAAAAGATCGATAAATGTTTGGAAAACGTGCTTTGGAAAACAGTATGTATGTCGTTCCATTCACCAACAGCATTATCCGAAGTACACCATAAAAGCAATTAAACACGGTGATAATGTAATGGTTTGGGATGCATTGTCCAGGCACGGATTTGAGGCAATAGTTCAGAATTTCTTTAAAAATCGACCAGTATTTACAAATATAAAAATATAATAGAAAATACGATCATACAGTGATTCCCTGAAGAAAACTTGCCGCTACTATGATTTTTTATGCACGACAATGATCCGAAACACACTTCACGACATATGAAGCGTTGTTTAGAGGAACAAAGCATAAATGTCGGTCGCTTCATATCAATCCAATTGAGAATGAAGTTGAGAAAATTTTGAGGGGGGAAAAAAGCAAAAATTTAGGCGAATTGTGAGAAAACATTGAGGCGTCTTGGAAAGCTTTACCCACTTCATTTTACAGGTATTTGGCTGAAAATATGCCAAGAAGATAAAAAATTAGGAGTTCTCTAATGAAATATTGAAGGTAAATTCAGATTTATTTGACGGAAATTTTTAAAATCATTGAAACAGTGGTATTTTCTTTTATCTCAGCCATATATGATACCATTTTGAACCCGCGAGACTTACCATAGAATTAACAAAATAAAAATAGTTTTATCTCTTTATATATAAAATAAAACTAATAAGCTGTCGTTGTAATGGATGTTTTATTTATATGACCAAAACTTTAACGAAACTGTTGGCATATTTTTTTCGTTAACTGTATGAAATTTTTACTTAATTTGTTACTAGGCTGATTTTTTTTATTAAAATTATTATTTTACCAATTGCCTAAAAATAAGAAAAAAACGGTGAAGAAATGTTCTTTATAGTTAAAACTCAAACTTACTCAGTTGCTGTTATTCTTTTTTCATTCGTAAATTTGGTATGTCTACGTTCAGACGAATCATGTCTTATTGATATGATTGCTATTTTATAGGCGAGATCGACGAGGGGAAAAGAAACGCAAGTTTATGTACTGTCAGTACGTTTTGCTTTCTCATTCGTAATGTCAAAAATGCTCAAACAACGTTTTTTATGTACATATATGTACATAAAAACAAGTCGTCAACAAGACATGACTTGTGTGAACGCCAAAGAAAGTTCAAAGAAGAAAAAGTAAGAATCATGTCAATAAGACATGATTCGTCTGAACGTAGACTATGTAAGCTTAATTCATTCATAAAGAGAAATACTTGTTCATTGAAAAGTTTGATCTTGATTAAATACGACACTGCCAATATTTTTCTTCATTAACATTTAATTAAAGTAGGTGATATAATCAAGGGCGTAGCCAGGATATGAAATAGGGTGGTGCCACTAAAATTATGATTTTTTATGATTATTACAATTTTGATCTATTTGAGGAGTAATCTGCGTGGATCTTCTGAAAATTTTGCTAGAATTTTTTCAAAAAATTCGTCCGTCTTCTCGGTTACCAATATTCGGTGGACGCTTAACATACATACATAGTCATGCAATATAAAATATATTTATTTTTTGATAATAAGTAAATGTGCATATTATTTTTTAAACGAGCTTCATTGTGGAGCGCAACCATGGTTTTACTCGCCTTAAAGTGCTAAATGACCGCTCAACAGTTGCAGTAGTGCACGGCTGTGACAATGAAATTAATAAAGCCTTCCTTATATTTGGATCCAGCGTCTTTCAAAATACTCGCCAGCCCTAAGTCGGCTAATTCATCTTTACCCATTTTTTTGTTGTTGCCAAGCTCAATTTCTCCTTCCAAATCATCCAACTCATAAAAATGCTCAAACGTTTTTGTGGCACCTTTAAGCTCTTCCAGCTTCAAAGAAAGTATGTTTGACGGGTGCAAACAATGAATTGCAAACGCAGGCCTATTCTCTTCATTAAATCTTCTGTCCAGTGATGAAATTAAAGAATCTATATAAGGAATGTATATAGATCGCTTCCCGTATTCAGCAGGTGATGAAAACGGGGGATTTGAACGGTGCGTTTGACGAGAGACTGTCCTTGGAACAGACATCTCTATTCTTAAATTGGCTGTGTTTTCTTGAATGGAAAAAAGCAATCCGTCCACAATAACCTGTGTACTTTTTAATAATTTTATATTGTATGCATGTAAAAAAAATTGTTATAGAATTAGGTGGGTGCCACGGCCCTCTAGGCCCATACCTAGCTGCGCCCATGGATATAATGTGTAAAGATGGAAAATTAAATAACATAAAAAATAAAAATAAAATAAAAAGGTCTTTAATTTCCCCTGAACAAGTAACCATTACATCAATTTATATATGTACATACATATGTATGTACATGTGCATATGTTTTTCTGCGTGTGAATCGTTCATAACTTTTGAACGCCAGATAAAACCTAAAAGTCAACACCAATTCGGCTGAATCGGTCGAAAAAAATGCTTTTTATACACTCGTAACTTTAAAAATTCTCCTCAAATAGTCATGGGTGGGAAAACTCTCGTGTTTTTGAAAACTCGTAATATTTATCATATACTTGTACTGCATATAAAAGAAATCATACCACAACAATTATTTCTTTCGTTTAATTATTCATTCGCGTGTGTTTTTGCATTTTAAATTCACATAAGAACGCTAATTCAAGTAATAAATGGACACATAATCTGATGAGTAATGATAAAAACAATAGAAAATTTGGTGCTAGAACCAGCACATGTCCTCTCTCTCTCTCTCTCTCTCTCTCTTGTTACTTCCAGACAGTGGTTCTGAAGATTTAATTGCAGCCCGTGAGTAAATTGGCAAGTACAACACTGCAATCGAGTAAAAATTCCACAAGTCACAACGTTAATCACACGCCCGCAAGATAGCTGTGCCAAAATACTCAAAGCCCAACTAAGTATGGATAGATACCTCACTGTGCTCAAACTGGGAAGAAGCCCGAAATCGTAAAAATTGCTTCTTCCGCCAAAATTACTAAAGATGACCAAACACCCAAAACATATTTTCAATGCTACAGAGCGAAATGGAGGTACCTATTCCGAGTCAAAAGTCGAGTAGGCCACCTACAATATACTTAAGAGAGCGAAATTCTAAAAATTTGGTGAAGAGATAAACAAAACTAATTGGAGAAAAGTCCATTTACGAGGTCCGATAACACGTGGTAATGTGAATGAAATCGCAAATTCAATTTGACTATCGAAAAGTTGTTTCCGTGTTTCAAAATGGCAATGAAATTTTTTATACGTTCCAACTGATAAGCGCCAAAGGTATAGACTGGTGGGTTGTCCCAGACGACGTAAAATGTAGTTTACAGAATAAAGACTACAAAGTAAAAAATGCTGTAAACATTAAAAACAAAGGGAGTCTCCCAGTCACCATTTCTTTTAGAACTCAAACCTAATGAAACGCACCAAATACATATATAATATAAAATACTTGTTGCACGGAAGAGTCACCGTAGAGGAAGCGAACAGGACCCATTCAATGTCAGTGAGAGTGCTGTTGGCTGAAGTAGTTAGCGTGTTGACTACAAAACCACTTGGGTTCGATATCTGTTCAGGTCAAGACATCATCAAAATAAATTTTTCTAATGTATATTATTGCGGCATTTTGTTAGTTGTTGTTGGACTGTACCGGCAGCCATTGATACTCTTCTATGCTAATGTAAAAATATGTTTCTGGAACGCAAACGACATCCGCCAATATAATAACGAACTTGAATATTTCCTGATGGATAAACAAGTTGACGTAATGCGAATAACTAAGAATAATATGACATCTAAAAGTTTGTTTAATATGAATGGACATACTTTATATTACACCAAGGACACTCCGAGATATGAAGATCATCTTCGAGCAACAGACATCAGCATTAATTTTTTTTAATCAAAACCAGGTGATTTCATCAATTTATTCTTCTCCAGGGTTTTCAATTACCCAAAGTCAATACAGTGCACTTTATAAATCACTAGGTCAACTGTTCTTAGCAGCTAAGCATACGTTTTGTGGACCACTACTTATCACACCGAAGGGAAGGTCGTCCCTTGTTTAATACATTTTCCATTTTTAGAATGTCATTTCAACTGGGCAACTGATCGACAAATAATCTCTGATGTTATTGATTTAGTGTGTGCCCAGCGAAATGATTCAGGTTGAGCTTTCTTTAGATTTATCTTTAGGTCATTTATCCATTATTGTTACCATATACTTTTATAGAACTTTATCAACCACGGTAGACTTATCAATGACAACAAACTCATTAAAATACGAAAAACATACCTTAGGACTTCTGAAAACATAGATGATTCTATTAGAAACTTAGATAAAAAAGTTAAGAAAGTTGTGTTCAATATGCAACTTCTGCCTGTTGTCATGCGGGATATAATAGAGTTTGCTCTGCGGGAGTAGAAATGCTTTTACCTGAAAAAATTAAGATTTCGGAGAACATGGCAACTTTGTAGATCCCCAAAGTTGAAAATGAGGTTAAAGGATGTACAAAACATCAGAAAACCACTTCTTCGGAAATATGTCTTCAAGATTCGGACGCAACACCTCAAACAATTATTCCCTATGGTGAGCAGCTAGAGGCCTTAAAAGACTCATAATAAGTAATAATTGTCCTTGCGACGTTCAAATGTATGTAGACTAGAGAAAAACTGATTCTAAAAAAGTGACTCTGTCCACATCAACTGCAACAACTGGCAACAGTTGTACTGCCACCAGTTTTAGCTAAACCAGCAATTGAAGGCGCTATAGTTGCCTTAAACTCTAAGAAAGCTCCAGGTGCTGACAGAATAAGCAATAAAATGCTTTTGGAATTGCCCCGTACAACTAAAAGGATAAATATTTTTGTTTTAAATGCGATCATGATACATTTCATCGGTTACCATGATATCCGATCCCGAGAAAAACACACAAAAGTGGTATCTTATAGGCCTATAAGCCCATGTCTAATATTTGAAAATTACTTCTGATTAAGTTGACGCCCATACTAAATGAGTGTGGATATATTCCAAATCATCAATTTGGTTTTAGTTTTGATTTTTCGCGAAATTTTAATTAATTAGTTCATGCTCAATTGAAATTCTTTTCATTATTTTGTTGTGTAATATTTCGTTTTTAAAGAAAATATATTGTCAACATGGTGATTTTTCTTCTTTTGGATTTCTTGATTTTTTTTTGTTGCAAGTATTGCTTTTATTTGTGCATATTCTGGATCTTTTTAGTTATAGTTCTTTCGAAATATTAAATTTTATTTTCGTGATATTTGATTTTTTTATAACATTTTCTTAACGAATTTTATTTTACAAATTTTAGTGTTTTTTTTTATAAACTTCTCTATTTTTTTTTTGTTTGTTAAAATTTTGTTAAAAATTCGACTTCTTGATTTTTTCTATCAATTATGTGAAGCCCTAATTTACTGATGTAAATTTGATATGATTTTCAATGATATTTTCTTTTTGTTAAAGTTTTTCCTTTGCGAAAATTTTTCATGGTAAGACCACATTTTTTCGTAATGTATGTTTAGTTTCCTAGTTATCTTTTGAATTTTGGGGATATTTTTACTTATTTTTTCTGATTTCTTTATATAAATTTTCTTGGTTTACATTAAAAATTTATTCTTTCACGAATTTAAAACATTTTCATATAGCGAAATGAAAAATTATTCGGAGGAAGTCAATTTCATATCAGAAACTCAAAAACAATTTACCTCGATCAATACACCCAATTTCAACAGATGAAGCCATTGACCAAGCCCAGCATAATGAAATATGTAGTATACGTATATAAACTAATAAAAAAACAAGGACATTTCACACAGTTAATTATTTAAATTTTTCGATCATGCGATCTTTTCTATACCACTTATGGACCTGCCGCCGTATTTTCAGCCAAACATTTTATTTTCATAAAACATTTGTGTAAGGAAAATTTAAATTTTTTGTGAAAAATTTAATATTTATTGAAAAATCACTTACTAAAAACGTTCCTTAGCCCTCTGACGATCTTCATCAGTGATGGCCACGTACTCATAATATCTGACATGAGGTAAAACGGCGGCTATGTAGTCTCGTACGCTAAACTCAGCTGGATTGTTGCATAAAGGATTTCCTTCTAAATTGAGAACTTTTAAATTTGTAAGGAAACGTAACCGCTCGATCTGAAATTTGGAGAATAAAATTAAATGTAAAAACGATATATTTAATCTTAAGTGGAAAATAATACTTACACCATCGGTGGAATCTAATAAATTATTGCCAATACTAAAAATAATTAACTTCTCTAGTGCATCCAAGTTTTCCAATTTCGATATCCTATTGTTGAACAGCGATAAAACTTCTAAATTTATCAATTTATCAAGATTTCCGATACGTTCTATATAATTGAAACTGAGATCAAGTTCTTTAAGGTTAACTAACATTTCTATGTTCTCAATAACTTCGATTTTATTGCAATTCAATGATAATTTAGTTAAATTTGGCAATATCCATAAGTGATCGATGCGTAGAATATCTGTTAAATAAAATTAAATCCTGAGTTATCGCAAATTTCGCACATTCAACAGTATTGAATAAAAATATTATGAAAAGAAAATCATATGTATATGTATGTACATATGTACATACTTAAGTATATTAAATTAAAATTTGAGCTTTCAAGTTCAGTCATTGGAATGGCATTTTCAATTCGCCTTAAGATAAAGTTAGAGTAAAAACGCTTCGTTTAACTTTAATTAGTTCAAACGAGTATTTATCTTTTTTTTTGCTTTAGTAATTATTTAGTTTATACTCACTTCTGAAATCCAAACGCATTGTTGTTATTCGTTCATAAACTATGGGTTCCATTTTGTGCAAACGCGCTTCTTCACCTTTGTAGCCATCCTCCAAATATGACGTCTCTATCATTTGCTTATTTATAATGCCAGGTTCAATCTCTGGATATATTATTTCATCCATTATCTTCACTTTTTTCTTCTCATCTTTATTTTTTGACTGTGGCATGATGTATTAAGAATTATTAAATAAACCCTAAAACCACATTGTCTGTTAATGGGCAATTTTTAAAGTTTGTTGGTTGCCAAGGAGTTTTCTAGGGATAATATTAAACACGTTTTTCTTAACTTTTAATGTTGTTTGAATTATGTTTTTTTTTTTGCCAATTGTGAAATTGATAATTTTAAACAAACAAACAACCTTATTCATGGCAAAACTTTAGCCACATATTCTACTTTATGTAGAAAGAGCTGCTAGAATGTCGAATAATTTATTTCAGTAATTACTTAAAGTGGATTCACATTGAGAGTAACAAGGCGAATTGATATGAAGCGAAATCACCAATGGATTTTTACTCTACATCGAAAATAACAGACTAAAATGAGAAAGCAAAGGAAATTATTCAGAAGTAATCAAAGCAAATATAGAATGTAATAAAAACAAATTAATGTTAAAATTTAGAAAACAAAAGTTGATCAGCTGAGCTGTCAATTGCACCTGTTATGAATTCGCTTTTGAGAATAATGTTGCTGCGACAACGCTTATGTTCTCTTCTGAATTCCCTTCTTTAAGTCAAGGTACTTTTTGTCGTTCAATTCGCCGATGATTGTTATTCGCTCAGTTGTAACATACACTTATTATCAATGTTAATTTGGCAAATGCAGCTGAAATGTGCTTAATTGACAGCAATAACACCAATTTATAAAAGCAAAAACTAAAAAGATATCTTAAAAGCAAAATGCTGATTTATCTAAAGAAAAAGTTACAGATGAAAATGTTGACCGCTTTTCCAATTTTATGAAAAAATATCCAAACTGGCAACACCGCTTATACATAAGATGACAAAAGTACTAAAGAAATAAAAATTTAAAAAAGCAGTGTCAAAATTTTCACCACACTTTTCATTAAGGCTCTAACCAAGAAGCACGATCGCGGGAGTGATGTAGCAGGGACATCTAAGCGGGCTCTTTAATTATTAGGACTAGAACTCATTGTATGAAAAAAATTATTCTATAAATTATTTACGTACAACCAAAAGAAAAATCAAAGTCAAAGCGGAAACCATTTGCGAATTGATAATTTAAAAAAAAAATAATATTGATATCGAACTCTTAACACTTACAACCTTATTCATGACAAAACTTTAGCAACAGATTATACTTTATGTAGAAAGAGCTGCTAACTACACCCATAAGAGAAATCAAAACCAAAGCGGATTTTCTTAAACCAAATATGACTAAACCAAAGCTTGATTAAAGAAGTACTTCTGGTTTGATTTTAGCAAAAATACCCAAATTGACGAAAAATTTACTTGATTTAAGGCAAAAGTGGTTTTGGATTAGATTTTTCGCTTATAATTGAAGCGGTACTCTGCAGGATAATTTCTTTTATTTCAATCATGAAACATTCTTGATTTGGAAACTTTATGTGTTTTTTTATTTGTCTATATTTGGGTTTAAATTTTGTTTGTTTGGTATGGTACTTGAACTCAGGCTTCCCTATTCATCGCATTTTCATCAGTAAAAGTCTGCCTTGAATACCTCAGCCACTACAACATTTTAAATACCGACCGCAAAAGTCAACATACACATAAAATTACTGAGACTTTTCGTATTTGATTTAGGGATTCCAGGATAGATTTACAGTAGAGCTTCCCGTTCTACTTCTTTTTTTTGCGAGTTTAATTTGAACGTTTTTTTTAATTTTCTGAAGGATGTATTTTTTAATGCCAGTCTTTTATATTATTCGATATATACTTTAGTAAGTAAGGAATTCTTATTAGAAGCCACTGATAAAAAAATATAAATCGTTATCGAAAAGAAATCGAATCGGGATTCTAGTATCGTAATCGGTCAATAAAGGGAGGAGTTATGCGAAAATTAATATATCGGGGCGGGCAAGTTGTCTGGCCGATTTTTGAAAAAAAAAATGAAACCAAACTCTAATCAAAATTTTTGAAAATCGGTTCACAAATGATGAAAGTTATGGGTGTACGAACATTGAAAAGAATTAAAAAATTGAAAGTCGATAAAAAAGCAGGGTCTCTATTGAAGAAGCCAGATATTAGGCAGTTTGCTAACAAAAAATTTAGCAGTTTGTTAGCCAGAGTATTATGAATGAAATATATGCATAGGACATCGTTTGTGCGACGACAAAGACTGTTTAAGTCAAAAGCCTTTCAGTAATTTTTGTGTCAAAGTATAATTTCACTCGCAAGGCTTGTATTTAATCCACTTTAATGCACTTAATTTATGTTAATATGATTATATAAACACATACTTGTAATTTAAATTTTTTCAAAATTTATATAAGCGCATTAAAAGATGAAATGCATTTAAAAGATGAAAAGATGGTTCAAGGCCTATTGATGCGTTGGCATTGGCAATCATGCAGTCATGGACTCTTAACAAATAAAATTTTTTTGAATAATTATTGAAATATTTATAAAAATGTTACTTGGTGAGTGCATAATTTTTATCTCTACTACTTAAAACAACAATACTAGATTACAGCACTTTATTAATCGCATGGAAGAAATCAGTTTGGAATTAAAAACTCACCTGCTTTCCTTATTTAATTTTTAAGTATTTTACATTTGCAGAAATATATATGCATCAGAAACTGAAGTCTAAATAAAACTGAGAGTAATACCGATTACTGAATGTCGAATAATCAGACGAATGTAACTGTTTTGACCGTTTCCAATGGTTACGATAAGGAATGCTTTTGTGCTCAAAGTTTCTTCGGGAATAAAAAACAAAAACACCCCTGCTAGAAGAATCCTTCCACTTTGTTTAGTTCACTGACACTCACCCGGAGGTGCTCTTGAAATTTGCCACAATCTTTAATTAAGCAGCAAAAAATCGTAACAGGTGCAAAAAGTTTTCTCAACAAGCGAAATCGGGTGTTATTTTCACCACTACAATGATTGTTGTATTTGCGTTGTCAGTCAGTCGGTTCAGTTACTTGTGTGCTGTTGCTGTTGTTGAATTTTAAAACGTGGTAGTTGTTACCACTGTGTTCAGTTTTACATCCTGTGTGCGTGTCTAGTCCTTACAGATAGCACGCTCCTTCGTTTGTTATCATATTTACTCGTCCGGTAGAAATACAACGAACACACAAAGCACACATACACACACAAACGCACACAGTCGCACTAATTAACCCTTGCAAACACAAACACATGTTTTTCCTTTCCCTCTTGGCGTCTTGTTAAATTCGTTGCTTTTGTGTTTGCTTAAGCGTAGTGTCTAATGACTAGATCCGCTAGAAAAGTCTTGGCAACGTATATACTAGTGTTAGTTACGTTCTTGGTTGTTGTGGTATCAGTTTTATACGTTTTTCTTCTTGATAAGAATTATTTTCAAGTGCCACAAATTGTAAATGAAGAATTTAATTCAAATTTTCTAAATAATTATTAAATCAAAATTAAAAACTTTGACTGATTGTTTAAGGAAAAAAGTCTTGAAATCCAAATATTTTGAAAAGTGAAATTAAAAAACATAATAATAATATTACATAGAAAACTTATAAAAAAACCAAAGCAAAACGAAATTATTACAACTAGAAATTGATTTTGATTTAATCGATAAAGGCAGCAATTAAATCCTGCTAAAACAAAATACGAAAAACAACAAGCGGCCAGTCAGTCAGCCTGTCCGCCTTTAAATTGTTGTTGTTGGATGGTATTTTAAACAGGTGTATGTGATATGTATGTGGTTGAACTTTTTAAAACTGTTTAATGCTAAATCCGAATATCTATTTAGTGCGACCAAAAAAGCGCTTAGTGCTTAAACACATTTCGGCCAAGTAAATTTTCGAAGAAAGTTCCCTGTCGTAAAAACTGCGTGCAATATACTTACATACATAAATACATACTCGTATGCATAGATATAAAATGTGTTTTAAATTTTATTTTTGGTTAATAGCTGCAATTATTTAATGTAATAATTGTGGTTTGTATATACAAAAGACGTTGAGACAGAAGATGAACGTTAAATGAGTATTTAAAAAAAATGACCTTTAAAACAACTTGTAATTAATGGCTCGTAGCCAATATTTTAATGGGACTTCGCTTTGGCCAACACTCGTCAATAGGGGTAATAAGGTGGTGTGCAATATCAGCTAAAGTATTCTCTTTGAAATTTTGTATCAGCTTTTTGCAATAAACTTTATCATCCAGACAGATTAAGCCGGAGCAAATCATTGGCAAATTCAGACTTGTATATATAAAAAATTAATATATTTTATTGTAAAATGAATACGCTGTTCAATCTGCATTGTAATGTAATGTAATGTAATGGGGGTTTGGCCCAGGATGGCCCTTTGCACTGCGACCATTGTTGATCTATTGTGCTTCCCCTGTCCCTAACAGTCGAATACGTTCGCAAATAGGATCAGCTCCTTCAATGGGAGCACTAGCAGATCCTCTTCACTCAGCGTATATGAATGGAGAGTCCTGTGTCTTCTGTGGCACAATGCCCCACAATTTGCTTTCAAGTGTTCCATCGACTCCTAATCTTCACCGAAAAACCTGCAGATGTCCGTGTCAGATAAGCACATTTTGTTGGGCTTTGCAGGTGTAATGGCCTGTGAGCACCCCTACCAGCGTCCGTAGGCTTTTCCTGTCCAGTCTTAGAGCCAGATCCGCCCTTCCAGCGTCAAAGCCTAGGAATTTCTTAGAGTGACATAATCCATTGATGTCATTCCAATGTTGTGCAATCCTGGACGATATCCATTTCGAAATCTCCCCCTTAAGGAGACTTTTGTTGAACCCAAAAGAGGGGGTGGGTCCAATGAAGTTCCCCTCAGCCCCTTTTCTCGCACAGATGGTACCATATCAGAGTAATCTGATTATGAGTCGGCAGGTCATTGAGCCTGCTGTGGCATTCCAGTAATAATCTGGACATGTATGTACAGCCGCTTAGAAACGATTGGCTGTCCGAGAATATCTTAAACCGTATTCCCCTGTGTCCTCTCTCGGATAGGATCCCCATAGTTTCCAGTATCGCGTAAAGTTCTGCCTGGAAAATTGTCGTATCCCTGCTCAATGTTATAGACCTGTTTGCTCTAGGCCCTACTATTCCCGCCCCAACTCCTTGGAGCGTTTTTGAGCCGTCCGTGTATCACATTTGCGATCCATTTCTTAGCCATCCTGGGTTTGCGCACCATTCTTCTCTTGTGGGGAAGAGGACCTGTATTTCTGCATTGAACAAACCTTTTTTTTTATTTATATAAAAGTTATTGATTGTTTTTAACAACAAACGTAAATAATTAAAATAAATTTTGTTTTTGGACGACCATAGGATCTATTCGATCATGTGATCTTCATACATCGGAAGAAAGTATGAAAATTATGTTTACCCTGAGTTTTTTTAAGATGATTTACATATGATTTGTATCACAGAACAGTACACGGACACTAAATAAAATATACATAATTATTTTAGGGAACTACATATTTATAATTAAGAAATAAATTTTTCTTAACAAAAATTAAATTGAATCTTAAAGTTAAATTTTCAAAGTGTTTTTGTTTAGTTTAATTTCAATATAAAAACAATAACAATATCTCTATATTTGTTGACGTTTTATTTTATTAAAAAACCGAATTGTCCTGAAGATAATACTCAATTACCACGCTTATACGCACGTCTTATTTGCAAATAGAACTATTTGCAAATAACTAATTCACTGTTTATACGGGAAATTGCATACAGAACTTATGTTATCATTAGTGATGCCATGTGACGAAAATATGATTGTTTGGTAAGTAAAACACAAAAAACGTTCATGAAGTGGCAACGTCTTACTTTTTATTTGCAAATAGTGTCGTTATTCACGACTTGTTTAGTGAGTTAACAAGTTACAATAAAAAAGTTATACGGCAACATTCTTCTTTGTTATTTGCAAATAAGACGTGCGTATAAACGTAGTAAATGAGTATCAAAATATCGATAATTTAAATAAAATTGTTTAACTACCAATTAAATTCTAAAAAGGTTGAATTTAAAATTAAAAATCAATCAATGTTTAAAAGTAAGTTGTACTTCAAGGATTCATCAGCACATTCGGAAATGATGCAACTGTTAAGAGAAAAAGAAATTCCTTCATTTACTTACACTCCTGTGGAACTTAGGCGTCAGAGTGTGGTCTGTAGAGGAATTTATTACAAAACTGATATTAATGACATTAGATCTGAACTTGAAAAAATTATTCCAGATAGCGTTGAATCAATTTCGAAATTTTCAACAGAATATTCGAGGAAACAGGGTATTGATACGGGTTTGTTTTTGATAACTCTTAAACCAAACAGAAAAGTAAACGAGTTATTTAGTGTAAAGTATATCCTAAATCAGGTGGTATCATGGGAACGACCAAATTCGCATGCGAAGATACCACAATGTTGGAGGTGCCAAAAGTGGGGTCATTACTCAAGAAATTGTACTCGTCCTTTTTCTTGTGTGAAATGTCAGGAGAGCCACGCCCCTGGGGAATGTAATTTTGTTTCAGAAAATAATGTTTTACCATTTTGCGTTAACTGTAATTAGAAGGGTCATACTTCAAATTATAGGGGTTGCCCAGCTTATAAAAAATATGTTGCGTTTAGGAAGAAATCTTATTTAGAGGCAAGGGAAAGGAAAGTGGCTGCCGCTAACAATGTCGCTAGAACATTAATTCCTCCGAATACTAAGCATGTTATGGATAAATCTTTTGCTAGTTTGTTCAATGGGTTCCATGATTCACCATCCCAGAATAAGCCAGAGAAGCCGCCTTTAATTCTGGAGTTTTTGAAGATTGCAAAAATGATATGTGCCACAGAGCCTCTGTCCCTAGAGGATAGGATATACAATTTTTTGCAAAATTACAAATCCAAGGCAAAAGAGCAAGCAAAAAAGGAATGCTTGAGCTTAATGAAGGATATTCAAAATATTTATGGTCCGTAATCCTCTAAAATTATTAACTTTTAATGTTGGTTCTCTTATCCAAGTTGGTAGGAGAGTTGAACTTAACATGTTATTGAATCGATTTGATATTGATTTTGCTTTTTTGCAGGAAATGCATTTATCAATGGATAGAAGGTTATATTTTGATAATTACATAGTTTTGAAGGATGATAGTTCGTTAGGGGTTGGTATAGCTCTCAAAAAGTCTATATCATGGTCTTACGTATATATCTCAAATATTCGGTTTCCGAATATATTTGTTGAGGTAAATGTTAAAATAAATAGCATCCTTAAGAAAATTCTTTGTGGTTCAATTTATTTTCGAAGTAATTGTAGCCGACAGGCTATTTGTAGGGGTCTTTCTGAGATTATAAATTTTTCCAGTGCATATGATGGGCTAATTCTGGGTGGTGATTTAAATGCGAAACACCTTTCTTGGGGTGATAGCAATAATAATTTTAATGGAGAAGTTCTTTTTTCTTGGCTTCAAGAGGAATCTATTACAGTTAAGAGAGTTTGTGATTCATATCCTACTTATCCAGGCGGGTCCTCTCATTTAGATCATTTTATAATAAGCAATGATTTGATTGATAGTCCAATTCCAAATTTTAAGACATTTACTCTTCCCACATTTTCGGATCATATTCCATTAGCACTTCACTTATTGGTTTCGGATTTTAATTTTATTCTTAATATTCCAACTCTATTTACGTCATTCAGGAACACGGATTGGAACGCATTTAAGCATGATGTAAGTAGTGCCTTGTTGAATGACTTTCCTCCGCATAATAGGAACCTGTCTAGTGACGAAATTAATAATTATATAGAGCAATTTGGTGCTTCTATAAATTTTATAACAGAAGTGCATTCTGAAAGGGTTGAAGGAAAGGATAAGAATTATCTCGTCTCAGATAAGGTGAAAAAGTTGCTGAGAGTTAAATATAATTGGCAGAAAGATTTGAAGAGAATATACAGAAGAACTTTGAATAGGAGGAACTCTGAATATTTACTTATTTCGAAGCAGATTGAATTGATAAAAATTATTATAAAGGAACAGATTGCTATTGAACAGGCTGATTTTTTTAAGGAGAAGCTTAGAAGAATAAAACCCGGTCCTCGGGCTTATAAGGACATTTTCAAAATTATAGGAAATAGGAAACGGCCTGACTTTAAAGACATTTCGGTAAATGGCATCAAAATTACTCAGTTGGATGGAAAATTGGAGGCCTTCAGATATCATTTTGCATCTATATATCAGGGCTCTCCACCTGATAGGGACATGTCTGGCATTGAGGAAACCATTAGAGATAGTGTAGCTCGAGCGTCAAATTGTATTACTTTTAGTGATGAAGTCACCTTTTTGAATAATTACATTATTCCAAATTTACAGATTTAAATGCCTTACTAATTACTTCTAGAATTATAAATAATAAAAAGTCGTGTGGTGTAGATAATATTTCAAATTATTTAATTAAAAGATTTCCGGTAAAGGCCTTTAAGTACCTAACAATCTTGTTCAATAATTGCCTTAATAATTGTTTTTTTCCGTCAGCCTGGAAGATTGCAAAAATTGTCCCGATTCCGAAACAAAAGGGTAATTACGATATTAATAACTTGAGGCCAATTTCTTTATTGTCTAATCTGGGTAAGTTGTTTGAAAGAGTTATCAGAGAGAAAATGGATATAGGTTTACAAGGGGAGTATATTCCTGAAAACCAATTTGGATTTAAGAAAGGTAATTCTACTGTGCATGCTCTCTTAAAATTTCATAATGATGTTATACAGAATTTGAGAAAGGGACATTGTACGGTCGCAGTATCTCTTGATATCGAAAAAGCTTTTGATAAGGCATACCATAATGGTATACTATACAAATTGATAAGGATTGGTTGCAGTGATTCAATAGTAAAACTCCTTAAAAGCTTTTTCGATCAGAGAAGATTCTTTGTTCAACTTGATAATATGTTATCTTCTCAAGGTAGTATTTCTTGCGGCGTACCTCAGGGCTCTGTTTTGGCACCTCACCTGTACAACATATTTATATATGATTTTCCTCATGAAGTTGATAATTCAAAGGGTATACTTTACGCTGACGACTCGTTGCTTTATGCTCATGATGAATCACCTAAAGCTGCACTCCAACGTGTTTCATTTCATCTTCAACAAACTAATGAGTTTTATTCTCATTGGGGAATAAAAATAAACGCGTCAAAAAGTAGTTCAATATGTTTGAGAAATGCTTCCGGGAAGTGTAAATATACGGTTGTTCCGGAAAGCAAAAAATTGAAGTTGAATTTGAATGGCACTGAAATATTGTTTAAAGATGAAATGAAATACCTCGGTGTTAACTTTAATAAGCTTCTAAAGTTTAATAAGCATGTTGCTAAAAATTTGGAGAAGGCTAACCGTATGAAGGGAGCATTTTCAAGGCTATTTAATAGCAAATTTTTGCCAATTGGAACAAAGCTGCTTTTATATAAAGTTAGTATACGGCCAATTCTTTTATATGCATTTCCGATATGGTTTTCAATCTCAAAAACGGCGATGAAGAGGATGGAAGTTTTTGAGCGTCATGTTCTACGGAAGTGCGTAGAAAAGAACTACAAGACGCGTAATAAAAGATTTTCGAACCGATTTATTTATAAAGAGGCTAAAACACTCCCAATTTCTGTTTACGCTCTTGATTTGACAAAACGTTTTGTTGACAGACTGTCGTCTTTTGAAAGTGATAATATACAAAAAATTTTGACGGAAGAACAAGATTTTAGTTGGTCAAATACTAATTACCTCTCTACGATTGGAATTTTGAATGAGCAACATATCTTTCTAGATAGGTTTTACACACATGCCACTCCCGGTATACACAGGGGGTAGATTTAGTTTTTAAATAGTATTAGGGTTTAGTTTTTAAGTTGTTTGTTTTTTCTTTGTTTTTTTTTTGTTTTTAGTTTTAAGTTTATATACATATGTAAGTATAGCAGATATTACTCTGTAGATGAAGTTAAATGCCGGGAGCAAGCGTTGTTTATTTTTGTTATATTTATTAAATATGTCTGTCATTAATCTTCGTTTATATTAATTGAATAAGCAGGTCGCATTATCAAAATTAGTACTTACGTAATTAAAATAATACAATATAGTTTTAAGTTCGCTTATAATAGTTAACGTTTGTAAATCTTATAATATGAAAAAACAGTCTCAATAAAAAATTAACTTAACTTAACTTAACTTGTTTAACTACAAAATGAGACCTCAAGCTTGAGTAATATTTTAACCAAATTGTTAAAATCAATAACAATTTAATTCAAATTTTTTTTGACTCTCTAGACTTAGATTACAAAAGTAGAATAGTACAGGTATTAGGGGAGTAACACATTGTTGCAATGAAAATTTAGATATCGTACAGTGTAACGCTACATACTTAAAGAAGTGGTTCAATTAATTGTTCAAATATATAAAAAATTTGTCAAGTGAAATCCAATGGCAAACAAAGACTACAGACCATGATCAAAATACTTATGAACTGTGATTGTTAAATGAAACATAAATATTTAAGATATAAAGATCACAGAATTTCGATAATTACTACATTGCACTAAGGAGAAGAAGTTTTAATTCCGTCTTATCAGTGCTAAACTCTATGTAAGATTTACATACTCTTACTCTAGAGAAATAAAAGATCACGAGCTAAAGTACCATTAAGGGTATAAACAGAACTTATCCATTCTAATACTTCATAAAATATATCAAAAAGTACAGGACAATCAGTGTAGCCATTTATAATGTCATACAACAGTAGTATCGATTGAACTCTCCTATGTGATAGCAAATTTAGTAAAAATACGTTGAAGTCCCTGAATACGATAGATAAGATTCGATACATAAGGATTTCAAATAAGAATAATTTATAAATTGGTTTATAGCACGTTGCATCATCCATTATGTCATCCCTAAAAAAGGCCCAACTATTGCCGACTTTCACCTGCCAATAAATTTACATTATTTAAGCGACAAATTAAAAATATGAGGACGGGCCAATAACTCGGTGACTTTATGAATAAAACACAGGTTTTTGGACTTTACTATTACTTTTCAACATATTCTCCCTTGACCTCTGTAAACTTTGTGCAACGGTTCTGCGATTTCTTTATCCCTTTCAAAAAATAAGATTTGTTCAGGTCATCAAAATAAATATTTGTTTGTGAGATGATTTCTTGTAGGAGTCAAATCTCTTTCCACCGGATCATTTCTTTAGGTTTGGTCACTCGAAGCCAAATCCCTAGAATGTTGCAGATGAGTGAGCAATTCGTAGTGTAATTCATGAAAATTTTCCATGAAAACTGCACATGTGTGCACCCTCGCATTGTCCTGATGGCAAAAAACTTTCGTTTTGGCCAAATGCTGTCATTTTTTCACAAAGCCTCATTAAATCCACACAATATGTTGGCATAATATTTGCTCTTGATTGCTTTAACCTTTTGAAGGTAGTCAATGTAGTGGATTCCATATCTTAAGAGTGCGTAAATTTTTATTTTTACCTGCTTAAACATTCAGAAGTCATCAAAGGTTTACATACATTCACAGGCACTCATACTCATACATACAGCAACATCGCAAAATCAATTACAATTTCCTCTTTGGTTTTGAAAATGCTGAGATTCAATGAAAACTTAATTTTGGAAAATCGGAGTGAGTTCATTAACTTTTATAGCGAAAACTTCAAAAGGAAACCCATATAATACCCATTTAAGACCCCAACACATACACAATAAAATCAATTGTGTACAAAGTTAATGAATTTGAGAAAAAGAAGTTTGATTGTTGACATTTATCCTTCTGGTTTTCTTTTATTGGTAGAGTAATATTATATATAAAAATTTCAATTTATTGATGTTTTCGGGTTTCGGAAGCATGTCATTGTTTCAATTATTACGAGTGCTGAAGTTAAATATTGAATAATTAATTGGTAGGAGTGTGTCCGCGACGACAAATTTGTTGTAATAATTTCCTATTGTATGTATCCTGCATGCCAAGGATTTTATAAATACGTTATTGTTACATATTTATAATCTAAACATTATATGAAAATAATGTCATTATACAGAAATATATTACCATAGACATTAATCACATTTTGTACATTATATGTACGATTAATTAAAACAAATGGACGAAATGAAATAAACAAAATTAAGTTCTTAGGATTAAAAAAACGTCTTAGTACACGAAAATTAATTAAATTGACTAGTAAGAGCTTTGAAAACGATCAACTTCTTATGAATATATAGAGTAAAAAGTGTTCATTATTTTATTGAAAGCATCGAAACACTGGAATTCACCTGAAATAATATATTAAAAAGTAAATAATAATAATAATACATGTATGAGCAACCTTTCAAAGAGACAACCCAACGCATACAAATTTGTCGGTCTAGCGTTAATACTCATATTAAGGCCGATTTGAAAAGAGTTGTCGGAGTGTTTTTGAAGGGTTTCAACAACTATATCTGTTGAATTTTATTAATTACTGAGTATTCAATATAAATTAAACTAATAATAAGTATTCAAATTGTAACTCTAAACTAATTAACTATTTATATCGAGCCAGTTGCTATTTCATATTTTCAAAATCGGTCGGTGTAAACTATAAATAAAACAAAACTGCAAGAGCTACACTTTCAAATAAGAAAGTTGTTTTCAAAATCGGTCCATAAACGGAAAAGTTATGCGATACTCAATTTTTCAGACTGATAAATGACCGTCCTATTTTGGAAAAAGAACTATTGGGCCAACTTGCAAGCAAACCCTTTCAAACCAAAAAATTTTGAAAATCGGTTTACAATTGATAAACATTAAAAAAAGTAAACAAATACATACCAGTTGATAACTTCCTCCTTTTTCGAAGTCGGTCAAAAAATACATTCGGAGGAATACATAAACTCTTATTTTTTTTAAATGGGGACTTGATATAACTGGTATATCTTCTACAGATATCGCTCCTCTGATAAGAATTATAAGCACTCAAAAAAATTTCGGTTTCTTTATACGTATTTTAAGTCTTTGTATTTTTGGTCTTTTGAAAGTAAAACCCACAAAATGTGATGATTCAGCTACAAAGCTTTATCGAATAGTTATTAGCTACTTTTTAAAAGGGATTTGTCCACCTCCTGTAGCTCCAGTTTTTTGCTGGAAAAACTAAATTTTTGCACATTTGTAATCTACATTAATAGCTCAATTGTAGTTCTCTAGATAAATACTTTATATAGAGGGTACACGTCTCCCCCTCCTATGCAACGAAAAAAACAGATTTTTCCTATGGTAAGTTATGGACATATAATTTTGATGGCCTCACTATCGCTGCTCTCCACATAAAAAATAATTAATAATTATTTTGTATGAAGGGTACCAATTTCCCCTTCTACACCCTCCCTTTTTCAAATACACACATTATTCATATTGTTAACGCAACTTCCAAAATCGCCATGATTTAATCTATTTGATCTGGCAGCATTATTTCGACTCCCAAAAATAATATCAATGTCATTTACATATTTTTAATTGTCAAGAAACGTCCTAGCGCCTTCGCCATTTTTGTAAGAACTAATTGCGAGCCGATACCGACGTGCTCCAGTACAATTTTTGTACTAGAATTTTCCAGATATACATATGTTTAATGAATTTTATACAAATATATTTGAATTCTTATTTTTTGTTTATAAAGAAATTTTAATAAAACTACATTGCATAATAAATCAAGCCTTTTATTACGCTCTGTACTTTGTTCAAAATCCCTGGGAAATTTGTCGGCTCGGCGGATAGCCTTCTTACATATATATTACATTTAGATAGACTCGATATTGTAGGTCTTCAGATATAGAATAATTAATAATTACTTTGTGTGGGGGGTACTCGACTCCCCGGTCCCATACCACAATTATTTTGTTTTAATACAGACTTTATTCTCGTAGTAAAATATCAGAATTTTCGAGAGTTTCACTGTTGTAGCGTTCAAGATATAGAATAATTAATTATTACTTTGAAAGGGGTACCCGTCCTTCCTCTCGAACAAATCCGTGTTTTCGCTCGAATATATACCTTTATCTCATAGTAACATACATATATTAAATTTGAGGAGTCTCTAGATATATCAGTGGAATAACTAATAATTAAATTATATGATGGATACAATTTTTCTCTCAATGCTAAGAAAATGCGTTACTCTATTTTAATTTCCTGATCGCTAGTAAGACGGTCGCAAAATTTCAACACGATCGGCCTTGTAGTTTGTCAGTTTTTATGAAATGACCTCAAATCAGTTAGTACTCACTCAGCCTGCATAAATTTCAGCTAATCTGGAGTTGGCTGATGCTTAGTTAGTTTATGGAACATAACATGTGGGTGCACCATGAGTTGGCTGGGAACTAAACAAACGATGAAGAAATGAAAATTTTAATATTATTTATTTGTTTATTATCCTGTCACCAGAACCAGTAAATTTTTGGCGATTTCTGGGAATATTTAAAAATGTTTTATGTCCTTAAATTCGCTTGATAACTGATGCTAAAAATGCATTGAATTTATTTTAAATATTATTGATGGAGGAAGAACAAAAATCTGAAAGAAGAATTTGTAATATTATCATTTCCTAACATGCCCCTTGGAGGAATCGAACCAGCAATCTTCTGCTTAATAGTCTAGATCTGTAACCATTTGGCTATCATGCCACAAGACAAACTAAATAAAAAATATTAAAATGTTTTACTCTTAACAATGTGACCAGGTAAAATGTTTCTTTTCATTAAAACAATAACAACTAGTTCACCTCTGCATCAGATTTTAGTCAGTTTATGAGCTAACGAAAGGTTAGCTTTATTTGGAGTTAGATAAAAAGAATCCAACAGGGTCTTGAACATTTTAAGCTTCCGGAAGAAAGTTTACAATATGATGCGGTGGACTCTAAGATTTTTCGAAAAAAATTCATGTTCGAAATAAAGGTAGTGCTAAAACTAATCAGGTTCAAGCAAAAAAAAATTCTTTTAATTTGTTATAGCTTTCTTCGAGGAATATCGTCTAAAATTTCGAAAAATGTTTTTTTTTAATAACTTCGAAATTCTTGTCAAATCGTTTTATAGATTCCGAAACTTGGAAACTTAAATTTTCGTAAATTTTCGAACACATTTTTTTAAATAAGTTCGAAAAATCGGTATCCTGAATTCGACGACGTTTTTGGAATTTTGAAAACTAATTTTATCTGAACTACTTCGATAGAAAAATTTCAAGAACAAAGTTTTTTAATTTATTGTGAAAATTACTTTTATATTTATATTTCACATTTCTTTTAATTCCATAATAGCATTTAAATGAGTGAATGATGAATCGTTATATTACCTTAAGTCAACTGGGCGATGGTACCTATGGCACCGTAGTACTGGGACAACGAAAAGACACAGGAGAAAAAGTCGCTATTAAGCGCATGAAGCGAAAATACTATTCATGGGAGGAGGCAATGAATCTGCGAGAGGTCAAGGTATGATTTGCTATCAAAATAATTAATTATATAAGAGTAATAAATAGTACGGACACACATACACACATCCATGGATGGCACTAAGAATTTATTTTAATATTTCAGTCTCTCAAGAAATTGTCCCATCCAAATATAGTAAAACTTAAGGAAGTAATACGAGAAAATGATACATTATATTTTGTTTTCGAATACATGAAGGAGAATCTGTATCAGATGATTAAGGATCGTGAAACACATTTACCAGAACCAACTTTAAAAAGTATATTGTTTCAGGTGGGATCTATAAAAATTATTTCAATTACACTTTTTTACATTTTACTTGTTATTTCAGGTCTTTACTGGTCTAGCTTTTATGCATCGTCATGGATTTTTTCATCGGGATCTAAAGCCAGAAAATTTATTGTGTTCTGGTCCAGAATTGATAAAAATTGCAGATTTCGGCTTAGCGAGAGAAATACGATCAAGGCCACCCTTTACGGATTATGTGTCCACAAGATGGTACGAGTGGTTATGAGAGACGAATCAAAGTTATACTTTAAAAAATATTTTTCTTTTGCGAAAAAGGTATCGGGCTCCTGAAGTTTTATTACACTCAACAACGTATGGAAGCTCCATTGACATGTGGGCCATGGGTTGCATTATGTCAGAGTTGTATACCTTTCGACCCTTGTTTCCTGGCAGCAGTGAAGTTGATCAATTGTATAAAATTTGTTCCGTTTTAGGGACACCTGACAAGGTGAGTTGTTCTATATATATATATATATATATATATATATATATATATATATATATATATATATATATATATATATATATTCCTAAAGATATTATGTCCTTTCCTTTTTTTAAAATCGTTGATTCTTTTTATTGAATATAAAAAGGACAAACAAGAACGCACTTGCTTATATCGCTTTCGTTTTAATTTGTCCAAATCTCCAACAAACTGATTGGCTTTTCTCAAATTTCGATATTCATAGTTACTTCATTATCATACGACATGACTGGCTCATTTCCATACAAGCTGATAAGGTCTTGTCAACGTCACGCAATTTATTTGGGAGCATAACAAACCTGCAACGCAAAATGAATTCTATTTGTTGAAAAATAAAATAGACGGTTGCTTAAGCCAAGTTCGGTACTTACTTTTTGTGTTCTGGAGGGCGTACGAGCATATGCTTTCCCGGTGGCATGTCATCTTTGTGATTTTTTGTAATCACATTTAGCATCGTGGAGGAAACCGATTTTTCAAAAGCGGCCACCATTAGTGATAGTGGAGTTACTAGGGCGAAAGTCAAAGAAAATAAATTTTTTTTAATATCATTCTGTAGCAAAGTGTCCACCGTAGGGCAACAACTACAGCAGCAAAAGAATCTTGTATATTAGAATGTATAGCTTATACAAATATATTGGGTGTGCACCCCGATAGACACACACACATACACACCAAGAATGATTTTGACGCAAAAATTCTCATAACAGTTGTTACTACTTTTCCTGCTGTTGCCGTAATGAGACGCCACCTGTTAAACTTAATACAATTTAATTCTACAGCTTTAAATTTTTTGATTGCAAAATCTCCGAACTATTAAATTCAAATATATTTTATCTTATTTATAGCATGATTGGCCAGATGGTTATAGATTAGCTGCAGCCATACATTTTCGTTATCCCGACTGCGTCCGAGTACCACTGAACTCGATTGTTACACGTTGTAGTCAATCCGGCCTGGATCTGCTGGAAGATTTGTTACTCTACGACCCAAATAAGAGGCCAACGGCCCAGCAAAGCCTGAAATACCCCTATTTCAATGCTATGAAACGCATTTCACCAGCAGCAGCTACAAAGGCCAATGTCAAATTGACAGCCAAATATGGCAACAATACAAATTTAACACACAATTTGTCAAGCAATGTGCTTCCGGTACAAGAAAAACTACAAACACTAACCGAAATAATACAGCGTAGTAATAATAATACAAATAATAAAAATGCTAATAACAGCAATATTAACAATTCCGAGATCTTAGCGGCCAATTTAAATAGTTCAAACAATGGTCATATCATAGTACAACAAGCCAAAAACGTCAGCCAAATACCGAAGATAAGTTTTCTAACAATGAACTCAAACGATGTGATAAATCCACCGCTAAATAAGTTTCAACAGAAGCCACTAAACGAATCGGGTTCGGTGAAAAGTGAAACAATCAGATATAATACAATTCTAGCACCCTCCAGCAATATTTATCTAAGTACGGGAAATCTAAATCAGAGCTCCGAGAATTTGACTCGAAAAGAATCGATTAATGATATATTTCTAAATCGTAATATATCACAACTTTTTGGTTTGAATCAAACGCCAGCATCTAACTTACAGCCGCAACATCCGAATGTCTCATTCCATAATACGAACAATATGGGCGCCAGCAATAGAGGAACTAATGCGATTTACGTCAACGGTTCACGAAATTACGCACTGTACGAGACTGCAGCTAAAAATGCCAAAAACTCAGCAAAAATTGGTGGCTACTACGTTTACACTAGGCCAAGTCTAGACTTTCCTCTTAATGACACGACCAAAGTGTACAATATGTTTTCGAAGGTTGGGGGAACAAAACAAAGCAATACTCCTGGCGATTCTATCACACGCCATTCATATGAAGCGGCCGTAATGGGAGGTAAAATTTATGCTGGTAATGGGCATCTATCAGAGCGATCTCAGATCGGTCCTTTTGAAACAAACCCCAAGGAAAGAGAAAAGGATAAGTTTGTGATAAATGAGAACGAAAACAATACGAGAAATGCCGGAAATGACGATGAGTTGGACACGATTTTGGGGTAAGTTTAAATATATATTCATCAAATGATTTGATTTCTACTTTGATCTTTTAATTAACTGTTTGTTCGACACTCTAACTGTAATGTTCGACACTCATCTTCAGGAAAATAGATTTACTCAACAAAAGAATTCTTGAAGAATAGTTAAAAATAAAAAATACTGAAAATGAAAATAAAAATGTTTCAAATTCGTGATTTCTCTACAACCTTTTTTATTTAATGAAGGGTATTAAAGTACCCTTTTAAAATTAATAGCCCTTTAATAGCAGTGTATTTAGCATTACAAGGCCCCATCAGCAAAATTCAAGACCAAGAACCACACCATATTAAGCCTTTTAAATGTGCAAGCAGTGTGACCATTTTAGCTTTATTAAGCTAGATTTAGCTTAAAATAATTACATTCATGTAGCTTCTGGTCTTTTTAAAGCTTTTTTTCTAATAATGCATTTAGCATTTTCTGGCTATTTTTTAATTTTAATTTTTTTTCAATTAGACCAGTATTCAGGGAATGGCCCCTACTCATAAAAATTCACTGTGCTTGTACTAGGAAAACAGGTTATGAGGGGAAGTATAGAGGCAGTAGTGTTCGTAGATATTCGACTTAAACTTCTCCACGCTGGGGATGACAGGAATGATATCTGAAGGGATTTCGTTCCATATACGGGTCATTCGGCTAAAGAACGAATTTTCTTTGCAATGCGTAGTGCAATTTGGTACCACATCTCTTAATGAAGAACCAGTTGTTCGCAAATAAGGGTGTGTTTTGGGAACAAATTCCCTAAGTATAGCACTTCAATGCTACTTTAGCGACATGAAAAATGAGTTACGTCCACCAAACATCACAGTGAAACATCCAGAGTTTCTGATTCTTCAGTATTTATATCACCCATAATTACAGATCGAACAGCATGTTCGGTTATACGTTTGTGTGTAGGTATCATTTTTGTGTCTTATAACCATTAAAATCAACTTGATTCGTATGATTCCCATTCAGAGATTGTTACAAGATCATGATTAAGCGTATCATTCACGTTTCGCCGCAACGCCTCAATCAACCAAGAGGGTTGTTCTAATGGTGCTGTCATTTGAAAAAGACTGAATGGTTCGTTAATTACATTTGTATGCATATAGTTTACTCGTATATTCTGAAATAAATAAAATTTTAAAGATGGAATTTAAAAATAAATTACATTATTATCTTAGAATTGCAGGAGCAATTATCAAATTTCTATGAGTTTCCAGATCAAAAGTCAATTTGAATAATGGTTTTGAGTACAAAAACGCAATGAATAAAAATCCGTTTATGGAATTGTTTAAGAAAATTTTTAGTTTTGCTTTTTAGTAACCTAGAAGTTGAACGCGTATTCAATGCAATAGATTTGAAATATATTTTTTATACTCGTATACAACGTATTCACTTCTTTGCAGCAGATGTGGTTTGAAGAGGTTAAATTAATGTTGCCAAAGTTTTGAAACAAAGAAGGGTTTCGTTAAGAAATTTTAGTGTTCAAATAAAAAAGTCTTCAACTTTAGGTAAAATCGCTGTATAATAAATAAACCCCACAATAAGAACTTTTTAAACCACTTTTGCATTTAATTTTGAGTGATTTTTATTTTTTTGAAAAGTTGAAATTTTTATATAAAAGTCTTAAGACCTCTTTTGCTCTACATGAATTTCTCTATTTAATGAACTTTATATTTAAGTGTTTTGTTTTAGTTATAGTTGAATAATTTTTATATTGAACGAGAAAATTTTTGTTTCATATATAAATTGTCCTTATCATGAATAAAATTGGAATACAATTTTCCTGCGAATTATTTCCCTCGAAGAGAAAATTGTGAAAAACTCAACAAATTCAATATAAAAACAAAAACAATACAAAATTGTCAATTAAAATTTTTGGAGATGGGAACAGATTTCACGTAAATTTTTATTCACGATAATAGTGATTACATTTTCTTATTGACTCAGTACTTTTCCTTTAAATTTTTTACTTCAGGGAAACATTCTGTAAAATGAAATTAAAAATCGTTTCTATTGTTTGTATTGAAAACGAAAACAAATTTGAATTTCTTTATTATTGTTTTCAACACAAGTAATCGAAACGAATTCTTAATTTTTTCTTAAAAAATTTTTAGTGCAATATATATGTAGTATTATTTTATATATTTTAACAGATTTTTTTGGATTTAAAAATATCTAGTTGGTTCCTGCTGAAACAACTCCATATACAAGCAAAGCGGCATGTCCACTAGTTGATCTGTGTCACGATTACTTAATTAGGACCTTGCCAGCTCACCAGGAGCTATATTTACGGGCATCCCCCTGTGCCTCTTCACGTCCCCCCAGGGGGCGCGGTCAATTCATCTTGTCTTGGTGGCTTGGTGTTGAACCTCCTGGGGTATAGGGTTATCAGGTTTCCGGACCTAGGCCTTTTTGCTGATAACCCCTAAAAACTTGTATGTTGCTACCCAATCCCTGAAACAACTGGGCAACGGGCGCGCATGCAAGTAAACTAAAGGTAAAAGCGGGTTCGCTCGCTCGTCCGGAGGGGTAGTTGGTCTTTCCAGACCTTGACCTTTGGCCAATTGCCCTAAAACTTAATATGTTACTACCCATCCCTGAATACCAGGGTAACGGGCGTGCATATAAGTAATTAAGGAAGTAGCTTGCTACGCTAGTCTGGGTAGAGGTGTTACCGATGCCTCAGGTGTGCAAGGAACCTAAAATCGGAGGTGCTTTAACACGCGGCTGACCAGAGTCCTATCTGGTGCCACGGGAACCAGTAGCCCCTAGGACGTGTCCTAGACTGGTTATTGGTGAGGCTCCTTCGGGGATCACGTGGTGGCTGTGGTTAAAACCCAAAGATACGCGGGGAGAGGTATGGGCTGGATGAGTGTGTCTTCAATCGTGGGCTAGTGGCATGATGTGGATGTTCTCTTCAGGCCATATATCTCTAGGTGCTGTTGCTATTCGACAGAGCTGCTCTAATGGTTACGGTAGGTGAAGCCTCAGGTCAGATGGGGGTAAAAGTTCCACTGCTGTGCCATTTGGGTAGTAGGAGGTTAGATAGCTCCAAGCATCTTAGCAAGGGGTCTGTACATGGTCCAACAGCCTGTACGGAACTTGCTACCATGTTGTCCCTGTCAGGGGCACATGTTAGTTGGCGCTCCAGTCATGTGCCCTTGGCGGGGGCTACTGGGGCGGTGGTGAACGTGCTTTATTCACCCTTGTGCAATAGTGCACCGTCAGGTTGGGCCTTCGGGCGGGTACTGACGTGAATCTTTTGCAGCTTTGTGCCTCTTCACCCAGATCAGCTTCAGGTTGGAATGTCTCACTATCACGTCAAGAGTTACCCGGCATTCATATACTAAACTGGGGGTCTTATAGACAATTCTTCGAGATCTCACCGTAGCATTACTCTCCATACAAATTCGGGTATCATCTTCGTATATCCCATAGTACCTCACCCAGTTAGCTGTCCCTCTAATGATCGATACTTTGGCCTGTATACTTCACCAGGCCCGGTATTAGATCTATCTTTTGACTAAATCCAACTCGTAAATATTAAACCTTAGAGCTGTTTTTAACAAAATTTATTTTTTGATATCCATACTCTTCAGGAGAATATATTGATTTAATAAAACAGAGCCTGGAGATGATGGTCAAAGAATTGTGAGAAAAAATAAATATTTTTACTGGAAAGTACACCCAATTCATATAAATGAATATTGAAATATCGTTTTAATTTCTTTTTGTTGTAGAAAAAAACTAAAAAGCTCTGCAAAAAAGCAAAGAAACTCGAAATCAAATATTTTGTTAGAAGACCTTTTCGGACATCTATCTATGGACTCGGATATGAGCGATGGAAAGTTTTCAGATCAACTTGTTACGGATCGGACGAGAGATATACCACTCAGAAAGCATAAAAATGCTTTGAGCAGCCTCGAAGCTAATAATGGCAGTTATGCAGATTCTTTTGCAACAAATGCGTAAGTCCATCCATCGCTTTCTTAAATTATTTTAGTTACTTTTTGAATTCCTGCCTCACAGAAAGTCATAACCATTGTTTTTCTTTAAATTAAACACTACATCATCCCATTGATCATATTACATGTTTGCATTTGTGACCTAATTAGAGATCTTTCGCCCAAAGATCTCCGTTCAAATGCTGAAGACGATTGTCAATTCTGGCCCATAAGGTAATCAGTACAAAACAAACATTGAAATGTAGACACGAACATATTTAATCATGTAGTTAGACGTAGTTTAATATTGAATGAAGCACAGTGGCTTGAACTTTATATATTATTTATGCAAACAAACATTTTTTCAATGCATTTTGCAAAAAAACTAATTGTTTTCTAACGATTGGTCGGGATATTCTCCCGAATAATAAATTTCAATATTAAGTATTTACAATAAAGATTTTATTTTTCATTTTGCCTAACTGAATACAATCATTAACGACCAACGGGCGTTTAATTGTATGGGTGTTGAGAGAAAAATAAAATAGACTCACGTTGAGTATAATTGTTTGTTGTGTTGTTTGTATAAAAACATTCTAAGCCTACTATGATTATGTATTTGTTATAATTCATATGCAATATTGAAATTCTCATATTGTATTTGTTTTGTGTGGCATAAACATACGAGGTTGAATGTTATCAAACTGCTTAAACTTCACTGACGATTTGGTTTTAGCAACCAATGAAATGTCGGCATATGAAGAGCTAAAGCCACAACAAACATTTTTTCAATGCATTTATGCAAATAGTTCAGCAGCTCCCGATCCAATAAAAGAAATTGAGATGAAACAGGGCTGGAGTAATTTTGGACTTACTTGCAAATAAGAGGCTTTCAAACGGGTCACAAGAGAAAAATTTATTTGGAAATCATCAAGAGTTCATCCATAATCTGTAACAGTTCCGCCTTTTATTGTGGGAACAAATTGTTCTCAAAACAGGCAGCTATAGGGTAGGCAGAGGACTTTAAATTTAATTAAAAACAGAAGATGGAATTTACTTTACTTAAACGATAATTACATTGCATATACATACATACACATGTATATGCATGCCTTAATACAGGGATCCAATTTTCCCATTCTATTCTGAATAAATTGGCCTCTAAATGTATGTATATGTTCTGAGTAAATTAACCTGTAAAATTATATGTACATATGGTTGGGAGCGCTCGTAGACTAGTGGCTAGTGTACTAGGGGTTTGAAAGATCGATTTCTGCTTTCTATCCCATTAGGGACCGAATAAATGACCCAAGTGAGCGAAAGCCGCCTGTTGAACTTAATCTAAGCATATACATATATGCTTATCCCTGTTAGCAGTCCGATTTCGTGAAACGAATGCTTTGCCAGGTGGCTTGGCATATGGTGCAATTTCCCTGAAACTATATGCCTAAAATAATGGTTTTCAATAGATATAAGAGAAAGTTTACTTTTAAAATGCTTTTAAAAGTTAATTTCGAATTTCGGTCGAGAGCTTAACATTTTCACCCAATATTAGAATTTGTTTCGAGTTTTCTCGATAATTATGTTAAAACTGGTTCTTTTCAAATGTTCACAAAAGTTTTTTGTTTTATAAAGTTTTATGAAGAACGTAAAACAATTAATAAGATTTTTGTAAAATTTTACTAACTCGGTCTAAAATCTGAAATCTTGTTTATATTTCACAAGCAGATTTGTGGATTTAAACAGAAAAATTTTTTACAATATTATTTTCGATTATATCAAAAAAGAACAAAATATTTTTCTAATATTTTCAAAGTTCCTGGGATGATATCAAACATATACTTCTAATCTTCTCATTCACTTTGCATAAAACTAAGAAAATAAAATGAATATGTGTCTATTTTAAAGTTAGAGCTCAGTTATCAAAACTTTGATGTCCTCTTCTACATATAAATTTTTTATTTACATAGGTTAGGTTAGGTTAGGTTGATTGGAGGGGTATGACAGCCCATGTCATACGACATACACCTAAGCCAGTGAAGGCTTGTTGTGCGCTCCTTTGAATTTAACCATAACATATTGACCCAAAGGTCTAGAGAAACTCCGTGTTGCTCACAAAGTTCCTTAATTTCCTCCAGCATATTCCCCGTAATCAGCTTATGTCCGGTAAGATGTCACCCCCAAGATATCGGGATCTTATTTGTGAGAGGGCGGGGCATTGGCACAAATAGTGTTCCAATGTTTCGCTCCCCTCCCCACATGCTCTACATTCATTTCCTCCCGCTATTCCGACGCGTTTAAGATGTGCCAGTAGTTGAGAGTATCCTGTGACAACTCCCATTATTCTACTTAGTTCGACCTTGCTAAGTTTTAGCAGCTCCCTCGTTCTTCTCTCGTCTGGATCTCGCCATAGAATTTTTGTATTTATTTTTATTTACATACTTTTATACAGGAACCAGTACTTTAGAAGATAATTTAATGCAATCGACCCTACTGTGCACCGTCAATAGATAAGTATCTTTTAGCGTGAAGTGAATGATATCAACGTGTACGATATGGGGCAGTGCTACATGCATCCAAGAAATGACGCAAACATAATTCGTCATTGAAATTAACTTTAAAAATTTTTTAACCATTAAAAGTGCAAGTTGATAAAAAAAAGCTTCTCCTCTAAAATTATGTGATTGTGTGTTACGTTTTTTTTTCTTTGTTAAGGCTCGATATACTTGCATAGACATGAAAACTTTATGATTTTGAATTTTCATTTACAAATATTTTCTTTGCATTCCATCAGACTTTTAAAAATATTTTGGAGAAACATGTATATATAATCCCCTTTTTAGAGCATGTTTTTGCAACAGACATAGAAGCTATAGCTTGATATAATGTTCTATGCACTCAGCTGTCAAAAGGAAAAATATTTGGATTTTCATCAATTATCTGAGACAAAAAATTATATTCTTTCTTCATAAAAATTATTTATAAAAATATATTTTAGCGACCTCTTGTGACCATAAAATGTGTTTATTGTGGAAAAGGTTTAGGATCATTTATTACTCATTTATATGCAAATGCAACGCACTTATTTTTAACCGAATTTAAAACTACTTTTTTAAATATTTGTATACGCACAACTTTATCATTTGTGAACCGATTTTTTAAATTTTTTGTTTGTTTGTAGTTTTATCCCATGATTTTTTTCGAAAATACTAATATGCAATAATTACGGCTCTTACGGACCGACTTTAAAAATTTTATTTAATTAAAGTGTAACTTGCAGTTCGGTTTCACAGAAATTTAAGAAATAATGATTATCACATAAATCCGCCTTTTGTGGGCCTTTAAAAAAATTTTTAAAAGGTATTTAATGGGAGTCCATTCTCTCTCATACCCTGTTTCTCATTTTTCTTAATGACTTACTATGTAAAACTTCCAACCCTATCTACTCATTTGCAGATGACGGCAGCATAAGCCATTCTTACTCATTTGACCATAGGCCAAGTCCGTTGGAGATTAGGGCTATGAGGCAAAATATGGTTGATTTAATAAATCAGGATCTTGCAACAATTTCCGAATGGGGTCATGCGACTCGGGTCGATTGCAATGCTCGGAAGACTCAGTGCTGTATGCTTACGCATAAACGTATGACCGTACATGCTCCATCTGTAATTATGGGTGATATAAATATTGAGGAATCAAAAGCTCTCGATGTTCTGGGCATGAAAATTCAGTGCGATGTTCGATGGACTGAACACATTATTCATATCGCCAAAGAAGCATTCAAGTGCCTCGGCAAATGGAATACAACCCTCATGTATAGGCCGGTGCTTCAAAGTCTATTTTGAAGCTACTGGACCGACTACAGAAGAGGGCGAAAAGACTCATAGGTGACAATAGTGTAGGCAACTCTATAGACTCACTGGAGCATCGTCGCAAAGTGGGATGTGTTACGCTATTTTATCGTTACTTCAATGGAATGTGCTCTAATGAGGTAAGGGAACATATTCCCGAGATCCGATCTTACTTACGAGCAACACGTTCCTCATTAAGAGCACATCCATTTGTGGTCGATATAACAGCGAATCGCACTACGCATTACAGAAGTAATTCGTTCTTTGATCGAACGGCTCGTATGTGGAACGAGCTCCCTGCAGATATCTTTCCTGCCATACCCAGCGTTGAGAGATTCAAATCGCATATCCATAAGCACTACTCCGGCTATCCTCCTCACCCTATCCCATTTCCTAGTTCCAGTACAATACACTTCATAAATAGGGGTCATCCCCTGAGTACTGGTCCAATTGCAAAAAAAAAGTAAAATATAAACTAGAAATGGATTATATCGGGTTTTACACTAAACCATAGTTACAATCTGTTCAATTGATTTGGATGAAACATTTTATAATAAATTTTTGTCTATGAAACAAAGCACTGTGCGTCGATTTCCAGTGGTAAATAACTTCTGGTATTTTAATATGAATTTATTTTCTTTACTAAAAATATAAGAAATCTAATTTTCTCAACACATTGAAGAATTCTTCTATTTCAACAAATAGGCAACAAAAAATATAATTTCCCCAATGACAAGGCCACTTTTGGACTACTGACTCTAAATTTCCATGAGTTTTCAGGTGCCCTTCGTTTAGTGGGTATTAAATATTAAATAAAAGTATGTTTCTAAGCTTCTGATTAGGAACAACAAAGTAAATTATTTAATTATGTTTCCTCACTTCTTAATTTTTAATAGTAATTTCTTCATTTAATCTAAGTATATAATTTTAAGTATATAATTTTAGCATAAATTGGATTTTTAATTTTATATTTTTTAGGGCTAAATTTCAGGGGAACCAAAGCACGCAATTTCCCTGGGATGAAACAAATAAAACGGAAGATGAAAAACTAACAGCCTGGATGGTGTCTGACAATGGTAAATTGAGTTTTGCGAACAACATTTGAAAATATATATAGGAAAGCACCACAAATCGGCCCATCCTGAAGCTCACTTTAGAAAATTTAGTAGTTGTTGATCCCCTTCACAAAAATATGTTAATAGTCGACACCTGTACATAAAAATCTAGAAGAAAATTCTGAAAATTATTCAGCAGTAGATTCTGTAGTTAACGCAAATTCATATTGCAAGAGGAAAATCATTTTAAATCATATTTTAATTCCATTTAGGAATAGGATCTATTTTAGAAAATTACACACTAAATGGAACGCACAATTCTCATCATCATCACTTCGAATAGTGGCTGCCAAAGCAAATATAAAATCATGAAACATGTAATGGAAATTCTCTAAGGACTTCTTCATCCTCGTACCTGAACAATTAAAAATATTTCTTTACAAATAGAGTAACAGCTGCCAAGGATTATGCAATTCCATTTGGAGGATCGATGCCTGCAGTAAGTTGCATAAAATTAGTCCTTCGCAGAGTATATAATTTAAGACATTTTTTACTTTATTATTTTCCTGCTTTTGCCATAAACTTTAAAATAATCAAATTCTTTTACTTGCCATGTTAATTGACATTGAAAAAGGTCCTAAAAATGTTATATCTAGTTTCGAGTTCAGATTTTTGAATAAGTCTGTTTTGGCGGAAACAAAGATTGTGAGAAATAAAAATAAATCGCACTCCTTAATAGGTGCGTCTCCCGGAGAAGAAGAAAAAAATATAATTTAATTTTTAAGGTACGATCAGATTAGAGTAACATTTGCATCAGATTAGAGTAAATTTGTTCTTGTTTAAATAATTTTTTCAAAATGGGCAAACAATTTGTTTTGTGGTACATTGCGAATATTTATTTACCCATTTTATTTGTTCAAACATACATATGCATGTACATATAAGTATGTACGTACTTCAAATATGGGAAAACATGTTTTCTCAAAGAATTGTTGGTCGTTATAAAAATATGATTGAACTGGAAAAAATAATTAATTTTTTTAAATGATTTTAACATAAATTAAATACATATGGATAACATTTAGGGCTAAACTTCATTTTATGGATGTATTGAAAGTTGGAAAACTTATGTAATTCTTATAAGACTCTGCTATTGCGCGTTTTATTAATTATTGTAACAATTTTGCAGCGCCTCTTGCGTTAAGTAGACGTACATATGAGCTTTCTTGAGCCATTTTATTAATTATTTTACTTTGCCAACAAAGTGATGTAGTACATTAGCGTAGAAGAGTATCAATTGCTGCCGGTGATTAAGGCATAGCACTGGTCACCGAACAGTACCAGAAGGGATTGATACTCTTCTATGCTAAAGTACTTACTTATATCACAGCTCCCTTCTTCGTCGATATTGTTAGCAGAGGCAACTCGGCTATAAAAAAGCAAGTAGAGTTGAAAAAATAATTTTAACTCTCTCTCTCTCTCTCTCACTGTTTCACTACATCTTCTCTACTATCCCTTTCACAAAAGAAGTAAAACCTTAATAGTAGTAGGCATTAATTGCCTAAGGCGCATAATTATCAAGCATTAAAAAATTCTGCTTACTTCCGAAACAAACATTTCGAACCGAATTTTGAATATTCCATAGAGAATTGATCAAAGCATTTTTTAATGCAAGTAGCTTACAGACACAATTTTGTTTCGAAATGAAAGGGATTTTTTTTCTTTTCCGATAAGAAGATTGTCTGGCTCCCAAAAAGACCCATTATTTTCTCTTTAGATATTTTCCTTCCCAGAGCAGTTGCTTCTATAGTATGTATGAACAAATGTTTCCAACACAAAACCGTTAAGTGATACGTTAAACCCTCTTCCTATATCACTTTCTGTAACTTTCTTTTAAAGGACTCTACCGGGTCATGTCTTGGACCAGCGTCCTTTAGGTATCCTATACCATACCTCTTTTTTAAATCTGCTCAAACACATCTACTGTCTCGTGACTCTGTTTACTTTGTTGTTTGAATACATACGTAGAAAAACTAGCGGTAATTTACCGAGTATTCTATGTATGTGTGTATGTATGTTTGTATGGGCATAAACAACTTCTTTTCGAATTCACATGTTCAACCATCCGTTATACTGAGAGAAGAAAAATCTAAATATTCTTTATAGAAGGTAGTAAATGTTAAAAAAATACTCATTTCATAAAGGGAGTATTTATTATACCGGTCTTTGACACAACGTCTCTTTGTACAGATCGTCGCGGCTCTACAACAAACACAGTACAGTGAAACTTCGATATTACGAACTTCGTTATAACGAAAAACTCAATATAACGAATTTTTAGCTGAGTCCGTTGAAAAAATCTTTTTATTGCAAAGTTTTTCATACAAAAATGCTCTATAGCTATAACGAAAAAATTCTGAGCAATAAAGCCTCTATATAGCAAAGTATTTCTTCAAAAGCCTGTATACAACAAAATTATAATTGAGAAATACATATATAACATTTTAATATAACATTTAAGTGTGCAAGTCATTATCAAAAGCCTCCACATAACGAAGTCTTGAACTATAGCCTCCATACAACGAAGTCAGAATAAAGCAAAATTAAATTTTAAGCAAAACGGGGAAGTCCCTTTTAAAAATAGAATTTGGGAACAAAAACTGTAGTTATAACGAGTTTTTTTCGTATTTCTTTAAATTTCGTTACACCAAGGTTTCACGATGCATATATAACGAATCAATAGCTATAACGAAGTGTTTTTCGAACCCCTCTAGATTCGTTATATCGAAGTTTCACTGTAATACAAAAATAAAAAGATATTTGTTTGTGTAAAAAATTAGTGGACTTTCAAAACAGCTGACTACAGGGATGGCAAAATTGCTGCTTATTACTTTTTTGCACTGTTCGATATGTGATGAAACTGAGCTAAATACTAATTTAAAGCAAATTATTTTATGTATTGTTGTTTACTATATAACTGAAATAAAACAGAATATGTGACGCGCAAAATAGAAAGGGACCTAAGGGTAAAAACCGGTTTTGTTCAGGAGAGCCATTTTAAAGATTTAAATACGTGTATCTTTCATAAAACGTGAATATATCTGGGAGGGAACACTTTTGGGGCATGGGATCGGTCTCATTCGATGCTCAGATGTTGTCCAAATCAAAAAAAAAGCGAAAATTGATTTTTTACCCTTAGGTCCCTTTCTCTATGCGCTGTCACATATGGCGAAAATACTATAGTAATTCAGTTTCAAACAGTTTCAAGGAATTGTTATTTTAAATTTTAAGAGCGAAAATTTTACAATAATTCAAACACTAACAAAAAGAAAAAAGTTGCTGGAAGAAATATTGAATGTCACTGAAGTCGTCAGAATTTTTAAAATTATAAACGGAAATAAGTCGGTACTATGAATTACATGCCTGAAATCTATTTTCCTTTTGTTTGTTGCAAGGCAAATTAATAACAGGTAGAACTGACAGGGCAATTAATAACTTTTTTTTAACATTTCGTTACTCAATGTCAAAATTTGTTCAATTGTTTTGGATATTTGTTTATGTTTTGATTATATTGGAATATTTTCCTTTGCTTTCTATTTTTATTTTGATGTTATGAAAAGCGTCGAACTGTTGAATAGATCCTCGCAGAAATGTGTGTAACTTTTTAGAAAATTATTGATTTATGCTAAAGCAAGACGCTAATAAAAGCTAAAATTTATTAACATCTGCAAAATGATTGTGTAATACTTTTTTAAAATACTTAATAATGGTTATGAATTTTGTACTATTCGTTTGGGATAGAGAATTCTCATATTGTATTTGATTTATTTGCTATAAACATATGAGATTACATGTTTTCAAATGGCAGAAAGTTCATTGATGAGCTGATTTAGCAACAAATGAAATGTCGGCATATAACAGCTAAAGCCACAACAAACAGCAAACAGCTTGCAATCTATGTGAAAGACTTTTTTATTTCGAGTTTATATGCACCCTTAATACATCGTTTTTAAACGACTTCAAAAAAAGAGGAACTATATATTCGTTAAATGATGTTTTTTCGTCATATGTGGACCAAGAGGTGATCCTATTTCAACCAATATGTGATAGGACCAGGGACAAGGTACCTATCATTCAAAGACAATATTCGGAATCAGTATAAGTTATTCCACAGCTAAAAAAAAACCGTTTCCAATATGTATTTTATATGGGATAAAAAAATCACATGAAAATTACAAAAATAAGATTGTGAATTTAGCGACTTCTTGTGACGGAATAGTTAGTTTTATAAATTGGATGTAATAACTTTTTAAATTGGTTTTTGTGTATGAAACAAAGCACTGTGCAGAACTTGCGACGACCTGTATTTTACAGTATGTGTATATACACATGTGCATATAATTGGACATGTGTACGTACATATAATTGTATATGTAAGAACTTCTTGCGATTTTAGTCACGAAATAAAGATAATACCTACTATACTCCAATATCTATCAGCCAATTCGTCCCAAATTAATTCCAGGCATGTTTATCGTTAGGGTCCAGGACTTTGGTCACTGTATGTGTCAAGTTTAGGGAAATTGCAGCCTCTTCAATATAAATTGGAAATTCTTTGGGATAATTGGGATGTGTTGGATCAATGCGCTCTCTCATCTGGCTGTTTCGCTAAAAGTAGTTGCCTTGGATAATTAGCTTTGTGCCATCCAAGATCAACATTATATGTTATAAACATTATAATTACACGTAGTGGGACGTTTAATAGCGACGTTGTCCGATTTTATGCATTAGCGATTTCACTCTGCTGCTTGGCAATGGTTGGAGCTCCAGACCACTTTGAAAGCTATTTCGCATTTCCCATAACACTTCTACAAGGATTCTGTATGATTTGGGTTGTGTATTTGTTGGGTTGTGAGTGGTAGTCGTGAAGGAGTTATAAAATCGTGAAATTTGCCGGATCGCATGCAATTGATAGATGGAAAGTATGTCGTGTTAAGTTCGTCAGCTCATTCTGGAAACATTAAATTCAACTACGTCTTACTACAATATAAATTTCAGCGATCTCATAAGATTTTGTATATGTATATGTTGATGTATGTGGGATATCTGATGCTAAAGTTTTCTAAAAAAAAGCCCATTCAGTGAAGTTCCTACAAACGACAAACTTAATCAATCCTCGCTAAGGAACAAAATGTGCTTCGTTTTTAATAAAAATAAATGGTTTATTAACACAAACTAGTTTTATTTAAAATCCAATCGATTTTGTTTAATTTTTTTTAAGAACAATTATTTATTTTTCCAAAAAGGAGGATGTTTGTCACATTTTGTTCATATTAGACACATTTTGGCTTGGTTTTTAATAAATTTGGTCTTGAAACAACAGCTGGTTCATATTTTGCCATGAAAAATATTTAATTTCCGTTTTTTATCAAATGTTTCTCCAATATGAACGTATCTTTAGACTTTGCAAAAATGTTTCTTTCAACTTTTGTTTCATATGAAACTCATGCTGGATCCGCGCCTGCCTGTTATTTAAATAAGTGAATTAAGTGTTTCTGTGATAAAATCTCATTAAAGGAATAAACATATGAATAGGCTAATTGTAAATATGTATGTATGTATGTAAGTCTATAAACGATAAATAATAATTGTAGTCCTGGTTGTAGGATGTATGATTGTAGTAAAAATACTTTTCATTTATTGTATTGTAAATAAGTAAATTTTAAGAGATAATGAAATACGAAACCAAATTGTAAATAAAATATTAATTATGATTGTTAATGTTCGAAAATGACAAATGTGTTAATTGTTTTCTTGTGAAGATGTTTGCTTGTTTGTTTGTTTGGAAAATGTGGTTTTTTCTATTTAACGACGATGTGTTGGTGCTGGCCATTCTTCGACAACCGGTGCCACCACGCCATGTCCGGACAGCAAAGTCGGCGACTCACGACGCACTTGTGCTGAGAAACCTAATAATGGATCGGAGCTATAATCAACAATACGACGATGACCATCGGGTTCGACAAGCGAATAACGTCCAGTTACGTATTCGCCACGGCGATGTTCGAACTGATCTTTTATATCTCCAGTGTGAGTATCATGTACAGCATACTGAAATTCATAATGTGGTGGACTGTGTTCATCTAGCTCAATTGTTGTAGGATGTCCGATGACACTGGCGTTAGCCAAACCACATACAACAGCCAAGACAAATGAGAAGCACTGCAACAAATTATATTCCAATTCGGTAAGTATTCCATTCAAATGCCTGAATTAATAGTCCGAAAATACTTACAATAAGTTTCATGATTTAAAAGATGCACAGTTGCTTAAGGATGATAACTATTTGAACAGAAGATGGCTAATGACAAACATTTGTCAAACTAGTTCTTTTTATACTGTCGCATTTGAAGATACTCAGATGTTACACTTTTGATGATCTTGCAACATTTTTAGCTCAAACATACACACAATGAATAATGTGTATATGATACCCCCAACATGTGTTAAACTTACAGGCGTATGATTTTCATATCTGTTGCAAAAAAATACTTCAAAAACATAAAAATGAAGACATTATGCAATACCATTTGGGTTGCACACACAACCACCGACTAAGTGAAGGAAATGATATCCAATATCAAACATTCGATCATACCTTTGAGTGCAGATACGTACCCCTCCTCAGTGCGAATTAAGTCATTCAGTCAATCAGTCAGTCAGCCAATCACTCAAGCAGTCATGTCCCTAAGACTGCGACAAAGTTACTTTGTTATTTATATGGTTAAAGGTGTCTGCCTTAAGTGGTTTTCTAATATTAATATTTTGAAAATATTATTGTCTTAGAGGGTGATTTTTGCAAGTCGGAGAACTTTAATTCGATTCTTCAATATTCACGAAAACATATTTATCTATATATAAATAGGCAAGTGGAAAAAGTGAAGAACCATTTTAACTGACCTAAACTCAACGTATTCGCTTGATTTTTTTGTTTGTTTTATAGATTGTCAATAGGAGGAGTGCAGAATGTATTTTTTATTCTACATTTTTGTGCCTAAGATAGTTAAAAACAGTTAAGAATATTAGCCAATCATAAAGTCATGATCTCTCTTAATTTGCTAAAAAATTACAACAAACAACTCAAAATTAACTAAATTTAATTTGGCTTGGCAACTCTGTAAACATTCAGAAGGAAGAATTTATTTTATTTGTTCATTCTATTCCACCATTTAGTTGTAAAACTATTCTACTAAAGTGCGATTTAAGGCAAATTTTACCTGTTGTTCCACACGGGACCCGACTTATTGTAATTGAAAATTGCATCATTAGGTGAAAGGAATTTAATTCTTTCACAAAGTTACAATAACACAAAATATAAGAGCTAGACCAGAAGAAGTAGAATTTGTCGAATTTCATAAATAAACTTGGCAATGGTGAATTAAGAAATTATCCAGAGTTAGGTGATGACATTATTGAATTGCCACAACAAATAATTGGTTGTTTTGATAGTTTAATTACTTATATCTATGGTAATATTCGTGAGAATATATTATCGGATCAAATTCTTAATTCCGTAATTTTAGCTCCTACCAATGAAGATTGCGCTTCAATAAATAATGATATACTTAATCGTCTTTCAGGGGAGGAGAAGGTTTATTACAGTTTTGATAAAGTTTCTATAGATGTCAATGACGTAAATGAATATCATTCTTAATTTTTAAATTCACTGAACGTAAGCGGAATGCCACCGAATAAATTGAAATTGAAAATTTGCTATGACCATTAACAAGTCACAGGGGAAAACATTTGAAAAGATAGGTGTCCTTTTGAGACTACCTGTATTTGCTCATGGATAATTATATGTAGCTGCGAGTAGAGTTCGTTGATTGGACGGCCTAAAATTTTATATTTGGAATGAAAATGGTCAAGGAAACATACTCAATGACAATAGAGTTTCTACGAAGAATATTGTATATAAAGAAATTTTCCTTATATAAAGATGCCAGTCGTACAACTACTTTAAATATTTTGAATAAAATGATATTTTTTTACATTTAGTTTTTCTTCAATTAATCAAAAAATTTTAATATTTTTAATATAGGCAATAAATTTATGTTTCTTAAATGAACATCAAAACCGTTTCTATTATTTATTTGGAAAGTTCATATTAATAGACACAAATATTAAAGACCGGAGTAAGTACGGCAATACATTTTATTAGAAATGAAGAAAAATATGACATTTTATCTGAGCGGTTTTGTATTATTGCAATAATGGTTGAATTTCAACCACTGGGCGAACACTAGTTTTTTTAATTTATTAATGATGAAATATAAATTAGTGAATACGAATGACACGGACGGCAAATGTTAAACTTTCACCCAAAATGCAAAGTGTGTTCGTTTTTCCTCATAGAAAGAATGTACAAAAATATATGGACACAAATGAAATTTAGTGCAGACGTTTAGTGGGATCAAGGCGAACTAACTGCGCCAAATGGCTTTAAGAGAGCAGCTCGCTCTGCGCTTTAAGCCTCTTGCGCAGGGCGAGTTTAATTTCCCTTAAGCAGAACCAAATATGAACGTATGAATAAATTAGACGAAATTGGCAAAAGAACATGCCCACTCTCCCTATAGTCAGTCTACTAGGTCAGAGTTATTTTATAAGTATAATCCCTTGCAACATTATTTGTTTAAATTTGATTTATTTGCTTTTTATTTATCTTATTTATCAAAGAATTATGAAATATAAAGTATCAACAATTAAACTTGGCAATAATTATTAAAAACTACAAAATAAATACTTAAATAAATAAGGATTTTCAAATTCATCATGGACGCCAGCTCAGGGAAGGAAGTCCCATTCAAACGAAGTTATACAGACACATACATATTTGAAATAAGAAAAGTGCAAAAGCTTTAAGGGAAAAGAATTGTAATGGCAGAAAATGCGCAATAATTGCCGCATCATACTTGCCATAAACGATTTACCAAAAAAAAAGGTTATGAATTCTTCGAAATGAGTTGCTGTGGATTTGTTATCGGAAACGAAAACGTAAGCAATTTGCACAATGGGATGGGTGTAGTGGAAAACATTGTAAGATAGAGCCAAAATTCGATACACGGAATTTATTTATTTATTGTTTGTTTCAAATTAATTTTTACATAATTTTTCAAAGTATTAATTAAAAGTATTTTTTAAATTGAAACTATTTATTAAATTCATTTGCTTGGCTTGAATTCCATTATCTATTTTTACAACTTCGATTAACATATTTTCGAATAATTTTTTTTTATTTATAAAGAAGTAAAAAGGAGCCATTAATTTTTATTACCACAACGGAACAGTACTGTTTTCGATGTTCTCGTGCCCAAGTGATAGTTGAAAATTGAAACCACTGAGCCATATGATATGCCTATGGCTTCCACAATCTTTAACACATCCGATCTCCGAACGGCCAACACCATATTGTAAATTTTTTCAGTTATTTAGGGTGTAGGCGTCCAGAGCGTTCGGCATATTCCATCTTTCCTTGCATCATTTCACCCCGAAAACCCTACTGTTTTGACTACTGTTTGGTCTTTGGTCTGTTTTAGTGGATTCACATTTCGTAAACGATCAGCACAACGCTGGACTCTCCTGTGAAGTTGTCATACGATTCCCTTTATGGTCGATTGTGAGAAAATGCAGCACCCAGCTTGCGGAAAGCTTTCTCATACCCAAGTGATCGTTCGAAATTCCACAATCTCTCGCACTCTCTCGAGAGGGCATATCTGCACATACCAAGATAAACATTCAAGTGTAATTCAGATCATATCCACTCACCATGGTGCATACAAAATGAATAGAGTGTCTTTTGGATCCAAAATCGTCCCAGGCATTTTCAATCGTATTATATAAAAAATTTTGAGTGGAATCCTTAACATAGAGTCAGTCTTATTTCGATGATTTATTTATTTATTTGTCTATTTTATTTTATTTCTTTGGAAAGACCAACATAACTGCTGCGGTCAATAAGTTGTTTCTGAAGGTTTTGGCAATGCAGTATATCTTTGCCGTTGATTTGGTGAAATATTGCTTCCAGTTTTCTAACTTCGGCCAAGAAACTTTCTTTGGACTTTTTAAAGAACACTTTGAGACTTGATCGACCCATGAACACGAATTCATGTGACACTCGTATTCCTCAAGGTTTAGCTTTTTGATTATATTCTCAGAAATATTTTCAAGTGCATCATATTGAAGAACACCAATATCTTCCAAATCAGCTTCATGTGGGTCATCAACTTCAACATCGTTCGCGTCTGGAGATGGTTCTTCGAGAAAGTCAACATCCTCCATTCCGACTTCCTCCGTATTTTTCGCTTAAAAAGAAAAATTGTAATAAAATAAAAAAATATGCATTCATATATTTACCTAGAATGTACTTTCTCAGCCTATATTTAAAGTCTCTTGGCGTCGGATGGTCATTCAAAGCACCTTTGCTTCTCATTGCACCAAAGAATGCAGCATTTGTAATTAATATGTCTTTCTGATTGGTATAAACAGTAATTTCTTTAAAAAAAATTGTTTGTAATATTATACTAGATTATATTATTTAAAAATAATCAAAGGATGCTACTTACTGTTCCAATTGTACCAAAAAATGGCTCAGCATTTGGCATGAGGGATAATCTGTTCCCAGCATTTACAATGCTTGAATACAAAAAATGATTGGTACAAATGCGAGCAGACGGTGTAAGACCAACATCGCAAAATTTGATGTTCTGATCATCTTTGTTTCTAGGAACACGAAACAAAGTTCCACATCCCCTAGTGCATTTTGTTTTAAAAAACGTCACACACACGCACGTTATTTTTGCTGAAATACATATTTTTCTTTTTTCTTCTAATTTTTATTTTAACACGAAACAATTTAAATATAAAAAAATTTTGACACTTGGGGTTTGAACATTGCAATTTTCATTAGAACAGCTGATAATCACCTGTGCTAATGAGGCCACCGGTTTTCAACTCGCCTTGTATGTTACTATACATACATATAAATATAATACAATATATAATATTTAAATTTGTTGGGGTGTTCTCCCCAACAACTCGGAGAACCCAGAAGTGATTATGGAAAAGCCACTGCATCCGGAAAAAGTGACTATTTGGTGCGCATTATGGTGTGGAAACGAAGCTGGAAGAACCGTCACCGTCAATTCATGCAATATGCCCGCATAATAACATACTTTTTTGGAAGATTATGAACTCAGCGATAAGTGATTTCAATAAGACGGTGCCACGAACCACACAAAGCGACCAATATTGGTTATTAAAGTTTCCAGAACGAGTAATTACACATTGTGGTGATGTCAATTGGCCACCAAGATCATGCTATCTTGCTGCGTCAAAGACCGTGTCTACGCGGATAACCTCCTAACGTTGCTTCATTTCAAAACCAACATTCGTCAAGTTATTGCTAAAATACCGTCCGAAATATGCGAAAAAATATTTGGAAACTACCTCAAAAGGATCCACCAATCTTGTGGTGGTCAGGTCTAAGCATTATAATAAAATCTCTTCATTTGAGCATGTGTTGTTGCGTTGCTTTAAGTAAAAACGTTTTAATGATTTGGAATATTATGTCCGAATTAATGTTTATTATTCTTCCGTCAATCGTTTTCTGTTTGTATATTTCCGTGTTTTCAAATATGTACGTTCAATCATCGTCCTTTATGTTGTAAGTGCAGCAGTGGTTATGTATTTCTTGTCAAATATGTACTTATATTGCGAAAGTTGATTTCGATGTTGGCGTTGGCTTCCCTAGTTTCCTGTTGCAGTCCCGGAGAAGTCTGAAATTTAATTTTTTTTATTTTCGCGCACAATGTTTCTGTTTTGTATATAAAATCGTTGATACTGAGCAGCTGTTTTGCGCAAGTTGGCAAATATTTGCTTACCAAATTGCTAGTCAGAGTTTAGTAAGTGCGTCATGATTAAACTGTGTGCTAAGTTAATGCCAACTCTTCGTTATGCACGTCTTTCAAATAACATATTTATTATTCGCAATAATGCTCAAAATGCATATAGAGATAAAGCGGTAATGCCATTTTGTATGTTTAAACGGCACTCGGGCCGCCCTATTACTGCAACTATGCGTATAGAAAATGTGTGGATTAGCACAAGGCCAATGAACGCAGCTACCTGTCACTTTTTCTGGATGTAATGATGTTTTGACAATATATCGTAAAGGCCTCTGATGAGATAATTATGTTCATTTTCCCAGAAAGTTTCAAACAAAATGTTGCACAATAAGTTTGTCAATTTAAATAACGATTTTCAAAATAATAGCGAAAAGCATACGTACTTATATACATACATACATGTTTTGGTCCGTCGTTTGTCATTTTAAAATAAATTACCAAGCAATTGACAACTATAAAGTCATCTGTCACAATTTAAATTTCTACGCTTTCAGAAAAAAAACACCCGCTTATTTTAATTTTATTATTTCTGTGCGCAGTCGGCACTTCAAATTCATACATTACAAATTATATACATACATACATATATTCATACATACATATATTCATACTTACATACATATTTGCATATAGTTAGACAAATATTTTCTTTAGTACTCGTAGTCTAGTGACTCTGTTTATTTTACCGAAATGATCTCAAGTTTCTTTTTGTTTCCACTTTTCAGTTTTTTAATACTTCCGTTGATGGCTGTTATTTAATGTTCTTAAAATGTCATGAATTTGGCAATAAGTTTTACTTTTCCATAAAATTTAATACTCGCTCTTTGGCCTGCAATTGATATACTTACATATTTTATTTGTCATTGATTAACATTGTCTGTCCTTTTATTTCCAATCTATCCAATATGAATCTTATACAAAAGAAAATAAAGGATACGAGTAGAATGACATTCATCGCTATAAATTCGCTCCTGGTGCTTGGAACCCGGTGTTTTAGTACACGATTTTATGGTGTGTTGTTACTGTGCCCTAACAGAATAAGGATCGAAGTACTATAACGAATTCGCAATCGATAAAAAGAATATCTGTATGTCATAGTACGCCATGAGCGCAAGAGAAACTTAAATAAGGATCGAAGGACCAGAAACAAGCTGCAGTTAATAATTTACATCGGAGCCTTTCTTCGGTAATTCTAACGCAGAGTTTTAGACTTTAATTTAGTTACAGCGGCTTCTTACAAAACAGTTCCGAAGATGCTGTTTGCTTCTGTGAAAACTAAAAATATTTATATAAAAAGTGAGTTTTTTTTGGAAATTAAATATTTTTTTGAAAATTTATTAAATAAATTATTCTTATATTTATTAGCCTGTATTACAAAGTAAAGAAAAAAACCATTCGACAGCTTAACCCGACCTTTAATCCCAAGATCCGAAGGGAATAACACAGGGAGCAAATACTACTCCAGTAGAAGAAGAAAAAAACAACTAGAGTTCTGCTAAATTTCCATATAGTGTAAGAAAAATGCCGGAAACATGCGGAGAGGCTTATGTACAATATTACCCTACTGTCTAATATTCCGCTTCAGCGAAGTCATTCAATTAGTTTGAAATGTCAAAAGAACAAATTTTGAAACTAATAAATTTTTCTTCTGATGATACAGACTCGATCCTGGGGGAAATTACCGCATTCAATATCGATTGACATTTTTAATTTAAAGTATATTTAATTTTAGTCCGATGTCATATGTTACACTTTGACTTCTGTTGACTGATCAGTATGCTTGACACACATGTGCAGTTTCCATGGAAAAATTCCATGAATTGGTTTCCTCATCTGCCCAATTCTTCGGATTTTGTCTTGAACAACTATTTCTAGCTTCCAAACCTGAAGAAACGGCTCGGCGGAAAGAGATTTGACTCCTCAAATTTGATGACATTGACAAATCTTGTTTTTTGGAAGTGTTATGATTTTAAGTATATTTTAAGTTTATTCAAATATACATCCCTCATTTCGTGCAAGACCGTCACAACTCAAAATTTGGCATTTTCGAGTTAGTAATGCAGAAATGTTCTTCTCTTAAATCTCTACAAATTGATCTAAGAACGGAGAGAATTATCGAAAAAATAACGGTAATACAGATGCTTCTGACGCTATGACCTCTCGTAACAAACTTGAGCAATTAACATCAACAAGGTCACATTTCAGTTTGTGTTTGGCATTCCTCTTGTACATGTGGTTTTCTTTGTAGAAAAAAGAAACATTTGATTTTATAACTGTATTTTAGTGAAAGAGAAGGTAAAAAATATCGAAATACTTTGTTGTTAGAGTGCATCAAATCCAAATGTGACTTTATTGAATTGGATATTTCTATTTCTTTATCAAGAACATTTGCATTTAAACATTTCCTAAATAAAATGTAATGTTCTTGTATTTAACTATTTTGTTAAACTAAATATTATTTTAGGTTATGACGTTATTACAATTAATCTAATGAATTCAATTGCTTGTACCGATTTGTATTAACTTCAAATAAATCGTTATTGCCAGAAATATATAAATTGGTTGTTATAAAATTAGGTCACATTGTTGGTTGTGTCGTTATAGCAAATAATTTTTACTCACATTCAGTATAGTTAAATACATTTTGATTTATTCCACAGAGCGTGTTACAGTGTATTGCTTTATCAGCACCACTATGTAAAATTTAGTATCATTCTATACAACAGTGCCAATTACATGGCAGTTGAGCTTTGATGACATTTTATTTAATTCTTTTCTCAATTACTTTTGATAAGACAACTCGACTAATTTGTAATAATTTAATCTATTGCGATCATATTGAATTTACAAGAATCGGAAGTCAACGCTCGATATTTTGCATAATTTTAAGCAAAATGCATTTTCTACTAAGCCTGGCATATCAGAACGAAAAAAGAATGATCTCATGGAATTATTACATAAGGGTCTTACACCTAAATATTACAATACGTTTTATGACAATTTATAAAACTTTCTATATTAGCTTTTATATGTTGTACGCTGAATTGAAATTAATTTTCTAGTACATATTTTAAAAACAATTACATATCTTTGTATCAATTCAATACATTTAATCTGAATATTATGTTTTAACAAAACATTTTGCTTTAATTTTTGTTTTCCAATATTTTAGAAAATACAATGAAGTTGTGTATGAATTCAATCAATAAACAATATTTTTTAACAATATAGTCACATTTTCACTTATGACTTCAATTAATGTTACAGGTTTACAGCAATAGTGTCACAATTCAAATATCGAATTATAAAAATGTCCGTGTCTGTACAAAAATATACCCTTCTTTCAATACAGGAGACTCGGTAAATGGATTTTAAACATATTAAACTTTATATTTCTGTACACATTTAAATTCGTTATTAGCAATTTTGTGAGAAATAACAGGTTGAAATCTTAAAAAGGCTCTCCTGTAAAGTTTCAAATTTTGAGATGTGACGGTCTTGCACGAAATGAGCGACATGTCTTATTTTAGAATGCCTTAACAAATTAATACTTTTTATCTTCTCTGGTAGAGTTGCCAACATTATCTCTCTGCCTTGTTGCCAACACCACCTTTGTACATGTTTTCGATGCGTATATGATCGGCAAAGTGTAGGAGTGTTTGGAACATTATTGACTAAAGATTCCCAGGAGTATCAACCTGTGTTGTCTCGGTGGCCTGCTCTTCTATGGGTATACCAGTGCAATCCTTGGCTTGAATGATGATGGTGATGAATTTTCACAACTTCGCTGGTGTAGTTGATTTTTGTTAGCACGAATCAGTCTACCGTTGTCAAGTACGACATTGTAATGGGTGTTTTTTATGGAGGTATAGAACTTTAAGTTGGCATTACTTTTCAAGATGGTCAAGTGATTTATTCTCAGTTTGGTTTGGCAATTCATCATGAATAGACTCACTCCTGAACAACGCTTGCACACAGCTCGTGCCACAATAGATTTATTGAAAGACACGTTTGGTGACCGCCTAATTTCACATTTTGGACCTGTGAATTGGCCTCCAAGATCTTGTGATTTAACACCGCTAGACTACTTTCTGTGGGGCCTTGTAAAGTCATTGGTCTATGCGGATAAGCCACATTCGCCGCCGTGTTATTGCCGATATACGGCCACAAATGTTGGAAGAAGTCATCGAAAATTGGACATCCATATTGGACTACATCCACGCCAGCCGTGGCGGTCATATGCCAGAAATCATATTTAAAATGTAATGCCACAAGATTATCTTTCAGATGAATAAAATTCATGTCAATCGAATAATCCATCGTTGTTTTATTGCAACTTAAAGCTCTATACCTCTATAAAAAAACACCCATTACATTACGCCACCTCTACGTCCGACTATTTTTGTCAGGTTTCCACATAAGCTTGTTGTTGGACTCATAAATGCTGGCATACACATTTTGTCCCTCATTAACTTCTTTTTTTAATGCACCATGCTCCTTATCAAATTGATTTTTCATCCTTTGGGCATAACTGCTGAAATCTCTGCTGTGTTGTTGTTCTGATGGTGGATGTAAGAGGTCCAGATGAATTCGCATTTTTCTATTGAACAGAACTTCTGCAGGTGATTTATTACGAACGCAGTAACGATTTGGTATTGAGCGATAACACTACAAGAATGTTTGTAAGTTGTTCACGATATTACCTTCGTCTTTGAGTTTTTTTAATGCTCTCTTTAATGTGTCCACAAAGCGTTCAACTTGGCCATTTGACACCGGGTAATATTGGTAGGAGAACACGTGTTTAATTCCTCTTTCTGCTGCAAATTCTTTGAAAAGTGAACTCTGGAATTGGGTTTCATTGTCGGAAACTATCCAAGGTTTGTTGAGCGTTTATTTTTTTCGTTGGGTCAATTTCTGGCCATTTTGACAGAGCATAGATTACAATCAAGAAGTAATATCCATCTATCGGACCAGCGTAGTCTATGTGAATGCGTTCCCAGATATTGTTTGGTGTTGGCCAAGGACTGAGTGTAGTTTTTATTGGCATTTGTGCTGCGTATGCACATTGGTTGCACTCTTGCACAAATTTTTTTATGTCTGGGTTAATTCTGGGCCAGTATACATATCTTCGAGCAATTGATTTCGTACGTTCAATGCCTGGGTGACATTTGTGAAGATCTTTCGCCTACCATGATGCAGCCTTTGACAATACTAATTGTATCTTTGCGTTGACTAAAAGCATGAAGCTCACTATTTTGTTCGATGCTTATTGTCCAGCTATTTTGGCAGAAGTCTTTTACCGAATTCAAGGTAGGGTCTCTGAACGACTCGTCTTTTATCATTTTGTGTGTTATGGGGACTTTCTTGATATTAGTAGCCAAAACTTGATTGACTTCACTTTCAATTTGAATTGCAGCAGCTACAAATTCTCCAGATTCGCTGTTTGGCTTGTTGATTAGACGTGATAACACATCTGCATAACCAAAGCTGCTAGTGGACTCAGAGCTGCTAGTGGACTCATAGGCTAATAATTTTGTTGCCCATTTTTGTAGCTGATTAGCTTGAAGTGTACTTATGCCGGGTTTTTTTTAACCAAAAATAGCTAAAAGGGGTTTATGGTCTGTTTTTAACTTGAACCGCCTGCCGAAGATCATTTTGTGGAACTTTGTTGTTGCGAAAATAAGAGATAGGGCTTCCTTTTGATTTTTCTGCTGGAGTGAGTGCTATCGATGCATGTGCAATAGTTTTAAGTGATCCATCTTCGAACTCGTGAAGTATACGCCTCCTATGCCATAATTTGAAGCATCAGCTGCAACAATAATTTCTTTGGTCGGATCATAACGTGTTCACAATGAAGAGGAAACGAAAAGGACAACATCTTGCAATGACACTCATTTAAACTTCCTAGGTATAATTCGAACTGGCCAGAAGTTCTGGATCTTATTGACTTCTTCTGAACTTTTTTTAATGTGAAAAAATTATATAAAATTACTTTAATTTTAGGCATCACATGCTTTTAAGTGTTTTAGAGTAGTTTTTGGCTTTAAAATCAAAATAATGTTGTATGCATTTTTAATTGATTTTATGCTTAACCCTTCCCTTTATTTTAATTGCAATAATATTAACTATTATATATACATTATTAATGTTTAATCCAACTAGAAAATAAATTATTTTTTATTGAATAAAGGACTTATTTTTTTTTTTTTGGAAATATGTAAATGATTCTAACCTTGTGTAGAAATTTTTTTTTGAGGCTTTAGCCCCAATTTTCATTTTTAAAAATTTCAAACTTTTTTTTAGCCGTCTGGGTTGTGGAAACAGGCATATTGTGCAAAACCTTAAATAAATTAAAAAAATCAAATTGGTTAAGTTAAGTTTAAGTTAAATTTTTATTGAGACTTGATTTTTCATATTATAAGATTTACAAACGTTAACTATTATAAGCGAACTTAAAACTATATTGTATTATTTTAATTACGTAAGTACTAATTTTGATAATGCGACCTGCTTATTCAATTAATATAAACGAAGATTAATGACAGACATATTTAATAAATATAACAAAAATAAACAACGCTTGCTCCCGGCATTTAACTTCATCTACAGAGTAATATCTGCTATACTTACATATGTACATATATAAACTTAAAACTAAAAACAAAAAAACAAACAACTTAAAAACTAAACCCTAATACTATTTAACCCATTAGTTCATACGGTCCCTTTAAAGGGACGTTGGTATTTTTCCACTTTGCGTCTACATATTTGAATAAAAATTTAAATTAAGTAGGCTCTGACTTTTGTGTGTATGTGTTTTATTATACAAACACGCATTCAGTTGAAATAATTCGTGTTGCTCATTCGAAATTCCAATCGTAGAGAGGTGATTAGTATTTGACCAACTAAAATCTTGTTTTTCCGTCAAAATTTGTTGTATATTATCACTTTCAAAAGACGACAGTCTGTCAACAAAACGTTTTGTCAAATCAAGAGCGTTAACAGAAATTGGGAGTGTTTTAGCCTCTTTATAAATAAATTGGTTCGAAAATCTTTTATTACGTGTTTTGTAGTTCTTTTCTACGCACTTCCGTAGAACATGACGCTCAAAAACTTCCATCCTCTTCATCGCTGTTTTTGAGATTGAAAACCATATCGGAAATGCATATAAAAGAATTGGCCGTATACTAACTTTATATAAAAGCAGCTTTGTCCTAATTGGCAAAAATTTGCTATTAAATAGCCTTAAAAATGCTAGTTTTTTTCTTTCTTAGGGAAAATAGGGGGTGTTCTTTTCTCCATAAATGTTAAGAAGGTTCGATTCATAAAAATAAAGAAAGGTAGCTTCTTTCCATTACCCATCAAAATAATAATAATAAATAATAAGAATAATTACTTTATTTGAGTTCGTCCGAATACAAGAGCAAGATGTAGTTTTCTCTTGTACATTCGATACCCTCCCTACCATGCTATTACAATACATTTTTATAATAGCCCAATATAAAAATATTTACCTAGCTTACCCTAAAAAAGAAAGATTAGAAAAATACTCCTATATATTTATAAAAAAGTAAAATAAAAACAATAAAATGGTTACTTGTTGTGTTGGTAGCCTGCTATAACGAGTGAAATAAATTTTTTTGGCTGCCTAAAAGTATACTTTGCCAATTGCGGAATAATGTGAGCACAAGTTTCGTGTTGGTTTTCAGTTGCATTTCAAATTCATCTTTATTTCTACAATATTCGTGGGAGCAATTTATATGGCTTGTGTGTAGATTTGTGCACTGCACACACACGCACACATTTAAGGTGTGTATGTGTGAATGAGTTTATGCACAAGTGCATTTAAGTGTAAAATGAATATTAAACATGAAATGAAATATTTACAATGTAATTGATTGATATAGAATCGAAACCAAAAATCAACATGAATGTCAATAAATAATTTTTTTTCGAACTAAACTACTATTTTAGTAAAGAAGGATATAGAACTACAATTGCAAATGGGAAGAGATCATTGTATATCCATGGGAATAAGGATAGAAATTCGTGTAGTTGAAGCTGAAACAGATGTCATTCGCTTTAGTTTGCCACCTCTAAATGAGAATATAATCATAAAAGTATGAATAGTTACTTAAAAATACAATCTCAAAATAGAATGTGCGTTAGATTTCAGACTTTATACAATTGAAATTAACAAAATGGGCTGTTGGTAATCAGGGGAGAATATAATGGTTGATTCGATGTTGAAGTGCTTATAAATTTGTGTCTTAGGTCGTCAGGTGTAGAATATATGCTGTGGTCTCAAATGTTTAGTGGTAAGCCAAGGGCAAGGCTAATTTTGGTGGTCCCACTAGTACTTTGGCAACGGGAGCAATAGCTTTTACTTTATGGCCCAAAGGATCACGACGTACAACAGCGTTGAAGCCACTGTGGGCATCAGAGGTATAGTCAACTGTACGCAAGAAACCATCAGCATCAATCAAAGTATATTGGCCATGTACAACGTCTCCCTTGCGTGATTCAGTCTGACTCTTAACATCACCGGTGTGCTCGTCATGCACCGAATAGGCGAAATCGTAGTGAGCAGGAGCTTCAACTTCAACGTGCTTTATCAAAGGCTTAATCAAGGCAGGTTGATGCAACAAAGGATATTCAATTGCAAGCACGGCATTTACAGCAACAAGTAAAAGAGCAAATAACTGTAAAGAAAAATTAAAGGACATTTAAATAGTTGGCTGGACTCAAACTCCTAAACTTACTTTGAACATTTTGAATAGATTTTTTGTTTGTACTAAAATTTCAAGAAGAAATGATTGTGTTTATTTGCGGCTGGCGGTTAATATCTCTTTTGGCAACACGGGGAATTTACTACTTGTTAGTTGTATCACTTGAAACTCCTGAGGTGGACTATGATTCTAGTCAGTTGGCTGCAGATATTTATACATGAAACGATTTGTCCGTATCACTTAGATCTGCTTGGATTCTTGTGGTGTGGCCGGCCGGTCAGTTGCAAGAGTCATTCACACTGCGTAAGCGGAATATTTGCGTTTGTATTCTTACATGCGTGTATAAGTTTGTTGTACTCTACAATGAGTATACAGAATGATGTTAAGCAATTGTGACTTGCGTGTTGCAACACATGCCAAAAAAGGAAATGAGTTTTGCAGAAACATGATCATAATTGGGAGTAGGTTTTTTTGTTAATTTCTTTTTAATTTCTTTGTTGAACCTTCGTAGTGAACAGACGTATTAGCGGTATTTTTTTTTACATACTAAACAAACAAAAATACAAAAAAAAATATATTCGTAATAAGTACTGATTCGTAATAAGTACAGTTTTTGTGAAATTTGCTTTATTTGCATTAATAATTTTGCATATAATCTGAAACAACAAAAACAGAAAACAAAAAAAAAACACAAACAAAGTGACTGAGGAATACTCTGCATGAGTACCTCAAAAACAAAAAATTGTGAAGTGAGTTCTAACGGCAGAAATGCCTATTTTACTGTGAGTTCTGAAGCTCTTAATGCAAATAATAAAAAGAAAAAATTGGATGACAGTCTTTTTCTAACGGCAAAGCCAATTATACGCGAGCGATCAGCTTCGCTTACTCCAATGCCAAGTAGTGATTCGTCAACGTTACCGTTACCTAGTTCTTCTCTATTTAAGTCTGCGCCATTATCCGCTCCGGGCTTTTGTTCATCACTTAACCCAGTTATCACAATGGACGATAATATTCAAAAACCTAAAGTGCCTGTCGGAATGGACAGATATGTAACGGTAGTAAAGCGCGGGCGAAGCCCAAATTCATCAAAAATCTCATCTGTTCCGAAAATATCCAGAGACAACGACGCCGCCTCAGCTAATCGTCAAAACCGGTTTAAAATATTACAAGATGACAGCGATAAACCCGAAGAATCTTCGAAAAAAAATTCAAAACCACCACCAATCTATCTGAGACAAAAAAACTCGAACACACTTATTAAAAAAACTAATCTCGGCCATTGGTGAAAAGTCATTTCACATTGTTCCAATAAAACGTGGTAACATTGATGAAACAAAAGTTCAAATATATGATGAAAAAGACTTCCGCAAAATGGTTACAGAACTTGAGAAAAATAAAACAAGTTTTTACACTTTCCAGCTTAAGAGTGCTAAAGGCCTACAGATCGTATTGAAGGGCATAGATTCCTATGTTGTTCCTGAGGAAATAAAAGATGCTCTTACCCTCCAGGGATTTAAGGTAAAGAATGTCTCTAACATAATAAACAGGGAGAAGATCCCCCAACCTTTATTTCGTGTTGAACTGGAGCCAAATGATATAAAATTGAAGAAAAATGAGACCCATCCAATTTATAATTTAAAATATCTGTTATACCGGAAAATTACAGTCGAAGAACCACACAAGCGCTCAGGGCCCGTACAGTGCCATAATTGTCAAGAATATGGCCATACGAAAACATATTGTAAATTACCTACTGTTTGCGTTGTTGTGTGCGGTGAATTGCACAACACTGCTATTTGCAATAAGTCAAAGGATCAAAAGGAAAAAAAGTGCAGTAATTGTGGAGGTAATCACACTGCTAACTACAGAGGATGTCCTGTATTCTCTTTTGTGAAACAAGCTATGACCCAAAAGCCTAAAGTAACTCCAGCTCAAGCAGGAAATACGTACTCCACTACTCATCCCCTAATGACCCAACCAATCGCTTCACATGTATCGTATGCTGACGCTGTGAAAATCAACTCTATTCCCGTTCAAAAAGTGTCACCACCAAACAACACAACAAACGCAAATGCAAGCTTTAATTTCAATCGCCTTGAAGCTACTATTGATAATCTGGTGCAAACTATAAACAACTTTACAACAAATATGACTAGCATGATGCAAGAAATGCTGCGAATGCAGAACACTCTGCTTCTAGCATTAGTTAACAAGCCATGAACACGTTAAAGTTATGTTTCTGGAACGCAAACGGCATTCGCCAACATAGAAACGAACTAGAGCACTTCCTCACGGTGAAGAATATTGATATAATGTTGGTGTCTGAGACTCATTTGACTTCGAGAAGCCTTTTTAAAATGATTGGATGTCATTTCTAGCGGGGAGCCCACTTACTGGCCTACTGACACACAAAAAATTCCGGATGTTATAGATTTTGGGGTCATGAAAAATATCCCTAGGGATTTAATTCATGTTGAAGCTTCACATGATCTCTCCTCCGATCACTCTCCCACGATCGTTACAATTTGTAGCCCACTAAGAAGTGACTTACCTCACCCATATGTGAAGATGATAAATCGTGTTAACTGGCTGGGGTTCAAAAAATATCTCAGTAGTCATTGTACGGAAAACATCAGGCTTAGAACTCCCGATGATATTGAACTTAACATTGCCAATCTTACCGAGAATATTAAACAGGCTGCTAAACATGCCACTACCTCCCATCCGCAGACTGGGTTTAATAGAATTTATTCTGCGGACATTGAACGTCTCGTATGTGAAAAAAGAAGAGCTAGAAGGGAATGGCAACAATACAGATCGCCCCAACATAAAATCAGACTTAGAGAATGCACTAAACGACTTCAAGAGTTGCTTGCATCTGAAAAATCTGCTTCTCTTAAGAACTATCTGGAAGGTCTCGATGTCACAGCAGCATCTAATTACTCCTTGTGGCGCGCTGCTAAAAAACTTAAAACACCCGTTGAGTCTAAACCACCCCTGCGCACTTCTACCGGAGGTTGGGCAAGAACTAATACTGAAAAAGGTAACATATTAGCTGGTCATTTAAAAGACGTATTTACCCCAAACACATGTACTGGTGCTGTTGATTTGCCGAGCGTAGTTGCTCTACCCCCTCGACCCATAAAGTTTAAGATGCTTGATGTACAAAAACTAATTGCTAAAACCAATCCAAAGAAGGCCCCGGGTATTGATGGAATTAGTAACAAGATGCTGATGCAGTTGCCTCGTATTGCTATTAGAATCCTGTTATTAATTTTTAATGGCATTTTACGACTAGAGTATTACCCACACAGCTGGAAACTTGCCATGGTCAAAATGATTCCAAAGGCGGGTAAAGATCTTACTAAGGCTGAGTCATATAGGCCAATAAGTTTGCTGTCAACAATTTCGAAGCTCTTTGAAAAACTTCTCATGACAAAATTGTCCCCAATTCTAGCTGATAATGGATGCATACCGGACCATCAATTTGGTTTTAGAAGTCAGCACAGCACCATTGAACAATGTCATAGATTGGTTCATTTCATAAGAAGAACATTTGAAGAAAGAAAGTATTGTTCTTCCCTCTTTATTGATGTCTCTCAGGCATTTGATAAAGTGTGGCATGAAGGCCTAATTCTAAAATTGAAGACATATCTACCAATAAACATTGTAAATCTTTTGGAAAGTTACATTATTGCCCGGAAGTTCACCGTCGTGGAAGGAGACTTCATGAGTGTGCCCGAAACTATCTCATCCGGTGTGCCACAGGGGAGTATACTGGGGCCAGTTTTGTATTTGATTTATACCTGTGATATGCCTTTAAGCAGTAATATCCTAACTTCTACTTTTGCCGATGATACAGCCTGCCTTAGTATGCATGAAAACCCTCACGAGGCATCCCGATATCTTCAGGAACATATTAACCTGTTGGAGCTGTGGTTGAACTTATGGAGAATTAAAGTAAATGAACAAAAGTGTGTTCATGTCACATTTACCCTACGAAGAGACACTTGTTCCCCCATTCGAATCAACAACCAAGTTGTTCCTCAGCATTCACAGGTTAAATACCTTGGTATACACCTTGACCGACGGCTTACATGGAAACACCACATTGACTCTAAGCTGACACAAATGAAGCTTAAATTAACCCAGATACACTGGCTGATTGGTAGAAATTCTACCCTCAGTCTAGATTGTAAACTTTTAATATACAAGTCGCTTTTGAAACCCATATGGTGTTACGGAATTCAACTATGGGGCACTGCTTCAGCTTCCAATGTAGAGCGAATACAACGTATGCAAAACAAAATTTTAAGGTTAATAACATCGGCTCCTTGGTACATGAAAAATTCAATTTTACATCGTGATTTAAATATGCCACTTGTGACCGCTGGAATTGCAAAATATGCAGGCAAATATTTAACGAAACTAGAGTCCCATCTTAATCCCCTCGCTCGTAACATCTTGAACTTTCCTGGACACATCCGCTTAAAAAAGAGGGATACTACGTCTTTAGTACGCAACACTCCAGATGAAACTTTTTAAAAATATATTTATGCTAAATACGATTCTAATGTATTATTAATTTTTATCACTAAGTTTATGTCTGACACTGGTTGGGCCTAATAATTATTTATATATTTAAGATTTGAATACTTATTGTTAGTTCAGGTGTGAAGATACAATAAATAAATATAAGCGTGCAAAAAAAAAAAAAATTTCTTTTTAATTTTCAAATGAATTTAAAACTTTTATCAAGAATATTACATGATATTAAAACAGCGTAATAAGCAATTGATTTTGACTATGGATCTGCACTGCTTTGTATAAAGCGAAATGTGTGTATAATACGAGTAATTTCAAATTAGTTTAAGAATTAACAAAAAATTCTTCTCGATTTAAGCAGTAAGCCGAGCCGATCCTCAATACTATAGATGTGTATATGATTCAGAGAGTCAAATAATTTTTCGAAATTTTTTATTTTGCTACTATATGATATACATACATTTCCGTCGTAGGGAATTACAGAGTCTTCAATTTCGAACTACTTTATTAAAGTTTAGCACAAGTGTATTTGTTAATTCTTGTTAGTTGGGTTAATGCTGCATATTATTTAGTGTATTGAACGTGGGCCAAAGTGATAAGGAAACTTTCTTCTTTTTATGTTTGAGCAAAAGCTCAAAGTCTCTCGCTACTATTATGTGAAATTCAGCGGGAAATAAAAATGTATCATTTTAGTACATCAAAACCTTTGAATGGATTTTAAAAATTAGCCCTTATTGATTTTTTACAGCTGCTTAAATTTACCATATTTTTCAAATTCTTTTAATATTTTCCTTTCTCTTTCATTTGCAACAAATACACTGTGAAGACCGAATTTGCAGAGAATTTTTAAAAATCTTGAGTGATAAGAGGTACATCTGACTAATTTGTGATTGTTATTTAAAACATTCTTGTAAAGTTGCTTGGCGATGTCCATAAGGTAAAATTTCGGTCTCAGGCGCCAAGAGATGAACCTAAAAATCTAGTCAATTCATCGGACTTGCGTTATGAAAGTCCAAGCTTTTCAAAAACTCAGTCTAGTTAGTTTTGTGTAGTCAAAATAGAACAATTTTAAAGATTCATTTAAATTGGTTGTTATGGTTCTCCCTAATATCACGTCCGGAGTCGGATGGAAGTTTTGGGACTGAAACATTTTCTGAATATTGTATTGGAATGTAAACAATGAAACACTTTTATAAATTTTATTGCTTTTTACACATTCGCAGGAATTTGAAGTGTCATGTCCATTAGGATTTATCTAGACAGGCTACAACCATTTAAGGGATGAAAAAAAATCTAGGGAGACTTTATTTCTTCTGGGGTATACCAAGTACCACTGTGTTTGAATGGACTTCAAGGCCATATTTATCGAAATAGTCAAATTTATTCTTCTTAAATTGTCAAACATTGTTATCAAGCATTCCAAACTCTTGATAATTTTTACATGATCGAGTTTTTTATTATAAATAATTCTACAGTTAAAAGTAATGTAGATCGAATTTGTGTACATTTTTTTACACCGCCAAGCATGTGTCAAAATTGTGGCCCTTCTCATTTATCTAAACGAAAGTTTTAGAAAAAAAGAAAAATAATATTTTGATGAAAAGGAATTTATTAATAATCGAAATAATAATAACATTTAAGCAAGAATTATTTTGTTTAATGTGCTTGGGTTTTAGCAAGACAAAATGCTTGTTGCCTTATTACTTCAACGCGTACGTAGCAGATTGCATTTGTTGTTATTGTTCTAAAAACTTTGTCACTAGTGCAGTTTTTGTACTGGATGTAAATTCGTGCGTTGGTCTTGGACTTGTTATTCAAATAGTTTCAGTTTTGTTTATTTAATCTACAGACGAAAATTTCATTAGCTTTTTTAATATTATTTTTAATCGATATTACTCAATTAAATATGGATTTTTTAAAGATTATTATTTTATTGTTTTTGTTACTGCGAACATTTAACCTTAGCAAAACTCTAATTGGCTGCAACGAATATTATACACACTTTATTACGAGTTTTGTGGCATGAGGGTGCTGTTGTAGTTAAAGTGTTTATGACTGAAAACCTGGGTCGATGCCTGTTCAGAACAAGTCATCAACATCATGGAAATTTCTCATTTACATTAGTGTGGCGTTGTGTTAGTTGCTTGTTGGACTGTTTAAGTGATGAATGTGTAACACTTGTCACTGAACAGTATCGGCAGCGATTGATACTGATTCTCTTCGCAGCTCGTCGGCAGCAACTATGCTGTAAAAAATTAATAGAAAACGCGGAATAGTAGAGCTGTAAAAAGAATTTAAGCTGTCTCTCTCTGTCTTCTCATTTCACCACCTGCTCTCTACTCGTATATTATCCCTTTCGCAAAAGAAGTAACACCTTAAGCTCTAAACACATAGACGACAGCAGACTTCACGACTTCACGGCTTCAAATGCTGCTCTGAAGTCAGCTTCATAATTATTTTGAAGACAGCAACAACATACTAATCAGCTGGTGTATTTTTTTAGCAATACAAGTTTCAGGGACTCCGGATATATATTTTATAATGAATAAAATTAAAGTTATTTATAAAAAATGTAATAATATCACGAAAAACTTTAAAAACACATAAATTTATTTCTTTATTGTATTTTTGTAATGTTCTTTTATGTTTAATATTAAAAAAAGTTTTTGTTTTTATTTTTCCAATTTATATATATATAATGGCAACACTATATTTGTTTAATGCTGCCCGTCAAAATAGAAAATAGCCTAAGCACATGAAGTAACAAACGATATGTCCAGCCTAAATACTACGCCGACTCGCCGGTGGTGAAGGGTGCCAAAATAAACTAGTGGTATTTGATCCGTAAAGATTATGTGAGTGTTTGATTGTGGCACGTTCGATGCAAAGAAATACGCACCACGACTGCATTTTTTTTTTGCATTTGATTTACATTCAAATTCTATAATCTTGAATTTGCAAAATTTTTATTTATTTATTTTATTACAAGATTAAACATTGTTTTTTTAATCCAGATCTTATCGAAACGAAATCAAAAGAAAAAGTACTGAAATATAGAAAAAAAATAACATTTAGATAAAATAATTGTTAATAATAATTAATGCGAAAAATGAAAACTGCAGATGTTTCGTAGAACATAACAATTTGAAACAATAAAAAATGTGATAAATTTGTTTGTTATTAAAAACAAGAACAATACAAATTCAAAAGCTTGACGCATACCAAAGGTTTTGACAGCAGAAGGGCCAATTTACGGCTTCAATAAATGTTTTATTTGAATGAAAATCAATAAGGGCGGTTGGATGGGGCGATCAAATTTTCTTAGGGGAGTTTGTACAATCTGTTTGTAAGAGACTTACCATTAAAACTTGAGAACTGAGTGCACAATTTAATTTAATACATAGTTGTCTCAGCCATATCGGCATTAGATTCATATAATGATTATATCTTTATTTAAATACTTATGGCATTATTCACAAAAACTATTTTTTTATTGGACCAGTACTCAGGGGACGAACCTTATTTATATAGTGCATTGTGCTGGAACTAGGAAAATAGGATATGGTAAGGAGGAAAGAGGGAGTAGTGCTTGTGGACAATGGATCTGAACCTCTTCACTTCTGTAGACATTTTTGATTTATAGAAGGCTTAATAAACGAATTTCCGTACAAAATTAATTGGATAAATGTTTCATCAAAGAGCAGTGTTTGGAATAAAAAAATTCAAGATAGACATATCTCAGGCAATCGGTTTCAAAAACTCAAAAATTATTTTCCAAAAAAAAGCTGGCTAATCGATACTTAAAATCCGACAATGAGGAATTAGTTGAAAATATAAATTATTCGAAGCCAATTTTTTTCAGAAAAATCGGTTAACCGGTTTTCGGTTCCGGTCATTGCATAATATAGTTGGAACTAATGGCTCGATTGTGTGTCCTACGCCTCAAAACGATATGTCGAACATGAAAATCTGATAAAAATTGATCAAATGATAATACAGAGGGATTCTAGCAATTAAAATTGGCAACTAAAAATTTGTAGTTGCCAACCATAATACAGCCATAAATGATGACAGAGTAAGGATTTGCTAATGAGCGGCGCATGAGCATAAATTTGTAGGCATACGCACGAATAAGAGCAAATTGCTGCGGCACATTTTGTGCGCCGCTCTTTCCCGGTATCAACGATGAATGTTTCCAGTTAGTGTCGCAATGGAGGTAAGATATAAACACATGTGGTAGTATCCAGAGAAGTGCTAGCTCCCCTGGTCAACATCTGGGGTTGACGGACAGACGGACATCGCTAATTCGATTCTCTTATCTACATATAAGTAAATTACATAATTTGTGGGATCATGCACCTGCTAATGTGCCACTTATGTGCCGCTCTTAAGATGTGCTTCCCTTTTTTAGCACGATTTTTTTTTCTTATTTATTGAATCTTCAATTTAATTAAACTAACAATAAGTATTCCGATCTTAAATCTAAATTATTATGTATTTACCCAATGCCACACAAAAAACACATTTTTTCTGCGGATTCTTCTGTGTTGTGTTCACATATATCGTGTTCGGCTGTGGCCTCTGTAATGTAGAATGTTGCGGGCTAGTGGGTTCGGGTGATACTCTAGTTTCTTTATACATGTTGTCACGAGTTTTTAAAACATTATTTCAATCAAAGGAAAATCTTCATCTTGACGAATGAGCGAGTTTGTGACATACAGGGAGCGGTTGTTATCATATGCAGAATTTTAGTTTGACGCCTTTGATTTTTTTCTATACTGGATGCTGAGACGGTGGCTCACAATTGAATTCCCTAGCACCATGTTGGTTTAAGAATCACGTTGTATAGAAGAAATTTGCAATGCAGGCTTAGAGTTGAATTTCTCTCTATAAGCCAATTAGTTTGAGCAGCCTTTAATCTCATTTGTATCCATTTAGCATCTATGAGCGATTCCCATGTTAAGCGGCGATCGAGGTGAATGCCGAGATATTTGACTTCATTGTGCTGCGGTATTGATTGACCATTAATTTCGACATGGGTACATTTTGCCTTCGCAATGTAAAAGCGATGTGAACATATTTTTAATCGTTCACTTTTATTATGTATGATCTGAACAATTTTTCCAATATTAAAATGTATTCTTGCAAGTTGAGGCAAGCTTCTTGCGCGTTTTCATGGATGCTTAGAAAAGCTGTGTCATTAGCAAACGTTGATATGTGAAGATTACTGGTTGTTGGCATTTCAGGGGCATATATCAAATATAAATATACTGCCTTGAGGAACTCCTGCTTCTATTGGCTGCGGTGTGCTTAAAAGGTTTCCTTCTCTAACAATAAATTTGCCACCAGTTAAGTAGTTGACGAAAAGGTTGTGAGTATCTGCGGGTAACTTCCGCTTCAATTTATTTATTAAATCTTCATGAAAATGTTTATCAAAGACCTGAAAAACGCATTAAAAAGAGTTGAATAATATTATCTTTCTTTTTACGCTGTTCTTACTACATTTACTAGTCTGTGTGTTTGTTCGATGGTGTTATGGTTCTTCCTGAAACAACATTAGTGATCCGGAATACACCCAGAGATGTTTAGTATTGGGTTCAGCCTGCTAGCAAGTAGTTTGTCAAGCAGCTTTGACATGTTAGATAATATATTTATAGGCCTGAAAGATTCCACTTTTCCGGGCTTAAGGATTATAGTGATCATCGAAACCTTCCATTCAGCAGAACAGTTTTGAAGCCGCAAAATAGCATTAAAAATTAGAAGGATAATTTAAATGAAAAGACTTCCTCTTTCGTTGTCTGTCCTTGTTCATTCATTCAGACAATGCAGGGAGGCTTACTTTTTGTGGGCCTTTGAAACCCTCTATTGGCTCGCCATAGTGAATAATCTGTTTGTGGAGTTGCGTCTAATTCTCGTTGATATTGTTGTAGTGATTCGGTTTTTTATATTCTAGAAGATTTTAAGCTGTTGAGTACAATCACTTGGCCTAATTTTTAGTTGAGATGATCTGTATCGTTGCCTCTCTCTTCTTGCTCTTCTTTTCACAGCTAGAAGCCTTTCCACGTCTACGGAGTAAACTCGGTTATACCTCACATGTCGATGGGTGGAAGAAGCATGCTCAGCGTTAACAATAGTTGGCACTAGCATTAGTTGGTGATTCCCCTTTTAAATTTTAATGTGTTCAAACTTAATAAACTCAACATTGGATGTTTCAGTTTTACCAAGTCAAATATAAAAAAGTTCGTTAATACGATTTTTTACTTAAAATTTCAGAGCATTCAACGTATAGAAACTACAGATGCTAAATTCAGGAAATTGGCACACGCCACACTTTTACATTTGTTACCACTGTGCATCAATTATTAAAAATTACTTAATATCCAAGAAAATGTTAATAAAAAAGATTAATTGCAAAACAATCGTGGAGCAATTTTTTTATATGAATATACGATCATACATATCCGTACACGCACTAGCAAAAGCTTCAGGATTTCTTTAAGCTGCTTTTTTTTTATTTAACAAAAATATGTACATACATATGAATTTGTGTACATATGTACATACATACATCCCCGAAATGAAAATAAATTTGGTTTTATTCAAACCCCTACATTCGACCATTTATATACAGAAACTGCTTCGTATAAATTGCCATTGTCAATTATTTGTTTAACTAATCAAATAATTGATGATAAGATATTCGAAAGATATTATTGGTGGAGGTACTATTGGTCGTAAATTTATTATTGGTGGAGGTAACGTTTTAAGTACACAACAGCCCATATGCTGCACCCTTTGGCTGCAAGTCGGGCTTTAAAAACTGCCATCAGGTCCAATAATTACATCGTCACAGCTTTCGCTGTTAAAGAATACCCAATCATACGATATTCTTTGCCTTTAGCCTTAAACTTACTATGTTGTGTGTTGTCAAGAGCTACGACCTTACATCCAAAAGTTCGTAAATGTTTTATGGATGGTTGCTTACCAGTCCAAACTTCCAAAGGTGTTACACCATCCAAAGCTCTTGTAGGCGATCGATTTCGTATATACACGGCAGTAGCGACAGCCTCAGTCCATAAATTCTCACTCATGTTTGAATTTATCAGCATACTTCTGGCCATTTCAACCAAAGTTCGATTAAAACGCTCAACTACACCATTTTGGTATGGACTATATGGTGCTGTAAGTTGCCGCACAATGCCATTCTCTTCCAAGAATTTATTAAATTGATTGTTGACGAATTCACCTCCCTTATCACTCCGAATTTTCTTAATTTTCCGGCCTGTTTGTCGTTCTACCATATTTTTAAATAAAATAAATTTATTAAAAGCTGATCCTTTTGTTGCCAGGAAATAAACGGTACATAGAGAACATTATTTAAAACTCAACTGTCAAATTTCAATTTAATTTCTCCCACGCCTTCGGCTGATATGTAATTTTCCCCTGCTCTCTTTATGTAGAACAAATATTGTAAATATACCTTTTTCGCAATGCACCACCATCTAAATTCCATGTACTCATGTATGTGTGTTGATCGTGTCTATATCTCTACCTGGCATTTCAAATGCAAAACTTTGATCTGTTTTCTTACTATCGTTTCTCTTTAACGTACATTTCGCTGCGACATGACCATTTACACCACATTTATAACAATTACCGTTGAATTGCTTCCTGTTCTTGAAATTCTTGTTATTGGTTTTATTATTTCTTTTGTTGTTGTCTTGTGCATAATAAGAAAGATGATCCGTTTTTCCAGTGTTGCTAGTGAAATTTCGAGAAAGATACATTTTAGTTTCCAAAAAAATACAATTTTTCCCAAAAAGATACATTTTGAAAAAAAAAAATGAAATCCATGTTTAACGTTTAACATTTATTAACATAACTTTCTTATATCATATTTAATTTTTTTTCATTAACCATCCATTGTACTCTTTTACTAACAGCCATTTATCATTAAAATTGTACATTGTAAATTGTAATGAAATGCCAATAATTCCATATAGAAACATATGTACATAAGTATGTACATAAAATTTGTTTAAAATGTAAAATTCACTCTCATTTTGTTTATATGTATGTATGTACATAAATATATAATATAATATTTGCAGTCAGCTGTTTTAGTTTTCTTCTTTTAATTTCGGGAATTAAAATTGTTTTATTTTATAAAACTATTATACGGTCTGAAATTATTAACTGTAAAGATCGTTATTGTTTTCTTCTAAAATTTCATCTTAACATATGTATGTATATACATACATACATATGTATATGTACACAAGAATAAGCAGACGACAGAAAAAATTAGAAAACCTAACAACAAAATACGTGTAATTTTTCTATTTAGTTGTCAACTGTTTTTTTGGTATTCAAAACTTTGTCAGGGACGGAAAGCTTAATATTTTATTTCTGTACATTTTGCGTACAGATTCAAAAGATACGAAAAATGTCGGGATTATACATGGTACCTGAAGTCATCAAAAGATACGAAAAATGTATCTTTCGTATCCTAATGGCAACACTGGTTCTTTCTTCTCTTGATTTATTTTCTTCCCGTCTACGCTCGCCATCTTCTAATAATTTTATTCTTAAAACTTTAAGGGCCGCAAGTTCGTGTCTGGTTTCCATACCAATTACGAAATTTTCACATGTACGTTCTTGTGCCTTCGTAGACAAGTAGCTGGAGTACTAGAGTGGTATTCCGAAGGTCGCAGGTTCGACTGCTGCCGTAGACTCCGGTTGTCTCTGCAGATAAGCCAAGTAGCTTTTTAGTTTGTGGTTGTTAATTAAAAAAAAAAAAAATCAAATAATAATATCATTACCAAAGCTCATCTTTTATGTCTATTTTGACTTTTGATAATTTTTCCAAAAGGTCCGTAAACAAATTTATGTTTATATTCGGACATACTCATACCAGCAGTCATCTTTAACGACAACAATTTCTTGTAAAGTGTAACTTTACGAGCTGGACCACTATTTTTATATGTATATGTACATCTGTCAAACGAAACCATGCTTCTTCAGCCGTCTCAATTTGTTTATATAAGTCAGTTGCAATGCTTTTGCATTGACTGTATTCCATTTCCTTTTGTCATCTTCCTTCTTTAAAACCCCCTTAAAAACACTCCACAGCTCAGAATGAATCAAAACATTTTTCATCTGAACGTTCCAACAATCGTAATTTGTATCATCTAATTTTTCCAGATGATACAGGGAACTCATTTTGATTTTGCTTTAAATATAACAAATATTTATGAACGTGGAACCCGAGCCGATAACCCTTATTGAAGTGAGTTTTTATTAATACTAAAACATTTATAATTGTAGTTCAAAGTAGGAAGAAAATATTAGAAGAAAATATTAATGGTTCCTTTGGACACAGTGTAATACTTTCAACACAAAGTGAGTATTTTTTTACTCACAGTGAATGTAAGATGTAGCGTGTGTATTTGAGAGGTGCCTGAAGGAGTTTTTGAATTGACTGATTTTTCAATTATTTTGCAATAGAAAAAAATGTAAATTTACGTGTGCGTACAAGTACCTACAAACATTTGATATTTAGAAAAGAGTTGCACGTGGGCTGTGTCTAATGCGAGCGCACGTTTCTAATGCACTTAACGATTGATCGTGATAAATGCAGCGTGTCAAATAAATTATAAAATGTTGTGACTATTGTATTTTTGTTTTGTTTTTTTTTTCTTAATATTGTGTTCGATATTTCAAAAATATATTTCACTTATAAATGTGATAGAGTAATAAAAATATTTTAACTTGGATGAGAGTTTTTGGTTGGATCGATTTTATCTGAACATTGACACCACAGTGGCTACAAAAAATGAGCGTGAGAATAATTTCCCTCGTATACCATACATAGATATCATAGATTAACCGCCAAAAAAGCTTAAGGGACAGGAAAAGCTTTTTGTTTTGTATAGGAAATGTTCTTATAGTAGTATATTATTGATGTTGTTGTGTATCAAGTATATAATTTAATTATATTAATCGCCTCTTTCAACAAATAGCAAGTAGGAGCAACTGCCTTTGCACTATGTTGTATGGCTGCAGCAAAATTGATTTTGCTCTAAATTTGCGATGCCTTTTCTTACAATTATAAAATTGTAAGATTTAATTTTAGTGATCATGAAAAAATTGAGAATAAAAAATTTATGTCACTTTAGATATAAAAATTTATATTTTCACGGTGGTATGGATAATCAACAATTTAGTATGATTTTCTTAAAACAATCAACGGGGGATATTATGCCAACTTATTGGGTCGATTTAGTGAACATTTGAAAAAAATATCGCATTTGGCCAAGAAAAAAGTTTTCTCCATCAGGACAATGCAAGTGCACACACATGTGCAGTTTTCATTCGTATAAAAATTAATTGATGCAAATGAAGTCATGAAAATATAAACTCAGTATGTGTAACTCTGTGCTACATTGTCAGTGTCTATTTTAAAGTTTATTATTCTACCTCTAGGTACGTTACTAATTCTAAAATCGCTAATATAAATCTGGGTCTATGATTATTTCCCCTTTTCAAAATTAATGCGACTTTAAATTATCTTGCGCAATGCGAGGATGATGTTGTCGTCTATGTTACTATATCTTTGGTAACAGCCATGTCCTGCTAGTCTTGTTTTAAGTTTATTCTTTGTAGTGCATAGAGATTTAAAAAGACCTGCTTCTAGAATACACGTAAACATACTCTCATAAATAAAAATTGCCAAGGGAAATTGAAATATAACAATAAATCAGACAACCAGACTGCTTCCTTCGGGACTTTACCGCAAAAAAAACTATAAACCCTACATATCACGAAAGCGAACATTGTAGAAGTAAACGCCAATTTGGGACCGATGCTTTGCGAGCAACAATTCGATTCAACTCGGGAGTTGGCCATTTGAGCGATATAATTTTGTACAATTAATGTCATCAATTTTACTCTTTTAAATAAACTTTATATGGAAACAGAGATGTTTTTTTAATTTGTAACAAAATGGCATCTAGTTCAAATTATGATATCATTTATGCGCCACCCTTTTTTCAAGTTGGATTTGTTTATTTACAGCATTTAACAACTTATACTATAATAAACACTATTATACAATAATATGGTAAATACAATAATACCACGTGCCCAAAATGAGCTCTCGAGTATTTTTAATACAAGACACCTTTTGATTATTTGCAAGTCAATATTTTTGTTACGTATTTAATTAATACGCTAATTATAGATTTATTGTAATGAAAATTCTTAGAAAAACATTACGTATGTACAAGTCAAGGATAAAAACCACTATAAAGGACGAGAGTTTTATATTTGATTATTCATGTGGCCACCAAAATTTTTTGGTGTTTTGGATTCCCAACATTCGAATTTCTTTACTCGATATACTTTTGTCGTATCTACTTGAAATATTTAGTAAATATGTAGCAATTAACTGCTTTGATATTGGATCTTCTAAAATTGTGACAAGAGACTAAGTATAAAAATGACTCGGGTGGACCGAAACCATTTTCTACTAAATTTCCTATATAAGCTGCGCCATTATCAAAATGTTTTCATGGCATAAAATACATCTCAAAAAGCAATTTCAAATTAGGCTAATGGAGAAATTGTCGATTCTTATAATATTAGAATTATTATATAATTTTGTATTTGATACATACATATTTCAAATAGTTGCTAGTCAAGCCCTCAAACATTTCCTTTCGAATACTCCAATGGTAGGATGGTGAAATATTAAACCATATGTAAGTATTGGTCGAATCAGAGACTGATATATAATTATTTTTATATTTGGTTTTACGTATTCTGAGTAATATAATGATTTACGCATAAAAAAGGTTTTTGTGATTTCCTAATTATTCCATCAACTTGATTATTATAATATTTTATTGTTGTTATTACATTTATCGACTGGTGGCCTAAATGAAGTTGTTGGCATTTATCTTCAAAAACCCATCTATGGAAAACTGTTCTACTATATTAAAAGATTCTTCAAGCCCTGATTTTATTTTGTCAATTGTTGCGCCAGAACGATATATAATGATATCATCTGAAAATGTTTGATCAGGTCCATAATGTAAATGTTAAGTAGAATTGGGCCGCACAGTGGCTGAAAATCGTTTTTCATTGGCCAAAAGTCAAATTTTTTTTTGTCACCGATTTTTAAAATTTTTACGCCATTTTGGAGCTAATATATCCATATTAAGGTAGCCAAAAAATTAGGTTAAACTATTGATAATTGTGGGCGTGGCATGCTGTCAAACTCAACTGTTTTTTGTTATTTCAGTAAAAGGTGTTTTTTATCAGTTTTTTGTCAAAAATAAATGGTCACTACTCGCAAGCTATCATCGATAATGGCCTGCGGTCTTTTTTATAATATTGGTAGGATTATAGTCTTTAGTTGTTGTAAGTGGTTACCGCTCTAGCGTTTAATATTAGAGGTGTTATGAAATATTTATGAAACTACTATATTTTTCTAAAATTTAAATTTTAGTGGAATAGAACTTCTAGGGAACAAAAGGGAACAAGAAACGTATACCACCCGAAGAAAGGCGAAGGTGTCTTCTTTCACCCCATATATACTTTTGCACCCGCCACGACCCGCCGGTAGAACACTTTTTTAATTTTAATGAAATTACTCCAAAAAAAAAAAATCAAATTACTCTAATATAAACAGCCCTATAATTACTCGTATACAATGGTGTATTAAATTTTCACTTTTTTGCCTAAAGGTTTATGATTTTTACTTTAGACTACCTAAAACTAAAATAATTAAATATAATACCTGCGAAAGGGTTTTATGGCTTTGTTTTGATCAGCAAAAAATCAGTAATAAAAATATCATAATAGGTTCTACAGTAAACATATGATCTCTTTCTAATATAACTGTTAGGGTCAGCCAAAGTCATAAACAATTTTATAATAATAATCGCGACATTAAACGACTAAAGATAAAAAGAAGCCCATATTGGCGAGATACTAATTAGTTTTACCTGATATTAAGGTCTGGATAACACGTGCAGTTTTGTTCAATTTAAGTACCACCTGCTATGAAATTGAAGATCAATGTGTGAATAACATGTATCTAAAAATGTATAAAACTACGGATTCGATAAGGGCTTACTCAATAATAAGTTAATCCTTTATGTGTACGTACATATATTTGCAAGTGATAAATCATAACTGACTCAAATAAAAATACTCAGAAAAATATGGAGAGCTTCGGTTATAAAGAACTGGCCGAAGAGTATTTTAGAAATAAAACCAGGAAGATGTTCTTAGTTACGTTAAAATAAAATTAAACTTAAATTCGTGTAGCACCGAAATACAAGAGCAATTATCTAATTTTGTAAAAGTACTAAAAAAACGCTACAAGGAAGTTAGCTACAGTAAACAAAAGTTTTATATAAAAAGTGAAAAGTGTTTAGAAGTGGTCGCTGCAGAAACAGCAAAGCAAGATAAGGTTGGAAGACCACGCAAATCATTGGACAACTGCAGCGATAAATCTAAGAGGCGGAAACTTAAAGATGTTAACGATGCAATTGGTTGTACAAATATAAAAGAATCTTTCCTACATCAATTACGATCACAGAACCAATTAACAAAAGTGGATATCATTGCAAAAGTTATTAAAGCTAGTCCAGTGAGAACAAAACGAATTCTTAAAAGTATACCAACTCCGAGTGATGCAATACAGTACACAAATGAGGAGGCATTAGCCTTATTTCTGGATTTGAAATTAACAAAACAGCAATATATTAAGCTCAGATTGCGTGCGATTGAAATGGCTCAAATATCTATCCAGCATATCATCACATAACTGCTACTAAAATGGACTGTTTTCCATCAAAGGATACTAACCAAACACACCAATTTCGGCAGAGGTACAACTACAATCTCTACTTGATCACACAGCCGAACGCTTGCTACAATCAATACCAGGAAATGCGTTAAAGAAATATGGAAACACAAAGCTAGTTCTTTTTTGCAAGTGGGGATGTGATGGTTCTTCGGGACATAACCAATACAAACAAGTTGTATGTGAAAATATTTCGGACTCGGATATGTTCATGGTATCAATTGTACCATTGCGATTGAAAAAGATTTTGGAAGATTCAGAGCCTTCGACTAGTACAATGCAAACAATGGATATTTGGAAAAATGAGACACCATCTTCTACGAAATACTGCAGGCCAATCAAATTTGAATTCAAAGAAGAAACTCGTGATGCCATTAACAAAGAAATTAATGATATCAAGGCCCAAATTGCAACACTACCATTAGCCATTACAATTACAGTTAGATGGGCAGCAAATTGAAGTAAGCTACCAATTAGTCCTTACAATGATAAATGGAAATGTAGGTCAGGCTTTGACTAACACGAAGGCTGCATCCAGCTGCATTATATGCCAAGCAGCATAAACCCAATTAAACCAAGTTCCGACAAAATCATTAGATAATACCGATGCATATGAATTTAGATTATCACCACTACATGCAAGAATACGACTTATGGAACATATACTAAAAATCTAATATGATTTATATTTCGGGTCTTCAGGATCCATAAGAAACAATAAAACCAACAAAGAGTTAAGAAGTTCAAAAAAGAAACATGTTCAAGATGAATATCGCAAAATTGGATTGATTATAGATCAGCCAAAACAAGGGTCAGGCAATACAAATGATGGCAATACCGCACGAAGATTCTTTTCAGATCCAGAAACAGCATCTGAAAGAACAGGAGTGGATTTAAACCTTGTTTCCAGTTAATTTTAAAATTTTTTTTGAGTGTAAAAATTTTTTTGAGTGTAAAAAATTTTTTTCAGTGTAAAAAATTTTTTTGAGTGTAACATTAAAAAAATTCCATTATCACAAAAAATAATTATAATTATTATTAAGATCAAAATATAAAATTTTTTAATATGCAAATAAAAAAAATAAACCCATATTTCACTCCAAAAGTTAAAAAAAAAATCAAAAGTTCAACTTTGACCTAGAAGTCCTTAAGAAGTACTCAATCAATTTCAATGTAATTAAAACTGAGTCACGCTGAATTAAATATCTATCCATTAAAAAAAGAATTACTTCAATATTTTGATCGGTTCAAAAGTTACAGAATTTTGGCCAATGAAAAACGTTTTTCAGCCACTGTGCGTATTTAATTAATACGCTAATTATAGATTTATTGTAATGAAAATTCTTAGAAAAACATTACGTATGTACAAGTCAAGGATAAAAACCACTATAAAGGACGAGAGTTTTATATTTGATTATTCATGTGGCCACCAAAATTTTTTGGTGTTTTGGATTCCTAACATTCGAATTTCTTTATTGGATATACTTTTGTCGTATCTACTTGAAATATTTAGTAAATATTTAGTAAATAATGATTTAAGCATAAAAAAGCTTTTTGTGTTTTCCTAATTATCCCATCAACTTGATTATTATAATATTTTATTGTTGTTATTACATTTATCGACTGGTGGCCTAAATGAAGTTGTTGACATTTATCTTCAAAAACCCATCTATGGAAAACTGTTCTACTATATTAAAAGATTCTTCAAGCCCTGATTTTATTTTGTCAATTGTTGCGCCAGAACGATATATAATGATATCATCTGCAAATGTTTGATCAAGTCCATAATGTAAATGTTAAATAGAATTAGGGAACTAAAAGTGCCGTGATAATTTTAAATGTTTTATTACTTTTGTAATTTTGATAAAATACCCCAAAAAGTTTATTTATAATCATTATCTTGCTATAAGGAAATTTAAGTTCCGCCGGTTTATATATTAGTCCCTGAATCCATACACTATCAAAAGCTTTCTCTATATCTATTAAACATGCTCCTGTACCAATTCCAGTTAATGTTGGATCTGAGACAATGAATTGCGTTAATCGTTGAATGTTTATATTTGAAACCAAACTGCTTTTCGTTCGCAAGTCCTTTGTCATTGGAAAACTCTGTGCCACCTTTTGTATACGAGTATAAGTGGACTTTTTTCAATTGAAGGTGGTGCGCTTATCCGAATTCGATTAACTTTATGCCTTCTGAAATAAAAAATTACAGAGATCTCTCCATTTGATATGAGAAAAAAAAACTTCAAAAAATTACAAATAAAGAAATATTTTAATAACAAAACTATAACCACAACTAATTATAATAATCGAACTTTAGCAGTCGTTAGTTGCATTCTAAATGGAAACAACAGAGAAAGAGAGAGAGAGAGTATCAATTATACGACAATGAGTAGGAGGGCTTCGAATACAATTCGTGTGATGCTTCATTGGTAGGACTATGACTAATGACTTCCCTAAGAAATGCTGCTAAAGAATCATCGTAATTGTCCAAAGGTGGTGCTGGTGGCGAAAATGATGCTGCAATAGGACTTGAATCCTTTTCACTGGATGCATCGTATGGAAGTTGAACACTTTGTACGGGTTCGAGTAAATTTTTCGAAACTTTGGAATACACATTTTCAAAAGGTATTGGGAAGTTGTGACTATCATAAGAACGGGAGGCACTGTAGTGCAAGGAGTGTTGTGGTATTGTTGGATATGAATCAAATAAGCCAATGTTGTTAGCACCCGTTTGAGAAACTGCATAGGGACCGTAAATGGGTTCGATTGGTGGTACAATCGGTTCAGAATTGTAATTTTTTCCCCTCTGATATGGCGCATAGGCAGCATGATCCTCTTCGTAATTGGATTGCAATGATGCCGGCAAACGTTGTGGAGTTGAGTACTTGTTACTTTTTGATTCGTATTTATGATTGCCTTTTGGTATGTATTCTCTCTCTAGAATGTGGGTTGTTTCAATGCGTCCCTTCTTTAAAGACTCCGATTTTTTTGTCACCTGAACGATTTGTTTCTCAGTTGGATTGGCAACGACCTTGCGACAGAACTCCTTGCAACCAAGTTTACATTCACAGTAGCATTTCTCGTATGGATCTTTCGGTATCGCTGATTCCGAGCTTGTTGTAGTTGCGAATGTTGTTGTTTGTGGCAAGACCGTGGTAAGGTGTTTGGGCTTAGGCGTGGTGTTGATGGTGGTTTTTGATATGCATTCTGTTGGTTTCAAAATCGACGGCGACGAGGTTGTTACAGTTGCTACATTTGATGGTATGCTCTCGCAGGGAACTTCTTCCCACTCTTCTTCTTCACACTCCACACATTGCCTCCGATGCAACGTCTTGCCCATCAAAGATGACACCAAACATGTGAAAAGAACAAAATACGTTGTTACCTTTTAGAAATTCAAATAATATTTAATATCACCTACAATATAAAATTGATTTAAAAAACAAATACCTTTAATTGCATTTTGCGCGTTCCATTCAAGTTGACAAAAATTCCAAAAAATGTAACCAAATCAAAATTGTTTGAATAAAGTGCACAACCAAATTGATTATGGAAGTTAGATGGATGATGGTGGCAGTGACCGAGCTTACTGTTGTTGCACTAGTTGCTGGCTGTTGTTGTTGCGCAGAGTTGTTACCAAGTCGTCAGCCACAATGATCTAAATTGAGTTTTTTGCCTAAACAGACTTTTTATAATAAATAACTTTAAGTATTTCTTCTTTATCGTGCTTCAACTAAAGTTATTCTGTAAAATTAAAAAGAAGAAAAAAAACATGCAAAATATTTCGCTAGATTTCAAATATGAGCGGAAGTTTAGTCAATTAACACGTTCAATTGTTTAAGACTTTCATACACACGGTCAATTCATTTTAAAAGATAATAAAAAAATTACAAACAAGTGAAGGAAGTACATGTAAAGGGTGTTCTTTTTTGCGGCCATTGTGCACTATGTTGACAACGTTGTACATAAATGAAATTTGGTACGGACTAAACATGTACGAAAATTAGACCAAGAAGACTCCCACTGAAAATTCTTGACCCATTAACATGTGTCTTTAGTTTACGACTATTTATACTTATATTTTATTTAATAAGAAAAAAAGCTGCCAGTCTCTTGTGGCATATATTAACACACATATTTGTTGTTGTATCAAATATTTTCAAATGTTACTGTTTCTTTCGCAGAAAATTAAAGTAATATCGGCTTAATTATATCAATGAAACGGTTCGAATTTCACTTTATAAATTTTATTAAAATAATAAAACCATTAAGAACCATAAAAATTATTCCTAAATATTCTGCTCTAATCAATATTTTTAATGTTTTAATATTTTAATTTATAAAATAAACAAAAATAGCACCTCAGTTCTAATGTATTATTGAAAATAATTCTATTAAGTTTAACTCTTTCGTTCCATATAGAAGACAACATTGCACCTCTGAGGACAGAAATAAATGTACCATTAAATCTTTATTTATATCCTCTCCGGACATTTCTTTCGTATGAAATAATAACATATTCATTGAATTTTCGATAAGGAACATCGAAAAAGTACAATTTTTATAAAGATATTGAAATTCCTATAGCCAAACTAAAATACTGAATAACTTCCCAACCATGAACTAAAATCTTGGGGGCTGTATTAGTCATATAGTATCATTCATAGGGCCATTATTATAACTTGGGGTTAATTGAAGGTAGAATTTTATCATCCATGCGATCTAAAAGTGACCGAGAAGTTAAGGGCAAGTTTGCCCTACCTGTAACATTTATCGCGAAGTCTAGTCATTTCAAGATGCCACCTTTTCATAAGTTGCCATACTTTCTAACGCATCAATTACAACCCTATAATTTTGGACTGCTTTCTTATCTATTGACTTAAAACTTTTTTGGAAGGACGCCATTTTAAATTAAGTCTTACTTATATTTTATGTAGAAAAATTTTATTATGCGAAAAACATTTTTTTAAAAAAAATTAAACCAAGGATATGTGTACAACGTTGCCACTACATTTTTTAAGAATTTATTTAACCATTCAATAGTAGTCGGTAAATGTTTTGATATTTGCCATACTTTGGAAAATATAGGGTAATTTTTTAAGAGCTCTTCTTCCCGTCCTATTTCCAACTAAATTTCTATGGGACCAAACTGCAGGCATACACTTTCAAATATATTTAAAAATGTTTACTATTATAGTCAGCCAGATATATGATAGTTATATATTACTTCACATGGGAAGTATCCTTCCCCGTGATCCTCTCCTATATTGGTTAAGGTAGGTTCAAATTGCTAACATACACCTTCAAATAAAAATGTATTTTCAAAATTGTTCCATAATGGAGGAGCTTGCGATGATCAACATTTTGGGCGGGCAAAGTGTATGCAAGATTTTTTAAAAAAAGATGGAACTAAGTTGCAAGCATACGATTTCTTACAAAACAAATAATTTTGAAAATTATTTCACAAATGATGGAGTATTCGTGCACAAACATTAATAGGAATTTTTCAAAATCGTTTCACAAAGGGCAAAGTCATCCATCCAAAGTGGGAATTGTCATTCACCCTGGTCCTATCATATATTGGTTAAAATCGGACCAATCTGCGAGCATGCTCTTTCAAATAAAATTAGAATTTTGAAAGCCTATTCATAAAATGTTGAGCTCGTCGACCTCGCAGTTAACCCTCTTTTAAAGTATTCAGGAAGACAAATCGGACGTTAGCGCATACCAGTTCGGTGTATTTAATATGTCCCGATGGCCTGATATGTAGTTGCTTTCGATCCATTCACCCATCTCTTAGAAGTTCGTAGAAGTTTCGTTACGAGAGTCGCTTCATATCTCATACGGATATCTATAGGATGGACATATAAAATAGTCTCCAGTGGCCTGGTGGAAGTAGTTCTCACAGCACCACTTATGTCAAGGCACCCTGTTTAATATCTTATTGTCACACTTTATGACCATCGACCTCCACCATACCACTGATACGTAGAATAGTATTGGTCTAATTACCGAAGTAAGTTAGAACTAGTTTGTTAAAAAAATTTATAATTTAGCGCCATCTAGTGAAGGCTTTTATAACAAATTTAATTAAGGAATAACTAATTTTGCATAATCGTATATGAAAACTTCTTTAAATAATAAAAAAAAAACTTGTTAAGTTGTGGCAACAAGATGGTTTTAATATGTTGTTGACTCAGTAAAGAATCAGTAAAGAACGTTAAAAAGATTCAAAGCATCGAAGATAATCGATGGTTTTAGAAAGTTTTTTGTACACTCAATCGAAATTCGCTTATAAAAAAATATTATTCTTTAAAGCAAAGTATTCATAAAACAATTATAATTTAATACGAAAGCAGATTAATTATAATTCCTATACTAATACAAGATAAGTTTTCGGCAAAAAATAGTCTTATTTCTCAACATAGTCTTTCTTAAGCTCGACACATTTAGGCATCATTCTGGTTTTTCTATTCTCTTTAAAGGTTTCTCAAGGCCCTCAAAATAAGCACTTGTTTCAATGATGACCCCTTCACTTGATCCAAATCCTCTAACACTCAGCCATTTTTTTAAATCCGAAAAAGGTCGCAAAAGAATTAAATCTGGAGAGTATGTTGGTTGCGGTAGCCCAAATCGTGGATTTTCGCATATGTACCTCCGTGCATTGTCTTGATGAAACGGCAATTGTTTCTTCCTTAGATGAGGTCCTTTTTGCTTTAACGCGATATTGAACATGTCAGAAGCTCTAATTAATATTCGCACACAACAGCGAGCATTCCCAAAAAAGTAATGCTATGAAACTCTTGGCCACGTTGTCCTTCTTTGCAGTACGCTCATTCAATTGCTCTTTGGTCGTTGCTTTGTGGCGATGATTCCCTGTGTGATCCACAGGTAAAAATGGCACTGCTGTGAAGTAGTCACACGGTGGTGTTTATGGTCGAGTGTAAGCAATCCCGGCTTACATTGCGTGAATATCTTTTTATACTCAAATATTGAACCAAAATCTGATATACCTGCTTGATACATCAGCTCGATATACTCAGCCACTCAACTATTGCTGATGTATCGACTTCTTTTGGGCGTCAATTACGCTGGTACGACGACAACGGAACTCAGTAAACCACTGTTAGGCCATTGATAGTATATATTTATCAAGCTTTTCTTTGGTTTCGGTAATATTTTTTGCCCAAAATATAGTGATTTGAAATTAATTAGTCTGGCCCGAGTTCAGAGTATGAAATTCACTTTTTCCATTTTCGTGAAAATTAACGAGGTTGTCGAAAACAAATTTATATTTAGATGCAGCTTAGCGAAAATTCGTCAGCAGTGGAAGTTACTATGCTGGAAATACAAAAATTCACGCAATTATCAAACTGCTCTCGCAATTTATTATACAAAATTTTTATTTTATTTCTAATAATCTACAGTAAATAAAAAAACTAAATAAGTTTCAGTCCAGCTTGTACAAAAATAAAATATTTTTCTGAAACCCTTTAAACCCATTTCTTGCCAAGTACATTTCGCCGCAAATATCCTGGATTCAGTGCTTTTTCGTGTCGATAAGGAAAACTGATTTAAAAATTTTTTGCCGCTATTACAAATGCTTTTTAATCTCTAAAAAATTATTTCATCACAATTTGTGGTGATCAAATTTTTAATTTTTTCCATGGGACAACACACTGTGCAACATGCCGAACTTTATAGTTCTAAGAAAAAAATTGCTAATTTTGCCAATTCACTATATGGACACAAAGCACTGTATGCGCAGGTAAGATCGCTTGGAGTTTCGCGAGATTTTGCCTTTCCCAAATGCATGCATTTTATGAAAAGTGTTGAAAAATTTAATATTACTTCAAATTTTGTAAACATAAATAATTTACTTGTTCATTGTTCAATTAACTTAATCAACAATTTATATACAAGGAACTTAGTAATATTTTCTTTGCTTGTCAATATATAACAAATCAATATAACTTATTCGTTCCTGTAGTATTCCTAGATATTTCTTTGTATAATCATTAAATAAAAATTAGTTTGGATTCGAAGAAATTGTTTTATTTTCAATAAAAAGCATTTTTGCTGATTTGCAGCTGCCACTCATTTGATTTCTAACAGAGAATCAAAGCGAATATATGAATTGGCTCTAGCGCAATGAGAAATGTGTAGTGACTTTTTGGACACTCCTTAGACGAATTAATCCTTTATTTATAGATATACTCAACTAGTATATTTACCAAATAAAAACTTAATTATAGATACATATAAAAAACTTGTAGACATAAAATTTTTAAAATTCATCTAAAATAAATTCACTGAATGAATGAGAGTGAGAAATTCATTGATGATTGAAGATGAACTTATATTCTTCTTAGTGAAATCTGGAATCATGCTGAACTTAATTTATTATCAGATTGAATTTTATCATCGTTCGGGTATGGCTGTTGAAGATTTGTAGATCTGACTTGATCTTCTGACTCTCTGAAAAACTTTTCTCCGTGAGCCTTTTTTGGAAATTTTGAATTATTGGAAAATTTTTCAAGTGAAGGCGGTGGAATTGTCGTCACCGCTCGTCGCGAATAGTTTAAAAATTTAGCCTTCCTGCCTTTTAAGTCCAGATCATCTCTTGCAGGAGTAGAAGAAACAGCAGGCTTGTTGTTTTTGAAATAAAATTCATTATTTAAAATTTGCATTTTTTCTTTGGTTTTCTTTAAACATTTGTTAATATCAAACTCCATGCAATCGTACTTTTCCACTGGCAATGGTGTAGTTGCAGTTGCAGGTGCTATTGTTGGTGTTATTGTAATTGGGCTTGTGGTCTCTGTTGCTGTTATCGTTTCAGGCATATCAGTTGTGGGCGTGATAATAGAGTCGCTGGTGGTTGCACTGTCTGCAGATATTGTTTCAGATATTTTATCGCTATTCGGCATTGGAGTGACACCAAAATCTTCGATTGTGAAATTATTTGTCGTTTTCATGTGATTTAAGTGCTGGTGGTAGAGCGGATGATCGGATGAGATAATTTCCGGAGGATCATAAGCATTGAGGATAACATAGCTGGGCCAGCCGAGATCGTAAGTGATGGCACCGTCATGATAAATACCATTTCTTAGATTTTTGGGATACTTGGCCGATTCCGCCAGCTGTTGCAAGTGGAGATCGTTAAAATATTTTGGTTGCCGAGCTAGTTGATATTGAAGATTGTGATGATGATGAAGATGGTGATGGTGATGGTGATCATAACGATTTGCTTTGTTGCGGGAACTTTCATCTCCTTTAGGAATTATATCGCCTCCTCTCCTCACACCATTGTAAGGTTGCTGATGTCCATCATTTGGATAATGATGTTGCGGTACATCGTGGGCCTGACTCGATACAAAAGCGTAAGCTATTGTGATTAAGTTATTCAGAATGAAGTTGAGTTTCATTTTGCGTGTTTTTTCCTCTTTCTTTTGCTTTAAAATTCGCTCACTGACACACGTGAATGCGGAATTGTTTATTTGATTTTGACTTAAGCACTGGGTAGAGACATCTAAGTTTGAAGCGTGATTTTTTTCCGGTTTTATAGCCATGAAGTTTTATTTCTTTTGTCGGTTTGATTGCACGAACTCGCCGCCATTAATAAACACCATCATTTGCAGAGTTGTTGATAAATCGAAAAAATATGTTGTAGAAAGTCAATGAAATGTTTTGCATTAAATTGCGAAATAACATAATTTTCTAGAGCAACAGTTTTGTATTAATGTTTGTTTTATGTATGTTTGTATATGTAGGTTTACATGTAGCAATAAAACGTATTTTGTTTAATGAAATTTTCTCAAAATATATGTAGTTTAACTATGCAAATGTTTGACGAAAACTTTTTAAAATTACGGAATTTTGTACAAAATGTTAGTCACTAGCCTAAGCCCAGTAAAAAGAGAGCTTCCAAGGAAGTCAATAAGATCCACAACTTTTGGTATGAAAATAGTAAAAATTCAAATATTTTGCAATGATTTTAATGCAGGAATGTTATTGTAAGATGTTGTTTTTTCGATCATATTCACTAAATTTGAAGTCATGTGCAAGATGTTATTAAAAATTATTTTTTCAGAAGTACTTAAAATGGTATTATGGATTGTAATTAAATTTGCATTAAATTTTATTTTTTTACTAATTATTTTTGCCTACTGGAATGTAGTGGGTTCGTTCACGAACATGGAAACATTATTTTATCATTACATATTTAACAGCCAACGGCACTTATCACTTGCGACATGTCAGCATTTCAAATAGCAACGGCCTTAAGTATCAGTGAAGAGATTCAGATAAGGAAGTCATTAAAAAGCAGCGATTTTGATGCTAAAATGAATTAAAACTGATACTGGTTGTATTTAACCAGATTTGGCTAAATTTTACTTCTTTAGTAAAAAGGAAAAAGTCAATTTAAGCTGATCTAAGAAGATTTAATTTTATAAGAAAATGGCGAGATATTAATCAAGAGCTGGCAATATATTAATTTAAAAAGAAATTTAAACAAAAGAAGGAGTTAAGCTTCTACTAAAAACTTCACATGTTGTAAAAGAAAAATTATCGAAAAACTAAAATAAAATTTGGTTAAAATTCACTTAAATTTAAATTCTTAAGTCGAATTGTTCGATCGGAAAGATCAGTTGTATTGAAAGTTTGAGCCAAAAATAAATCAAATTGTTACGCCACCACTGCATTATTTACAAAATATTACATTTTACATACTATCTACTTATTATCTCATTATTATTTCTTTATATATTTGTCGCTCCGTTATGTATACATATTTATATACATGTACATATATTATGTATATCAAAACATATTAATGTGGGTCGTATGTATGTAGGTACGTACATACTTATATGCATACTTGTTTTACTTATATTTTATAACTGTTAAATCTGATGATCGACTTTAACTTAAAAAGACATCACAGACTAAAAATTATGTTCTTTTGGTTGATCAGGCAAATTGTAAAGACAAATTGTTTTAAAGCGCTCGCTCGCTCACTCGCGTTCTTCAAGTATAAAAATTAAAGTTAAATAAAAGTGTAAAATCGCTCTTAAAAGTTGTTTTTTATTGCTTGCTTCAACTGGAAGGCCAACAATTCTTTAAAACAATTTTTTAACTATTGTTCCTTAAAACAATTTTTTTTGATTAACATAGTTGTTTAACTGAAAATCAAAGTGGCTTAAGTAAAGCAAAGTTTTAAATGCAATATTAATTATTGAATGCCAAGAGCTGTTTAAAAATAAAGAAAATTAAAAATATATAAAATAATAAAACTCGTAATTCTTTTGGACAAACGAAATAAATAAAAAAGGTCTCGTCGTGTACAAACTTAAATCGCGTTGTAAATTTGTAACAGTGCGGGAATTTATAAATAAACTTTAATTAAATCGAGCTACAACAAAAAGACAAAATAATGTCAGAAACCGATTTTAATTGTAATAAGTGCCAAGAAAAAGACACAGAGCAAATGGTGCAGTGTGACTCGTGTGACAAGTGGTATCATTTTGAGTGCGTTGGAGTAAATAGCGACATCGCGAATGTGAGCTGGAATTGCGCTTGTGTTGCTAATGCAAATAGTGCCTCCAACAAAGCCCCACAAACACAGCTGCCGAATAATGCTACAGCAGAGTTTACCACAGGCTTGAAACTATCGTCATCTCCTGCCAACAATACAGAAGGAACCCTTTCAGATGTGTCTGGTTCATCGTTAGGGGAAAAAGCTCATCAGCCATCAAATCTAAGTAAAGATGGATATGAAACGAGTAATCCAAGTTTGGTGTCAGGAAAAGTTTTGCAGAAAAGTGCAACAACAGGTGACAAGTTTATACAGCAGAATTGTCGTTCTCTTTGCGGTAAGAGCGTGTCGTCTAGCTCCTTACCGTTACCCACACAACTAAAGTTGCAGATGCTGGAGGAAGAAAAAGAACTTCAAAGGCAATATTTGGAGAAAAAATATAGAATCCTAGCACAAGGTGATGTATGCCAAAATTCAAATTCCCTCCTTAATAGTTCTAGCGCCCAGCCCAACGCAGCGCAAATAGCAGCACGACAGGTGATCCCAAAAGAACTTCCGAATTTCGATGGCAACCCAGAAGACTGGCCCCTATTTATAAGTAATTATAAAAATAGCACTGAAATTGCGGGTTATACCGATGGTGAAAATTTAATGCGACTACAGTCGTGTCTCCGAGGTCGGGCCAGAGAACTGGTAAAAAGTAAACTACTTCTTCCGTCTATGGTGAACGAAATTATTCAAACCTTAGAAATGTGTTTCGGCCGTCCAGAGCATATATTGGAGACCATGATAGCAAAAGCCACAAAAATACCTCCACTTAAAGACAGGCTCGACAACTTAATCGAATATGCGCTCATCATACGAAATATTTGCTCTACGATGGAAGCTTGTAATTTAAAAGCTCATTTGAATAATCCGTCGCTCGTTAAAACACTGCTCGAAAAATTACCCGACAATCACAAGCTAAATTGGGCAATGCATAATAAAGATGACAACGTCCCAGTAGTAAAAAGGTTCAGTGATTGGATCTACAATATTGCAAGCGCAGCGAGCAAGGTTGTATCCCCATTAAGCACCAAAAAAGGTGGTTCAGTGCATGCTCATTCCGAGCCAGTGAACGAAAGCAAATTATATTGTAATTTTTGCAGGAGCCAACAGCACAAAATTCAACATTGTGGCGAATTTCAGTCACTAAGTCTAGACGAAAAATGGAGTGTGGTAAAGCAGAACAAATTATGCCGCCAGTGTTTAAATACTCATCGACGCAAATGTTTCTCAAAAAAGGTGTGTGACATTAGTAACTGCCCGTCGAAGCATCATCCTTTGTTGCATAGGTACGCGATAGCCACCAATCAAGTTCCAATTATAGCGGCGCAAGGGCGCAGTGGAAATATAAACGCTCACCATGATAGCAGTTCAGGAAAACAGTTGTTCAGAATATTGCCAATTCGCATACACCGTAATAGTAACTTCATCGAGACATTCGCTTTTATGGATGAAGGCTCGTCCGTTACCCTAATGGAGCAAAGTTTATTAGAGGAGCTGGGTCTCAGTGGTCAAAAGGAGCCTCTGGAGCTGCAGTGGACTGGCAATACTACTCGATCTGAACGAAATTCAGTTAAAGTTAGTATAGACGTTTCAGGTGTTAAAACCGATAGCAGATTCACCCTACACGATGTGCGAACGGTAAATAATCTAAACCTGCCCACTCAGTCAATTAATTTTGATAATATTGTAAACGACTGCCCACACTTAAAAGGTTTGCCGATACAATCTTACACGAATGCTAAACCGATGCTTCTTATAGGACTTAACAATTGGAGGGTAGCCGTCCCTTTGAAAATTAAAGAAGGTAAGAGGTGTCAACCGATTGCATCTAAAACGCGCCTCGGGTGGACTCTCCAAGGTGGTGGCTCAGATTCAAGTCGATGTTTTTCACTAAATATACATACTTGTGACTGTGAAAGGCGTTATGATGAGTTGCACGACAAAGTTAAGGAATATTTCTGCCTGGAGGAGCCCAAAGAGAAAAATATTTTGTCGCCCGAAGACAATAGAGCTCTGCAAATACTCGAGAGTTCAACACATAAGAAAAATCAACAATTTGAAGTGGGACTACTATGGAAAGAAGAAGTTCCGCAGCTGCCAGATAGTTATGAAGTTGCATGCCATCGGCTGAAATGTCTTCAGAAAAAGTTCAAAAAAGACCCTCAACTACAAGAGACAATGCAAGCCCAAATCGATAACCTGATTTTGAAGGGCTACGCTCGAAAGGTGCTAGATTCTGAAATGTTTTCTTACCCTGGTCGCACTTGGTATTTACCAATATTTGTCGCTATCAATCCAAACAAGCCAGGTAAAGTTCGCCTAGTCTGGGATGCCGCTGCAAAGTCACACAATAAATCACTTAATGACTTTCTTATTTGCGGCCCCGATTTGCTTACGGCACTCTTCAAAATTTTAATCGAGTTTCGTGTGGGACAAATAGCGATTTGCGGTGACATTGCTGAAATGTTTCATCGTATCAACGTCAAAGATGAAGATATGCACGCTCAACGGTTTTTATGGCTCGAAAATATTGATAAGAAGTTGCAAACATGTGTCTACGTAATGAAAGCTCTCACGTTTGGTATGAGTTGTGCACCCTGTATCGCTCATTTCGTCAGAAACAAAAACGCTGAAGAATTTAAAAATGTGTATCCTCGAGCTGTCAAAGCGATACAACAATATCATTATATGGATGACTTCATTGATAGCGTTGACAGCGAGGAAGAAGCGAAGGAGCTTGCACTACAGGTGAAGACGATTCATTCTGCCGCTGGTTTTCATATGCGAAATTGGGTCACAAACTCCGAACTCGTACGAAACCAATTATCTGATGGTGGTTCGGATACCCAGGCGTCATTTAAATCAATAGAGAAAGTTCTGGGTATGTATTGGGAATCAAAGAATGACATGTTTCAGTATAATTATAGATTCTCGAGGCTTCGAAGAGACGTCTTCAACACCGGCGTGGTCCCCACTAAAAGAGAAGTACTTCAAGTTCTAATGTCGATATTTGATCCATTAGAGTTTGTTTCTCACTACACAATTGGCTTAAAAATCTTGCTTCAAGACATTTGGCGATCGGGCATAAAATGGGATGACGAGATCAACGAACAACTTTATGTAAAATGGCGTTTGTGGCTCTCCAATCTGCCCAAAATAGCGTCAATCAAAATTCCCAGATGTTACTCGAAGTTTTTGAAAACTACGCACGAAGTTCAACTGCATACGTTTGTCGATGCTGGAGAAAACGCATATGCTGCCGTATGCTATTTTCGTATTCAACATGGTGACGATGTCGATGTGTCTATTGTGGCAGCTAAATCCAAAGTAACACCACTAAAGCCAATATCAATACCTCGGTTGGAGCTTCAAGCTGCATTGTTAGGTACACGTTTAGCTGCAAAAATTCGAGATGCAACACGCCTTCGTTGTACAGATTTCTTTTATTGGTCCGACTCCAAGACGGTGCTAAAGTGGTTGCACATGGACCCGAAAAATTTCAAGGCTTTCGTAATGTTCCGAGTTGGAGAAATTTTAGAATCTACAAATTTAAATCAATGGAATTGGGTACCATCCAAATTAAACCCTGCAGACTTTGCCACCAAGATTAGCTCAACTGATGACGATTTGTGGATCAATGGTCCTAAGTTTCTTAAATGCAACCAAAATATGTGGCCTGAATGCCCAGACTTAGGTGACACCAATAAAGAAGAAATTCGAAATATCTTACTTGTTATAGACAAATCGACCAGCATCACAATCAACATCGAATATTTCTCGAATTGGAAACGGCTCTATATGGCACTTTCACGTTTCATACTTTATGTGGAGAAAATAAAATCAATTGTACGAGGAGACGAAACAAAAGGTATGTGCTTTGAATATATTCGAAAGGCCAAAATTATTTTGTTCAGGTATGCCCAAAATGCCGAATTTTATGAAGAAATTTGCTGTCTAAAAAACAAAAAGGAAATTCATTCTAGTAGCAGGCTCAAGCAGCTGAATATGTTGCTCGATGGAGATGAAATCCTACGTGCTTGTGGCAGGGCTGAATCATTGAACTCTAATAATGCTATTGTCTTGCCAAACAACCATTATATTACGTTTTTATTGGTCCGAAACTTCCATGAAGATTTTCATCACTGCTTACACGAAGCCACAATATGCAGAATCAAATCAAAATTTTATATTCCAAAATTAAGAGCCGTATACAAAAATGTGCGCTCAAAATGTCAACGATGTAAAAATCAAGCTGCTGCACCTCAACCCCCATTAATGGCATCTCTACCAGCAGCAAGGCTCGCTAGCTTTGAACGCCCATTCACCTATGTAGGCATCGACTTTTTCGGCCCATTATTTGTAACAGTAGGCAGGCGCAGAGAAAAGCGTTGGGGTGTGTTATTTACTTGTTTGACAGTCCGAGCTATTCACATTGAAGTAGCTCACAGTCTCGATACAAGCTCGTGCATAATGTGCATTCAAAATTTCATAAGTCGCCGAGGCTCCCCGAAAGAAATTTATACGGATAATGGAACAAATTTTAAATCTGTGGAAAGAGTCCTTCGCGAAGAAAAACAAAGCGTTGATCTAAATAAGGTTACTTGCAAATACGACGAAATAAAGTGGAGATTCAACCCTCCTGCTGCACCACATATGGGTGGCGCCTGGGAAAGGCTGGTGCGCACAGTAAAAACTACACTACACGCTTTGTGTCCCGCATTTAAATTTAGTGATGAGACGTTAAGAAATGCTCTGTGGGAAGCTGAATTCATAATCAACTCACGACCTTTAACATTTGTGGCTCTAGACTCAGCTGAAGACGACCCTCTTACGCCAAATCATTTATTACTTGGCTCTGCTGATGGATACAAACCTTTATGTGAAGTTAACCACGACCTTCGCCAACGTTGGCACCAAACGCAGCAGTTTGCAAACCAATTTTGGAAGAGATGGATCCGTGAATACGGCCCAACCTTAATTCGGCGCAGCAAGTGGTTCGAAAAAGTGAAACCGCTATCTGTAGGCGATATAGTCATATTAGTTGACGATACGCTCCCACGCAATAGCTGGCCCAAGGGTGTAATTGTGGAAATCTTTACAGCGAAAGATGGTCAAGTTCGACGGGCAAGAGTAAAAACCAGTTCCGGTACATTAGAGAGGCCAGTTGCCAAAATAGCAGTACTGGACGTCAGTAATAATCAAGATTGCAAGCTCACAGGTCCCTAGTTCGCTTACAAGGGGGGGAATGTTACGCCACCACTGCATTATTTACAAAATATTACATTTTACATACTATCTACTTATTATCTCATTATTATTTCTTTATATATTTGTCGCTCCGTTATGTATACATATTTATATACATGTACATATATTATGTATATCAAAACATATTAATGTGGGTCGTATGTATGTAGGTACGTACATACTTATATGCATACTTGTTTTACTTATATTTTATAACTGTTAAATCTGATGATCGACTTTAACTTAAAAAGACATCACAGACTAAAAATTATGTTCTTTTGGTTGATCAGGCAAATTGTAAAGACAAATTGTTTTAAAGCGCTCGCTCGCTCACTCGCGTTCTTCAAGTATAAAAATTAAAGTTAAATAAAAGTGTAAAATCGCTCTTAAAAGTTGTTTTTTATTGCTTGCTTCAACTGGAAGGCCAACACAAATATTAAATTATGTAAATTCTATTTGCAAAAAAAAAAGAATATAAAGCGGACAAATTAATTAATAATGAAAGAAAAGATACCAAAACAACGAGAAGTCGAACGTCTCGAAATGCTTCAATATGTAATGAAACTTTAAGTTCCTAGAAAAACTTTATCTAAAACAACAACATTATATTTAGGTAAATATTTTGGTTGCTTTTTTTTATTTGGTTAATGTTTTTTTTTTTTTTTTTTTTTTTTTTTTTTTTTAATTTGGGTAACAAAACTACTTGGTCATGGCAATATTGCCCATAATCATTAAAAATGTTGCTCTCGTACTTGTAAACAAATTTAACACCATTAATATTCTACGGTAGTTTTTTAGGGCGAGGTAGGGTTGAAAATGCTTTCGCACTTACAGTGACCGTCGTCAACTGCGTTGTGTGGTGTTATCCACTAAAAAACTCCCTCCTCCGTTTCTGGTGGGATGCCTTCACGGGACTGTTTTCTACATTACTTCGGGAAGGCCCAGAAACTTCATCCTCCTAAGAAGGACTTTGCTCGTAACACGCACGTCTGGGTCCGTCAGTTTCATCCTGATGGCTCATTCTTGCTAAGTCTCCGTTGATGAGAACTCAGTTTGCCGTGCATCGAGGTCTCTTTTCTTTCTTCTTAAGACATACTCGATGTAGTTACTCACAGCATTCCATGTGTTTTCGCATTCGAACATTCTGTCAACTATGTTGGCAGGGGTGAAAACGCCAATCTGCTCTCTTAGTGCGATTCGCTCAGTATTCCATCTGATTCAGTTCAAAAAAGTGTGTTCTGCATCATTGTTTGTTGCATCGCAGTAGATGCAACTGGAATTACCTGTTGTGCTCATATGATGTAGATACTTCCGGAAGTATCCATGACCTAAACCGAACTGGGTCAGGAAGTAGTTAATTTCCCAAAATTTCCTTTGAGTCCACCTTTCTATGTTAGGAATGAGCCTCTTCGTCCATCTACCGGACGTTTCTGCGTTCCATCTGTTTTGCCATCGCTGGATGGTTCCAGATCTCCGCTGTGCAGCACTAATATTAATTTCCGCCCCCCTAGAGTCCCATGCCTCTTTCCGTTCGCGCGCCAAGAGATATATTCTACGGTAGTAAATTACGATATGTTTTAACATATATTTTGTTGTTGTAGTCTTGTAATGCATTGTATTTAAAAGGGCTTGTAATTTTAAAAGGGAACTTTAATACGAAGCGTGAAAGACGTCATTTAATATTAAAGTTGAACGATATTGTACCCAAGAAATATTTGAACTTAAAAAAGTGTCATGTGGAGTAAAAAAAATATTAAAGTACATGTATATGGTATATAAAATGAGAGAATAATAATAATATGTAATAAATGGATAAAATATAAAAAAAGATCGCTATATATCTGTATGTACATGAAGAAATATATCAACGAATCATCAGTCTGTCATGTGAAAGGCATGAATCGTAATCGTAATTGAGAGAGCGAAACAAGTGATTCAGTTCATAGCGTGACACATTGTTATTAGACAAAAAGTAGGTGATTGAACGAAAATGCTTACAGAATAGTCACAGAATCTAATGGGTATTCATTCCCCTTTTTGCACCTAAATTAAAAAACTATTCATATGAAATTATGACTTCAGTGAAAAAAACCAATGGTTTTAGAATCAAGACAACGAAAAGTGGATTGGACAAAGTTTCAAAAATCTGCACAAATCGACACGAAGCAAAGAGGATCGACGTAAAAATATTGAATATATGAAATAGTTTTAGAACAACTTTTGCTTTCGAAAATCCGTATAATCATTTTCAGCAATTATTTACATCCCAATAAATAGATTTTAAAATATAGAAAAAAAAAAACAATTATATATCGGACTTGGACGTACAGTGAGTTTAAATCGCAACAAGAAAAATTAGTATTCTGTCTTTGCACCGATCATTTCTGTCTATCGTCATTTATGAAGTCGTGCTATGGATCGCAATCGGCCCATGAAGAATGCCAAATATAGACCTTTTCTGTACTAAGATTTAGAAATGATCCAAAGTTTTTCGAATTAATAACTTTGATAGAGTTACTAAATACACTTAATGGCCCATGAGATTTTCGGATTGAATTTTAACGATTTGCAAGTACGTACGGGCTATGGATGCTCGTGATATGTAGATTTTAATAACAAAAACATTCGAGAATCATCCGATATATAGAAAGTCACTCTTATTGGAATTATAATGATTAAATTTTGATAGAATTATTCGTGTTCTTAATCTATATAAATTGGGCCTTAGTTTAATGTTGGGAAAAGAATTGTTCTCGATAAGCAAAACATTTTAAAGAAATATATTAGCAAAGAAAATTTCAATACTATTTTTGAGTATTTTTGTACCAGCAGATGGAGGAAAATATGAGTCTTTTGCAATAAATTGTAATGAATCACAGAGCAGAACAGAGATGGAGATTTTGACGTTTAAGAAAATGGAAAACTCAGATTTCTTTCGATGTCGTGGCAGAAGGAGCTAAATATATGCTTGTGCTCTTCAAACAAATTCACATCAAAACAAAAAACGATGAACTGACACTCTTCTTAGGCCGGTCAAATTTTAATAGCGCAGGTTTCAATTCAGCTGAGAGAATGTATGTACTATATTTATTACTTTATCTTTCTTCCAGCTGAAATTTAATTTGCGCTAGAAAATATTGCTCAAGCCGTGTGTCCATTACTAAGTCACTTGAGGAAAAACTTCTGCAAGTATTTGCTGAAGTGTTTCCACTCAAACCGAAACTTGTAGAAGTCTGTTCCAGAACTAGTTTGTAAAACTTATTACGGCAAACTTGCTGCAAGAAATTGCAGAGGTGTTTCCACACAATGAAGGTACATCTTTCAATAGAGTTTGCTCTTTTCACGAATGACAGTATAAAAATGTCTTGTGACAATATAAGATTGGTAGCTGCCAACGCAACATAGTTAATTAAAAAAACAACAAATTAAAAAAGGAAGTAAAAAGAAGTGTTTGGCTGAGAAATTGGGTGCTGCGACGCGTAGATTTAAGTTTCCAAAATATATTACTTAAAGAATTGCGGAACGAAGATTCTATGCAACTGAAAAATTTCTTGAGAATGTCTAATGATGATTTTGAATACATTTTATTTTTAATTCAAACACGTATTCAAAAGCTCGATACTAAAACGAGATCGGTCTATGGGAGGTATAGACCGGCTTTTAATTACTCTTCGATTTTTGGTAACAGGTAAGAAAAAACAGGAAAAATTGTTAAGGCCATTTGAGCTCTGCATGACTGTCTGTTAAGTCAAAATTCCCCATATGTGTCATCTATGACATCTGATTCTCCTGTATCCGATAATCAATGGGAGTGCCATACAGAAGGCATATCAAAAAGGAATATGTTACCACTTGAACCACATAATTCACGCAATCAAGCACAAGAACCGAAAAATGTTCGAAACGAATTTGCTGAATAATTTATTTCACCAGAAGGAGAAGTGGGGTGGCAATATAAGCGTATATAATAAGTACATATGTACAACTGAATATATAATATAATGGAATATATGTATAATGAAATAAAAATTAATTTGTTATTCTTACCCATTCTCAGTTCCTTTGGGTTCATGTATTTCACATACATCTTCAGCACTTTGGCCACTTTTTCCTTTGTTTATTTACTTCTTTACCAAACTGCAATTTCCTTTTGACCTCTACTTTGGGCGCGTCTATGGTAAATCATTGGCTATTGCCTTTAAAGCGTTTTGATTTTTTTAATTTTATTCTTATAGTCCTTTCAGGACGTATCCCATAATTCAGGATAACTCTCTTGTTTTTCGATTACCAAATGTATTTTTTCACTACTCCAAACGAATTTATTTTTATCCATTTTTATAAATTTGGAAAATAATTCAACAAAAGAAACACCTAAAACAAAATTGAAAACAAAAGAGGATACCACATACCCGACTTCTTCTGCAAGTCTTCCAAACCCTTGCAGTTCCCAGCAAGCTCAAGTTACTTGCAGCAAGCAACAAACACATGTTTCCACATAATTGCTGCAAGTAATTTCTGCAAACCGCGGCTTTTGGAATTCAACTTCTAATAACAAAAAAATTCTGGAAGTCACTTCCGGAAGCAACTTCCGCAAGAAAACTTGGTAGTGGACACACGGCTTCAGCATGAAAAGTATGTTTGAATACGATTTAGTATCAATTAGGAGAACGAAATTTACCATCCTAATAAAACTCTTCTGTATTAAATTCAATGAAAACGAGCTTTAGAAATTAGCGTTCTTCTATAGAACAATGCACTTTATACCATGCAGTTCCATTGCAGTTCTTTATTTACATATAAATCGTGTAATTTTTTCTTAAATGGTAAATTTTAAAAAGGTAAAAGTAAAAAATAATTTAGCATGTGTAAATTGTTCTTTTTTACAGTCGGTATCAGATGATTTTAAAAAGGGAATGGATGGATCGATGGTTGGGTGGAGGAATGGATGGATGAGTGATTTTTTTTAAATTGGATTTTAGAAAATCAGAAAGATTCATTGCGAAGGCAAGAGCGAGATGAAATGTTGACGGAAAGTCTTGTGTATTGTGTAAAATCATCATGTAATGTATACGTATGTATGTAGATAATTGAGTAAAATTTTATAATATATCTTAGGTAAATGAGATAATGCTAAATTTAAAAACAGATCGTCCTTCATCGATGATTATTTCCATATTAATTTCATTCAATTATAATGATTTTGGTCTGCTTTCTTCCCAAATACTCTTATCTTATCATATAGAATTTTCTAATTTGAAAATGGGCTTTGTTTAGTATTTGTAATTGTGTGAGAGTCCTGAGTAGGAAACGTAATGTCCATGATCGCCCGAATGATGCAATGATGGTTTAGAATGAATCACTGGCTTTGCGGAGTAATGTACAATAGGTGCATGTTCCACGATTTTGTGAGTGGTCAATATTTTGCCATGATGTTGCTCTGGAATGGGAATCTTAATGTTGGTTGGCTCACGCAAAACGATGGCCTCGAAACCGCTGTGATCATCGGCCTTGTATTTAACCAAACGGCGATGGCCATCGGAATCAATCAATTCGTAACTTCCCTCAACCTTATCGTGATTGCGCACTTCCTTGTGGCTCTTGATATCGCCGGTGTGAGGATCGTGCACGGCATAGTGGAACTCATAGGCAGCTGGGGCATATTCATCTACGTGTTCGTGTTTATGTTCAATACCAACGGTAATGTGGGCAATAGCGATTAAACAAACAACAATCTGTAATGAAGGTAATTAGGGAATTGAACAAATAAAAATAAAATAAAGCAATAGGGGTTTCACATTGATCGGGTGTTGGTTTTAGTAAATTAGTCGAGCTAACGTTTATTTTCCAATTATTCAGTTAACACAAATAAGAGAGATCCTTTGTATTATTTTTTTGAAAGAAATATTTAGTTTTAGAAGTATTTTTTTTTTTTTTTCAATTTTTAGTTCAGTGGATTTTTGTAGCGATTTTTTTTTAATTTTTTATAAGTAGATGGCACATGGAACGCTGGTAACAAAGCAGGACAAGATATGCATAATTGTCTAGGATGCACAAGATTTGCTTTCCATGCCTTTCCAAAACATGCCTGTATTGAAATTATCTATTGCCCACTTATTTTCTTCCACCACGCGATGGCAATTGTAAGAAATTTGCAATCATCCTGCTTTTTAAATCTGTAGTATTTTTATATAAAAAAATTATTTTCTAAGAGTAAATCTGGTTACACTTCGAAAACTTGGCAACGCTGCCCTCAGCTGATGCACATATAATTTTGATTAAATTTTTTGTGTGGTCATTTTAAAACTTAATTTCAAATAAAAACTGGCGGTTGTATGTCAATATTTTTATTTGCAACTGAGCAAATGTGCACAGCAATTTTTAAAATCTTTGTGTATTTTGTTTTTACATGGTTTCAACTACCCAGTGTGAGTTCCCCTATTGTTACTGCTTCTGAAATTCTAATTCATCTATAATTGAGTTTTGCCTTTGGACTTGTTATTAAGTTTTTTTTTTTGCGAAATAATTGTTAACAATATCACTTTATGTTTATATTTAGTGTTTTCAATGATTTCTTTTATTAAATAAACTAGCGGCCCCGTTGCCTGCTTCGCACGGCAAAACAAAATAAGAAAAGAAACACACTTGTTTTTAATAAAGTTGGTTTTGTTCCCAAAAACGCACTCACTTCACATACGCACCGCACACACATGCGTTATCGGATTTTAACCAAACTTCATATAAACCATATATGGGCCACTGCCTACGTAGTGTATAAGGTTGGTTGGTTGAAATCGCTCGACGCGTTTATGATTAGTTCGGCGACGTACATATACGGACTTATTTTTATATATATAGATTTAAAAATTAATCGGCTTATTAATGGAAATTATTTTTATTTATTTGAAAATAGCGAATTTCCAATTAAGGAAATAAAATTAGTTGGTTAAGCGATTAATGCTCAATACTTTTTGTAAAATTTTGTAAATTTCAATATTGTATAATTTTGAACTCTTTGAGTGAAATCATTCATAATGACTACAGATGGATTGGTGAGTAATTTTTCACACATGATCACTCAACCATTAAAAAAATTTACTTTAAAACGGTTGAACACAATTTTGATTTTTAATCTCGGGAGTGTAAGTAATTATTGTCTAAGATCGGGAAAACTAACGCTCGGGAAATGGTGGTTTTTGAAATTAACGAAATCATTTGCTTTAGTTTCAAATATTAAATATCTGCAACTAATTTAATATAATCGAACAAATATTAAAAATAGATCGACATGTCAGTGCACCAGCATTTATCAGCGTTATCGTCGTGCGACTTGAGGGGCAATTGTCACTTTTCCTGCCCTTTCTTTTTTAATAACCTTATTTTTTGTTATTTTGTAGCTTTTTTTGAAAGCCAAGATGCTTGTCAAACTCCGAATATAAAAATAGGAAAAATTGTTCTGTCATCTTCCTTATAAGGAGTTTGACAATTGAATGCTGGACTTCATTGTAATCAAGTTGTCTCGCTTACGTCTTACATGTGGGTTTTGATTTGGGTTACCAGGAGATGAAGCTGATGTAGAAATATGTAATGAAACTCTTACTTATTTATCAAACCCCTACTGGCCTTCTTAGACTAGTAGGTAGTATACTAGACTCGTAGTGCGAAGGTCGCAGGTTCGAATCCTGCCGCAGAACTCTGGCAGTTTGTGTTTGATAATTAAAGGGAGCGCACAACAAGCCTTAACTGGCTTAAGTGTATGTCGTATGACATGGGCTATCACACCCCTCCAATCAACCTAACCTAACCTATCAAACTCCTCGTTCAGCGTTTAGAATTTGTCTTCAAATTTAATGAAGACAGAGGATTTTCTAAACGAGTTTAAATTATTGGAAAGGGGATCGAACGTCAAGGGATCTGATACTACCTTCAAAATATTTAATACTGAAATTCTCTGGTACGAAATATGCAATTCGATTGACTATTTGGACAACAAATTGTGTTCAATCCTGTATAAATTTACTGATTTACTTTGCTTTAGCAGTACAGGACTTTTAAAATTAGTTTTACTAAAAAATAAATTACCAATTACTTGCGATTCCATCATGTCAGCAATAAATTTGTTTCAAATGATTTTTTAGTAGATTGGATTTCGAGTGAAAAATTCTATTCAGAAATATGGATTTTAAATTTTCAAAAAGTAATAAAATTTTTTCAGTTTGTATCCTTTTAGTATATTACCGTTATGTGTTCAACATAATTTCTAGGACGTGCCCTATTGGTACGATCATGTTGCAATTTTATTGTTCTATGTCTATACATCAATCGTAAACTGCAGCGCTCTCTAGAGATCTAAAACTGAGATCAGGAAAGGTGGTTTATAAATCTGCGTAGCATGGATTCTATAAGAAAACCCAAACTTTTTTACTAAGACCTCAAGTAGATATGTTTTTGTATTATAAACAACCAGACATTATCAGAGAGCATCGACGAAATGGACTGTAATGCTTTTTTATGAGACTGAGAAACGGAGCAGCTGAAGTGGTTAACAAAAATTCAATGAAGAGGAAAAGTACCTCTAGAAAAAAATTTGACTTATTTAACAACTTAATCACCATCAGAACTGCGGGGTAGCTTTGATTTGCCTTCCCATCTGACTACAGATTTAGTTCCTTTATATTGGTCACTGACCATTACTTTTACTGGGCAACTGCAAAATTAATTAATTATTACACTCACTCTGTGTCCTTTTAAAGGACCTGCATTTTGCACTGATTAATGTATATTTAAAAATGTTTTCATTTGCAAATTCTTACCTTCAAAGCCATTGTAGGTTGCAGTATTTTTTAATTATTTTTTGGTTATTTGAAATAAGAAATCACAAATTTGAGTCCTTTAGGAAAACTTGCCACTGAATGTGTTGACAGAACAAATGTTTGAATGTCTATAATGAAAATTAAATCCTGCACGTGTTTATATAGTCGAATTGGCCAGAGACTCATTAAACAAGTGAAGTAGAGTAACTTTAACATGATGTGATCTGCAGATGGATTCTATCCCAAGAAAAACAAACACTGGTTCGTGGTAGAAATGAAGAAGGCGTTTGACAAATTCATTAAAGACATTTTTTGTCATTCATTTTTTTAACATAAAGTAATTTAGATCAAATGTTTTTTTCTTGTACTACTAGTAACATAGAAGTAGTGGCAACAAGTGGCTTGTTAATATTTGCATTGCTTTATGGCTGAAACGCTATGGCGCTACACATACATACATACATACACAAGAGCACATGTAATCAGCATGTAAACGTGTAATGCACTCACCCTGTCACACTCTTATATAACACACAGAACACGAGATCGAATTCATAAAATCATGCATCTTATTACCTCGGCGATCGCATATGTATGCAAGCACACGCATTCGCACATGTGTTCATCTAGTAAAATGTATCGTGGCATGGCTATGAGGCATATGCAACTAGAGCCGCCACCAGTAAAAGCGCGTTCGTTTGTGAGATTAAGTATCTGTGCCATGTACTTGTAATCGTATTTAAATAAAGAAATAAATGGAGTTTTGATTTTTAGCGGATGGCTTCTGATGCAATTCTACTCTAATTTGGGGCAGTGGCTTAGGAAATACTTGTGTTTGCATTTTCGCTACTTTGACGATAACAAATCTTACCACATTATTACACCGAGAGAACCATTTGCCATAGACCACATTTGACTTGATTGAATATTTGACATACATTTGGCCGCAAATACACAAAAGCTTTTGGAAAGCTATTTGTATGGCCAAAAGCTTATCATCTAAGTAGATAATCGGAACTGGAGTAACCCGAAACAGGCAGTATCCTGGGATCCACTTAATATGTCGTTTATCCTGCCGACATGCCAATAGCCATTCAAATTCACACATCAACTTTAGCAGAGGACGCAACATTCCAAAGCACATGTATTCTTAAGAAAACAATACTGAAAATAGCATATGACGGAAGCCGGTCTCTTTACGAACCAAATTTGACGTGGGATGATGTCCAAACTTTGACATTTTATATGATGATAGCGATCATATTCTTGAAGACACATCTGTCAGATGGGCTGTCATTTATTTAATTTGTTTTACAAAATAAATGCGGACAGTTCAACAACAAGTGAAAATGATAAAAAATATTTGATCAAAATGACTGTTCTGTTTTGGCAACAATCCGCGCGCTTCGCCCATTGTACGGTCGCCATAATCATCCTTCGTTTATGGATGAGTGGATACGTCAACAAACAAAATTGCCGAATTTTTATTGATATCAATCCACGTGAGATCCAAGAACGTCCAGTGCATCACGAAAAAGTCACCATTTGGTATGGATTTTGGGCTTACGACGTCATTGGTCCATATTTCTTTGGGAGCGATATTGACTAGTTCATCACCGTCAACGGCGGTCAACTTCTTTTGGCCTAAATTGGATGATGTGTACGCCAACGACTTGTGGTTATAAGTGCCATACAGCTCAAGTCATATTGGACTTTCAGCAGGAGCGTATTGAGGGCATAATCATCTCACATGAGCGTAAACGTGAACTGGCTACCCAGGTTTGACGATTTGACTCCATTAGAATTTTTCCTATGGGTTCCTTTTAAGTCGCAGGTCTATGCGAATATGGCATAAGCCATAGCGAGCTTCAAAGCCAACATAGCCCATGCCCTCAGTCAAATTTCAAATAATTAATTATTAACGTTCTTAATAGTTTTTTCATTCCACTATATAAATTTTGTATTTTTTAGTTTTGTTTTAAAAGATTTTGTCCAAATGTATTTCAAAAAACTTAATATTAAAATTTATTATTTGGGATATTCTAGATCAATTAAATGTCGGCATATGAACAGCTAAAACCACAACAAACAATACATTTTTTAAACTCTCATTATTTTTATTAAGAAACTTCGATAAATTTTTTTTTTTTGTAGAATTTAACGTATTTATTTCCAACCAATTTATTGGCATCTAAGAAGACAATTTTATTAATTTTCAATCTGCAGAAATCGTTAAATTTAGGTAAAAAATCGTCGAAATGACGACAAATCGTCACATCTGGCAAATATGCCAAAAATTCTCAAATTGCAGATTTTGAATTAAAAAGAAAAAAATTCCTTTAAATAATATTCTAAAATGTTGGTGATACCAGCCATGGTGATGAGTGAATGAAGTTTTTTAATATATTTAACGTCGAATCCTGTCGTTAATGTTATGGTACAATAAGAGATAGGAGGGTTGGGGAAAGGCCAGGAACTCCCATTTACCATAGTGGACAAAAATCATTAAGAGTTGTAAATTGACAATCTAGTTGTTTTTAACCTCCAGACGGCGACATGCCAAACAGACCGTTAATCAATTCAAATTCCTTATGAGACATTTCCTGGTCTTGCGAGCCCTATTGCATTTGCTTCATTGGGGTTAATAGAAGTCAACAAGCCCACATCCACCTGTGCATTGAGAGAGGAGGAGTTTTAATGCTGTATTAATTAAGTTTTGGCACATTTACAGAAAACTTTTCTGATTCGGATAGAAGAGTTGGTATGGCATCAGAGTCGTTTAGATCATTTCCCAGAAAGAAAATGTAATAAATAACTCCCTAATTTGTTGCAATTAAAATAAAAAAGTTTAATTAAGGAAGTCTCTTATTTTGGATTACTCCTTCAAACTCTTAAAAAAGTAAATTTTTTGTAAAAAAAATAGCTTTTTGTTATCTACAAAAAAAAGCGCAACTTGATGAAATACAAAAAGAATGGAATGTATTTAAATAATTAAAATATGAACGTGATAATATTTCGATATGTGAACGTAGTTCCATGTGTGTGCGTGTCTTATTTTATCAATTTGGTTTCATTACAATTCGTGGAGTTAAATATAGATCTAAATTAATATGCTTTAAGCTGTACAGTGGGACTCTTTTCGAGATGGCTGCAAAAAGTGTATAAGTTTTGATAGAATTAAAGCGTTATTGTATTTGACAAAAAATGTTACGCGTTCTTTGTTTGTGTTCTGTTCTAAAATTAATAGGCAACAATTCAAAAAGAACATGTTTATTCTTAAAGTGCAACATTTTTTGATTAATTCGTAAAAATAATCTACTCAATGTTTCAATTACAAACATTTTATTTCTCTTACAGGATTGCGTGCTCTTTGCCAATTAGTTTATGCTCATGAGAGCATCTTCCATGTTTTCCCTTTTTTAGAAACGAAAACGCTTTAAGGATGTTGCGCATAAAACTTTAAAATATGCAAAATTTGTTGCACTCATTTTTATTTTAAAGTTAGATAGTACCCTTTTTATAAAAACGTGCATAGGTTAGGTTAGGTTGATTGGAGGGTTGTGATAGCCCATGTCATACGGTGGGGCATTGGCACAAATAGTGTTCCAATGTTTCGCTCTCCTCCGCACATGCTCTACATTCATCTCCTCCCGCTATTCCCATTTTTTTAAAATGTGTCCATAGTTGAGAGTGCCCTGTGACAACTCCCATTATTCTACATAGTTCGGGCTTGCTAAGTCTTAGCAGCTCCCTCGTTCTTCTCTCGTCTGGATCTCCCCATAGAATTTTTGTATGTTTCGTTATTCCAGAGAGTTGAATGGGCTCTATGTGCCCAAGTCTTTAGCTCTGATTTAACTGCATCGGAAGGTTTCGCGCATTCCAAGTTTATATTACCTTACTCTGTTGACCTAGAAGCAAGTGAGTTTGCCCTCTCATTTCCAGTCAGTTATCCAGTATTTTATTGTTGTTAACTGTTGCTAAAGAACAGTTGTCTTTCCCTATGTTTGAGTTGGTATAAAGTTGAAATTCATAAAAATGATTTATTATTAGTTGTGTCAGAAAATTAAAATTTTGAGTTGTGTCACTTTTGTACTGGGTGTGCGTTTTGTTTTTCCAAAGACAAATAAAAAAGTTTTTCACATGTAAAACAAGAATATAGAGAAAATTATTTTTGAAAGAAAAATAATATATTAGCATTTAGTTTGGCTCAAAAAAGTCGCTGTAGATTCTATTTGATAAATAAAGCCAATCAGTGTCTGGTTCCTGTAACTTGTGAGAAGTTGTGGCATCGAAAATAACTTTAAAAATTTAAAAATTTAAAACCCGATCTATTATAATCTCATCATGTTTATCGATTCAACAAGTTTGCGAATAAGTTGTGAAAGCGAGATGCAGATATCAATTTATTGGACAGTAACGTAATTAATTTAATAATACATATAATATGCATATACATATGCAAATATGTATGAACATATGTATGAAACTTAAACTCAAGACTGTTGAATTATCCAGCAGAAAATACAATAGTTGTGCTGATCCCTTTACAATCATAGAAAATGAACGAACTTTAATATTAAAGATTTGTTGGATATAAAAATATAAAAAAGAAATTATGAAAACTTAAAAATACATCTGGTAAAATACAAAATTTTCTCTTAAATATTTTAAGTTTTTTCTTTCACCTGGCTGAAATTCAATCATGCAATTTGTTCCACAGTGCGTCTAATTTTTGTTTTTTATGCAATTAAATGTTCGCAACAAGAGTTCAACATGTTGTAAGTAAGAGGTTCTGGGGTTGGCAGTCTTTGAAAGACTTTACTCCTGTTGTATATGGTTGCATATATTGCATCTGTGTGGCACTTTATGACACCATAATTGACAGAAATTTGTCAGCGTTTTTTCTAATCACAAACTATTTTTCACTATTTCTTATTCGTCAGAAAAAATAAGACAAATTTTGTTATTAAATTAAAAAACATTTATTTTGAATACCCTTCACCACTGCTGATAAAGAATTTTTTCAGTCATTGCATTTGTAGCATCTACAATATTCGTGGGGTGTTGGTTTCTGACGCCATGCTCGGATCACAATGAGTTTTGTGCACTAGGACTCGAGCACTTTATTGTTGCTTCTTCATAGTTGTATTATGAAAAATTTCACCAAGTTTTTCGGTAGCTGTGAGCTTTAAGCTTAAGCTTTTCTTTTAATTATAGAACCCTCTTCACATACGGATGTGTGTAAGATTAACGTCTGTGTAGACGCCTTTCAGTATAAGCAGACGGATGATGTAAACACTGTGTGAACTCAATCTATCCACAACCACGACAGGCGCCTGTCATACATAAGCTCCTTTTCGGAGCTATCTAAGCTCCACCGCTTGTAGGCAGCGGATTCTATTGCTTAGCAATAGTACCTGCAGGTCCAACTGTAGCAGAAGAGCTCGAAAACTAAAAACCTTTAAACATTTAACCCACAAACAACTTTCCGCGATTAAGACCTCAACCACAACCACCACGTGATAAATCTTTTGTCAGCCTTGATTTGAAAACCTTCAAAAATTGATTGGGCGATCTCAATTACCCGAATTATAGTCCCTGTATAGCCTGAGCTATTAGTAGAACCTCATTCTCGGACGAGAAAGCGCAAAATCCCTTTACCTTAAGATTCTCATATGAGCGCCTGTTGCACTGTTGCAAGCTTTTAGGGATTATCATCAGCAAAAGGCCAAGGTCGGAAAACCGGAATAGCCCATAAGCCCCAGAAGGCGCAGCATCAAACTACAAAAACGGAGCTGTAAACGAATGCATTTTCTCTCCAAAAACGGAATTGAACTAAAATATTAATGCATTCTTAATGAATTCATAATCCTTGAATGCATTCATATAGTAAAGAATATGCATTAAATTAGTATTTAAATGAATTCACGATGAAATACAAAAAAATTTGAATTGAATTTAAATTTGTATTAAATCATACCAATTTTTTTTAAAGGCTTAAACAAAGTTTCAATAATTTTTTTGGGTTTCATATTAATTCTAAAATTTTTGATAGAGAAAATAACGTCTGAATTTCTATAAAAATTGTAAGAGAAACATATTCCAATATTTAGGATTTTTGGATAGTGTTTATACATTCAAAAATCTATAATGATTAATTTAAATTTTAATTCAATTCAAATATGGGGTAAAGTGAGTGATTGAAAACTTTTAGTTCGTCATGAATCCATTCAAATTTTAGTTCAATTAATTTTCTACACAAAATGAATTCACTCAAGGATTAATATTTTAGTTCACTTCAAATTTTGCTATTAATGGTGAATTAAAAAGCAAACATTCTTTTACAGCTCTGTATGAAAACTAGATGCATAAGCCTTGCCCTGGGGGGAGATTCACATGCAACTGATAAAACTTCCCAAAACTTTTCTCACGGGAAAATAATAAAAATTTATATTTTTCATCAAAAAGCTGAAAAAATTGCTAAACAATCGAATTGATAGAAATTTTATTTCTAAGCGAAAAAAGTTTCAGCAAAAGAGGAAAAAGTCAGCACAAAACGTAAGTGCGAGCATAATGAACATTAAACTGCCTTGTCATGTTCTGCTGCATAGAATAGAGTTAAAATTAATTTCCCCTTGTTGACTTTGGACCATTGTCTCGTAATTTATTCTTTCTCAACTAAAAAAGGATATTGTCATAAGCACTGGCCAACTATTCGATACAAAGTTGATCTCTTAATCGAAATAAATCAATTAATCATACAAGAAGATATTTTATTAATATCTAGATTAAAGGGATTACAATATTGTGCTTGATTTAATTTTCTGTATTTGCTTTTTTCAACTAAAATTTCTGTAACGAAAAGGAACATACGTTTGTAAAAATTTTGCAATGATAAAAAAGTTGGAAAATTTTTTTAAAAATTTTAAGAGATTAGAAATCGCCTAAACAAGTATGTTTTATTCCGAGAAATTGAAATATGATTTAGTTAAAAAAATATATTCTTAGGAAGATTAGAATCACTGTTTCAACGCACAATTTTATAATTAAGGGAAGGGCATATGCGAGTCGTTGCAGTTGCAACAAGCCTTTTACTTGTCGTGTCTGCGAATGTTGCATTTACATTTTGACTCGTGGCAAACAACTTGTCATAAACATTTAAATCTTTATTTTGTTGTTGATTTTATAATGTCGTTACCGACAGACGCAAAAAGATGTGGGTTCTGTTCAGTTCTATTACAGACAATAGTGAATGAAAAAAATATATTTTAAGAACCCACATGTAAGAAGTCATTCTGTTTTCTAATACTAAAAATTAATTTGCTATTATTTGAATTTTAAGTTGAATATTAGTAGTACTGGAGGCCGTGTAACAGGGGAGTACCCAATCTTATACAATAACTCATTGCACGCCAGTAGATAAAAGCACAAGTTTTCACGAGTTTAAATGAATTTGGGGTGCCTCGAAGTAAATCATCTCGGTCATGTTACATATCCCAACACTTTTGGCATTTATTTTTGTCTTCTGAATTTCATATGTTCTTAACTCCTTCGTTAAAAGTCCCACATTCACATTCACACAGACCAAAAATGTCTAGAGTGACACGGTTCTCATGCGTAAAAATATCACTGGAATGAAAGAAAATTCAATGGCAATTCTAAATTGTTTTGTTTTTTTTATGTATCATCGTCAATTTGAGTCCAATCATATAATAATAGGTCTGTTCCAAGTCTATATAGAAATCAATAAAAATTGTCCGAACTTGTCCGAAAAGTGTTCCACATGATACAATTTGTACAATTGAGAGAGCTCATGAGAGACTCATTTTAGTTCTCGTTTTGTCCAAAGTTGCACGAAACTTTTCTTTGTGTAAGTTCGGATACGAATGAAGTGATCAGCTGTTTCTTGTTTATAAAAATAACAATTGAAGAAGCTGAATATGGTTTGGAAAAGTAAAATCAGCTGCTTAATATTAAAAATGATTTGTAACAAGGAATATACTTCAAACTTATTTGAAAGTGTTGTTATTTTAAATATTTTACTGTGGAAAAGTGTTGGATGAATATATTTTGTTTTATTTTTTCGTGGCAGCATCAAAAACTCAAGTTTAAAATCATGGTTTTGGTTAACTTTCATCATTTGGGAGATTAAGTTTAGCTTTTGCTCTCATTAATCCGAACTTGCCCAAAATCATGTGGAACAGTCCTGTTGTACACCTTCTGGTATCTGCATTTCTTTCTTCATATTGTCCATAATTTCAAAAAAAAATATTTTTTTAAAGATTTTGTTGGTCTGGTTCTTAGCAAAAAGTGAAATTGTTTCTGAATTCGAAATGAATTTATTCCGAAATTAAATATTACGAAAGTTGGTCTCACGGTTAGAGTAGAGCAAAAAAGTTAATAAAATTGAACCTTATTCTGAAAGTACTAGGGGAAACTTCACTTGGGTGCGAACGGAAAATCTCGAAAAGAAAACTTTGTTCTATTCTTATCAAATAACAATAGAATGAAAGTTTGGAAGTGTTGGATATTAAAATATTTTTATTGCTATTAGAGAAAGAGTTTGAAAAAATTGCAATTTCTCCACTCTAACCGCCTTTAGCTTTTCAAGTCTGAGCGAACGAAAAGTTCATTATGAATATGTTTTAAGCATTTGATGTGCACATTCTTACAATCCAACATTTTATATTTGAGTATTAATTTCTATGGAAACATACAAAAATTAAAAAGGAATAAAAAAATTAGCATACATTTACGAGGATCATCCTAAAAATGTGATTAGCGAAGAAATCTCTTCTAAGTGCAGAAACAACAACGTCAGAAGAAATAGTAAGCATTTGCGTTATAATTCTGGCTTCGAGCCAGCGACAAAAAGTCTTTCTTGAGGAATGACATTTTCATTGCTCTCAAAGTTTCCACAAATGCATATTTTTCTTAGGAAGTAAAATTGAAGAACTTTTGATCAAAAATATTAGAACAATCTCACTAGCCTCTGCAATTCCACTTAGAGTTATTTTTTGTACTCACATACCGGCCAATTCGGATAAACGAAAATGGTTTTTCGTTTAAAAGGAGCTCAGACAAGAAAAAACCGTTTTACTTGAACGAACTCAGCACTTTAAAAATTGATTTTTCAGCTGAAATTTTAGCCGTGTCATGTTGTACGACTAAGAAGAGCCGGCACGGCATGCTGTTTCGTCGGCGGTAAACATATATTTTTTTCAAACGATATCTGCTTCATATAACTTTGCTCTCCTAAAGTTAAACCTAAACAAGAGCGACAAGTATTGCCGCTTGCCGCTAACGCTGGTGCGTCATAACCAATAAGAGCGACAACAATATGTCAACAATGAAAACAGCTGTAAAGAATAGAGTAATTCTATGTTGTACTATGACAACAATTAAAATAACCTGTGGCACATATTAATTTACATATTTTTCAACAACAACAAAAGAATAGTAATAAAACTCGATTTAAAAAAAATATTGATTAAAATAAAATGAAATTTTTTTTGGTTACTTTTTTCTCATTAGCTGCAGCTAACTTCACTTCACTGCCAAAATCGATGTTTCCTATCACTTAGAGTTAATGCTGTGGCATTTTGACTTGCGTCATACAACTTGTATGGACATGCGAATTTTCGACAGCTAAAATGCGTCTGTCGCTCTTTGCCTGTTTTTCGTTTAAGACAATTTTCTTTGAAATCGGTCAAAAATAATAGATTTTTTCTTTTAAATGGTATTCGTTTATAATGGGTCTTCAACAGCGACAGTTGACAGCGGCCGTATTGTTGAACCTACATCTGTCAAATTGGCTGTCATTAATTCAATCTCTTTTGCTAAGTCATTGTAGATGATAGAGTTTTCCACAACACGTGCACATGATTAAATTGTTTAATAAAAATTGTTGTACTGTTCGAGCAACGTTATGTGCGCCGAGAGGGCTATTTGCACTGTGGTAGATTTATCTGAGTCCACTGGCTCAGTAAACGATAAACCAACTCAAGATCTACCGAAGACATCGATGATATCCGTGAGAGTGTGAAGGCCTTTCAACGGACTCAGGAGCTGAAGGTAAACAAGCATTGACAACGACGTGTGTTCGTTGAATCAGCCCTGAAGCAATTGAAGCAGCTAATTTCTGTATGAATGGGTACGTCAACAACCATAATTGTCGAATTGCAGGACGATACCCATCTACATGAGATCCAAGAGCATCCGATGCATCACAAAAGAGTTACAGTTTTGTGTGGATTTTGGGTTGGCGGCGTCAACTGTCCATATTTTTTTGAGAACAACTCTGACTACGCCATCACCATCAGCGGTGAGTGCTATAAGTCGATGATTTTTTTCGCTTGAATTGAATGATATGGACATCAGCGACACTTGGTTTCAACAGGATTTCACTACGTGCAACATAGCCCATGGCACATTGGCCATTCTTCACGAGCGATTCGAGATCATTGACATCTTAAGTGGGGTGGGCGTGAGCTGACCATCCAGATCGTACGATTTGACCCCGTTAGACTTTTTCTTGTAGGGTTTTCTTATGTTACAGCACTTTGTATTCTTTAAATTTAGAGCCAAGAAGAGCTTAATGAAAGCTAATAAAATGAAATGATATACATAAATAAAAACAATTTTCAAATTTTTATCGTCATCTATTGTGAGTTTAACTTGAACTTGATTCATGTTTTTTAATTTTTCACAAATTACCAGACAATTACTTGGTTCACTCTCGTATAAGTTGTCATTTACGTTCATTGCAAGTGGTATAAGCGATCAGTTTTGATACCAAATCAAACGAAATTGTAAGTGGATTTTCTCGTTCCAGTTTGCTGCAACTTGTCCCAACAAATCTGGGTTGCATTGATAAAAAGGAAAACTAAAAAATAGTGAAAAAGTTAAAATTGAACTAAATACCAGCAAATGCATATTGACAAGATAATTTTAAAATTTGGTTTAATTTAAGGCAAAAACAAATACTATTAAAATGCTAATCTCGTTTTATATTATTTGTAATAAATACTGGTATTCAACTTAATAAGACTTTATCACAATTTGTTGCTCAAATATTTACAAAAACAAAACAATTAATAAAAAAATGTGTTTCGAAATAAAAAAAATAATTAGCGCTTCAACAAATACTTAAACTTAAAGTTTTTTTAAGTCTTTAAAAAAAGTAGTTGATTTTTTACGTGATTGCATTAATAAAATTGTAATTTATACGTCTTGTGGCATGAGCCACTCATTCGTATGTAAATCAGACTTGATTTTATTTCAACAAAGTTAATTTTTGAGCAAAAAATAAATCAAGAAATTTATATTATTTCACAATTTTCAAGGATTATGACGAATAAAATCGGGTCGTCAAAACAGGATTTTATTTACCCCAAAAAACATTTTATATTTGATGCTTTTCAATCTTCTTTTTTTCCAAATGTGTATTTCGGCTGATTTGCATTTGTACGTGTGAATGTTTTTGCAACACTTCCGCTTCCAATTGTCTACTTATCAGTGGCACTTGAAGAACAAAAGGATTATGAAAATAACTGATTGAAAACGCATAAATTTATAAAATTCTTATTAAAAAGTTGCCATTTGATCGAAAGCACTGCTTTATGCTATAATTATACAGCAGTGTCCACCACCACCCTTAAATGGAAATTAAGTTTAAAGAGTTTATTCCTCTTAAAACTTTCTAATCTCCTCTACCACACAAGACGGCTCTGTTAAATATCAAAAGCTTTTTAACCAAAATCTCCCGTATGCGATTTGGGTTTATGTCACGAACACGAGTACAGGTCAGTAATAATTAGTTCTTGATCTTTGGTCAGCATCAATTCAACTTCTGGATCATTAATCACTTAATGTTATAAGCTGCACAGTGGCGCTTTTTAAAAAATACATGGTCGTAAAGCTGTAGACACATAGATGACTGCGGTTACACAGCTAAAAATTAAAACAATAACAGCATGAAAGCACCTGATATTAAAGTTTGACGCGTAAAAATATATTAAAATCCTGAATAGATATTTTTAATTCTTAATATTTGTATATTATTACCTGAAATATATTAATACCATTAATAGTCACAATAACAACAACTCAACAGAATTAGTAGAAATAAATATTTGATTGGTGCCACTTTCAACGTCCGGGTCCGGAACGAAATGGGAATTGTCTCAGTCCTTGTAAAGCTTCACTTATTGCGTATTTTTGTTTTGGAAGACAATGCAAATATAATGTAAGAAGATAATTTATCAGGTGCAAGGAGTCCAACAATATTACGATAAATACCAAACCTTCAAAACACTTGTTACTGTTATCGATGCAAAAAATATGATGATCTGTCAAAAAATAAATAATTTTACGTTTCAAATTGATACTTCAAGCTTGAACGGCCTTGGTAATAAAAAGACAATGACTCCTAGGCGGCTATATACTGGATGATCGTTGCGAAGAATCGGGGTCAAAACTAATTGATCTCTTAAGAGACTTCACGACAGCAGGCTGGATTCAGTAATCCAAATCATAGGACCAGTACAACCCGTCGAGTAGTTAGTCGATGGTAGTCATTCACACGCACAGGAGCAAGACACAAAACTATTAAGGACCGAACAACAAACACAAGCCTGATCGCACTTACGAATAATTACAATGACGCGAAAACAGTTTCCCACCCCAGAGCTGTGTTGCGACATCAGCAAATTTTTGCTGTTTTTGAAAAGCATTCAAATTTAAAACATTTTTATATAAAGTTTAATTGTTTATAAAAAAATACCTCCATATGCAACTACTAAACATAAGGGATTTGTTCCATAAAATAATTATTTTATACCTCTTCTCTGATTATAAGTATTGATGGCAATCAGAATTCCATCAGATCCAATCATCAATCAGCTTTCTTCCTGACGGGATGTTTTTAATCAAATCTAAAACTGAAGACCATTTCCAAACCGTTTACCACAGAAAACAGTGTTGCCAGCTTATGGAAGCCAATATTTCGGAATACATTTTCATTTTTATTTCATTCTTTAAAACGCTTTTGCCAGTCACCGAATGTGCTGCAATTCTATGAAAAATTGGTTGTGAATAATTAGCAAGACAAAATTTTTTCTAATCCACATGAATATACATTTTAAGTGAGCGACTTAATAAGGATTAAAGCATTAACGTCGTATTGCGAATTGTATGCAACGAATTATTCAATAATTACGAAAATATCAAAGAACTTCATAATAAATTGATTGATGTAAACAAGTTTCAATAGATTCCTAATATTTTGCAAATTTTGTGTGTGTTTTCTATGATTTGACACTCGAACGCTTTTGAAAAATACCTTCAGGAGCAAATGGTGAATTACTGTACTCTTTATTATGGATTACACTGTCAACCCAATTTCGTATCCACATTGGATTAATGCAGGTGTTTTTCATTTTTGCACACCTAAAAATCCCAAATTTAATTAGAACGCATGGAAATTATTTAATAAAAATTCAGGCAGCGGCCAATTTCTGTTTCACGAGTATTCTTACCAATTTTTGCTGAACAAAGAAAACTTTTACCACACAAACACACACTGACACACACAATAGTTTTTGAAACCAACAAATTGCTGTTGACCAGTCGAAATTAAAAAGAAAAAATTTTTTATTATTTAAGTTAAAATTAATTCAATAAAATTGCGATTGTCAACTTAATTCTACTTTATTTTCAATTTACAACATGAACACTATGCATCGCTTTTTGGTGGTCGAACAGAAGGTCGAGTTGTTTTTTGTAGACGTGATCGTAACAGTTCACGTCTTAGACAATTGCTTTCATTTTCAACAGTTCTTATTAACTGTAATTTGAAAAAAAATCTATTAATTTATCAATCTAAAACTTAAAGATTTGGAAACCTACACTCTCTGTGAGAACCGCTCTTTCCATGGTGGCAGGATCTATGTCACCCACAATGGACTCAGCTAAGGAAGAAGTATTTGAGTCAATGTGATATCTTGATGACACTTCATCCTTTTCTCTGTATTCGGGTAGTTCATCATTGTTAATTTTAGCTGTTTGATTTTCTGCTCTTTCTTCACTGTCGCCAGGATGGCTGCCATCAATGGCTCTTCTTAAGTTGAACTTTTCTTTTTTGTACGTCTCCAACTCGTTTCGCAAACGTTGATTTTCCACTTCAAGAAAGTCCACCTAAAAATAAAATATTGCAGTGACACACAAATGACTTCATCTTGAAACAACTTGCAGTTGCAGGTTTTTGATAAATTTAATACTTTCAAATTAAATCACTTACACTTTCCAATTCAAATTCAAGTTCATCGATAATATCGTAGGCCTCATCCAGTGCACTTTTGAGTTTTGACAACTGGGCCTCTAAACTTTCAATGGTTCGCTGTTCTACGTCTTGGACGCTTTTCATTTCCAGGGCTGTTTCTTGTTCCATTAAAGAAATAAATTAATGTAAATTCAAAAAAATAATTAAAAATATACAATCATTATAGTTGCTTTCATATTATGAAAAATTTTAGCGACTGGATTAAATATGAAAAGCTTTAAAGGAAAACAAAGGTTTTCTTGACGGCGAAAAAAGACTTGACTCCAATGACGAAGTCATCTCACAAGAAAATTTCCATTTTGCCATTTTGATGACCTCGAAAAATCTTATTTTTAGGAAGGGAAAAAATTGGAACAACGTTGGACAATGTCTGTAAAGCTTGAAATGATTTTTTATCCAAAAGCCTCTGTTTCATTGAAGAATTCACGGACTTGTATTCTGGTGTTATAGACTCAAATTGGCCTGTCTGGGAGGCTTAGCTCCTCTCAGATGAAAATTATCTACCCAAATAGAATTTTTTCCTTCTTATGGAATTTTTGAGTTGTAGCTCCCCATAAAATATTTCCAGGAGATCTAGATCCCCCCACCTACACCCATGGGAAACTTTCCTCACCAGTAAAGTTATGAAGCCATAAATATGGCTTAATTTGCAATGGCATGAGCAGGAAATGATCTCATGCCATCAATCTGAATTTACCCAAAATAAAATAGTTTTAAAGTCCACAAAAGGCAGGAAAAAAATTAATTTTATAAGAAAACATGACTAAATTCTTAATTTCTAAGTCCAGATATTATGTCCTAAATAAAAATATGACTCAACATTTATTTACTTGAAAGAAAAGCATGAAATTTTGGATTTGTTCTATTTTTATGCAAAATTAATAAATTTTCTTTGCAAAATCCGAAACACAGATCTCGATAACTAAAGTTTTCAGTTTGACAAATAAATATTATTTTCTTTATGCAAAAATTATTTGAAGTTATTCTATACTTAAAATCTCTACTAATGAAAACGGATCTTCAAAATTCCTTACAGGAAAAATTTAACCACGGCCAATGGATGACATCGGGAAATTATAGGTTCCTTTCTCTTTACATATGCGGCTTGCGGTTATTTCTTACCTTGGCCGTTTTTTTTTTGTTGTTGCAGTTTCGACTTCTTTCGCTAATATTAGATGGAAAGGCGACAACCCCCGATTGAAATTTTGTGGTAATAAAGAAAAAGAGCTTAACTGCCTGTTTCACGATGTCGAACGGCATCGTTCTTTCGCATAAATACATTAAAACCAAAAACAACATTTTAAAATTTGTTGCTGTTTCAATCGTATTTCTGCGAACGAACGATGTCGTTCGACATCGTGAAACAGGCAGTAAGAGAAGTAACACTGAATATCCATGTCAACTACTTAAAGTGTTACTTCTCTGAAAAAGGTAAAGCGCAGAGACAACGGATGGTGAAAATGAGAGAGTAAGAGCTTAATTCTCATGCAACTCTGCTATTCCGCGTTTTAATACTCTTATATAAAAATGTTGCAGCGCCTCTGGTGTTAAGTAGACGCGCCAACTTTATTAATCCACTTTATTAATTGTTTTACTTCGCTGACGGTTCTGCTCACATTACCGACGAAGGAAGGCGCTTGTTGCGCACATTAGCATGGAGGAGTATCAATCATAGCAGTGACCAGTGCTATACCTTCATCACTTAAACAGTACAACAACAACTAATGCAATTCCACACTAATGCACGTCAGAAAAATGTATGATGTTGATACGACTTGAACTGAAATGGTGATATTAACCAAATTTGGACTTAAAGGTGGCTTTACATTGTACCGCAAGTATTTAGATGTGTCGAAAATCTGCGTGGAATGAAAAAAATCGTACAGTGTAAACATTAATGGATCAGTAGGAGGGAAAATATGGATGAAAACTTGACGAGCAGATGGTAAATGTTCATTTTGTACACCATTTCAGAAAATATCTGACTTTTATTACATCAGAACTAGTGAAGTGAGTGAAGGTGGCGGCATTCTACAAAATAATTACAAAAACAATATTAATATTATTTTAACTTTCTTATTAGGAAATCGCATGCTGTTTTGTAAACTTTTTAGAAATGTTACACTATTCCACTTTCATTCTACTTCACACCACAATATTGTAAAGATGAAACTTGTTTTATTTTCCTGCTACAAAATCTTATCACTTGTGGCACAATGTAAATCCACCTTAAGTCGACTTAAGCACTTATTTCTTATTGCCACAGACATATTTATGGAGTTACAAAGAGTTAAATTAGTTTTCCTTTTGATATAAGTATAATAAACACCCGATCGTAAGAGCTTTCGTTTAATTCGTGAATGTCATTAAATTTTTTATGTACTTTATTGAAGAAGTCAAAATTTTGAGAAAATTTCAACTTTTTTCTTCTGTGGTGAAAAGAGGATGTAAGAATATATATTGCTCAGGAATTAAATAAAAAAAGCCTTAAAATTTTTAGAAAACTATTGCTTTCTTGGCCCTATGGTCCCTCAAGAAGTATATATATATATATATATATATATATATATATATATATATATATATATATATATATATATATATATATATATATATATATATATATATATATATATATATATTAATAATATACATACACATGTAAAAATTACAGCAATTTAATTAAATTTTTAAGTCAAGTAGAATTGAATCGAATTATATAAATCTATTTTTTTGCATAAGAAATATTTTGACTTTTCTTATCCGAAATCCCAATATTATTTGATTTATATTTTAGTCGTTTTTTTCGAAGGAGTCTACAGTCATTAAATAAATGAAAACTTCATCGCAATTACATGATGGAGGTTGTTTCTTTTCGATAACATATTTATGGATATAATGATCCAAGGTAATGAAAACTGTTTTTATTTAAATTTATGCAGAATATATTTTTTCTATTTGTTCAATTCTGTTATCGTTCATATTTTTTGTACTGAGAAAACTACAACTAAAAGTCCTTATCTCTTAAGATCCTTGCAACATGAAGGATGAGATTGTATCTAATTGGTTTAGTGGTGCAGCCCGCAGCAAGGATTCCAGGTATACTGAGAATCCATAAGGCTCATTGAGATACCCAGAGGAAATTCTGAAGCTTTGAGCTCCCAAGAATCAACTAAAACTTTTTGCAAAGCACAATAGATCACTTAGTGACAGTTTTCTAAAGAAGTCGAGGTCCTGAATAAAACGGTCGCCTATATATCTAAGCCAGATCCTTTATTACTCACCATAGAAGCTCTGACGCACAAACGATCATACAGTACCCACCAGGAGTGTTAACGCCGAATGCACTTTAATGTCAAACAGGACAATGTACAACTACGTGTATTAGTTTTATTATCATAATATTACCACTGTCTCATTATACTCTTATGTATGGAGCACTTTGACATACATAAGTGCACAAAATCTCTACTTTGTGTGTTTATTCCTCAAAATACTTTTTTAAGTGCACTTTGTATCCTGCAAATTTATTTCGTATTTCTGACAGCTCCAAATTGTTTTCACACAATAAGAAAATGTGAAACATAAACATTGCAAGCCAGTCACCTTTGGCCGTGTAAACATAAACAAAAATTCAATATATAACAATTTATTTTAACTGCACTTTTAGGCAGATAACCTCATTTGACATTTTTTCATTAGCTGCACACAACTAAAACAAAAAAAAAAAAACAAAAACAAAAAATTTATTGTAGCGAACTTTCGCTTATAACGAGCCATTTTTTAGCCGACTTCAAAAAAAGAGAAGTTTTCACTTTGTGGTTTTTTGTACTTTGACATTTGTGCAGCGATTTTAAAAATTATCATTTTGTTTGAAAGTTGGTTTTTGTTTGAAATAGTTTGTTTGTAATTTGGTCCCATGATTTCTTTTTTCGAAAGTCAGACGGGCATTATGCGCGACCAAAATATTGATTATCGCATAACTACTCTATTTATCGACATATTGAAAAAACTTTTTTATTTGAAGGAGTAACTTGCAGTTTGCTTTCACAGAAATTTAATTGATAATCGCACCCAATTTGTCAGCGCGAAATAATAACTATAGCATAACACCACAATTTATAGACCAATTTAAAAAAAATTAAGAAGTTATTTAAATCTCTCCCGGGAGTAAAATAAAAACTAGAAATGGATTATATCGGGTTTGATACCAACCCACGGGAGCTACGGTTTTATAATCTGATCGGTGGGTACTTTTTATTGAAGTCGGTTTTTTTTGCCTGAATTATTAAGTACCTGATACAAAAATGTAGATTTTTACGCTTATAGAAAATCTTTTAAAATGATTCTTTAATATTATTTAAAAACAATGATGAAGATTTTGTTAAATTACAAATTTCATTCGTTTACTTTCTTCTAATCTTGTATAATTTAAAAAGTTTTTACTGAGAAAGTAAGAAAGAAATGTATTTTATTTTAATGTTAATTAATTTTACAAAAATTTATTGAAAAAATTATACAAGGTGGCGAAAAAGTAATGTCATATCGCCAGTTTGGTGCCAGATGTTTTGTGAGCAACAATTCAAAAATGTTGTAAAACGAGCGCAATAATGCAACAAGTCCGAAGATGGAAAGTTGAACGATATAATTTCTTCCAAATATTTTAAATTTTACATTCGCAAATAAAGTTTTTATGGAAACAGAGTTTTCTTTTTCATTAATAACAAAATGGCACCCAGTTTAAATTATGACATTAACTTTTGCATGTTCATTTCCCTCTTATAATGAAATTCGCCTATGCCGATCGAATCGCACGGTGTAGCGGAGTTCGTTACAATCGATTTACACTCGAAAATTTTGCAACTAATTTAGCTTCTATTGATTATTTATCATTTCTTTCTTAAGGTATAATAATGATTGACGGATTAAATTATTCAGAAATTGTCAAGGAATCTTAGAAGTTGGACTTATAAATCTCCATACCCAAAGTATGGTTGATCCCCACCAATATAAACTCCCTTAAAAACTAGATACACGCGTTAATGACGATTCCACACAAAAAATAGCTCGGCCCATTTAGTTATAGCGATCCATTACCGCGTGCGAGAGTGAGACGCAAAACTCTTGGAAGCTTAACAACAAAACACAACCCTGACTGCACTTAAAAAATAATTATGATAAACCCACAGCTGTTCCCATCCCAAGGCTGCCTCACGACTGTATTGGTTCTTTATGGTTTAATTTAATACATTCTGATTTTACCTGTTTTAGTTTGATCTACAGCTGATTTCATGACGAGCCCATTGAGCGTTTTTTGACGGCTAAAAACATCTTCCAAGGCTTTACAGCGTTTCACTTTTTGTATGAAGGCTTCATGCAATTGATTATATTTGTGTTTGATTCTCTCCAATTTCTCATACATACGATCACGTTCCTCCTCAAGCTTGAAAGCTTTTAGTTTGGCTTCAATGTGTACAGTGGAGTTGGAACGCTGTTCAGCTGTTAAATTTTGAATTTTTTGACGCAGTAGAGCGTTCTCTTGAGCTAAACGAACATTTTGGGCATTTGCTTAACATTGAAGTAAAGAAAATAGTTCTTTATTCAACTGAAAACATTTACTTTATATTTACCACTTTGTTTTCCCATACCAATTTCTAATTCGACCTTAAGAAAATCCTCTCTCGATGATCCAACATTATCCATGGTGTCTTGATTCCACTAAAAATTCCGTTTGTGTTTCCAGTGAATCTCTTGCCTGCTGTTGTTTGATGTGTCCAAATGAGAATTTTAACTAAAAATAATTTAATTAATGTTTATCAAATACCAACTCTCTGCATTATCATTTTTTTTTAATGTTTGATAAGAATAAAAGGGTAAACAAAAATCGTATCAAAGCAGAATTTTCGTTGTGTGACAACAACTTAAAATGACTCACACACTGCTAGCCTTAGTTCACCACAATTTAGCAAAGACATAAACCAATATGGTGGATCTTGCAGCGAAGTACAGTATGTGTCGTTTTTAATGCTTTTACAAATTATTACTTCTAACAAAACAGCTTCTAACACAGTAACAATGGGCCGTGTGAATAAAAGGGTAGCTATAGCTTATGCTGGTAATTTTGTAGTTTTAACTAGTATTGAGGTGAATAAAAAATTCAGCTAAAGCTAGTACTTTATATAAATTAGTAAAAGCTAGTTTTTCCAGCGTTGGCTTAAAAAAGGTGTGAATAAAAACCAGCGATTGCTTAATATTACTAGTTTATGCTTTGATTTTTATAAGCATCTGGTTGAGGTGCTTGAATGTGTTTTTCTGCTTTATATTAAAAAAGTGTTGTTTTCATTTAAATATAAATATGCCTGCTTTTATGCATGTTCGCCAAAGGAAAGAATACCGCATGAGAACACATTCTCATCCATCCGACTATTTCAATTTATACAGAGCAAAACGCATCATCTTTTGCTGATTTAACTGCAGGCAGTTGGGATTTTTTGAATAAAACTTTATAAGTTTTCATCATTTGAAAAAAACATGCACCACCTTTGTCACCCATTTTTGTATTTATTTATTTAGATCAAATATATAATTAACTAGTATCCACAGATATATCTGAGGTAGTCTCAAAACAACACTGAGAGATATACGTTAGGATACGTTGGTTATTTTAAAACTTTTAAATAACGAATGACATTATACGATGTTGCCACCATGATTTTTTTAATTTACCGCGTAAATAAAATTTGTGGGTATTTATGAAATAGATTTAAATTTAGCATTAAGCGAGGACTGAATGCATATTCAATCAATTTTCATTCTGAAATCAGTTGAAAATAGCATATTTATTTTGCAGTTTATGCAAATAATTCCATCTTTTAAAAAATTGGCGCAGAAAATATCACAATTTTGATCAAATTAAAAATTAAAATTAATTTCAAAAGAAAAAAATATATATATATCGACTATCGCAGTTTCAAGTATTTAGTATGTTTAGTTCGTTGGTGAGAAGCATCTAAGTTTTTATAAAAAATGGAATAAAGTATTCAAAAACACTTAAAATGCTGATAGTGGAAAACGGTAATTGTACTCTGAGTCAGAAAAATCTTAGCAAGTGGTGAAGGGCTCTGTTTGTATGCGAAGGAAAATACATATGAATGTATGTATGTATATATATATATATATATATATATATATATATATATATATATATATATATATATATATATATATATATACATTCATATGTATTTTCCTTCGCATACAAACAGAGCCCTTCACCACTTGCTAAGATTTTTCTGACTCAGAGTACAATTACCGTTTTCCACTATCAGCATTTTAAGTGTTTTTGAATACTTTATTCCATTTTTTATAAAAACTTAGATGCCTCTCACCAACGAACTAAACATACTAAATACTTGAAACTGCGATAATCGAATGTACGTGGCCCACGAAATTTTTAAATTAACCTAATTTGTCGAGCATAGCCCGTATGTGCAATCATGTTCCACAAAAGTAAACGTAAATGAACTTTATTTTTCAAACTCTATTTTTAGTTTCCTGCGGAAGTATAAGATTGCTGTAAGCATTGGTTTCTTTAATTTTTAAATGTAACAGTAAAACGAAGCTTTTCCAGATATTAAAAAATAAAACAATTTAAAAGAAAACATCATTTACTTTAACTTTTCTGGAGCTTGCCTAATTATATATAGAATAAAATGAATTATTTAATGTCGAAGTAAATTTGCAATTCATACTTTTAAATTCCGGAAACATTATGCCGGGATTTAAAAGCAAAAAGAGTAGTAGCTCTTAAATAATTTTTGCCAGCTGTTAAATTTTCCAGCTTATGCTATCGTTTTTCAGCACTAGCTATGTAGCACTAGCAAAGATTTATTCACACTTTTTCTAGTTTTAACTACTAGATTTAGCTAGCACTGAAAAGATAAAGCTAGTGCTACTACTTAGCACTTTGTAGCATAAGCTACATTTTTATTCACTCTACCCAATGTAATTGGATCTTGATAGTCAACTACGCCCCACACCGAATGGTTGTATCGAAATGCATGTATATATATGTATTTTGAATGAAAATACAATAATTGGGTTGGGTCCAGGAGGAGGGGACGGGTAATGTTTATTATCTTATATCTTGAAAGCTATAGCAGTGGGAGACTTTAAATATGATGATTCAAGTTGCAAGCAAGGTGCGGAGTCAGGAGAAAAACTGAGTAAATACTGGCGTGGAAAAGTGTTAATTAATTACTTTAAAGCATTATTAGTACATGGCCGAGGAAGCACTGGTTGGATGGAAGCAAGGGAAGGCTTACCCTTGTACAAAGCAAGTATTAATTACCTTATAACTGCATAACTATAGAAACGAAACACTTTAAATTTATGTTAGGCTAGGTTTAAGAGGAAGCTTTCTCCCATTTGGGCCTATGATTTGGTCCCATTGTAATACCTGCGATAGATAAACAGTGAAAGTTGGAAACGGAAGAGTAAAGAAGACAGAAAGCAGAAACATATAGTGTCTATGGCAGGAATCAAGCCTGCGACCCTCTGTCTATGAGTCTATTTCATTAGGCACTATCCTATGAGGGCACTCAGACCTAAAATTTGGCGTAATTTGTTTTTAGGACAAATATTTAAAAAGCTAAAAAAATATGTCAGGTCTTCCAATAGGGACTTTTAAGCTGATGGCGTCTACATTTCTGTAGCTACATCCAATTAATTGGCTGTAATTTATTAGATATACCTTGCCAAATCACCATGGACGGACATAGCGTTCAACAACACGTGCAAATGATAAAATTAATTTATCAAAATGGGTGTTCTGTTCGCACAATGTTTAGCGCCGCTTGACCATTTGACGGTCGCTATGATGGACCTCCTTTTGTAGATGAATGGGTATGTCAAGAAACAAAGTTATTAGATTTTTTGTGATAACGAGATCCGAAAGCGTCCAATGCAAACCGAATAAGTCACTTCTGGCGTGGATTTTGGGCTGGTGGCGTCATCGCTCAATATTTTTTTGAGAAAAACGTTGGTCAGACCATCACCATCAACGGCGAGCACTATAGATTGATGATTACCAACTTCTTTTGGCCTGAATTGGATGATATGGACACGTGCAACGTTGGTCTCCACGACCGATTTGAGGGCATGGTTATCTCAAGTGGGGGTTAGTGTGCACTGGACACCGAGATCGTGCGATTTAGAATTTTCCTTGAGTTGCAGGTCTATGCAAATAAGTCACAAGCCACAGCGGAAAATTGAACATTTGGGATGCGATGGAATTGATAGGCCTTTCCAATGCATAAACTTTTTTATGATATCTCACACTCACTTTGTTTTATTTATATTTAAAGCCGTTTTTTATAATAAATTCATTTTGCAGTTACAGTTAAAATCAACATTTTTTGTCATAATTTTCATATGGAACGAATGCTTTTTGTGGCTCAGATAAAATAAGTGACTCATATTTGGAAATATTATGAAAGGACACCAAAGAGGCAGGGATATATTTTTGTTTATAATTTTTTTAAGCTTGATGGAGTGCAGAAAAAATTTTTTAATAAAAAAATTCTAATTTTATACATACGTAGCCCAGGACAATTCTACTCAGAACCATATTTTTTCAACAACGTACGTTTTTTATGCTTTTTAGGGGCAAAATTAGCGTTTTTCAAGTGTATAACTCTTTTAATTTGGGGTATCTTTATAGCATTCCTTCACTATATTCTCCCTTATTCTAATTGTCGTCACATCAAGTCGACATTGAGAAAGATTATTTCTGTACTCGTTATAGACAGTAATTGAGAGTTATTGACGTTCACTTGCCAATTTAAAACCCTTGGTAATAGTAAGAGCTCATAAATAATATATAAATGCTGTTGACAACGACCCTACAGTTGACAAAGTAAAAATAACTTCGTGTGACGTCGACATCCACAATTTGAATAAGGGGGATTATTAAAAAAAATCCATTTGATCAGCAGTAAAAAAAATTCGTAGTTTGAATAACTTTATTTTTGCGAAATTGGAATTTTCTTGTAGCAGCCTCAATATTAGCAAAGTGTGATCAAATATAAAAAGGACATCAATAAATTGTTGAATTTTTATAGCTCCACATTTCGGGCAGAACTATTTTTTCTCTCTGTGTTTTTCGAACCCTTTTTTCATTTCTAATTTTGTAGAATTCGTTATTAAAACTGTAATAAATTATTCTTAAACTATTTATAGCTGCTTTAAAGAATATCAAGAGAAGTTGGAGAAGCCACTGTAGTGGAACTTCCTTCCCGAATTATGTTATATTTACGGTGTCCTGTCGAGATGAAAAAAATTTTATGTTTTCAGTATATTTACGGTACATGTTTGTTGAAAAAGGATATATTATATAAGAGGTGGATATGAATTTCAAAAATGTTGTATATAAATCACAACTTTTAAGAAAAATTTTGTTATTCTTAATTGCATAATTTAATTTTAATGATACTTTTCAAAAAAAGTACATATGCGATATGATATTATGATAAAAAGTATCATATCTTACATTTTTGTCTAGTTTTATTCAACGTAAAAGCACTGTGTGCCGGCCATTTTATCAGGCCATTAAATGTATTTCATTCCATTTTAAATAATACAAACCAATAAGTAATACAATTTGAAATGACGTCGTACCACTGTAACGCTTTTGGTAATAAAAAATGACATTGTTAAATTGAAAAATAAAAAATAAAAGACTGTAGCTTTTAGCTAATATTTTGCTTAAAATATTTTATTTTAGTTTATAATTTATATAAATTAGTTTTAATTAAGGCATAATTTTCAACTAATTACAAAATATTCATTTTGTGTAAAATTTAAATTGTCTTCGATAAAAAATTTAAAATTTTTATACTTTTTCGTTTATAACTTTTATTTTAAAATTGATTTATATGTACTTATGTATGTACATACGTGTTTACTGTTAGCTGAATAAGTTTTTCGAATAAAACAAACAAAATAAATTCATTTACGAAATTGATTCGAAGATCACTTCTCGCTATAAATCAGGTTGATATTAAATTGTGTTTTTTGTTTGTTTATTTATTTTTTCTTAAAATGTTCTTCTTTGCAATAAAATCAGTTTATGGTTTCTATTTAGTTTTTAGACATTTCTATATCGTAAGTATTATTTATTTTACTACTGGTTAAACTGATTTTACTCAGATATCTGTTCACAGCACTTTATTTCATTGACAATTGTTATTAATTTTTTCTTAAATCATTTATTAATTCTCTTATTTGTTTTTCTAAAGTTATTGCAATAAGTTTTTCAATTTGTAAGCTAAAACCCAGAACTTTTGCTTCTATTATTATTTTCTCTTAACGTTTATATTTTTAAAACTTTGTTTTTGTGTTGTTGTTGTTAGTTAATTTTAAAAACCAACTTTTCTTGTATATTTGTTTTATTAAATTTATTTATTTTATGTACTACTTATGGGATGTATGTAAATATTTTAATATTAATTTCAAATTTATCTCACTGTTCTTAACTCTTTCAGTTATAGATAAAAGTAATGTGTGTAAATTTATGTTTAAATTGATTTTTCTAAATATTTTAATTAGTTGCATGTATCATTTTCTTAAATCTACCATATTTTGTAAGGGCCCATCCATAAATTATTTCATTACATAAGTATGTTAACTTTAAAGCGTGTCCTTAACCCAGCATTTACACATGCAAGTGCATGTTCGAAAAATGAGCTGAGTAAACTCACACTTTGCCGTGTTGCAACTCAACTTGCAAAAGATCTCAGAGGACTAGTGATTTTTTGACACTTGCAGCAAGTAACTCCCCGTCCACATGAGCAATTTTGTTGCATGCAATTCTTTAAAATTCTGTTTTGAAATTGCTTTAGTGTCCACATTAGAAAAAATTTAGTATTGCAATTTTTGTATAAAACGTATATAAAACGTCAAATACAACAACACCAAACATCAAGTTGAATAGGGAGAATTTCAAAGCAAAAGAGAATTGCAGAGAACATGAAACTCTGTACCCCTTTCCAAGCTTCTTACCTCACTCACCTAAAACAACCAAGAATTGCTGCAACAAAATTGCAAATGTGGACGAGGTGTAAATTGGCAAACTAATAAACAGTGTTGCCTACTCAACAGTTTTATACAAACATTTTGAATTGTGTTGAAATAATAAATGAAGTTTAAAATTATTTATGTACGAGTATAATTTAAACGAATTTAAATAATTTGCATTTTAAATATACGTGCAGAGGACAATTGGTACCAGTTTAGAACATTAATCTCATTAAAAGAGCAATAATAATTATTAATGACAACTGTTTTCTTAGAAAAATAGCCGTGTTGTAAGCCTAAGCTGTAAATGGAAATAAAGCAATAAGAGTGGAACCAAAATAAGACAACAAATATATATTGGAAAATCAATAGATTTATATTGCTCCTACTACTATATTTTGTAAAGCAACAAATTTGTTTTTATTTCCAAAATTAAAGCAAGTTTTCGCTTCGATGACATTTTGAAAATGAAGTTTTACTTGACTGTGTAAACATGCAAGTAAAATGCAGGACATCAGACTATTCCCCCGACATTTTTATTTATAATACATATACTCTACTTGCAAGTAATTACTTGCATGTGTAAATGCTGGGCAACTACTCTTCTGGCATGAGATCACATATTGAAATTTTAGATAAAAATATTTAAATTTCAGTTCCAAAATTATTTAAAATAATTTTTGTGCTTCCTTTATTAAAAAAAATCTATTTAATAATTTACTGTTTGTTGTTGGCTGCATTTCATTGGCGTTAACCAAATCGTGAGTACCTTTTAGCCAAATCATAATTGAAAGCATTCAAAGCCTACAAATACTATACATATGAGAATCCAAACATATTTTTCTATTTGTAATTTACAAAACATATAAGCTTATTAGCTTTAGAAAGCTTTTGTACAAACACAACACATCAAACAATTAGCAAATAAAATGAATGAATTATCATCGTTAATAGACTGACATCTGTTCGCTTTCCCAAACGTTTTCATTGTTCCTGTGTTTGTGTACTATTTTCTTTTTTTTTCACTATTTTGCTTCTGAAAAACGACTTGCGTGAACAATACAATCATCTATTATTTAAGATATGCGTGATTGATATACTTATTGTAGTGAGTCGAAAAGCTCATCGGCCAGTCACCGCCCAAGGCGCTTATCAGAATTGGAAAAGTACATTTTTTTGGGTTGACAAAGCATGAAATAAATTTCAATATATTGGATATTGAAAGAAAAGAATATGAGATACCAAAACATGTTTGACGTACAATTCGAAATCAGCCAGGATACACTTGTTTATTTACATACGCCAGGCTAAATGAGGAAAAAAGATCGCTACAGATCCGCAGATGCGTTCAACCATGAGAAAAGGCGTACCATATTTTGCGATTAGATTTAAAACGGCAATCGAGTAAATAAAATACAAAATGGACAGTATTTTTGAGCGTAGCAAATATATTTGTTTTCAGTTTTAAAATCGCCATAGAAATATCTTTCATTCCACTATGTGACCGAGCCACTCTAGGTTCCCATACCACAGTCTGCGAACTGCTTCGTTGGTGTAATTTTTTTAATTTCCCAATAAACTGTGTGTATACATTTTTATAATTTGTTTTATTGAGAGAAACTCGCTTTATTTGGAACATCTTGGACTTTACCGGATAAAGGAAGGAAGGATACAGTTTGTAGTATATATATTAAACAGATCAATCAACATTTACTTTGATATAGCGCACTACTGTTAAAGTCGTTTGCGAAATTCGCGAACTACGATAAGACATAAACTTTGTTTAGAAAGTAATCCAATGAGGAACGAAGTGGCTCACGTCCCTTTTGTAACACTAACCTTTTAATGATGTTTCTTTCAATAAATTGTTTTATCGCTTTGGCATGTGAGGACATTTTACTGAAGCTATATGCGTTTCTAATTGAAATATGGACAAACAACCGACTTCTTTTGCGACTCACTATTGGCTTTAACATTCTGACTACGAGTATGCGCAGTTTTGGAAAGATGTGAAGCTTTTCCATTGGTTTATAACAACAAATGATGGACTAAAATATATTTTGATAAGAGATCACCGAAAGGCAGCAATTGTGCTTTTAGACAAGTTCTCGCTGTACTTAATAAAAATTGTAGCGACATTTTTCGCAATAAATTTTTGCCACTACCTACCTGCCTGTCTCTATATTCATAATGAGCTTTCATAATTTATGCAAGTCCCCTTAATACAAATTTTAAGCATTTCCTTATTGTGTTTCCTTTTGTATTATGAAATTTTCTTAATTTGCTTCAGTTTTACTCATATCACACGCGTACATACAGCATCGATCTACTTAAAATCTATTTAATAACTAAACTAATTGCATTTAATAATAATAATCACAATTATTATTAAATTAATTTTGCGTTACCGAATAGTAACTGATGGATAGATACTACTGACTAATTGCTAAACTTAATTATTGTGTATTACTCTTAATTATCTTAATAATTATTATTTCTTAACTACACATTCTCTAAAGCATTTAAGGTCTAGTCCAGTACACAATGCGCTTAAACTGTAGAATTGACTTTGTCCTTTTTCACAGAAAGAAATCGCAAACTTAAACATCTCGATAAATAAAATAAAATAAAACAGGAAGGAAGGGAAGTTAAGTACAAATTAATTGAACTTGAGAAAGAGTGGTCAAGACGTAGATGTTGAATGTTGAAATAAATTTTAGAACACTTTGCCGACTGTGGGTTTTAAATATTCACATTTCACAAGCAAAAAAGAGACGACGAAGGGAGTTATAATCAGCAACCTTTGAAAGGAGGATATTGAATAAAAGAAAAATGTTGCAGGTCGACAAATGAGAGAAAAATTTAAATCATAATTCTAAAAAAATTTTTTTTAATTATTCAGGATTTTGTTGCAATTAATTTATATGTTTGTTGTACACAGCTAAGCCAACAAAAAATATAAAGTTGACAAGTTTGATCAAGTTTGGAAATTCAAAAACTTATTAAAAAAAACTGATTCAAAGGCAACAAAAAATCTTTTTATAAAGTATTGTGACTGAAAATAGACTTGTATCCAACAGATTATTATTATTCTTTAAACAGTTCAGTTCGTGTTCGAATCAAAACTTTTTTCGAATGCATTCAATTTAAATTGCCTTTGGTTCCTGTGAGTGGTGTCATAAGAGCAGAAGGTCAAAAATAATTGGAAAAATGTATAAAAAGGCGCTGATTAACTGCTCTTCGAATGTAACGAATTTGGACCAATTACGAAATAAATGCGGAGGTATTAAGTTTCCTCTTTGAAACTGTCATTCTTCGATTTTGTTAAACTTTCGATTAATCATTGCAATTGTTAGTTTATAAGCTTTAGTTTATGCAACTTGTGGATCAAACGACGGATGTTGCACCAGATGAGACTAGAATTGAAAGTGGTTTTATAACCGATTCGTAATAAAAAAAAGACTTTTTAATTGAAGACAAGATCAATTATCTTCGAAAAAGATATTTTTTGATCCATTTACTGCCAAATAGAATCACTTTCAAAATGATTTGGCACTTTGGTTTCTAAAAAAGGTGTAACATTTTCCTGACCAATTCATGAGAAAAAATCAATCTATCCCTCTAATTTAAAAAATTTTAACTCCCTCAGAAACGAAATAGCCAATAGTTTCTTGGAAAAGTTATTAAAAATTAATAATCCCCCTTATTATGATTGTCGACGTCGACATCAATATATTGGCAATTGTGGGATCGTTATCGAGAACTATTAAATATTATTGATAGGATATTGCTACTACTATGGCTTATAAAATTTCAATTGCCCATCAATATTAGTTAATTATTGCCTACAAGGAGTTCAGAACTGCTGTCGACTTGATGTGACGTCGATGTCGACATTCATAATAGGGGGGAATGATTTTAAGAGCGAATGATTGCACTATAATGAACATTTTTTAAGAATAAATTTGAGGAGTTTTCTAAAATAATAAAAAATATAAGGCTTAATGTAAAGTAATTTAAAATTTAATTAGCGAAGCAAATTGGATAATTATTGATATAAAGACCAAGGAATGAATGCGAATTTCATAAAAAATCAATACTGATTTTTTTTTCAAATTAAAATTTTAAACTTTGACCACTCTTCCATGTACATCAGGAACAAAAATAAATTCTTTTCGTATTACACAAATATTCGCCCCCGTCGCAAATTAAAGGCGAACATTTTATTTCCGCAGCCAATGAAATGAAAAATGGGAAAATAAAAAATGTTCTCCTTTTATTCGCATTCAAAGACGATTAAAAGGGAATGTATTCTAGAATTTGAAGAAAACGAAAGTAAAAAATAAAGTGTCTCCTTTAGATATTAAAAATTTCTTGCTGTCCTTCCACAACCTCATCATCGTCGTCGTCGTTTTCGTTGCTGTCGTTGTTTATAAGACCGCTGCGATCATCGTCTATTTGTATTTGCTGATGAGAAGAGTTGCGAGAATGTTTTTTGTTACTGCTGTTACTCACGACTGCTGAGGCCACGGTTGCGGCAGCGGTAGCTATTGCATGATCATTGCTGTTAGCATTAGCTACACAATTTAAGTCTTTCGAATTTGTACGGCGATGTCTTAATATACTTAAAGCTGATTCAGTTATTAAAGCGGTAGTAGTGGGGCCACTAGTGCTATTGCCGGAAGTTGTATTTGTTTGTGAAACCTTAATGTTCAAGTCCTTAGAGTTGTTGCGCGAATGGCCACGTGAGGCTGATTCGTTAGTCTCGTTTGAGTTTTTTAATTTACCTTCCACCACGTTTTTGAGCAAATTAACATTTTTCTTATTGTTGTGATGGAGATGATTGTTGTGATGGTGATTATTATGACCTCGGAAGAATTCTGGATCGAACCTTATGTTATTGGGCATATATATTTGATCATATGAATGATTGCGTGAATGTTTGCGCACGAAATGACCACAACCGGTAGTCAATTCATCCTCATCCTCCTCATCTTCTTGGGGCTTCAGTTGATTTTGTATAAATCGTATGCTGAAATTGGGATCGTTTTGGGAGCAGGAATTCGAATGGGCTACCAATTTGTGGCGAAATTCGGCGTTAAGGTCACTTGAATTATTGCGGGAATGTGTATGAAGTTTTTTCAGATTTTTAAATTTCGAAGTCTCACAAACATCCATATTTGCATTCGTATTATGATCCTTTGCAAAGCTTCGAATCATTTTGACATCGCACGAAGCACTACGGAAATGTTTCTTCGATTTGGTTTGAGGAACTGCTGTACTACTGGGTACCATGGCATTGTTGCATTTATCATAGCTGAGAGAGAGAGAGACAGAGAGAGAGAGAGAGAGTCCAATTTATTTAAATTTCTCAATTTGCAACGTGTGAAAAAGACACTTACCCATATTCAAGTTGTATTGTACGGGAATTATTACGAGAGTGCCGATAATTGTCCGATTTCACTGCCAATTCACCATCATCGTAGTTGGGATTGCTGTCATGGCCCGACAGCTTTTCTTCGAAAACTGCAATAAAATAATTTAATTTATGCGGAATTTATTTTGCAATTATTATAGAGCCACGATCAGATTTAATAAAACAATAAATCTCAAAAATTCCACGTATCTTGTTGCTCTTCAATGGACTGTTAGTAAATGGAATGGATGCTTGAGAAGGTTACCATCCTCAATTCATGAAAAGAAATTATATTTCTTACAATTTTAAATAAAGTAGTCTCATGCTATTTCGATTTGATCTGCTCAAAGGACTACAATATCCCACAATTAGAGAGGAAGTGTGTACACCGAAAATGTTAAGCCCTCTTCTATTCTGCACAAAAATAAGCAGGCAGAATTTTTTAGAAAAATTTAGCTATTTTGAGGATGAAAAGCTCAATGCGATGGTCCATCCAAGAGGTGGAATTTTTGGCATATATAATTTTTTACACCAATTGCATTAGAAACTGTAGCCACATTTCGTAGCTGGTCCAATGTTTATCTTGTTTCAACTACTTACGTTTGTCTAAACTAATTATGGATCCAATGACAGGATCCGTAGCATTCAACGACTTCATTTTATCCAATTGCTTGCGGCGTCTTACCAACCACCAATCGATTATGAATATGGCCAAAGCTACAATTTTTACTGAAGCACAAAGTCCAACGTATCTACAAATCAAAAGTAAAGATAAGGAATTATTAATACTTTCACCATCTCACTTATCGCGAATAAAAGGCGAACATCTTGTTCATGTCAGTTACATACAAATAAGTTTAAAAAATTTAACAAAATCTTATACAGATTATGGATAGCAACTGAACTTCAGTTGAGTCGCTATTCGGCAACCACAAATTAGTAGTTGCAAGTCTCACTCACTCTCTCAATTTCGTATTGTCTGTATTATCACTTTATGATCCGCATTATGGCGCAATTATGTATAAATGCGGTAGTGTGAAGCACAAAATAATAATGCAGACTATAAATAAATTTATAGAACAGTATTGCAAATGGTAATGCAGAGCGCTTCTTGCAACTGAGACTGGGCACTACAAATTTGTGACTGCCGCATAGCAATTCAACTGTAGTACGGTTGCCATCCACTATTGGTCTATTAAATTTTTGAAAGCGAATCAGAATTCACGTGAGATCTTATTCATGATAAGTGTGATGGTCGATAAACGTACTTGTATCTGAATTTCTCAATATCGTATATCAAACAGCGACCGCCTTTCTGACCACACGAGGATTTCCACAGCAAACACGTGGAATCGATGAGATTACCGAAAAGTATCGGTGCTGGTATATAGCCGAATAGACGAAATATAACGAATTGCATGCCTAAAGCAAAGGAACGCTCCTCTTCGGACACCGAACGTAGTACAATCATTAGAAGAGGCATTTGGGTGGCAGCCACAATGAAGGTCATGAAGAAGAGTAAAATAAGGAATGGATAAATATTGCGACAGGGGTTGGCACAAGGACCGGCAGTGGCAACAGGAACTACAGTAACTTCAGCGAAATTTTCATTGGCATTTAGGGCTTGAGCCTGGCTGCCTCCGACACCCAAGTAAATGCTGCTAGAGATATTAGCATGAACACCTGTTTGTAAAATAAAGTTGTTTAACGCTTTTGCGGAAAAACTCTACTCAAAGTCAAATACTTACATGCACAATTTGTGTAATTTGAGCTGGACGAGAAAGCTGTGCATCCCGCATGACAGGGACTAAAGTAAGTTAGACCATTATTTCCGCACACCGGTTCCACATCACTAGTCAAGCACTCGCAGCCAAAGTTACAAGCCGCCGTCAAATTGACTTGGAATGGCTCCAGTGATCCCGGTTTAGTATTGTTGTAATACGGCATGGTAGTGCCGGCCATTTTCAAATTGTCACATCCCAAGAAGAACAACATCGCAAACAGACACAAGCAAATCACATTCGATATGAGTACAAATGTCACTGCTCCCTTGGGCTTCAATTGAAAACGTTTAAGTATGCAGCCGCCAACAAAGATGCCAATACAGGCTCCCGGTATGGCAATAGAGCCAGTAAAAACACTCGCCTGACTTTTACCCACACTGAATTGGGTTTCCAAATATTTCGGTAAAAATACCACAAAACCGGAAACAATCATTAACTCCATGCAGGCACCCAGACACGTCACAATATAAATGGGATTGGTAACAAGACGGAACATGGATTGTGGTATATCTGTAAGATGTGAAAGTATCAGTAGGGGAATTTGTTTTATTAATTCATTTCAAAGTGTTACCTTTTATATCTTTTCCATAGCCGGTATCAACTTTAGGTCTCTGCGACTCTTCTTTGGTGGCCACCGAAACAATTTCTTTTTTAATTTTTCCCGTCTCGTCGGTATTGCGCGGTAAACTGTTTGAATTATTGGCCACAGCCGGCTGTATTACCACTGAGGCTTTACGTATCTTCTTCTTTTCATGTGTTAAGACCTGGAAAATTTTTAATTGTTGATCCCACATTAACACAAATGAATGTTATATACACGAGGAGTTTATATTCAAAAAGTATAACTATCGTTAACTGGCATTCGCACTTGTGAGATTTCATCAGTCCACATTAAGGAAACTCTTTGAAATCTATAAAGGCACATACTTATAAATAGGCAAATGCAAAATAGTTCAGAGCCACTTCCTACTCTATTCGCCCATAGATTATTATTCCTCTTTCTTACCTCAACACCAAAAATGTATATTTTATTAAAGTCAGGATTTATAAGCATGTGAAGCAAATATAGGCCACCAAGCCAAGGATTGCTTTTCGAAGTAGTAATTGTCGAATTTGACTATAACAAGGTGGCGTAAAAGTAATGTCACAATTTGAGATTCTGTTAAATGTCACTGTGCTATGATATTTATGGTATAGATATATAGAGAATTAGTTGCCAATAAGCCATGGAGCGATACATACCAGAAGAACGAGGAATTACTGTTAATACTTATTTGACAAATTTTCAGTCTGTTGTTCTAAGGCAGCGTGAATTTCGTCGTCGTCGTGTTCCACGTACTCGAAGAGTTAAGCATTTGGCTGCACACTACAGATGTTGCGAAAATGGCCGAGAACATTCCGGCTGTTGCCGATGGTCTCAGAGAGAATCCACAAACAACGACGAGTCGACGGTGCACAAAATTAGGAACCAGCAGGCCTTCATTGCTACGAATTTTGGTGCTAGATTTAAAAATATTCCCTTACAAAGTGCAAACTGTTCACGAATTGCTTCCTGCTGGCTGTCGGACAAGGTTGATTTACTGCCTCGGTGCAAGAAGAGGATGATTTCGATTCAAAAATGAGCCACGAAGCCCATTTCTACTTAAGTGGTTGAATTAACAAACTAAATTTGAATTTCTGGGGCACGGAGAATCCACATGAAATGCATGAAGAGACATTGCATACACTCAAAGTGACAAGCTCTTTTGCGGCAAGTTGCTAGATTGGGTGACAATCATTATTGGTTTCAACAGGACTGCGATTTCCCGTTTTGGAGATTTAAGCTGGCACTTCAGGTCTCCAGTTCTAACAGCACCAGATTTCTTCTTTGCGGCTTTTTGAAATCTCGCATTTACGACAGCAAACCACAAACTTTGCATGTCTTGAAACGTACATTTGGAGGCAGATGTTTTGCAAGCAACGATTAAAAATGCAGTAAAACGAGCGCAATTATGCATCAACTCGGGTGGTGGCCATTTTAGCTGTTTTTTTCATTTATAACAAAATGGCAGCCAGTTCTAATCATGACATTACTATTGCATTACCTTGTATAAATTAAACAGTTTTTGAAAAACTTTTTTGTTTAATCACGGTGAAATTTCGACCCCTGGTCTACGGCTAGTACTTTGAAGTTTCAGTTCGGTTGCCAAGCATGAATGTATCTGCTAACAAAAAAACTAGTACAGAGCACAAAATGAAAATGCAAATCCTATAAAATTCCGTTGTGGGCCACCGCCTGAGCATCCAATATAGAAAAAAATCAAAGGCGTCAAAATAAAATTCTGCTTATGATAACAACCGCTCCATGTATGTGAAAAATTCGCTCATTCATCAAGATCTATATTTTCCTTAGGTTCAAATAATGGGACAACATATATGTATAAAGAATTTAGAGTATAATCCAAACCCACTAGCACGCAGCATTCTATATTACAGAGGCCACACTCGGCTGAGGAGAAGGGACACTCTTGCTCTTGCTGGGCTTAAATTAATAGTAATTTAAATTTAAGATCGGAATATTTATTGTTAGTTAATGAAGGTTTAATAAACAAAGTCGTGCTAAAGAATGTGAAGGAGGATATTCAAATCGCAGGAAAGATTTATGCAATGGGTACATACATTTTTCCCGAAACCGAAATCACATTAAGATAAATAAAAAGAGCGGGTAAAATTTCACCAAAAAAGGACAAGAAATCATCTTATATACACTCATTACTAGTATATGAACTATTAGGACTCATGGCATAAAGGAAATTCAATAATTAGTCAGCAATCGTAATATTGTAAAGGATAAAAACTTCTTTATAGTATCCTGAATTATGTTCTTCGTATGTTAATTCCTGAATGGGTTTTATTCATCCTTGTCCCAATAAAACAGAGAAAAAACATTAAAGGACCACTACAAAATTAAATTTTGTATTTAATTTACAGTGCATAATGAGACCATTTCGTTTCCTAGTCCTTTGAGATTTGCAATACATGCTACGAATGCATGTCTTTGGTCACCCATTATTTATATTTATTGGCATTTAAATGACAGCGCGCAACACAAATAAAATATTTTCTGTATTTCATATTTACCTTAGGAAATGAAAAGAAGGGTATTGCAACAATCAAAAGCAGAACGCCACATAACAAGAAGCCTCCCCACCACATGCCAACCCAACGACGATCTCCTTGATCTGAAAGGAAAGAAAATAAATATTAGAAACATGCAAAAATTTATAACAAATGAATTCGCTTAATAGCAGGACATGTAAACACGTCCACACCATTTGCATGTTCTCTTGGCTCCAGTATAAACTGGTTTACTAACCAATGGAAATTATAGATGAGGAGAGCGAATCCATGTGAAACGACAATAAATATGCACCCAATAGAAAACCAACAACAGGACCAAAAGCCGCCATACTGTACATGCAACCAATGTACATGGAAGAACTCTCTGTCTTGACATGGTCATCGACATATGTCGTGCCCAAAGTAAATAAAGGACTACCACCACAACCCAACAGCAGTTGGGCAATGACAAACAGCAATACGGGGCCAAATGTCGACAGTTTGCCTTCGAGACAATTATCCTCACGTAAAGTGTGGGGCGCCAAGGGAGGATTTGAAAGGCCGCTTGAAAGTCTGCCCAAGTCCATATCTTGATTGCGCACTAACGCACTGCGACATATATTGTCGCTAGTTTCATTAGCAATGGAAACTCCAGGATTGGGTTCGCTGGTGAAATGGGGCACCATAAACACTAATGAGCCAATGCCCATTATAACCGCACCTAAAGGAAAATTTTTACAAAAACAAACCATTATTTACAGCAGCTTAATTATAATTCAATTAAATTCACCTATTCCAATCCATACCGGTATGTGACGCCGACTACCCAAATAACTTACGAATATCACGGTGATTACATTACCAATTTCATAACTGGACGCTATTAGACCCGAATAACTAGAGGGTATTTCGAAACGTTTCTCTATGGTTGTGATGACGGAATTAATGTAACCCGAACTTAAAGCCTGCTGCAGCATGACCAACATGGACAGTAGCAAAACGAATATTTTAATTCGGGCAAATTTCTGTATACCGCCTGGCCGGCATCCCAATATCCCACAGTCTTGTGATCGCAAGTCCTCATCATCGTCATCGTTAAGGCCACATGTTGCAGGGTTATTGCTGGTTATGTTGTGTTGACCAACATGCAAGTTACTATGGTTATGCTGCATATTACCAAGCACAGCTGACGACTGACGACTGTGACATTTGATAACGGTATCGGAGCAGGACGTTTTAGCGTGTAAATTACGCGCATTGTTAGCGAGCACGGTTGCACTGGCGGTTGTCAAAGGCAGCATTGACGACGTCGTTGTTGTCGCTGTACTCCCAATTCCATTGGAAGTGCTAACGTGATCTTCAGCCAAATCAATGCTGCTGTCATCGCCACTATTAGTCTCCGAGTAGAGTCCGGTCATCTGATACATTGATTCTTGACGTCTGCAACAGTATAAAGAGATCAATTTTGAAATTATTTAAACTCAAATCTAATGTTCACTTCAAGTTTCGTAAATGAAGCCTTCGGAAGTCTGACACACAAACGTAATTTATTTTCAATTCTTTATATAATTAGAAAATAATAATATATTCATATAAAAGCAAAAAATTACAAATGTAATTATAAGCTTATATACAAAGTATGTATCTATGTACATACGTCAACCAAAACAATTTTTTTGAGGAATCGGGAAATGGTTTTATGAAACAATAATCTCTTTAGGTTTTAACTTTAATACATATAAAATGGAATGCTAAACAATTTTGGGGCATTCCCAATTCGGTATTTGAATTTTCATAAAGGATGGTTCATGAATGCGTTTTAGCTGCAGAGAATGATCTACATTTCTGATAAGTTTTCGGCGATGTTTTCGTCATCAAACTCTGTACAGGATTCCTCAACTCGCTTTAGGGATAACTGAAAGGGCAACACTGCTCATATCACCAGAAATCTGTCAATTGACTCCTGTCAAAATTTCAACAAGCTGCGTGATTTAGATTGTGTTTGACAGCCACTGAAATCAAACTACTAAGTGATTTGAGGAGAAAATGGAAAAGAGCATTATTTTTTCCGGAAAAAACCATCACTCAAACCAAGGCTAAGATTGATAAATACTCGCACTATGGGAATTCTGCACTATCAATTTCAATGGTAATAAAGGGTTTCATTGAATTTTGTTTTGGCCGTACAAGCACGAAATATGACGAACGTTCTGGACGTCTAGTTGAGGTTTATGTACCAGAAGCAATTGGAGAAAGTTACGCTACGCTATAGGTATATGACATGGATCAGTAGTTTCTATTTTGAGTGATCACTTGGGTATGAGAAAGCTTTTCGCAACATGGATGTTGCGTTTGCTCACAATCGACTACAAACGCAATCGTGTGACGACTTCGCAGGAATTTTTTGGCGTTGTTCAACCGCAATATGGATGATTTTTTTGCATCGTGGATCCACCACAATACACCAGAGACCAAACAGCAGTCGGATATTTTGCCAACTTATTAAGTCGATTTAATGAGGATTTGAAAAAATGAACGCATTTGGCAGAGAAAAAAGTTTTTTCCACTAGGACAATGCAAGGCTTCACACATGTACAGTTTACATGGAAAAATTCCATAAAATAGGCTACGAATTGCTCCCTTATCCAACCTATGGCTCATAAACAAATACTTAGTTTGATGACCTCAACAAATCTTATTTTTTTGGAAAGGATAAAAAAATTGGAGGAATGTTGGACAAAGTGTATAGAGCTCAAAGGAGACTATATTGAAAAATAAATTGATTTTTTATCCAGAAAACCTGTGTTTCATTCAAAAATTCACGGACTTATTGACACTGATTCTAACTTACTGCAAATTCATGTATTGCATTGATTTCGTGCCACCCTTTATATTTAAAATTTAATTTATCTTGAAATATTTCTTTTTGCATGATCAAGATCATAAGTATTCCTTGTTGCTTTAAGCACCTTTGGTCTTTAAATTTATTATAATTTATTTATTATTATATATTGTTTTCCTTATATTTTACTTTGCTTTCTTTAGAATTTCACTAACTTCGAACGAGGCCGTGTTGAATTTTCAGAAATAATTTTTATTTTTAACTAAAAGCGAATGTCCGACAACAGCCCAATTGTGGCGAACAACATACTTGATATGAAGCCTTTTGTTTTTTAATCTGGACCTGCTATAAATTTAAGTCCAAATTTTAAACGAACAGTTTTTTTTTAACATGAACGTCCTGTCAAATGGAAGGCAAATAATTCACAAAAATTTTCATACCCACTCTTCCTTCACAGAACTTCAGTTGAAAGCTTTATGAAATCCGTAAAATTAAAAAGTTTCTTACACAATCTAAATGCACAAAGAATTAAATAATCGTATATTTTCTATTACGTCTTTATTACTTTACTTTTTCGTCATTTAACAGCTGATACAACCCCATCGAAGGTTTCCAAATGGGGGACAAATGAAGCGTTTAAATACTCTCGTACTATTGACAAAAGAAAACAACATTCATAAACACGAAATATTTAAATTAGAATTGGCATGACACTAAGAATTTACTTCTCTATGTTTCAGCTTAACGTTTTCCAATAATAAACTAAAACATTTTATACCTGCATACAACTGTTCGGTAACTAAATGGAACCAGTGGGAGGGAGTGGCGAGGAGAGCGGAGTTTTTCTATGGTTTCACTCGGTTGGTGGCATGTGTATCCTGCCTGACATGTTTAAGTATGTACATGCAATGATGGTGGCATGTGGCAGTATAAACTAAAATTATTATTCCAGCACGTATTGTAGTTGACCAAAAAAAAGGACCAGCAAAGTAAAAGCATTTAAAGTGATTCTATTGATTTTACTAATTTATTTGAAAATAAAGTACCCAAACTTTCTTGGATATAAAATCAATTAATCATTAAAAAATAGTTCCATGTATTTTTTTCTAACTTCTATTTATCTATTTCTGATAAAGCTGAACACTAGTAAATAAAAGATAAGAAAATTAAAACTATTCAAGGATTACAAAGGATTTTCCAACTTGTCTTGAAAGTATTAGGGGGAAGGCGGGTCCAGTTATACAAATTAGCTTTTAATTATTCTATACTTGGGAACTAGAAAACTAATCACTCAAATTTTGAAGGGTTGCTTTGAGATTAAGGTGTATAGTCAGGTAGAACACTACTTAAATAGGAAAGGAGAGACGATCACCCTCCTAGAAGAACATTATTTAGTTTATTTTTTATCGCAAGAGCTACAATAGAGAAATTGTCTTGATGGTTTGTTTGAAAATAAATGTTACTTGTAAGTGTCTTTTTTATATTTTATATCAATGGGGAAGCGAAGCAAAATGTGCACGGCTAGTTTAATATAAAAATATCATATTTTACATGCTGAATTTAGTGAAGCTCTTCGTAATAAATTACACTAGTAGTGACGTTTAATAATGACAACTTTGGAACAACTCCACATAATTAATTAGACTTTTAGTTTTCTTGGTAATGACTTTGCTTTTGGAAGCAATTAGCAACGATATTGATTCATTAAATATCAATAATTATAGTAGTCGAGTAAACTTAATTACACACTGCATATAAAATATGCAATGAAAATATACTTTTGATTGTAATTTTCTTACTAAATTGAAAAAAAGTTCCATATACAATGATTTCAATCTTGTTAGTTTTAAGTGGAACATCTTTAAAGATAATTTTTTTTAATGCATTGTTTGTTGTGGCCTTAGCTGTTCATATGCCGACATTTCATTGGTCGCTAAACCAAATCGTCAGTGAACTTTAAGCAGTTTGAAAACATTCAACCTCTGATGTTTATGCCATACGAATTAAATACAATATGAGAATTCAGTATTGTATATGAATCTTAACAAAATACTGCTTTCAAACGAAATAATAAATTTCCATATTAGATAAATTTTTTTCTTTAATATATTTTTATTTTGTGTTGTCATGTGCAACAACATCTTGTGAACATTTAACCCTAGACCATTGATAGACACAAATATAAGAGAAACAAATAAAAGAAAATCTTACCTGTGGCCCTTGCGATGTGTTGTAGTACTATTTGAATTTGTGTGCATTGCACAACAACTATTGTCGCTTGCAGTGCAATCCTTTGAACCAGTTCCGCTGTCTAGTGTATGTGTAGAATTGCCAATAGGACGTCTGCTATTGTATGTGGCCGCAAGACTGCCAATACCGCCGACAGCGCTGCCACCGACGTCCTGTTCAAACGAGGGATTCACGTACTGTTGATCTGTTGGACAACTGCAATGACCGGACTTTTCCGGTTTCTTTCCAGTCATTATTAACTCATTCGCACTTTCCTTTTCAATCGCTTGAATATAATTGTGGCATCGATTGCTGCTGCATTTGTTGCTGAAAGTGTACAAGAACAGCAGTTGAGAGGAAGTGATTAAAATGACTTTTTAGTTTATCTATTTTAAAATGTAATTAAATAAAAATTGTGTTCAAATACAAAAATTCGAAATCACGAAATCATGAAAAACTAACTTTACATGCATCTAATTATTCATTTTGTGTACGAGTATGTTCTGATGCAACTCCAGTTGCTTCTATTGTTTTCGTGGTCCCATTTTATTGCGTGTTTTTTTATTAGTCCGCTTATTGCGATTGTTAATAGATAACGCCAAATAACAGGTAGTACGAGTAGAAGTGAAAATCGTTTTATCTTTTTATTATTTTAAATTATTGCAACAAAAGCAACCGTTAATTAAATGCATTTGACATTATTTAAGTGTGTGTAGGCGTATGTCTACAACTAAAGGGTTTCCCTTAAATGTGAACAAGTAAAAGAATATTGAACACAAAATTTATTTACTTGCTGTCTGCCCCTTTGAATGTAAACGAAAATTTCCTTCAAAGATTTATATGGAAAATGATAATTAGACACACAAATTAGTTTTTGTTTTCTCTACAAGTCGTCCGAATTTTTCGTTTGCATTTGGAGGAACAGGCAGTAAAATTTTCAATATGCAAATTAATTAAATATAAATTAAATTGTGTTAACTTTAACTAAAATATTAAGTAATACCACTATTCAAATTTTTATACCAGTTAAACTCATTAGCTGCAACTGTCATCAGTTGATTGAATGTTCACAACTTGCAATGCCAAACATTGATTTTTTTGCTTGTGTAAAATACTGTTTTTGACAACAGCATGTACTTGTAATCAATATGCCTTAGAGTCATGAGTTGTTGTTAAGACAAAAGTTTTATTTTTATAGTCTTTTGTAATGGTCTACACAAACCGATTTGTCATTCCGTTTGTGATATCTACAATATTCATTTGCAACCCCATAAAATGTATACTTATATATTCAGATTTCTAACAACGTTTAGAACGCTAGCGTCTGTCAGTCTGTTCGAATTGTGCAAGTAAGACTGCACGTTTGGGTACGCAGAATGTGTCCCTTCGCGTTTGGAGTATTCCAGAGAGACCAAACAACTTACAACTAAAAATGTTGAATGCAGCAATTTCCTTCAGTTCCATTGCTGTAAAAAATTGGCGAAATCGTATCAACAATGGCTGAGATATAGCAACAACACAAAAATTTAAACATATATTAAAAAGCTTTTTATCGAAATTGAAATCGAACCATGGCGACTGAGGATTGTTGGATTAGAAAAGGTCTAAGTATTGTACATGCACTTATAAAAATAGAGGCCTTATCTTTTTGTAAAATTTTTTTTCACGCGCGAATAAAGAAAATTTCTTTCGCCTGAGTTGCGATACGAATCGAGGTTCTTCATTTGAAGCCAAGTACGTGCATAATCTACATTTGGAATTAGTGGCAATAAAAAATGTGAGCATGTACGTAAATGTATAAGAAAAGTAAATGAATTTACCCATTTATATTTCATGGATCATATATCGGGTATGTATTATAACATGTGTGACTAAAAACTCTCGATATATTCGGTTCATTGAAACCGAAGGCTTCCAACCTTTTTGAACAACGCTTTCCATATTTAAGTTAAAAAAAGGTTATCTAATATATGATTATTATTTTTATTCCTATGACCTATCGATGCCAACATTTATTGAACATAACATCGTGCAAATGTTAGAATTCTCATGTTGTTTCGGATTTGTTTGACATAAACGTATGAGATTAAATGTTTTTAATCTGCTCAAAGTTCACAGACGAATTGATTTAGCGACCAATCGACTTATGAGCAGCCAATGCCACAACAAATAACAAATTTCTTAAAACTCTAATTGTGTAAACGATTAGTTGGGGAGAATATCACAAATAAATAATTTCAATATTAATAAACTAGTTTTCTTAAAATGTAGGAAATGAAGATATCAAATAAGGAATTATTTATAATGGTAAATGAATGAAAAAATAAATAATTTTTCGTCTATTCTAAACTCTCTTCGTCTATTTAAATTTCCAAAAAGCCTATTTTTATAAAAAATTAATCGTTTTGCATCTAAGAAAAAAAACAAATTTGTAAGTCATTTTTCAAGACACTACCCCGTGTACCCCCTAAAAGTCAGGCTACAAAAAATCTATGTATACGCATGTTTAAAAAATTTTCAAAAAAAATTCAATACAAAGAGCCAATAGAACAGAATACAAAACCGAAGCAACTATGGGTCATTGTAAAACCCGATATAATTTGTTTCTTTGGTTTTTATTCTACTCCCAAGAAAGTTTGAAATACCTTTTTCAAAACTGCATGCTACACTTCGGTTCATCAATAGAGGAGTTATGCCATGATTAATATCTCTAGGGAGGGTGTCAAATTTCCCATACGATTTTCGATTATTAATATTTTGATTATCAAAAAAAAAAAAAAAAAAAAAAAAGATTATGGAATCAACCAGCAAGCAAAACCCTTCCAAAAAAATTTAAAGTAGTTTCACAAATGATAAAGTTTGAAATTTTGCAATCGTCGTACTGACGGTCGGTACAAAAGGTACCCTAAATAAATTGAATTATTTTTTATTCTTTATCTGGCGTACTACAACACCGAGTTCTGCCAAATGTATTCCATGTTTCTATGGGAACAAAGTGTATTTTCAAGCAAAAGTACAGAAGTGTAAGAGGAAGCGGGAAGGCTACGCCCCATATAGAGAAAGTAATCATTAATTACACTGTATAGCAAAACAAATTTCCTTCAATGTAACACGGTTCTAACTAACATTCACGTGTATCAGAATTTCGAAAGTTTACATTTGAAATTCATTTTAAGGGGGTTACAGTTCCCCCTATTGCATGTATTTATAATGACTCGGCATAGGATGTCTTGCCAAGTTAAAAGATGTATTCAGCGCTTTTGTGTAAAACAGCACAAGGAAACACATTTTTTTAAAACATTGTAGCCGCTATGACCCTTTTTCAAAGAAGCGACAAAAACTCCCCTTCTCTAGAGAGCTGTAGTGTTCTACGAAAATATTAGTCATAAAATTTTATTGTGGATTCCTGGATACTCCAATGCCCTAATGTAATGTAATGGGAGTTTGGCCCAGGATGGCTTTTTGCACTGGGACCATTGTTGATCTATTGTGTTTCCCCTGTCCCTAACAGTCGAATACGTTCGCAAGTAGAATCAGCTCCTTCAATGGGAGCATTAGCAGATTATCTTCACTCAGCGTATATGCATGTAGAGTCCTGTGTCTTCTGTGGCACAATGCCCCACAATTTGCTTTCAAGTGTTCCATCGACTCCTCATCCTCACCGCAAAATCTGCAGATGTCCGTGTCAGATAAGCACATTCTGTATAGGTGGGCTTTGCAGGTGTAATGGCCTGTGAGCGCCCCTACCAGCGTCCGTATGCTTTTCCTGTCCAGTCTTAGAGCCAGATCCGCCCTCCCAGTGTCAAAGCGTAAGAATTTCTGGGAGTGACATAATCCATTGATGTCATTCCAAAGTTGTGCAATCCTGAAAGATGTCCATTTAGAAATCTCCCCCTTAAGGAGACTTTTGTTGAACCCAAAAGAGGGGGTGGGTCCGCCATCTCATTCCCGGCATGCCGCTGATGCCCTGGTATCCATATCAGAGTAATCTGATTATGAGTCGCCAGGTCATTGAGCCTGCTGTGGCATTCCAGTAATAATCTGGACATGTATGTACAGCCGCTTAGGGTCTTAAGAAACGATTGGCTGTCCGACAATATCTTAACCCGTATTCCCCTGTATCCTCTCTCGGATAGGATCCCCACAGTTTCCAGTATTGCGTACAGTTCCGCCTGAAACGTAAAAACCAATGCCCTAAGTTCAACTTAAACATCAACAATATTATCAAAACTTAAAAGGCTTAATTTCGTACGTATTCATATTAAATACTAAAACATCCTGCAAAAGTGAATTTTATTAGACTGGTTTATTATTTCATATAAAAAGCATATCTCCAAAAAATAAACAAATAGACATTATTTTCAGTAATAAAACGATGAGAGAAAATTTAGTACTATTTGCAATAACAATCAACCTTATCAGCTGCTCTTTGACAGCAGGAGCCCTCCACCAGAATCAGTTATCAGAACTTTGTTATTTTTGTAGGTTATACGGCGTTATTAAATATCTGGAGAAGTACAATAGCGGGAGTCTATATTTGATTTACGTTACTATGGGAATAAAATGTGTATTGTGCTATTTCGAGCAAAATCTTGTAGGTATTGGAGAGGAAAACGGGTCCCCTCATACAAAGTAGGTATTATTCATGCTATATTTTGGGAACTACAGAGCTGAATCATCAAATTTCACGAGCATTGTTTTGACGATAAAGTGCATAGCCAGGCGGAAAACTACTTGGACAGGAGCACTAAGAAGGTTATCCTCTAATAAAAAAATTGTTTCCTTATTTTGCTATAAGGAATATCATCTCCGGAGATGATATTAATTCCTTAGAGTTTTTATGTTGAAATGACCTAAATATTTTTGGAGATGTTCTGCCCGAAATTAAATGTCAAATATTGTATTCATCAATGAAGTCGTTAATGCCGAACAATATATTCTATGTACGAGTATACGTATGCGTTTCAAACCTGCGACATTTTTTTATTTTAATAAACATTCGCTTTTTAACACACATCACGTTTTTTTTTTTTATATTTTTGCATAATCTATCAGCTAAAGTGATATTCATAAATATTATGAATAAACCACGCAAAACTTGTCTAAGAACAGGAATAATTAGATGCGGATTGTATTTGTAATTTGTACAATCACAGACAAGCACTATACAATTTTCTTCAAATTAATTTGCATAAAATAATAATATTTTATGATTGGAGTTCTACAAACTTTTTTAATATATACGCCGAAGTAGCAACTTTTCTTCTCCCAAAACATTTTTTGTTATTAAAATTCATTTCAAATACTTAAAAAAATTATTTGATTAAAATTTGTTTGCTATCAGCGTATGACTTTCTTATAACTTTAAATGGTTTTAGAATAAGGTTGAGTTTTGAATTTAAATGATCCATTGACGATCGTGTATTTTGTTGTTGATGGACAAGAATGAGACAAATTTCGTTGACGAGGTACAATAGAGAGTAAAGGCCTAAAAGCCCAGCACTTGTGAAGTTATGAGGCAGTGAATATAAGTCGACATCTGAAAAGTAAAGTCTGCTAAGCCCACTTAACAAAGTTTTCGATACTTCTCTGAATTTAAAATTTTTAACTGATTCATTCCGTCGGTCTGGAACGGTCTGATAGAAGGTAATTGTGCCACAAAATAATTTTTTAAATGTTAAAGATGCCACTCTGTGGTGGGTCGCTTTCTTTTTGTCGCAGTGATTCCTAAGAAAATAACGAAAGGCGTCTTGGCGACATCCGGTTACAGATGTGCTCTTTACGTGTGCACAACTTCATATCGCTCCTTTGTTGCAACATAGGCCTATCTGAAAATATAACGAACTTGGAAAAATGCGAAAATTTTTTTATTTTAACTTCCACATAAAAACTAAAGTATAACTTTCGAAAATAGAATTTCGAAACAATTGGCCTTTTATATGTGGATGATAAGTTCTCTAATTTTGTGTTCGTTGTATGAAAACAGAAAACTGTGCATATACACATTTGTTTTTTGAAATTTGTTTCTGATATTCGTTCAGAAATATTTGCCCTTCAAACTAAATTTTAGTTTGTAATATTTCTCCTTTCAAAGAAAAAAAGAAAAAAAGAGAATTTAGTATTATTTAATAATAAAAAACTTATTACGAAAAAGCATGCAATCCTGTAAGGGAGTTAAATTTTTTATATTAGATCCATAAATATATACATATTTTTTTAAATAAATTGATCAGCAAAATTTTACACCTTTTTCAGAAATGAAAACGCCATGCGCTTATTTCATTCACAAAGCTTCTTAAATTTCCAAAATTTCAATTTCAAAAAAATTTTCGAAGTAATGTTTCCAAACATTATTTTTTTTTAATTTTTTTTTTACGGTTTTGAAAATATTTTTAATTATTTTATGAGCAATAATATTAACGAATGCAAATTTCCCAATTTGTTTTTATCTAAAATATAAGCGAATGGTTCAACTGAGTAATTGCCGTCATTTCAATCCGTATTTAATTTAATGAACATGGAAATATATTAAAATAAAAGCCGTATCGATAGTTATTGGTGTAGGGTGTGGAATATATCCGCAATGAAAAATTATTTATTCACGGCTTCTTCATGTAGTCAGACTTAAAGGTTAACACATGCGAATCTTAAGTGCTTCATGACTTTGTTTTCAAAATAAAAATAATTTATGTTTTCTTTTAATAAAGTATTTTGAAGAGTTTTATTAAAACGTGTTGGCTGACGTTATTTACAAAATCTCGTAATCATTTGCTAAGTGCTTTGGCCCTTATTATCATAAAATAAATTTTTCTCTTAAGTAGTTTTTGTTAAAGTCTTTGTAATTTGTAATTTGTTTATGATAAAATAATTTACGCTCATATATATATGTAAGTATCTAGCATTTCGTATTAATTAGAGCGTATGATGCATGAACTAGAATTATTTATTTTCTTTTCACAATTTCCAAGAGCCTTCATTCCATCCGCACAACTGAAGCAGAAACCGCGCAAAATCACGCCAACAATGTTTCCATGTTGAACTTCTGGTTTTAATGTACTGTGGCGGACAGACATGCGAAGTATTTTTTTTTTTAAGAATTAAACAGAATAGAGAAAAATAACTTGAATAAAATTATAAAATTAATTCAACGCATCATACACCATGTGATACACTCTGTTTCACAAGCGTATGAAAGAAAGTTCTAGTAATTAAAATATATTTCAAACGCATCATGGAAATCGTGAAAATATTTGGAAAATTTTGCAGCAAAAAAATTTCTGGCAGCATAAATTATTCGAAATTTTTTTTCCTGTGGAAGCCTTTAACATCAAACTAAGTGTGTCCGAACAGGTAATTGGCATGACACCTCAAAGTAGTGAACAGTTGCATGGTGGCCGCAGATTAGGGCGAATATGAAAGATGATATAAATTTACTGGATATTTGGCATTAAAAAAAATTAGAGTGCGAGATGATTCATTTGGTATCCCTCTTATAAGTCGGGAGCATTTTTGTGGCATCAATTAGACAACATTCATTAATGAGTCAAGCACTTACAGCAAAAAAACTACCGTAAATTAAAACTACTTTAAATTATAATAAAACGTAAAATACAAAAGAATCATTTAACATTTTGCTTAATGAAAAGTAATCGAAACAAATACAAGAAGTGCAGAAAAAGAAATTTTAAATAATTTAACAGCTGCGCTGTCAATTCCACCTGTTATAAATTCGCCTTGCAGCAAACTAAATACATACAACTCTCTAAGTGCACAATGTCAATAACAACAGACTAAAATAAGAAAGAAAAATAAAATATTCAAAAGAAATGAAAAAAAAAATTAAATTGAGTGACGAAAAAATTTAGAAAAAAATGATATCAGCTTCGCTGTCAATTCCACCTGTTATGAATTCGCCGCATTCAAAAGATACTCGTAAATTATTTAAAAGAAATAGAAATACTTGTATTTAATTAATATTTAAAAACTATTATAACGTCTACACAACAGCCCAGATAATGATTGTCAATCTCTATACATATATAAAATTATACAAAAATCTTTCCGTCAATTTTTGTATAAGGAGTTTAATTTGTAAACAAATTCCTTTTCATCAACCTTATAAATGGGTCTTGGTTTGTTTCATATTCTTTCATCGACTGAGAAGAGTGCCATTATTCTGGGCTCAGCATTCTGCTTCACAGTTCATATGTCATTCAGTTGAAAACTAATAACAAATCGTGAGTTATTTCTACTTCGCTTACTCCAATGCCAAGTAGTGATTCGGTAACATTACCATTGCCTAGTTCATCTCTATTTAAGTCAGCGCCATTATCCGCTCCGGGCTCGTGTTCATCACTTAACCAAGTTATCACTACAGACAACAGTAGTCTGAAACCTAAGGTGCCTGTCGGAATGGACAGATATATCACAGTGGTAAAGCGCGGGCGAAGCCCAAATACTTCAAAGATCTCTTCGGTCCCCAAGATATCCAGGGATATCGACGCCGCCTCAGCTAACCGTCAAAACCGTTTCAAAATATTGCAAGTTGACAGCGACAGACCCGAAGAATCCTCGAAGAAAACCTCAAAACCACCACCAATATATCTGAGACAAAAAAATTCAAACACTCTTATTAAAAAGCTAATCTCGGTTATTGGTGAAAAGGCATTTCACATTGTCCCAATAAAACGTGGTAATATTGACGAAACAAAGATCCAAATATACGAAGAAAAAGATTTCCGCAAAATGGTTAACGAATTTGAAAAAAGTAAAACAAGTTTCTACACATTCCAGCTTAAGAGTGCTAAAGGCCTACAGATCGTATTGAAAGGCATAGATTCTTATGTTGTTCCCGAGGAAATAAAAGATGCTCTCACCCTCCAAGGATTTAAGGTTAAAAATGTCTCTAACATAATAAACAGGGAGAAGATCCCCCAACCCTTATTTCGCGTTGAACTGGAACCAAATGACATTAAACTGAAGAAAAATGAGACACATCCTATTTATAATTTAAAATATCTGTTATACCGGAAGATCACAGTTGAAGAACCACACAAGCGCTCAGGACCCGTACAGTGCCATAACTGTCAAGAATATGGCCACACAAAAACTTACTGCAAATTACCTACTGTTTGTGTTGTGTGCGGTGAATTACACAGTACTGCTATTTGCAATAAGTCGAAGGACCAGAAGGAAAAAAAGTGCAGTAATTGTGGGGGTAATCACACTGCTAACTACAGAGGTTGTCCTGTATACTCCTTCGTTAAACAGGCTATGATTCAAAAGCCTAAAGTAGTCCCAGCGCAAACAGGAAATACATACTCCGCCACTTATCCTGTAATGGCCCATGTTAATTCTTTTGAGTTTTTTTATTCTTTATTCAAAAATAAAAACAACTCTCAATAGAATTAATAAGACTTGAACATAATCCGTACTTCTTTTTTACGTTCTTATTTTTCCCACATTTTGGCGTGAGAATTACCGCGTCTGCATAATTCGTAATACTTGAACAAAATCCGTACCTCTTTTTTACGTTCTTATTTAGGCGTGAGAATTACCGCGTTTGCATAATTCATAGCTAAATTAAAACAAAATTTTTATTTACACGTACTAAATCAAATAACTAGTCAGACGTTGGAGAAATTTGATATCTGTTTGGGCTTTACTGTCAGTGAGAAAATAATTTGCTTATTTAATTCACCAGCCAGACAGTTATGAAAAACAATATCTGTTTATCTGTTCTGTGCTAACGGTGGGAAAATAATTAGTGCATCAGAAGAATGAACGGTTTCCAGCCTGCTAAGAATTAAAATTTTTTACTTTTTTTTGTATTTCTATTTGTATTTGTATTTCTTTATTATTTGTATTTGTAATTTTCTTCTTTAAATACCATAAGTTTTTAATAAAATTTGTGATTGCACGATTGTCATTCATCCAGCAAACATCTGAATTTAATTTTTTCGACAAGTCAGTTTACGTTGTTCTTGTGTACCACTTGAACAACTGAACCGATAATAATCGCTTGTATTATCCTGGTGAACTACTAGGATAATAAACCCCTACGAACAGTAATAACTTGGTGAAGCACCAAGTTATACATCTCGATAAAGTTGAGCAAGGCAAACGAGCCTGCGCTTAACATTTTGGCGACCGTGACAGGACATCGGGTTTAGGAAAACCTAAAGTCCTTCAAGCGAACAATTTAAACCCAAAATATCAGCGGCCAACCACAAACTACAGGCGCTTAATCACAGACAACGTTGCATCACAACTAACAAGCAGCTTACCCCAACTCTCAATTAACCTCTAAAGGGCACCAACAAAGCAATATGGAAACCGCAGAGCAGCTTCTTCACCAACTAAAGGAGATCGGCGAGCGTATCGCCTCCATCATCCGCAACTTTACCAAGGACCCAGCTAGCCGCAAAACCCCAGCGTACTACAAAGAACGATTGGCCCGGCTGACTACAGCTTGGAAAGAATTCGATGAGGCAGATACCAAATTGCGGACTCTAAAGGATATTGATATGGAAGATGAATACTTCACTGCAGACCGCTATAGTCAAATCCAGTCAATGGCAACCAAATATATAGCGCTGATGGAACGCGAGCACACTTATCAAAGTAAGGGAGCAATCGCCAAAAACCCTATTGATCCACCGCCAAAAGGGGGCGACCAGTCCGAAATCATTAACAACCCCCCATCCACGAAACCTCAACCTACAAGTGGCCACGATGGTTTAATCAGCCGCTCCCTAGGAAAAATGGCAGCTCTGGATAGACAGCTAGAAAGCCTTCAGTTGCAGTCAGGTCAGGATGGGCCTTATTACGATGTTAAAAAGGCCACCATCACCAAACTATGGCAACAGCTAGAACTACTTAATGATGAAGTGTTAGATAAATATTCCGATCCAGACCTCGCCGGTTATGATACAAGCAGATACATCCACCTCGAACAAGCCGCTCAGTTAGCGATCATCCAGCTTACCGCGGCTAACAACAATCGCCTCTCATCCACAGAAACTATGGCTAGACCATCTACCCTACCATTACCCACAATCACTCTCTCTAAATTTGAAGGTGATTATATGAAATGGACATCGTTTTCTGACTTATTTAAGAAAACTATTCATGAGCAACAGATGTCAGACGCTCACAAAATGTTTTATCTAAAGACCACCGTTACTGGTGAAGCAGCGAAGCTTATTAATCATCTCGCTGTTACTGCAGACAATTACATAGCCGCTTGGCAGTTACTACAGGATCGATATGATAATAAACGACTTATAGTGGCAACAGCGGTTCAGAGACTGCTAGACCAACCATCCGGTGCATCGACGTTAATGGCCATTAAGCGATTGCACGATACAACGAGAGAATGTCTGGCTGCTCTTTCTAATATGGGGCTCGAAATCTCGACATGGGATCCACTCCTACTCCACCTTCTGGTAAAAAAGTTGGACAAAACTGTATACACTCAATATGAGCAATCGATACTCAACCCAAAGGAAATGCAACCAGTCAGCCAATTTCTTACCTTTCTGGAGAACTACTTCCACACTCTGGAGGCAATAGGACACAAAGATAAGACAGTTTCTCCTGCTAGCAAAACATGCACGCTTACGGCACATCCCCGCCATGAGAACCAACGATGCCTAGTTTGCAAGCAAGAATATCACCCATTGTATAGATGCAGAGAATTCATCCAGCTAAGCCCTGTAAATAGACTAAACTTGATACAGAAACATAAACTGTGTGTTAATTGTTTTGGTCACAATCATTTGACCAAACAGTGCACAATTTTAGGCCGCTGCCAAAAATGTGGAAAAATGCACAACACCCTTGTACACTTGGAACAAGCCCCACAAAAGAATTCAATATCCAGGAAGCGTAACAAATCAAAGGCGGAAACAGAGTCAGCCAATGAAACAGTTACAACGAATAACTCCACGACGCAACACGCGACATCTCTAGTCAGCACACCAACAGAAGCTGAAAGCATGGCGGGAAGTGACACTAACAAAAGACCATATGTTCTACTGGGAACAGCGTTGGTAAAGGTCAAGGCTAATGGTCTGGAAACTGAATGCAAGGCAATCCTTGATTCAGGATCACAAGTCAATTTGATCACAGAACGATTAGTCAACCGGCTTGGACTTCCAGCACGGACTACTTCTGTTTCAATCAACGGTATTGGAAAAAACCGTACCAAGGTTCAACACCGAGTCAACATTACGCTACAATCTCGGCTCAACAATTTTTCAACACGGCTTGAAGCATTTGTATTGCCGCAAATTATTTCCCCTCAACCCGCTCAATCGCTTACAACCGACAGGTGGTCAATTCCTAGCAACGTAGCATTAGCGGACCCAACCTTCAACCGTCCAGAAAAAATCGATATTTTGTTAGGGGCGGAATATTATCATCAACTACTCAAGATCGGACAATTTAAATTAGGCAAGGGCCTTCCACTGCTACAAAATACAGCCTTTGGATGGATCGTATCGGGAAAGGTATCTGGTGAAAGGCTCTCATCAGGAATCTGCGGAGTCTTAACAGAAGAGGATAAAATGAATACAGCTATTGAGCGATTTTGGAAACTCGAGGAGGTTGAAGGAAGAGAGAAAAATTTACCACCCTTTGATGCACAGTGCGAAGCACATTTCAATCAGCATACCACACGTGACCATGAAGGTCGATTCATAGCACGACTGCCGTTTTGTGCTGAACCATCTTTATTAGGGTCCTCACATAGTATCGCATTCAACCGGTTCCTCGCACTAGAACGTCGATTATCAAAAGACGCTTCATTGAAGGAACAATATGCGCTATTTATGAAAGACTACGAAACAATGGGGCACATGTCGAAAATCAATATAGACGAAGTAAAGGGGCATACATACTTTATTCCTCACCACTGCGTTTTGCGACCCGAAAGTAGTACAACTAAACTCAGAGTAGTTTTCGATGCGTCAGCAAAAACGTCTACAGGAAAATCCTTAAATGATATTCTCCACACTGGACCACCACTACAAAATGATCTATTTACGGTTCTATTGCGATTTCGGTTGCCCCGTTTCGTATTCACAACAGATATCGAAAAAATGTACCGCCAAATCTATATCCACCCCAAGGACCGACAGTACCAGATAATCCTCTGGCGAAATAATGCCTCTGAGCCTATTAGTTATTTCCAGTTAAATACCGTTACCTATGGTACTAGACCAGCACCATATCTGGCGATCAAATGTTTGAAGGAAATAATCCAGGATAATAAGATGCAAGCTCCTTTGGCAGCCAGTTTCTTGGAAAAGAACTTTTATGTCGATGACGGGCTGGGTGGAGCTGATAGCCTGAATACAGCCCTAGAAACTCAGCGCCAGCTGCAAGACGTCCTGGCCAAGTACGGATTCCATTTACGAAAATGGTGCGCTAATAATGCCCAGCTGCTCCGCAACATTCCCAGTTATGACCAAGAAGTCAGTCTTGACTTCTCAGACGAAACTGATTACACTAAAACACTGGGATTGGTATGGGTACCTAAAGATGACCTACTTAAGATCAAGGTCAACATTCAAACAATTAAAGCCGTGACTAAAAGAACAGTCACATCAGACTTGGCCCGAATCTTTGATCCACTAGGAATACTGTCGCCAGTAGTTGCCAGAGCAAAAATGTTTATCCAGGAATTATGGACCTTGAATCTCTCATGGGACGAGGCTGTTCCTTCAGAATTTGACTCACGCTGGCGAACCTTTCGAAGCAATCTAAGCGAACTTGAAAGCTTTCAAGTGCATCGGCATATCTATAAAGGAGTTCTTCCTAGTAAGACTCAACTTCATGTTTTTACCGATGCCTCCGAAAAGGCGTATGGCGCTGCAATATATGTGAGAACAATTCTACCAAACAAAACAATAAGAGTATATTTGTTATGTGCAAAATCACGGATAACTCCACTCAAACAGCAAACACTGCCTAGACTGGAACTATGTGCCGCACAATTGGGTGCTAACTTAGCTGCAAAAGTGAAATTAGACTTGGATATGAATACAACGCCAACATTCTATTGGTCCGACTCAAAAATAGTCTTATCGTGGATAAATTCAAGATCTTCTTCCTTTCATACATTTGTGGCTAATCGAATCGCTTCAATTCAAGAAAATACGCTACCTGAGCAATGGCGTCATGTAAGTTCTAAAGATAATCCAGCGGACATCATATCAAGAGGACTGGATCCACAACAGTTACAGCATACACCCCAATGGATGTATGGGCCATTTTTTCTTCATGGAGACGAGAAACATTGGCCTCCCAGTTTTGGCCTAGATCCTAATTTGCCGACCTCTGAACAAAAGCAAGGATCATACATCTCACTCATTGCTGTCAATAGTGAAAACTTTTTGCACAGCATCAACCACCGAAATTCACTAAAAAGGCTCCAACGTATCATAGGATACATTTTAAGATTCATTAAAAATGCCAGAACTTTCAAACCCGAGCGACAAACCCAACAAAATCTCACACCTATTGAACTTCACGATGCGCTTGCCATCATTGTTCGAACCACCCAACTATGCACGTTCACAGAAGACATTCAACAGCTGCAACAGAAAAAGGACCTTAAAGGATCGAGTCAAATAAAAAGCTTATCCCCATTTTTAGACGAATATAACATTCTAAGAGTTGGAGGTAGATTAGAAGCATCCACGTTATCATTCAATGCCAAACATCCAATGTTGCTTCCTTATAACGACACAATAAGTAAACTAATATTTGAGTCGATACATAGGGAAAACAAACATTGTGGCCCTGGAGCACTTCTAGCAATCGTAAGACAACGTTTTTGGCCCATTAAAGGCAAACATTTGGCTCGGGAAACTGTGCATAAATGTGTGCAATGTGTACGAGCGAAACCAAAACTTCTGCAGCAAATTATGGGAAACCTTCCAGAAGCAAGAGTAATACCAGCGAGACCCTTTATTAATGCAGGAGTTGACTACTGTGGTCCAATCTGGGTTCACTTCAAAACCCGAGGAAAGCGACCCCAAAAGGCGTATATTGCAGTATTCTGTTGCTTTTCCACTAAGGCGGTCCATCTGGAGCTTGTAACAGACCTTACAACCGACGCTTTCATTGGAGCACTCAAAAGATTCATCGGCCGAAGGGGTCACTGTCAGCATCTCTACAGTGACAACGCAACAAACTTTGTGGGAGCTCGCAATCAATTAGAAGAGTTGTCAACTGCTCTTTTCGCCACAGCTGCTCAAGAAAAAATTCAACAAGAGTGTGCCAGCAAAGGCATCAGTTTTCATTTCATACCTCCACGAGCCCCGCACTTCGGCGGACTATGGGAGGCTGCAGTCAAATCGGCAAAAAGGTTACTTGTTAAAGAAATGGCAAACGCGTCTCTGACCTATGAAGAAATGGAAACCGTGATCATAGAAGTCGAAGCAATCCTTAATTCGAGACCGATTGCACCGTTGCCGAATAGTCCTAATGATGAGGCTGCACTAACACCAGGCCACTTTTTGATTGGTGAACCGCTTACAGCACAAGTAGATGCAACAGCCAGGTCAACTCCAACAACTCTTACAAAACGATGGGAGTTAGTGTCACAAATAAAGCATCAATTTTGGAAACGATGGTCGCAGGAATACCTCAGTGAACTCCAGCAGCGAAACAAGTGGCAAACCAAGGCTCAAAATTTGCAACGGGGTACCATAGTTATAATTAAAGACAACACACCAGTCATGAAATGGCGTCTTGGAAAAGTAACTGAAATTTACCCCGGTCCAGACGGACTTGTCAGAACAGCGGATGTAAAAACATCTGATGGTATCCTTAAGCGAGCAATTCACTTGCTGGCTCCTCTTCCTGTGGAGCCACCAGGAACCAATGTTAGCAATAACACAACAGATGAGAAACGAAAAAGAGACAGCTCACCCAAGAACAAAACCATAAATGAACCACCCTCAAAACGTTGTACTCTAAACGCAACAGGTCTGCTAGTACTCATAGCATTATTTCTCCCTCTAATCCTATGTCAACAAGTGACGTACACCCAAATCACCAGCAACCCTGGATTGCATTTCGAAAATATTGGCCAAGTTAAACCTGTCATCGCTGAATGGAAGCTCCTTATTTATTTTGAGCTGACACCGTTCTATAACGAATTAGAACTTTTAATGAACGGTACCTCTGCGCTGAAAAGGGCCTGCGATTACTCATCCCTTAATCATCAATGCAACGGACTTCTATCCCATTTTCAAGATCTCAAAAATGAAATGGAGCACGGTTTGGAAAATTTCATAAAAAGGAAGCGACGAGGAGCAATAGACATCGTTGGAAATATAGCAAGCTCCTTGTTTGGCGTTCTAGACTCCAAATATGCAGCAGAAATGACGGATACTATTAATAGTATAAAAACCAACGAAGCCCACTTGCAAAGCCTTCTTCGGAATCAAACATCGTTTATCGACTCGACTCTGAATCTCATGAAGCAATCGGAACAACGCACGCAAGATAACTTCGAAAAAATGAACGGTAAAATAAATAAACTACTCTACCTCACAACCAATGACAGTTACCATCGATCGGAAGTCATTTTATCACTGAGTGTCCAGTTACTTACAATTGCTAATAATTTACAAAAAATGCACACATCTATGATCACATTGTTAGCGGACACTTACCATGGTCGAATTAGTCCGGTTCTACTAACCCCACAACAATTTTCGGGTGAAATCGATAACATTAAGGCAAACCTTCCCGCAGATCTAGTACTTCCAGTTGCAGACATTATTCATTTATATGGTGTAGTCACGGCTCACGCAGCAATCTCAACTCAGCACATTATTTGCACCTTGTTCATCCCTCTAGCCCATCAAGGGCAATATGACCTATTTTATATTACTCCAGTACCACAGCTAATGAACAACTCTTTAGTGGTTATCATACCAACCACTAAAATGATGGCTCTCAACGCTCATCGTGACGAATATTTCCCTCTAGATGAATCGAAGCTAAGTACCTGCAATAAACTTGAGCATAACATTTTCTTATGCCCACACATTCAAGCTGCATATCATAAAGGCTCTCCAATTTGTCGCTGTGAGATACATTTATTCAACAATGAATCCGACTCAAGCTGCAACATAGAGTTGATAAACAGCAATAACGTATGGTACCAACTTTATAACAAGAACCAGTGGCTGCTCGCAACTCAACAGCAACTAAAACTAAGCACAGTATGCAAGGGTGAAAGCAGTTCACAATTGCTGGAAGGTACCGGGTTGCTCACGCTTCCCGCAGGGTGTGCAATGAAAAATGATGTTATTACCATATACGGGCATCGAACCATCTCATCAAACTTGCATTCATCATATACAAGCAATGGGATGTCATTCCTTCACCTCCAAGAAAGCGTAAACAACATGACACAACCCCTGTCATATGCTTCGACAATTGAAAAGATAACCCATCTGCAGAATGAGGTCAGGGCACAACGACAAGAATTTCCTCTCGCAAGAACCCATAAAATACATAGCTTAACCATAAGCTATGTTGGACTAGCCTTGATTTTAGCTGTGATAGTGGCCCTGATAGCAAGGCAAAGGTTGAAGAGAAGACGTGAACCGATCCCCGAAGCACCACAACCGTCTCCACGATCCAACTGGAATGTTTCATTGGAACCAACAACTTAATCCACTTCAAAATATGTAAATTGCCGGAGATCGCTCATTCGCACTTTTCAATCCCCTTGGGGCCGCAATATGTTAATTCTTTTGAGTTTTTTTTATTCTTTATTCAAAAATAAAAACAACTCTCAATAGAATTAATAAGACTTGAACATAATCCGTACTTCTTTTTTACGTTCTTATTTTTCCCACATTTTGGCGTGAGAATTACCGCGTCTGCATAATTCGTAATACTTGAACAAAATCCGTACCTCTTTTTTACGTTCTTATTTAGGCGTGAGAATTACCGCGTTTGCATAATTCATAGCTAAATTAAAACAAAATTTTTATTTACACGTACTAAATCAAATAACTAGTCAGACGTTGGAGAAATTTGATATCTGTTTGGGCTTTACTGTCAGTGAGAAAATAATTTGCTTATTTAATTCACCAGCCAGACAGTTATGAAAAACAATATCTGTTTATCTGTTCTGTGCTAACGGTGGGAAAATAATTAGTGCATCAGAAGAATGAACGGTTTCCAGCCTGCTAAGAATTAAAATTTTTTACTTTTTTTTGTATTTCTATTTGTATTTGTATTTCTTTATTATTTGTATTTGTAATTTTCTTCTTTAAATACCATAAGTTTTTAATAAAATTTGTGATTGCACGATTGTCATTCATCCAGCAAACATCTGAATTTAATTTTTTCGACAAGTCAGTTTACGTTGTTCTTGTGTACCACTTGAACAACTGAACCGATAATAATCGCTTGTATTATCCTGGTGAACTACTAGGATAATAAACCCCTACGAACAGTAATAACTTGGTGAAGCACCAAGTTATACATCTCGATAAAGTTGAGCAAGGCAAACGAGCCTGCGCTTAACAGCCCAACCAATCTCTACACAAGTATCGTATGCAAAAAGTGTCACCACCAAATAACACAACAAATGCAAACGCAAGCTTTAATTTTAATCGCCTTGAAGCTACTATTGATAATCTGGTGCAAACTATAAACAACTTTACAAGTAATATGACTAGCATGATGCAAGAAATGCTGCGTATGCAGAACACACTGCTTCTAGCATTAGTTAACAAACCATGAACACGTTAAAGTTATGTTTCTGGAACGCAAACGGCATTCGCCAACATAGAAACGAACTTGAGCACTTCCTCACGGTGAAGAATATTGATATAATGTTGGTATCTGAGACTCATTTGACTTCGAGAAGCCTTTTTAAAATGAGTGGCTACACGTTATATGATACAAAGGACCCGAGAGGAAGAGCATGCGGAGGATCAGCAATTCTAATAAAGTCAAGACTCAAACACTATATTCTTGAGAACACTTGTGAAGACCATCTACAAGCAACAAATATTTGCATAGAAAATTTTTGTTCAAATCTCGTAATATCATCAGTTTACTCCCCTCCCAGATTTTCAATCAGTGAGGATCAATACGAGGATTTTTACAAAACTCTTGGCCCTTGTTTCGTAGCAGCTGGAGACTACAACGCAAAACATACGTTCTGGGGATCGCGTCTTATTACACCTAGAGGTCGAGCATTGTTCAACACAATTTCTAAAATGGGTTTGGATGTCATTTCGAGCGGGGAGCCCACTTACTGGCCTACTGACATACAAAAAATTCCGGATGTTATAGATTTTGGGGTCATGAAAAATACCCCTAGGGATTTAATTCATGTTGAAGCTTCACATGATCTCTCCTCCGATCACACTCCCACGATCGTTACAATTTGTAGCCCACTAAGAAGTGACTTACCTCACCCATATGTGAAGGTGATAAATCGTGTTAACTGGCTGGGGTTCAAAAAATATCTCAGTAGTCATTGTGCGGAAAACATCAGGCTTAGAACTCCCGATGATATTGAACTTAACATTGCCAATCTTACCGAGAATATTAAAGAGGCTGCTAAACATGCCACTACCTCCCATCCGCAGACTGGGTTTAATAGAATTTATTCTGCGGATATTGAACGTCTCGTATGTGAAAAAAGAAGAGCTAGAAGGGAATGGCAACAGCACAGATCACCACAACATAAAATCAGACTTAGAGAATGCACTAAACGACTCCAAGAGTTGCTTGCATCTGAAAAATCTGCTTCTCTTAAGAACTATCTGGAAGGTCTCGATGTCACAGCAGCATCTAATTACTCCTTGTGGCGCGCTGCTAAAAAACTTAAAACACCCGTTGAGTCTAAACCACCCTTGCGCACTTCTACCGGAGGTTGGGCAAGAACCAATACTGAAAAAGGTAACATATTTGCTGAGCATTTAAAACACGTATTTACCCCAAACTCATGTACTGGTGCTGTTGATTTGCCGAGTGTAGTTGCTCTACCCCCTCGACCCATAAAGTTTAAGATGCGTGATGTGCAAAAACTAATTGCTGAAACCAACCCAAAGAAGGCCCCGGGTATTGATGGAATTAGTAACAAGATGCTGATGAATTTGCCTCGTATTGCTATTAGAATCCTGTTATTTATTTTTAATGGCATTTTACGATTGCAGTATTATCCACACAGCTGGAAACTTGCCATGGTCAAAATGATTCCAAAGGCGGGCAAAGATCTTACTAAGGCTGAGTCATATAGGCCAATAAGTTTGCTGTCAACAATTTCAAAGCTCTTCGAAAAACTGCTCATGACAAAATTGTCTCCAATTCTAGCTGATAATGGGTGCATACCGGACCATCAATTTGGTTTTAGAAGTCAGCATAGCACCATTGAACAAACTCATAGATTGGTACATTTTATAAGAAGAACATTTGAGGAAAAGAAGTATTGTTCTTCCCTCTTTATTGATGTTTCTCAAGCATTTGATAAAGTATGGCATGAGGGCCTGATTTTGAAATTGAGAAGATATCTACCAATGAACATTGTGAATCTATTGGAAAGTTACATTCTTGCCCGGAAGTTCACTGTCGTGGAAGGAGACTTCACGAGTGTGCCCGAAACTATCTCATCTGGGGTGCCACAGGGGAGTATACTGGGGCCAGTTTTGTACTTGATTTTTACCTGTGATATGCCTCTGAGCAGTAATATCTTCACTTCTACATTTGCCGATGATACAGCCTGCCTTAGTATGCATGAAAACCCTCATGAGGCATCCCGATATCTTCAGGAACATATTAACTTGTTGGAGCTGTGGTTGAACTTATGGAGAATAAAAGTAAATGAACAAAAGTGTGTTCATGTCACATTTACCCTACGAAGAGATACTTGTTCCCCCAATCGAATCAACAATCAAGTTGTTCCTCAACATTCACAGGTGAAATACCTTGGTATACACCTCGACCGACGCCTCACATGGAAAAACCACATTGACTCTAAGCTGACACAAATAAAACTTAAATTGACTCAGATACATTGGCTGATTGGTAGAAATTCTACCCTCAGTCTAGATTGTAAACTTTTAATATACAAGTCTCTTTTGAAACCCATATGGTGTTACGGAATTCAGCTATGGGGCACTGCTTCAGCTTCCAATGTAGAGAGAATCCAACGAATGCAAAACAAAATTTTAAGGTTAATAACTACGGCTCCATGGTACATGAAAAATTCAATTTTACATCGTGATTTAAATATGCCACTTGTGACCGCTGAAATTGCAAAATATGCAGGCAAATATTTAACAAAACTCGAGTCCCATCCTAATCCGCTTGCTCGTAACATCTTGAACTTTCCTGGACACATCCGCTTAAAAAAGAGGGATACTACGGCTTTAGTACGCAACACTGCAGATGAAATTTTTTGAAAATATTCTTGTACTTAATGCGACATTTATTTATTTTTAATTACTATCACTAAGTTTATGTCCGACACTGGTTGGGCCTAATTATTATATCGTCCCCTTAGTATAACAATAGCCTATGTGCTCATAGGCTATTATTTTTTTATTGAATTTTTGGATTCTCCATCGTCGATTTTATATGTGGTCAAAATTTTGTCAAATTCTAGTTCCACAAAGTGTGTCAAAACGTCAGTCAAAAAAATATAGTATAAATTTGTATTAAATTATTTTCCTCAAAAATCATGTAAACGCATATACGCTATTTTACATAAAGTAAATTTTCTGTTTATTCAATATAATAGTAATGTACACTCACATACTCTATTTTAACTTTTAGGAAAAAAATCAATTTTGTCATGACACAAACACCTAAAATGACGTATAATGATATACGTTGTTGTTCAATAAATATTTTCAATTTGTTCATTTGTATGAATCTTATAGGCCGTTATATTGTCAGAACAATTAACATGTGTTTTAAAAATAACAAAAAACAAAAGTAGGCTATGCAATGCTTACGTTGTTTTATCATGTATGTAAATGCAATAGAAATAATTTGTACAATTTTGGATTTCAGTTCGTTGTTGAAATTCGCTCGTTCATAATCATTTAGTCGTTCATTCGTTCCCAATCATTCATTTAATCATGGATTTGTCAAGCTCTGGTGAGTATCTGCTATCTTAAATTGCAGGAAGGAATATTAAGGTGTATTAATTGTCAACAGAATTTGCGACGGAATCAACAGGAGCCCTATGTGTCAAACTTGCTCCAAACTCTGTTGGATTATCTGTGGAACCATTGGATTCAAATATATTGCAAACTGACGAAGAGGATGGAGAAGACTTTTCAGCAGGATCGTCGGATTATTATATTCCAGAAACGGATGAAGAGGAAATTGAAAAATCTTCGGTAAAGCAACATGAATCTTCGGTAAAGCAACATGAAGTGCTCTGCGAAATCGCAGAAGAAAGCAATGATGAAAATGTAGAACTGACAGTAACACGAAAAAGAAAGGTGAGTTAATTAAAAGGTAATTTAAGAAGATATCTCCTGCAATTATGGATTTGTTGTATTCAATAGCGTAAGAGCCAGCTTTGGATGCAGAACAAAAGAAAGAGTGACAGGAGTCAAGGAAAGGCGTATGTTACAAAGAGTGGTAAAGTAATTAAGGAACGTTTACCGAAGCTTGCTAATTGCAGCTGTCATCACAAATGTCGAGAACACTTCTCTGAAGAAGATCGTAAGAAAATCAATGCAGACTATTGGAGTTTGGGCGATTACTGCAAACAACGTCTATTCCTTAGTAATAACATAAAAGTGGAGAAGTGCAAGAGGACATTAACGAGAGAATCACGGCGGTCGAACACTCTAAAATACTTTCTAAATGACAAACAGGTCTGTAAAAAGTTCTTTTTAAATACTTTACACGTGTCAGACTGCGCGATATCTGTATTAGCCAAAAAAAAAAATCAAAGAGAATTTGTTGACATGAGGGGTAAACACGGAATGCAAAGAAAAGTAGACGCGGAGATAGCAACTCTTATTAAAGAGCACATAGAGTCATTTCCAGCAGTAGAAAGCCACTATACTCGAGCAAAGTCCCAACGCCTTTATCTGAGCTCAGACCTAACAATTACAAAAATGTATAACTTATTTAAAGAACACCAGCCAGATCTCTCAGTTAAAGAACATATGTATCGCCACATATTTTGTAATAATTACAATTATTCATTCCATCATCCAAAAAAGGACACATGCTTAACATGCGAAACGTTCAAAAATACAGAGGACAAGGCTTCAATACAGAAATCATATGATGAACACTTAGCAAATAAAGCCCAAGCAAGACTCCACAAACATGCTGACAAGGAGTTTTCTAAAAATAACAGCAATATTAAAGTATTTACTTTTGACTTACAATCAGTGCTATTGACACCATGTAGCAATGTAAGCACCTTGTATTACAGTCGAAAGTTCGCCACATACAACAACACATTTTACGATTTAGCTAATGGAGCTGGATATTGTTTCCTGTGGGATGAAAACCATGGTAAGCGTGGGTCAGAGGAAATTGGAACCACTTTATTAAAAATGCTGAACAATTTACCCGAATCAGTAACGGATGTTATTCTGTATTCAGACTGCTGTGGAGGACAGAATAGAAACAGATTAATTGGCACATTATTGCTTCATATGAATCATTCATTGCATTTTAATTCAATAACGATTAAATATCTTCAAAGTGGACACACACAAATGGAAGCAGATTCCATGCATTCGGCTATAGAACGAACTAAGAGAAATATTTGTGTATATTCACCAGAAGAATGGCCAACTATACTTAGACTGGCAAGACGAAAAAATCCGTACGCTGTAGAAAGGCTTAACTACAGTGATATTATTGATCTCAAAACGGCGTTCTCAAAATTGAACCATAACTTGAAGAAAAATGTCAACAATGAATCGGTAAATTGGCTTAAAATCAAGGTTCTCCAAGTAATAAAAAGTGAAAAGAGACAATTGTTATACAAGGAGCAATGGAACGAAGACTTCAAAGTGATTGATATAGATGGCTCGAGAATGAAAAAGAAAGGGGTCACAAATTTTACATTAACTCACAAATATAAAAAAGAACTACCAATTTCTGACACAAAATTGAAGGATCTCAAAGATTTATGCAAAAAAAATGTAATTCCTCCCGGCTCACAGACATTTTTTTTGAATTTACAAGGAGGGAATAATCGCGATTGTTTAGATGAACCAGACAGATTCGAAGAAGAGGATGAAGACGACAATAATTAAAGACCATGCTAATAATTTACGATCTGACTGTAATTAAAACATAATTTTATACTAATAAAAATTCATATTAAATTTACTTATTATTCTGGTGTATTTCTTGAATAAAATAGTGTATACCATACAAAATAAAATAACGTATCAGAAACTTGATAGAAAACATTAAAAAATAAAATAGCCTATCTGATGTATCTGCAGTTTACACCGCTTTTTTGTTCATTAAAAGGATGATTACAATAATAAAAATTGGTCAGTTAACAAAATAGACTCATTTTTAAACAGTCTCAAAAAAAAAACGTCGAAAATAATAAATATTTACAGACATAACGAGATTTGAGTGAGAGCTACTTTCGACAAAAAGTTTGAAATTCATTTTCTCAAAACATCAAAAAATTTATAGGCTATTGTTATACTAAGGGGACGATATTTATATTTAAGATTTGAATACTTATTGTTAGTTCAGTTTAATGAAGATACAATAAAAAAAAAATTAGTGGAAAAAAAACAAATTTCTACTTAATTCCAGAATTATATAGCATGCTAGGGAATAAGTCAACGAAAGATCCCTTTTTAAACCACTGTTCCGCACTTTAAATTGTTGATGTGATCGGTAGCCGTTCAACGCCAGTACGACACTTTTCTTTAACAAACGTAAAATGGGAAGCCATTAAGCTTGTCTGTAGAAAAAAAACCAAGTTTTCGCCTGCAGTCAGAACTGTAACCCTTAGAGTACTATTCTAGTACACTAGCTCCTATTCTACGAAGGCATATAGGCGGAACTTACAGCGCAGCTGATAAAAAAAAAATTGGTTATCAATGTCAAAATTTGTTTTGGTTATTTGTTTTAATTACTTTTGAATATTTTCCTTTGCTTCCTCATTGTGCTTTTAACATATCGTACCGAACAATAATGCGCTGAAGTTTTTAGGATGCTTAACAATATTAATTAATGTCACCATGTATGTCTCACGTTCCCCATGAAATACTGTGAGCCAATTGTTAATGAATGTCGACGGTCAATCCAGCCATATAAAGTTTCTGGAAAAATTTATTTATTGATTCTTTGGAAACAATAAAAATGCCGTTCCTCAAAACCGATTTGCATTTTTTCACTGGGAATGATCTTATGACTTCTTTGGAAGTCCTGTTGTTACTGGGTTGCAACTGAACAACAATAATTTTAAACATTAAAAGAAAAAAAAAATTATAAATGGGACTCTGATGAAAATTTTAAAATTTGTACATTTTTCTTCTTTTTAATTTAAAAATTGTTCCACTTTATTTGATTTCTGTTTCAAATTTAGTAAAAATTTTCATTAAATGAAATCAGAATTCCTTTGAAACAAATTATTACAAATTGCTGCATTGAAATTTACAAATGTCTTTGTAGGACTTTAATTAAATTAAAAAATATTTGATTCGCATAATTTTGGGTTTAAATAAAAAATTTTGCTTTTTCTTGACTAAAAATTTTTGTCTCGAAGAATGCCGTTGCGAATTTTTTATAGACAAAGGAATATCGTATCTTCCTTGACCACCTCACCTAAAGCAGACCGCACCACATGGGTAGCACTGGCCCCATAGCGGTTCTGCTAGAGCCCAGTAACCCGTCAGCATTGCAATGATTCTAGAAATATCGCTATTAGTGATGTAACGAATATTCGTATTGGCGAATATTCGTGCATTTCGTAACATTTGTATTCGCCAAACTCAGGTGAATATTTTTCGAGTATTTTCATTCCAAAAAATGCATTAAATGTAAAAAAATAATAATTTAAGTGTAAAAAAATACTAATTTGTAATAAATATTAATAAAAAATTTTGTTTTGAAATTAAAGTCTGGTATGCGAAATGCTGTCAAAATCCACATGAAAATATTTCGTTCATATAAAATAAATAAAAAAAAAATGTTGCAGCATTTGTACTCTGCAACCAGTGAAATAATATGAATGGCACTTATTTCGTATGAAATTAAAATTTTTCAAAATTAAAAAAAAAGTTTGAATAAATTTATTTTGTTACGCAAGACGAATTCATAACAGTTAAAATCATCAGTAAACCAAACACAACTCTCTTACTACTAAGTGTCAAAAGCAGCAGATTGGAAGTACAAAGCGATAGAAAATATTCAAATCAAGTCAGTGTGAAGTTTTAAACAAAACAAATGAACAAATTTTGACATTGAGCAAAGAAATATTTTTGTAAAAAAATTCAATGACGCTGCCAATTCTATCTGTTATGAATTCGCCGTGCAGTAAACTAAATACAACAATAAAAGTAATAAAAACAGCTAAGGGAATGCCCAAAACAAATGAAGAAATTTTGACATTGAGCAAAGAAAAAAATTTGAAAAAATTATCAGCTGCGTTGTCTATTCCACCTTTTATAAATTCGACTTCTTCTTAGGTACATTAAGCAATGTTGCATACTCAGGAGCACAGCACAATCATCGGTTGAAAGTAGTAAAAATGAAAAATATTGTACTAAATTGACAAATAGATATTACACGTTGCATGTCAAACTTTTTCAACCGAAATAATGAATGTTGTTCAACAATTTTTCACAAATTCGAACAGTGCAGTATTATTATTAAATACCAATATTCCTGTAGTAAATTAAAAAGAAAAGCAACATAATTCTGTTACAACAAACAATAAAGAAATTAAAAGCTCTATTTTCCTCATACTCGTATCATGTTGAATTGATAATCAAACCCTAACGAAAATTTGCTATTGAGTTTCCGTTTAAAAACCACTGTCGTATCGCCATTTAATTCATTGGATGAGTCGAAATCACTAAGAATTGCTTCCAAAGTTGCTATCAATGGAATTAATAATCGGCATCGGTAAGAAAGTCCACTAATTTTACGATGGAAATGTTCATCTTGTGACGTTTTTTTAACGCAATCGAATCACATCCATTAAAATTTATGATGTACGCGAACATGATTATTGACACAAGAAGGTTTTTTAAATTAAATTTTAAATATTTTATTTTGCACTAAATATTAAATGTCTCTAAATTTCATATTCGTATCCGTATTCATTACTTCAGATATTCGTATTCGCTTGATACTCGTTACATCACTAAGCATTAGAATTTCTATTGATCAGTTGTATTGAGCGGATGAATTTGTAAAATGCCCTCATTGTTTTTGTGATCTTATGACAGTAACTGAAGACGTTATTTTTGATACAATTAAATAGTGTTGCAACCGATAACGATTTATGCAACATGTATCGTAATAATTTACAAGGCGCAGCGTAAACTCATTGTAAATAATGACAGTCAAAGGGTAAACTATATATAATTTGTGTTGTAGTGATACAAATTTAAAAACGAATCAATCACAAAAGTTTGTGCAGTGTAAACCAGACGCTGCAAACTTCGTCCGCATTTTCTCTAATATTTGTGATTCTGCTAGTGAAACAACTTGTGCAGCCCAGTGCTTGCAAGCTCTTGTTGCCGGTAGATGCATCGCCAGCCTTCTTTCTGGCACTAAAAGTTACTTGCACTTTATGCAGTTTTAAGGATTTTTATTTTCAGATTTCAAGCGTTAGAACATCCTAAACGCAGGGAACTATAATTCTTCATAAACACAGAAAATAAAAAGTTTTTAAAATACACATAAGCCAGGATAACAGATTTGAGAGCAATCCTTCCATGTATTTTCTTCATGTGTACGAACCATTTGAATTTGATTTTTCAATTTTAAACACACACAAAATCAATGTCCTTGTCTTGACTAAAAATTTAATTTCGATTTTATTGAAAAACTTCCCTTCAAACTGAACTTTGCGCCAATGCAGTAACCCAATGAATAAATGAGAAAGTGAACTTGTACAGCAAAAAAAAAAAAAAAACTTTCCCAAGTGGATAGGAATGACAAAGGATGCACTCGTATTAAATGGCCCACAAAACTAAAACGCAAATTTGCATTGAAGATCAAAAGTATAGCAAATCAGTTTGAATAAAGCGAACATTATCCTCAATCTCTCTAATCAAGTGCTGTCGTTTCGCACATAAATGTTTATAAATTCACACTTTGTATGTTGGAGGGTCCTTACGTAGTAGTATGTATTATGTATCAAGGATACTTATACATATTTGAATGTCTATAACGAAATTTCATGGTCACGTAAGGACATTTGAATTAAATTTTCCTTTAAGCCATCATTTTTGGTTTCTCTCTTAAACTCTATCTCTTTCTCTCATTCTCTGTTGCAGTACTTTCTTATGTACATGTACCAGCTTCCTATGAAAACTACAAAAACAATGATGAAAATTAGAAAATGAAATAATTTTGTATTTAAAACAAAATAAACTGCAGCCATGACATTCCAATGCAGGCAAGGAATTGTGCCACTGAATAGGAAAACCCAATTCAATGCATACAAATGAATTTATCTATGAATGCACCAAACAATGGCACAACTTCGTGGCAACCTTCAGTCTCATTAATAAAACAAATTTTGTAGACTTTTATTGCTGGTTGCTACTGTCCTCAGGGTTATAAACGTCAGAAAAGAAAACTCAAGTACGAAAATTGGAATATTTTCAACAACTTTTTGTGTGAAATCCGTCAAAGGTGATACTTTTTGAGGAGGAGAGTGGTTGAGTGGGAATAAAAATACCACAAATCAGTGTATTGGATCGAGATATCATGGCTCGTTTCTTATATATTTTTATTTTTGCTTAAACTCATTCTTAAGACGTTTTCAATTATGCAAACAAAATTTACATTTTCTTGGTTAATTCATGAAAAAAAATATCTATTTGTCGCCCATACTTGAAAAATTTTGACTTCCTTACATTAGTGCGTCATCTTTTTTTAATAAGTTTTCTCTTATTAAAGAACACTAAATTGCTTCTTTCTCTCTGAAAGGGCAAACAATTTTGCACTTCTTTTTCAGAAAGGAAAAACGCCATTAGATCGAATTAATCAGGATCAGAAAATAGTGGTCAATTGTAACTCAACCAAAGCATATTTGAAAATACCAGTTGTGTCTCCTGTGAGTAATTTTCTAACTCATCATACTAAATAAATAAATACATGGTACTATTAAGTAAGTCTGAAGCCCTCTGAACTTAGAAAATTCCATTTAACCACAAGACGTGTCCATGCAACCATCTATTTAGCGCAAAGTTCACAAATGATCACGATTGCACAGAAATAATTTAAGATCTAATTTTGTATTTTACCAAGCGTTGCGCTGTTTTAATGCAATTGTTTTTGTTAAAAAAAACAATTACATTGAAATAACGCAACGCCTCACTTAACTGGGATATAAAATTAGTAATTTTTTTGCTTCAATTAAGCCTTATAATCATATTTATTTATTAAAAAGTTTAATTGATTCAATGTTGATCCATTCAACACTCAGGAGATGATCCCCACTCATCGTGCTAAAAGTAGGAACATAGATTATGGGAAGGGGGAATAGAGGGATTTGCAAGCTAAAAATGGCAATAAAGACCTCTGCAGGCAGGTTATTTCACATACGAGTTGTTCGGCTCAAGAAAGAGTTCCGTTTGCAATGCGTAGCGCGATACGCTGGCACATCATCAACGTATGAATGCGAACTCATCAGAGCACATCCCATTGAAGTAACGAAGAAACAACGTAAGGCATCCCACACTGCGACGAAGCACCGGCTACGCTACCGCCACCAATAAGCTTTGTCGCCCTCTCCTTTACGCGATTGAGTAAATCCAAAATAGAATATATATCACCGGAACATACGTGATAGTTGCATTCCATTTTGTGCCGGATAAATAGTAAGGAGATCAGAGAGGCATTTCTTTAGCGATATGAAAAATCCACAATCCGAAAATCGAACATCACACAGAATTTGCTGCAAGAGCTTCTGATTCCTCAACATTTATATTTCCCATATTTGCAGAAGGAGCGGCATGTTCGGTCATACGTTTATTCGTGAACATACACTGGATCTTGCAAACATTAAAGTCGATTCTATTGGAATTCATATTCTGCCTCATGGCCCAAATCTGCGGCAGGCTTGGCCTATTGTAAAAATGAATATGAATGGCAAATGCTATCTGTCATCCACAAAAGAGTAGATTACGTTGGAGGTCTAACAAAGAAGGTCATTGAGAAATATAAGAAAGAGGGTAAGAAATAGAAGTGAACTCTAAATTGATCTTGAGCTCGTTTAAGTCCATCCCATCTATAACAATTCGCATTGTGCGATATACATAAAAAAAGCTCGATATACATCGGAAGAAGTAATTACTCACAACAAAAGCACTACGTTCGGACAAAAGTGCTTCCAATTGGAAATATCTACAGCCATCACCTTAATTTCGCCGAAATGGTGAATGTAATGACGCAATTTCTCCGAAAGAAGTACTAGTGGGTCAGCCGTACGTAGAGCGACCCCTACTGAAACTATATTTGTGGTCGCTAAATGAGTTATTGGACTCAAGATACCTCTCAAGTAGTTCGTCATGATTTCCATCGCTTTTCAAAGTGCTGAGCGAATTGACTTTTTAGGGCTTTTGGCCGCACGCTATTGGGGATTGGCGTTTTATTAGCAACCTTTTTGCCCACTGAAAACTCACCAGCATGGTACACTGCAATGAAAAATTTGGCTAATGGACGAAAGAGCTTCGGAAAGCGCTGCTTCAAAACCAGTAGTGGGATTTCATCTGATCCCAGAGAGTTATTTATGTTGACTTCAACCAAAAAACTTTTAACTGCACTCGCTTGAAAGAATATTTTTTGCCATTGATTCAATTAACTTTTTAATTATTTAGAGAACATTGCAATCACAATTAGTTTTTATTACTCTTTGTATTCAACACTATTTAAGCCATTGATGATTTGATTCCGAGAATGTGTTGTTTCACAGAAAACATGGTTTTTAATATTATTATTATTAGACAGTGGCTTAGCAAGGAACTATGCCACCAATGAGTGGCAAAAGCGCTAGCGGTTTCACTCTATTTATAGTAGTGGCCACTGATGTATGCCACATCTAATCATATCTACGTCTTAATCAAGACACTAATATCTTAGTTTTACTTGTAGAAAAAGGTACCCACTATTCGCTAGATGAGGTTATAATTCTAAGTAAAGCAGAACAAATAGATCGCGCTATAAAACAACAACAAAATTGATCAAATGATCGCAGCTTGCGTCAGTTGGAGTAGAAATCTCCGTGAATAACGTTATTGGATGACTCACTTTTCCAGAAGGTAAAACAAAGGGGACTATTAAATGAGCTCAAGTCGGCCGTTTTTTGTTTGATTTTATATACAGATTAAAGTTGTATAGTTTTTGAGATTAATTGCATAATTAATGCTGACTTTGTAAATCAAATAAAACATGACGTTTGGCGTTTTACATTGAAACGACAAGAAAAAAAGTTGTTTTTGTTTTCAAAATAATTGTGAATTTTTTTTAGAAAATCAGGAACTTAAATTAGTTTTTAATAGTTTTTAAGTTTAAAGGATAAATTAGTGTTTTATTTTGGGCTTTTGTTTTAATAAAAATTTATAAATGAAATTACGTAGCAAATGTTTTACGATCAGTGACTACTAGCGACTTCGCCGTCAATTTAGGAGTAGTGAATTCATTAGTACTTTAAGAATAGACTACCTTACCCTATACCACCTTCAAGGGACTAGCAGCTCAGTTGGCCTTAAGGGGTTGTGAGGTGTATAATTCTATGGTATGAGAGTATATTGTTAGCTAAGGGTTATGCACCATGTTAAATTTAACAGCTAAAAGCGTTTGAAGTAGATTATGACGTACTAGTGTTATTTGTTTGAGAACTAGGGAATATAAACACATGGAATCAGCACCCTAGACCACTGGGCAATTTAAAAAAAAAAAACTGATACATATACAAAAATAGAAGCTTTATAACTTTTTCAAATGTGGTTGAATATCTGATGATGCCCTGTTTTATTTATCAAATAAAAATTTTCAATATTATTTACTTCATTCATAACAATTCATAAACCTTAATTAAGTCATTGTTAAAAATAATTAAAAAGATTTTAAAAATTATGTAAATTGTTGCGTTTACGAAGAAGAGTCAACATTTTAATAAGAATTCCCATTATTGAAAATTAAATTAAGAGCTTGATAGGAATTCAGTTAAATCAATTAAATAAAAGCTTCCCTCATCTCTTATTTTTAATATTCATTAGTTGTATCTACAATTTCAGATGAAAAATTTCATAAAAATCAAAATTTTTTTTTGAACTTTTAAATTTCTTTCTGATCGGCAATTTAGCTTCATCTAGCATTTAAAAAAAAAAACAAAAATCACCGGCATCTGGCACATAAACTCACAAAATTAATGTCATTACCATCCAGTGTTCATTGTTGTCCACTCATCAATGATTGTCCGGAATGAGCAGACACGAGCTAAATCAAAAACTATAGTGACTCACGAGCTCAAATGTTCAATTAATAATAACGCTCTACTGGAGATCACAGTACAAGGAGGTGCAGGAATTAGCAAGTTGCCATTCCATGGGTCTAAAGTGGGATGCATGACCATGAGCGACGTAGGAATGGGTCTGTCATGAGAGCATATCTCTATTAGTGTCGCTAAACAAAATCATTAGTAAAATTTAAGTCGTTTGAAATATTGACATATGAAAAGCTAAAGCCACAACAAACAAAGTCGAAAAATTAATTATTCAAAAAAATGTTGGCTACGATCCCGATAAATTTACAATGAAACAATTTTCATGAATTGTTCTATGCATACCCGGTTACGCCTTTTATAGACTAAAAAGTCGCAAAAACTGCTTATAAATTTGATCTAAATAAAAAAAAATACCAAATTAGGAGACTATTCAAAATGCGGCCCCTGGTAGTTAAAGCATATCGAATTAGTTTAGCGGTTGTAGAGCTAAAGCAAATTTAATATTTCCCCTTTATCGTAATTTTTTTTCTTTTCTTTATGGGGTTAAAGTTCTCATGGGACAAATAAGTGCAACAGCATTTGTGAATATGCACAGGCAAACATATTTTTTGTAATCCATGAGGGAAAATCCAGAAACATTGCGGGAGAGTGAGTTTGTATCTGTATGGCAGCAGGTAGAGTGACACAACTTGATGCAAGTACTACTTTACCCAAATAACACTTGGAGCACAACGACATTTGATAGTTGTAATTCCATGAATACATACCAGTGAATGGGGAATGGAAGTGTATGAAGAGATACGTACGAGTATGCTGCTTGTATGTATGCGTTGGATGTCAGTAGCATTGTGCCAGTGATGACAACTTGGGGCATTAAAGCTAGATAATTATAAACATATTAAAGAAAATGTTCATTACTTCAACAACAATTAATTTTTGCCTCGTGCTTCGTTTCCCCAATCTTTTAAAAAATATATTACGGTTTCTGCTCATAAATAATATTTCACTCAAAACTTATAAAATTATTTTCAACTCTAGCATTTGTGCCATAAAGGGGCTCATATTCGTACATTTTGCAACCCCTGAACAATTAATAGCGTTTTCGTTTCTGATCAATTTATAAAAAATGAGGTATTAAAAAATTAAATCCTTTACAGGAATGCATGCTCATTGCGCTTATAAAAGAATTCTATATTCCCTTTTTGCCCTTTGATAGGGCAATAAACGTTACACTTTTTTAGAAATGAAAACGTCATTAGTTATACAAACCAGTTAGTCACTCTTGTCGAAAGTTGCACCACTCGTATTCATTCGGCGTCTTTTATTTATTTTGATTGCATCAACACGAATAAGAAACTTTTTCTGTTACCTTATATATTTTATACGAGGGTAGAGCTGTATACATTGCATTATTTACTTTTTTTTGGCAACTATTCGCGCAGTTTTTTTAAGTTAAAAAAAACCTGAATTTTTAATGTTAATGAAACGTTATTTTTAACGAAAAGAGACCGAGCAAGGAATCTAAGGAAAAGCTCTAGTAGTACTATGGAAAGTTTGCATCATCGAGTTCCTTGGTAAAAGTTTGTAATGGCGCATGTTCGGTACGTCAAAATTTAAGGCTCTGAATTTCATACTTTCACTTAAAGACCTAAAGTGTGGTAAATAGTTGATGCAAAATCCATTTTATATGCTCTTGTAATTTTGATTTTAAATTATAATTTAGACTTAAAAAAGCTGCAATAGTTCACAATTTACCACACACACACACAAACACACAATATTTCGTTACACTAATGACTTTTACATCCAATGGAGACCGGATACCAAGCGGAAGTTTAAGTAATTGATTTCTACAAACTGACGGTTGCCGAAAATGTGAAATTTTTCATTACCTTACAATTTGTAGGCTACGGCTTTCAGCAATACATGCGTCATGAGCCACTTTGATTATTTTCGAAACTGAACAAAAATAAAGGGTAAATATTATGCCAATTTATAAGACCCATTATACAACAATTTGATGGAGAAAAAAAAACTGTCTCATTTGTCTACGAAAGTACTACTTATTCAACAGTATAAAACACAGTGCACACATGTAATGATGTCACATTCTAAGGATCTAGCCCTCTGGCTATTTCCTAGTTTCAAAGCAGAAGAAATGTTGCGGTGAATAGGAGTTCAGATTTGAGATGAATACATTCTTTTTTCTTGAGGAGATTAAAAAGTTAAAAAAAAAACTTTGAAAGAAGCACAAGCAATTGCAGTAGAAACAAAGTAGTTTTTTCGCCAAAAAGTTTTTTATAAAATTTTTCTTTAATTTGATTTATATACAGTCGAGTTCGGCTATAACGTACACATGTTACAAAAAATAACGAGTAAAGCTAACTTCCCCGTTACCACGAGTTTTGCACAAATATTTCATAGAAATTATTACTGCTATAACTAACTGCGTTCAAAACAATACAAAGAAGCAATTATAAGAACAGAAATTTTCCCGGAGAGATATCCCACTATATAGAAATGGTGCTTCAAACGGGCATCTAAGGAGCACATTATGTGGCATTCCTGAAATAATTATGAGACTTCAGGAAAATGAATTTTTGAACAATTTCTTGAAAAGATTGCTGACCATTATATATATATATATATATAATGGTATATCCCACTATATAGAAATGATGCTCCAAAATTGATAGCGCACTATATTTTGAACAGCTCTTCAATGATGGCAACAAAAATTCAACGGGCAATTATTGATGGCAATTATCAATTCGAGGATTAAGCGTAAGTTAAACTCTAAAGTCTTTTCATGATTTCCTTGGAAGCTTTGGCACTGGTAGCTACTCTTTACGTGGTGTTGTGGTTGGGGTGGTAAGTAATATGAGTTTTGAATATGTCACGATGATATAAAATTCCCTAGAACGAGCCGTACACAAAAATATCAACTTAAAAAGTAAAACTCTTTAGTTCGAACACTATGTGAAAATTTCTAATAAAAAAATTTAAAAAAAAAATATGTAAATAAATATCAAATGATATCAGGGTTTTATTTATGTGTATCACAAAGTATGAGGGTGGATCAATAAGACCGTGACATTTTTTACTGAAACTGGTTTTTGGAAAAAAAATCATTTTATTATCAACATTGTCTCCTTTGAACTCTATACACTTTGTCCAACATTTCTCTAATTTTATTTATCCCTTTAAAAAAATAATAAAATTCTCGAGGTCATCAAAATAAGTATTTGTTTTGAGATGAGCAATAGAGCGGATGAGGGGGCAATTCGTAGTCTAATTCATGGAATTTTTTCATGAAAACTGCACAGGTGTGCACTCTTGCATATCCTGGTAAAAAAACTTTTTTCTTGGCCAAATGCGCCCTTTTTTCAAATCATTAAATGGATCTAATAAATGGGCATAATATCCGCCCTTGATTGTTTTACCATTTTGAATGCAGTCAATGTGGAATATACCGTGTGGGCCATGACTTTATTGGGTCACAAACCCACCTTGGTCTTCTTTGGCACACCGCGAAACGCAATGTTTTAGCTGCTGTTTGGTCTTTGTGTGTTGTTGTATATTCAAATTTCGTCCACGGTTACGAAACGCAGCAACAACTTCTATATACTGCGGTTAAACAACGCCAAACACTCCTGCGTTTCCACGATTGAGTTTGTGATCCATTGTGAGCCCATACTGCACACGCCTTGCGGAAAACATTCTCGTGCCTAAGTGAACATTAAAAATGGGAACTATGTGCCATGCTTATGGCTTTCACAAGCTTTTGCACTTTCAATCTCCGATCGGCCAACACCATATCGTGATTTTTTTTCAATTGTTTCGGGCGTAAAGAACTCAACTGGGGTTGTAGAACACTCGGCATCTTCCATGATTGTACGGCCACTTTTTAGCATTGAAATTAATGGTGCAGGATTCCTATAGTGTGACTATTTATCAAGCTTAGCCTTGATTTGAGTGATGGTTTTTACGGAAAAAATAATGCGAACGAAATTCACTGTTTAAAATTTTCTCTCTAATTTACGTGGATAGTCTGCTAAAAATGGCTGTCAAGCACAAAATAAATAACGCAGTTGACAGAAATCAACTGACAGATACTTGCTGATAGAAGCAGTGTTGCCATTTAACTTGTTGAGCCACAGTCGTATAATAACTGTCAATAACATTTGAGGGATATCTAAGAAACCGGTTTTTTTTCTAGGATAAATCGTATACTCAGTGAAATTGGTGTCCCTTACACCTATAGGAAAACTGGCGATCTTGTTCCAAGACTAAGCATTAATATATCAGACTACAATGGATAGAAGATTTATATGTGGACGAGTCTACATAATTTGGTTTAAGGTATAATGACAGATGGATGCATTTCTTTTCATTTTGTTTTTGTGCGAGTTGTGCTCTGTTAGTTGGAAATTCATGTTTCAAGCAAAAGTCCCTCTTTGCAAGCAAACAACTATTTTCAACTATCGGAAATTCTCCTCTAACAATCTTTAACTTTTATCCCCTTTTTATGATCATAACTTTGTCAATGATTTTCTTGTTTCCTTTTGGCTGTTCCTTGTTTTCTTTGAGCCTTTGAATAACAACTCAAGTAGTTTTGCTTTTAATGTTTACTTTGTTTCCTCATTTAGAACTATAAAAAAGAGATGAAGAATATTTAGGTAAAGTTCATCGAACTAATCGCAGTTCACTGATAAATAAACATGCTCTTACAATCATCTTCAGAAATGTTTTCAAATTTTCAATTTAAGCAACTACACCCTAGAATATGGTTACGTGTTGTTCATTGAATAAATTTACATAAACAGAAATATTATTTGTACATACATACGTTCACAATAGTGACTATAACGAATTCTCTAATAGTGTTTAATATTATTTTTAAACCACTTAATTAATAAGCGTTCACGCACTTGAATTTGTACAGTCGAACATATAAAAAGACTTAAATAAATTTTAATCGATTTCATTAAGATGCAGAAGATAAATTCAGAAATTTATTCAAAGGCAATTACTCATGGTGGTGTAATGACAATAAGTGTCTTATAAAATGAAATTCATAATAAAAAATTTTGTATTAATTCAAATATTTCGCAAGTCACTACATTAAAGTTTTTATAGGGAAGGGACTTTTAAATATATAGACCATGAAAATTTACATCTATTCATTATTATTTTCCTATTCCCCTCTAGAGGAATGATTCAAATACTGTATTAAAGTATACGAAAATTGTTATTATTAAAAAAAAAACTATTCGATTAATTATATTTGAATAATTTTATTCGAACATCGTAATTGCAATAGTTTTTATATAAAAGATTTTACTTGAAATAATACGATATCACTCGAATACATATTACAGTAGGGTTTGGTTATGTGTGTGAAGATAGATTTAAATTTAAGTAGCAGAGACAAGAACCGATTTCTCTAACAGAGCTAATTTTTCGGTTAACAGAGCGCTGTTAGCCACTTAACAGTAGTGGGTAATTTCAAGAAATGTGGATAATCTAGGAACTGGGACCGGAACCGTACAAGACAACACATGGAACAGGTGCTCCAGAGTATTCATGTTGGACGCAAGATAAAAGGACATGCAAAAACGTTCAAAACAATTCAAAAAAGCAATTATAAAAAAAGACATTTTCCCGGAGAGATAATGGGTCTTTATGGAAAAATAGGGACTTATAGGTATATCTCACTATATAGAAATGGTGCTCCAGACGGTCCTCTAAGGGGCAGATTAGGTGGTATTTCTGAAATAATTTTGAGATTTCAGAAAAATGAATTTAAAAAAAGTCATATTTTTGAAGAATTTCTTGAGAAGATTCATGACCATTTAGGAAAATTGGGAACTTATAGGTATATCCCACTATATAGAAATGGTGCTCCAGACGGTCCTCTAAGGAGCAGATTAGGTGGTATTTCTGAAATAATTTTGAGATTTCAGAAAAATGAATTTGAAAAAAAGTCATATTTATATATATTTTTATATTCATATTTATATATAGTGGGATATAACTATAAGTCCCCATTTTTCCTAAATGGTCATGAATCTTCTCAAGAAATTCTTCAAAAATATGACTTTTTTCAAATTCATTTTTCTGAAATCTCAAAATTATTTCAGAAATACCACCTAATCTGCTCCTTAGAGGACCGTCTGGAGCACCATTTCTATATAGTGGGATATACCTATAAGTCCCCATTTTTCCTAAATGGTCATGAATCTTCTCGAGAAATTCTTCAAAAATATGACTTTTTTCAGAGTCATTTTTCTGAAATCTCAAAATTATTTCAGAAATACCACCTAATCTGCTCCTTAGAGGACCGTCTGGAGCACCATTTCTATATAGTGGGATATACCTATAAGTTCCCATTTTTCCTAAATGGTCATGAATCTTCTCAAGAAATTCTTCAAAAATATGACTTTTTTTAAATTCATTTTTCTGAAATCTCAAAATTATTTCAGAAATACCACCTAATCTGCCCCTTAGAGGACCGTCTGGAGCACCATTTCTATATAGTGAGATATACCTATAAGTCCCTATTTTTCCATAAAGACCCATTATCTCTCCGGGAAAATGTCTATTTTTATAATTGCTTTTTTGGATTGTTTTGAACGTTTTTTGCATGTCCTTTTATCTTGCGTTCAACATGAATACTCTGGAGCACCTGTTCCATGTGTTGTCTTGTACGGTTCCGGTCCCAGTTCCTAGATTATCCACATTTCTTGAACTTACCCACTACTGTTAAGTGGCTAACAGCGCTCTGTTAACCGAAAAATTAGCTCTGTTAGAGAAATCGGTTCTTGTCTCTGCTACTTAAATTTAAATTTATCTTCACACACATTGCAATTTAGCTATTTGAAAAACCAAGTTCGTTATAAATAGTAATGGTGACATGTTTTTTACATCTGACTTTTAAGCTGTACAACGAATATGTAACTTCGCATATACAGACGATT